>JBAMYA010000015.1:5030801-5063959 GCA_037176975.1 Arrhamphus sclerolepis | reverse complement strand
CATGGAGGCTTTATTTATTTATTTATGCTCCAGTTCTTATCACCAAATCTTTTAAAGCAAAATTATTTCTTAGCACACAGTCAACAGTGTCATTTTTCCAGGCCTGACTGTGGGAAACGTCATGTCATTTTCGGAGAACTGAGGACAAAAGGATGTAGGGTGAAAAACGTTTAATTAGAAGAGGATTCCATTTATCGCGTGGGGTGTAGTGATTACTGTAGTTAGCCAGGTTGAGAAAGGTGTGGCATCATCTGTCAGGCTTGAATGACGTCAAGGAAAAACAGACAACAGGCTTTACATTGTGTCATCTCTCAGCATTGTAGACTATGTGTTTGTGACGTAGGAAAGGACCTTCAGTTATTTGTGTGTGTAACCGATGACTAACATGTTTTAGGAACTGGGAAATAAATACACATTTGGCAGTCAGTCAGATGTGGTCATCAGTTCTGCTCAGTGTATCTCAAATGTTTAATCCCTTTGCGGGCTTGGTCAACGTTAGATTGTCGAAATCTACTGCTCGTTCTGACAATGGATTAGTAGAAGTTCATGTAGACCTTCAGTGAATCGTGACATTTTGATCAAACTCCAACATAGATTATACATTATAGAATATTACACAAGCAAGATTTTTGAAGCTCATTTTGACCTCCCCACACACCTGTGTACAACAGCTATTCCAGTAATAACAGAGCACTTATATTGAATGGATCCATCAGTGCTGTGATGTGTGAATGGACATCACCAATAACTATTAACAGCAAGCAAACTTACTGTACATTCAGCAGTTCTCCCCTCCTCCACAGCTTTTTACATCTTTTGAGAGTAACGCTGCTGACATTTGCAAGTCTGATGTCTGTGATATTACGGATCGAATGAATTAGTCAGATGTGTGACTTGTGGATGTCACGGTTTTCATTAACAACTACCCAGGAGCCTTTTTAAATGTCAGCTTAAAATATGTACTGTATGTACATCAGTGAATTATTTAATATATGTACAAACTGTGATTTCTATTTTTGTCCAACTTTTTTGCTTCATTATTTAGACAAATGCATAAATGGCACAGATAATTTTGAAACCAGAATTGCATCTAAAACTGATGACTTGATTTAAATTTGCAGTCTTCAGTTTGGATTTACAAGTGGAATATCTTTTTTTTTACTTTCTTTATTTATGTTTTAGTGATGTAAATGCAACAAGATAAATTAAGTCAGTTTTAATTAGATTATGTATAACAGTTATGTATTGTGTGTCATATTTATTATGTACAGAATATGTATCACGGCTATTGTAAAGCAAAATACAACAGAAATTTTTGTTGGAAAATCAGATTACAGATTATACTTCCCTCCCATGTCCTCGTTAGGCTCTCTGTTTGAGCAGCTCCAAGTGTAAGCGATATCTGAGATAATTAGCCTCATAATTTTATTTCTAAGGCCTGTCAGTTAGTCTTTAATGGCTGTCACACTCATCATTGCAGTGTTGAAACAGTTCTAGAATGCATACTATAAATATTAGATAAAACCAAATGAAAATGGGTACAAGGTACATACTTTAATACCCTTTTTCTGTTTAGCTATCTGTTCTGTAGACATCTGTAATGAGTGTAAATCAGGTGCTACCTCAGTCATCTAACATATAAGTCAGACATTAGTGGTTTGTGGGCTGTAGACTCAAATTAACTTTTTAAATCATCCTATTACCCATGGTCAGGTTATTTCTAGTGGTCATCGGGTTTTATTAGTAAGAAAGTTAGACTCTTTGTTCTGGTTAAAGCACTAATCCGATTGCAATGCTCCTCGATAGAGTATGTTTAAGATTAATGACTGCACGTCTCTGTGAGTGACACTGGAACAATGGCCATTACTCACTCTCTGTTGGTTGTTAGTTCTCTCCCACCTGCCCCCTTTCTACCTCCCTTTTCTGTTCAAATGGAGTGGATATCAAAGGAGTGCTAAAACTACATGTCACAAGCGCAAACGCTGCCAAGGTACTGTAAAATGCCAAGTTTTCTGATTACCTTTGTTGTCTTAGCTCTAGCTTGTACCCCTTCCTTGTAGATCCTAGGCCTAGGTCTCTGTGGGACTAGATTTTCCTTTCTTTTGTGGTACAAACCTTTTGAAATTTCATATCTCCAACTAGACCTAGGCCCAGTTAGAAATGGCTGTCAAATGGATTTTGGCTGTTTTCTCGGTTTTCCATTGCAGCTTTAACTGGGCCTAGTTGCTAGAACTCCCTTTTTGTGGTGTGACTCAGAGTTTGGAGCTATTTTTTGAGGAATCTTGTGTATCTCCTTGCTGAAATAGTGAGACATCAGAATGGTTTAAGCAATTAAAAGGACAACACCCCTTAAACCACTGGATTTGAGATAAATAAGCTAATCCTCAAAATATCCAACCTTTTCATTGCTTTTCTTTTGTAAATTTCCCAGCTCTGTCTCCCACTTTACTTGCAATGGGTTTTTTTCTTTTATTCCTCTAGAAATGTTACTGCAACTTTAATGAACTGCCTTCACCAGCTCAACAGAGAGCGTTCTGAAAGGAGCCCTCTGTTGAGAGCCAAGCACAATTGATGAGCCACACAGAAGTGCCATTGTATTTTTTTTTTAACCCATTGTAGCCCTTAACACGTTCTGTACATTCACTCTCTTTGAGGTCCATCACTGTCCTAAATCTGGGTTTACTGAACAGAGAAGTCTGTGTCTGTGTAGTGATTCTTATAGTGAAAGCAAGTAGACATTTACCCAAAGAAAAATGTACCAAATAGACCTCAATGTAGATGAGTGGTTTTTTATTTCTTTTTATGCATTATGCATCTGTTTTATTGAAAGTGTCATAATACACTAGTGCTCTTGTTTACTGATATTTCATTACAGCTATGACTGTCTCAATCCCTATGGATAGAAATTACTATTATGTCACAGCACAGTCAGTATCATTGGGGATGGTTTAAAGATGTCGGCTTGGTGGTCTCTTTTGTCTCTCCTTGCCCCCAACTGAGTCTTTTGCATCTTTTTTTCCACAGAAGATGCAAAATCGTTTCACATTTCGCATCTTTTTCTTCTATTCTTTGTCACTTCTTCATCCTTCACCCCCTAGTGTGATATCTGTGTTATCAGAGTAAGAAATGTGCTGCCAGATAAAATCACCAAACTTATGGTGACTGACAGCTCCCCCGAACACCTCTTTGTCACTTCCATCACAATACAAAGCATTTCATTATAAAATATGAAATGTCCTGCTACCCAATCTCAAAACATAATTGATTTAACCAAACCAGCTAAATAGGGAAATGTGACATAGTTAATGGTTTTAGTTGAGCTAAAACGTCCTTGGATTGACGTCGTCCATATCGCATCCTTCATATCCAGAAAGGAACATATAAGGTTGGTCTGTTTTGGTTGATCCACCAGCGATGCAATAATTCTATAACAAATGTACAACAATAGCATAATCATGAACAATGCATTTTTCATAAACCGTACCCCGTTTCTAAGACTTAGAATCTTCACTTTGGTTTAGTTCTGTACAAAGAGCCGTGACTGCATGCTGGTCTAAAGCCAACATCTTAAACAATTTCATCCAAATTAACTGGACTGAACAGGGCAGATCAAGGACATGCAGCAGACCTATAAATAACTCTTCAGTCAAGCACTTTCATTTATTGCTCTTGGCTTTTGTAGGTGTCATATGGAGCCATGCATCTGCTCTTACTTGCCTCATTTACTGCATAACACACGGAGACAAAAACATGTAGAAAAACCTGAAATTGAAAGTGCAAGTATTCTTAGATACCCACATACAAAATTTCTTCAATCATGTTTCGTAAGCAGGACGACAAGCAAGAGCCGAAATATGCAATCCTGTTGTTTGATGTGTTTTTTCTGTCTGCAGATCAATGCTGTAGTCTGCATTTGATTGCGCTGTTTGAGTAGATGCTCATAGACTTTTTACTTTCCTTTTGAAATATAAAACCATATATCACTGAGTACCTTTCTTTCTGCGTGCTTTTACCTTTTGCTATGCCGAGTTACCCGTGCCCTCTGGCAGTACCCTTCCCTGTTGCCCCTCTCCATTCACTCATACATATTTCCTGTCTCACTGCCCCTCTGCAGCCATCCACAGTCTGAAGCTGAGTCGGACACACGTGGATTGGCACAGCGTGGACGAGGTGTATCTCTACAGCGATGCTACCACTTCCAAAATCGCACGCACCGTCACCCAGAAACTGGGCTTTTCTAAAGGTCTGTAACCACTGTTGTTACTTCTTCTTTTCTTCTTTCTTTCTAGATGAGATGGCGCACAGTCAGTACAAAATAAGTACAAAAATAAAAGGTCTTTTTAGAAATGATCTCAGCCAAAAATTCTGTCCTGTTTCAGCAGGGCTTCATCTCCCTCCCCTTCTATAACAGAAAATTGTTATTAGTAGTTAATGTAGTTTACAATTAAACCTATTCAGACCAAAGACTTCAAAGCATGCTGCTTAAAGCTGAGCGTTGTCTTGAAAGCCTAAAGCTGTTCAGTAAAATCCTTTAGTTCTTAGCCTCTGAAGAAACTACAAACAATAAACATTAAGAGATTAGAAATATTTTGCTTTTATTGTAGATTATTTGGTTTGCCTTCATGTTTTTTAATATTGAAAAATATATGTATGAAATTATAGCTGCACATTTGTTTCAGAACTGTTAATATGACGTGTTCACACGTTGTCTACCTTTTCCCCAGACCTAAGTTTCACTAAATGTCCTGATTTTGAATTCAGTACAGGTGACTGTCATCTGGTTGCTCTGTGGTACATTTTCAGTTTGAGTTTGCACATTATTAGAGGAGGATTTGACACTGGTTACCTCTGTCTTCACTGACCAACAAATGCTCTGTAAGGAGATATCCCTTTAGTGCTTTCTAGACAGTTCATTGGCTCATGTCACCTTTCTGTTTAGCACATGACTAGATTAGATTATAGGTTTTAAGTAAGAACACGCAGTCAGCCCCACAAGCACATTACAAGTGCTGGCAGATAGTGTTGGGCCATGGTCACAGCGGGACTCCCTGTCTCACCTACTGGCCTCTTTGTACTTGAACGCAGTCACTGAGCTATTAATAACTGAGTCGTGAACAAAGTGGTGTTTTTTTTTCTTCAAAACAAAATATTTGATTTGGATTATTTTCTATTAAATGACACCAAGCACTCATTACTGTAGAATAAATATGAAATCCCGACCTCGCTCTTGTTTCAGCATCAAGCAGTGGCACACGACTCCATCGGGGTTACGTTGAGGAGGCCTCTCCTGAGGACAGACCCCCTCAGACGACACACATCGTCTTTGTGGTGCATGGGATTGGACAGAAGATGGATCAGGGGCGCATTATTAAAAATACTGGAATGTGAGTTGCAATTTTTAATGAGGTCATCTGATGCAAAATTTTCTTGTGTGCATATTCACTTTCATTAATATCATTCTTGTGTATTTCAGTAAAGTCTAATACCTGGCTTATAAACATCTTTCAAACTTTTTAAACTTGCAGCATTAAATTCAGATTAAATATAGCTCTGCCACGCAAAGTGTGAGGGGGAGAAAAATTAGGTAAACTTTCAGAAACTTTCTTCTCTGTACTCATAAAAAAATCTGATTTGTTTTTCATTCATCTTTCTGGAAGTGTTCTCCCTTGCTGTTTACTTTATATCCGTGTTGGAGGTGTAAATCTTAATAATGTCACTACTTCAGATGACGATTCGTGAAATAGTATGCTGTGGGAGTTAATTTTCCCGGTCTTTTGACAGGACTTGCAAAGAAACTATTTCTGTTCTATATTCTCTAAGTGCTTTTTGACATAAACCTGTTTGGCAGGTTATTATTTTAAGTAGCACTTTTTTTCAGCAACATTTCCCTTTATACAAGTAGCCTGTTCGTGTACAGGAACAATGCAGAGCTCTGCATACTGATACCTTAGCCAATGCATGTTAAGTCATTTCGCTAATGTCATGAATGTTACTGTTTCCCCTTCTCCAGTTATTCAAAGCTACTCACACTGGCTTTGAAGGAATGTTGGGAAGAGAAAGAAATGATAGGCCCTCACCTACAGCTCGACCTACAGTTGTTTTCTTCTCTCCTCTCTCCATCATGCCCACACTTTTTGTCTTCTGTTTTTACTTTTTCTCTGCTGCTCATATACGAATATTACAGTGGCCAGGAAAGCACAATTTACCAAAACGGGAGAAAGCAAAATGAAAATGTACTGCAGTAAAGAGATGTTAGTAATGCTGCATTACAGACACCTCACAATCTGAACATAATTCTAACAAGAGATAAAATATCTGTAAATGTACAAAGTCAACTTTGTCTTATCAATCTATGCTTTGTCCTTGAGCATTCTGCAGGGAAACAAAACAAAAATTTACTTTTTATTGAGTGGTGACTCATCTGTCAATGTATGATTTCCACAATCGTAGGAGACAAAAATGCGACAAGCTGCCAGATAAAATGCTGCTCTCAGGCTGTTCAGTCAGCCTGCAAAGTTCCTTTTTGTTTGTTCTCGCCTAAACAGATATTTCCGTAGGCTTCACAGCCATCTAAGCAAGGGAATTACAATGGTAGGGCATTATAAGCTGCGATTACTTTTACATCAGAGATTGTGG
Organism: Arrhamphus sclerolepis; assembly: GCA_037176975.1. Taxonomy (NCBI): domain Eukaryota; kingdom Metazoa; phylum Chordata; class Actinopteri; order Beloniformes; family Hemiramphidae; genus Arrhamphus; species Arrhamphus sclerolepis. The sequence continues at coordinate 5,057,323 of JBAMYA010000015.1, read as the reverse complement.
TGCCCTACATGGCACCACTGCGTTGGCCTTGGTCCATGGACCTTGGCTTGCACAGAAAGTAGTACAGACTGTACAGACTGGATCCATGTGTGACTCTGCCACAAAGTTGGTGCTTGATCACTGAACCAGCTTAGACTGACTAATCAGGTAAAGTAGACCAAGTCAAGCTGAATGGCATATTAAGCCTGACTCCAATCTTCCAGTGGATTACAGCACACACACTCTCCTTTGTCGGAGGGAAAGATCAGCCTAACATGTCTAGTCTGTTCCTTATTTGCTTCTTTTTTCCCCCTTATTTTTTTTTTACTATTTTTAATCCTTAATTGATTATGACTCTGTGCTTTCCATAATGTTAACATCCACAAAGGAGAAGAAAGTTGCTGGAGTTTGTAATATGTTTACCTTAACTTAGAATACCCAAATTCACAGTCCAATTAGGGACAACTGTTTAATGCAGTACTAAAAATGTTTCAGTATATAGGTTGCCCTGCAGACACACCTGATGGTCTTGTGAAAACATGGATCAGGTGTTCATTCACTGGCCTAAAAGCCTCTTTCAGCCTACATTTACCCATAAACATTCACCTCACCCTCCCTTTGTGTAACATATCCTGAATGTTGATTCAGCCCCATTAAGGGTTGCTAGCAGCGAAGCTACTGTGTACATACTACATAAAAGAAGCTGCTGCATCAATAAACAGAAGAACTGACATCACTCTTCACTTCCCGTTTATGTCATATAGAGAGTGTGAATAATCAAGTTGATCTGTAAAAAGGCCAGATGTGAACAGATGGGCTCTGAGATATATACTCAAAGCTCGCGTATAATCTACAGATACCCAAATGCTCAACTTTTAGTGGCAAAGCTTGTCATCAGACACCACCTTCTCTTTTGCTGTCTTTCTAGGTTGAGGGAGGGCGTTAGGAAAATGGAGGAGAAGCACTTTTCAGACCACACTGATGAGCATGTTGAATTTCTCCCTGTTGAGTGGCGTTCGAAGCTCACACTGGACGGAGGTGTGTGTGTGTTTCTCTTTTTCTTTTTTTTATGTGTATGTGGGGCTGCAGCATCTGTGAACATTTTCATAATTCATTGCAAAAAAAAAATCATAGTATATTTTATAGTGCATTGTAATAACATCCCATGAGCTCAGTTAAGTCTTACTTTACTGCTTTACTTAACTTCTCTTCATGCTGTGACCATCAAGTGTGCTTTGCACTCACATACTGGTATCATTCCTTAGATACGGTAGAATCAATCACGCCTGACAAAGTGAGAGGGCTCAGAGACCTTCTCAACAGCAGTGCCATGGACATCATGTACTACAACAGCCCTCTTTACCGGGATGAAGTAAGTGAGAGCCATCCACTTTCAGAAGCTATTAGACGTCTCTGGCTGCCTCCACTTCTCCTTAAAACCTCTCCACGCCCTCTCTCCCCAGATTACGAAGGGCCTTACACAGGAGCTAAATAGACTGTACACACTGTTTTGCGAACGGAACCCAGAGTTTGAGGAGAAGGGCGGCAAAGTGTCCATTGTGTCTCACTCCCTCGGCTGCGTCATCACCTATGACATCATGACGGGTTGGGATCCCGTCCGCTTCTGTCTACAGGAACATCGTGCTGTGGAGGAGGAGCTGGATCTACAGTGGATGTCTTATGAGGAACGGCAACTGTTAGAGCAGCTGAGGTTCACAAGAAATAGGTAGGAGTTTGGTCATCAATGACTGTTAAAGATTGCACGTAGATGTGCATTTGTAGCTGTGTGTTTATAGACAAAATCTTAGCAGAAAATGGTCAAGTTGTAGAGGTTTGTTTCTGTGTTGGCTTCTGACCAAATGGAGGGTCAGGAGGTTTTTAGAGCACTGCCTTGCACCACTTATGGTACTGCATTTGCAATATTAATAATTGTGTACAACATAGCCGTAGTACTAACAGGAACATTGAAGAATTTCTGTGGAGAAATTGTATGACTTTAGGGCTAATGGGGTTGAAGATTAGTATATGTCTAAGTAACATGAGCTAATAATTATAGCTGAGTATAATCATATTGCAGCTATAAAGTACTTTTGTTACTTTTGTTTCACATTTCTTTCTGTCGTAGGTTACTGAATGACTTGTTTGCTTGTCACAGGTTGCGAGAGCTAGAAAATCAGCTTGTCACACTAGAGGCCTCAAAGCCATCAGCCCCTCCTGCTCTCAAATTCAAGGTGACATATTCACTTATGTTGAGTCTATGTGCTACCCAGATACATTATAGTGACTTCTTATTTGTAATGATGTTTTTCACCATGTTATTATTGCAATAACACAAACTGACTCTGACATTTCTGCTCTTAGAATTGAACAAATGCTTTGCCAATTTCAAAAATTGCTCCCTTTTTAAATGATAAATCTTGCAGGTAGAGAACTTCTTCTGCATGGGTTCTCCTCTGGCTGTGTTCTTGGCGCTGAGGGGGATCCGCCCAGGTATAAGCTGTCACCAGGACCACATCTTGCCCACTTCCATCTGCAGCCGACTCTTCAATGTGTTTCATCCCACAGACCCAGTGGTCAGTTTCCTTTGGTCCCATCAGCTCTTAAAAATCTTAGAGCCATTATTCACCAATGATCACTACAGAATCTATTTAGACGCGTGAAACTTGTCAGCTTTTGTGTTCAGCAACTTGCCTGTTTTATTGTTCTGTTTAGGCTTACAGGCTGGAGCCCCTCATCCTCAAACATTACAGCAACATTGCCCCTGTCCAAATACACTGGTAAGGACCTGAATAGTGAATGCCATCCTTGTACAGAATCAGTATTTCAGTATGCATCAATCAAACACGGGGTTTGTTGTGTTCGCCAGGTCTAGTGCCTCTAACCCTACACCCTACGATGAAATCCGGCCCACTTTCATTAATCCAGTCAAGGATCCAACATCTGATACTGAGAGCATCCCCAGTCCGAGTACTTCTCCTGTCCTTCCCCGGAAGCACTATGGAGAGTCCATTACCAGTCTGGGAAAAGCCAGCATACTTGGTAATCCACTATCAGATAAGATACACAAGAACAGCTTCATTTGTCACTTGGACGGTTACACATAGTACAATATGCAGTGACTTATCTTTGTGTATCTGTAGCCATTTACAAAATAAAAGAAGTTAAAAATCAATAACACACAGCTAACAGAAGAAAAATATACATAATATATATCTATTATATATTAATGAGATTATATCTTTATACAGACTGCATATTTATTCACATCTCTTTTTCATCATTTCATAAGCATCCCCAAAGGCTTAAATAAAAGGCAACTGGACTTCTTTTTCTTGGATTTTGAAAATGCTTCACCTTCCGTCCTGAAAGCTTTAAGTGATTAGTATATCAGTGACCCTCCCCTCATTCCTGTATGTCATTACTCTTTTGTCCAAGTTGCTTACATGAGCAGCTTGCGAGATGTTGTGGTCACATGAATCGAGGTGCGACTGGCTTTGAAACTGCCCGTGTAGGAGATTAAAGGCTGCATCATAAGAGTTGACTAAGTGGAACATGAGTCCTCATCATCTGTATGATGTTTTTTGTTTGTTTTTCTTAATTTGACATAGATAGCTCCATTTACTTCTCAAACTGTTCTGTTCTTATTCTGGAGATAAATGTGAGGCACTGAATCTTGATCTGATGAGCTGACTCACAAGTGTTTTGAAGAGCATTTGTTGATTTTAGTTTCTCTGTAGAGGTCCATGTGCTCTGCACTGCATTAGACTGCTGTGCTGTTCAGGTTCTGTTTGTGTGTCCTCTGGTGAACCAGTTTTTTTTTTTCCAGAGGCTGTTAGAAGGGTGTTTTCCAAACACTACAAATCTAAGTTACTGCTGCTACGTGGAAAGAAAAAAACATTTTCACATCTTTTTCTTCTCCTTTCTGCTCTGGCGTTTTCTTTTAGACTTTTTGGCTCACTTGAACATTGTCGTGTTTGTAAATGTGCAGGTTTGAAGTTCTATCTAAATACATTCCTTTTTCTTTTTTCTTCTGACTTAGTGGGAATAGCCCAATGGTCTGATGAGATGCAGTTTTGGATTCCAGTGCATGTTTTTTTTTTTCATGCCAGGGTTACTCTGCGTTCTTCCATCCTCATCAATATTCATATCTGTCCCCATGTAAAAGTTTGTGCCTTAAATGTCCTACCCAGTGCAACCAAAATGTCTCACAAGCTCACCAGGTTAGCAACGAACAGCCCACAAAAGGACCCAGAGGAGTTAGGAGAGGCTCAGGGATTTGCATATGACTTCACCAGCTCAGATTGAAATTCGCCACTAGTCAGTTTGAACGAATGAAACTTCCAGGATGGAAGGTGAAATTTCTTCAAAAAATCAAGATAAAGAACTCCAGCTGCCTTTAGTTCAAGATTTTGAGAACCTGGATGACTGAGAATATACATCAGTACATTTCATAGGAGACCAGGTGATACTCAGGGTGGATTCAAGTTAATTTTCTGATTTTAATTCTACTTGATTATCAACAACAAAAAAAGAAAAATGTCCGTCCATGCTGCATAAGTAAATTCCATTTTATCTTGAGAGTTCAAACTATGAGATACTATTTGTCTCCACTATTGAGTCAACAGCGCCATCATGTGGCTGTAAGGGCTCTTTCATTGAACATGTTTTTTTTTTTTTTATTAGTTCTAAGATTATAAATACATGTTTCATTCACTTGTGAAATAAACTCCAGTATCTCCTATAATTCGTTAAAAACTCCCATCACCTCTACCTGCAGGTGCTGCAAGCATAGGGAAGGGCATAGGAGGCATCCTGTTTTCGCGTTTTTCCCGGTCCAACAGCCAGCCTTCAGTGTCCTTAGGACTTGAAGGTAGCACAAACACCGAGGAAGAGGAGCAGAACCGCACAGAGAGCCAGTCGGCCTACGGCCTCTCCAGCATGATTCGACCCACCTCTCCCACCGCTGACACGTCATGTAAGTTTATAGCAGTGAAAGATCATTTCTGTTTGTCAGAACAGCCAGTGCAGCTCTGTCAGAGGGTCAGGAGGGTGTTGTCATGTCATAGATGCAACGTTTCTGTTTTGCAGTGGAGCTGGAGAGGCGCATTGACTTTGAGCTCCGGGAGGGACTGGTGGAGAGTCGCTACTGGTCGACTGTGACCTCACATACAGGCTACTGGTGCTCACATGATATAGCACTCTTCCTGTTGACCTTTATATATAAGCAGAAGTCCACGTCATCTGCACCAGCAGAAGATGCTCCGGAGCCAGACTGAGGAAACACATTGGCTCACATTTGTTGTTGGCACAAACACACATCTGAATGGTGTTGTGTGACACTGAAGGCATTTTTACTTAGAGACTCAAAGTGACTTTGTTCCAGAATTTTCCATCCATTCAAACTTCCCACACTAAAGAATGAGTTTCCTTTATTTATTTGTGACCCAGGCCTTTATTGGACTCATGACTGAGAAACTGACCTAAGACGTCCTTCCAAGATATGCATTTTTGCATCTTCTTGTTACATTTGTGCACAGTTGCACACCCTAAGGGTGACAGCACTGGACCAGGAACGCTTGCAGAGTTGCATCCTCTGCCAGTAAGTCCACAAGCCTCAAAATGAACATGGAAGAAGAATTTCATGAGTCTAATACATGGATCTTTTGCAACCAATGTAAGAGTGCTGGCTTCATTCCTAACCTTAAGTCAAACAACAGCAGCCTGTCGATGTTCCGTCTGTAAGTTGTCCTTAACCCCTGCTTCAATCCAGCTGCTCTCCCACACACTCACTCTGGAGCTTTGTGATATATTTGCTTGACTCAGTCACTGAAGCTTCATGTTCTGTATTCAAACTTAAGTTACCGTTTATGAACAAGTGAGAAATCACTTTTTTTTTTTTTTTTAAAAGCTAAACATTTAGCTACTACGTCTCAAAGACCTAATGCTAACAAGGGAATGCAATGCCTTTTGAAGTCTGCCAAACAATGTTAGCTGTGTAAAATATTTATATAGATTTTTCAAAAGATAATAAGAAACCTATGGCATTATCCCTTTAATGATGCAATAGGAGGAAGGACATGCTGTTTTTATTATTTTTTTGTGTCATACATTTTTTTTCTCAGCTTCTCAGATTTATATAACCCGAAGAAAACTGCTGTTTTCTGTTCTACATGGGAAAATAGAATTTTCACTCAGAACCGAAATCAAGGATTCTATAGTGATATGTTAGGGAGTTTTTTTTTTTTTTTTTTTTAATTAAATCCTTATATCTGTCCAGATCAAATCAGTGGAATTAGACATGTTTTTTTCTTAAAAAGATATATATATATATATATATACACACACATATATTTTTCATAGTGATTTTTCAGGCTGTACTGAATATAAACATGGATCTCATTGTGGTGAAAATGGGTTTCTAACTTGTGGCCAAATAACATACGTGCTTAGTTTGTTCGCCTCCTTGGTTATACTAACGCAGGTAGCATTGAGTAATCCATGAAAATGTTGTTGACAGACGGGTATAAAAGTGTATTTGTTTTTGGTTTTAGGCTTTTGTAAATTGCACACAAGAGTTAATTGTATCTTGTTCACCTATTTTGTGACCAATTTGCACTTTCCCCTATTGAGCAAAACCTGTCTTCAAATTTCAGCAAAGAAAAGGAAAAACCAACTGAGTCAATCAGTGAGTTAGTGTTGCAGTCAAACATATGATTGCATAAATGACCACTTACAAATCTATTCCCAAAAGATGCAAAAAAAAAAGGATAATAGTTATAAGTCCCAGTAATAATTCTGCAGAAATTGAAAGTTTTACTAACCTTGCATAATTTCCAAAAAATAAATAAAAATCAGAAATGTTGGAGCCAAAAGACAATATTTAAAGGAAAGAAGTGCAGTGTGCCAACTCACATTTAGGGTTTCTTTTTTGTTTTTTTTGTTTGTTTGTTGTTTTTACTTTAAATCACTAATACTTTTTCATTTGATACGGAAACGATAAATTTTCATATTAATTCTTATTGGGTTACACGCCACAGTCCTGATTGTTACTAGTGTCAAATTTAATTTATCCACATTGTTGAAATTTAATGGATTTCAAAGAGCTTGTTTTAATTTGTTGTGGTGAAAGCTGCAACGTTATCATACTGTTGCTCCGTGGTTCATCACTCAATCTAGTTAGTTTATTGTTCAACGTCAGTGTTACATTTCCAACCGCCTCCTCTACAAAAACCAGGTTGCCTTGAAGAGCTGACCTGATGGCTAACCAGGAAGTACTGAAGCTGGAACCAATTTTGGCAGAGCGAAGACTGTTTTTTTTTTTTATATATATATTTGATCAGATGGATTTTGCATGTTTGTCAGTTATGAATTGCACAGAAGCTTTACTGAGAACAGCCCTTTGTTGATTTTTACTTTATTACTTTTATTTTGCTGAGCATGCAATGCATTGCAAGGATAGCGGCAGAAAGTGATTTCAACATAAAAAATACAGGTCCACTGTTGCCTCTGCATTTTTGAATCCTGCAGTCTGGGTTTGGACACAACAAATATGTACTGTGAGAGTGTGGTCATTCCACTGTGACGACGACGACGACACTCCTGGCTCCTCTTTGTGATTTGACAACACTGTCAGTTTAACATTTTCAACATTTAACATCCATTCCATTCTGGCATATTTTGGATTGAAATATAGATTTTTCTAATGTGTCCACTTTGCCTGCTTTCAAAGTAGCAGGTTAACTGAAGCATTAAGGAGCATTACATGACGATATATTGAAACTGACTGTTTGAGCACTCATTGTACAGCATTTTGTTGACTGGTGACATTTATTTCCTGGTAAAGGCACCACAACATCAGGGAAACGTCTGCTGTTATGTTTTGTAGGTCCTACGCTCCTGTTTGACGCCAGATTGAAGCCATCATTGATTGCAACACTTCAGGTCATGTTGTTACTATGTAAAATATCCACAAGTTCATTGGGAGGTTACATATGGCTTCCGTCCATATTTAGCCAGAACAGGTGGAGAGTGCATTGTTACCATGGATGGTTTAAGAGAAATGCATTTAACAGGTAATATTTGCTCTAACTTTGAACCAATGTATGAAAGTGTTTGTCTGTCCTTAGAGCTGTGCAATAACCCATGCCTGTAACGGATTCTGCCATCCAAAAGTACTATATTTATTTCCTTTTATTAAAGCATTTCCTTTGGAATATAATCATTATTTCTCAGTCTGTCATGTTTCATACTTTAAAGGAGAAAGGAAATGTGTAGGAGAAAGAAGTCAGCCAAGGGAGACTGTCTCCCTGCTCACTTCAGACACCACCAATACAGCTTTTTGTTTGTCTGAAACTCTGATCAGATTCTTTCCAAGACGCTCCCCTGAGGAGAGTCACAGAGTTAACCTAATAGGGCTTCAATAGGCTGCATTGTAAGCCATTAGCAGTCATGGCTTCCACATGAGTTCCTGGGGCTTTTAATGCGTTGCAGCAACATCTGCAAAGGCGAGGTTCACAGATGGGGACCAGTTTGATCAGGGCTGACTTATGCATAATGGAAAAGGTGCGTTATTCCGTTTCTTGCCAGAAGAGGTCACTAACCTACTGCAGCAAGATTCCATAATGACCATCTGTTCTGTTTATACTTATTGATTAATGCCATTTTAACAGATGTTCCTGAAATGTAATCATGTTCTATATTTTATGACAAGCTGGTATGAAATATAACGAACCACAACTTTTAAGTACTAACAAAAATGTCAAACTTTTATCTCCATCGCTCTCTACTGCCTCCGTCTTCTTCACCAACTCTGTCCACATCAGCAGCAGCCAAGCCAACTCCCTATCTGGCCCTCCTGCTTTGCATCTGACTCAAATGTTTACTTGGCAATTAAAACACAGCCTATAAAAGGCAAAGAGGTTGGCTGCCAGACGCTGTCGAGGGGGTCTGAGCTGCAGGGAGAGGGGTTATAAATCGCTTTGATGCTGACCGTGGTCTGAAGGCCCAGATTCCTGAGCTGGAGGATTGGAGCTGCATGAGTTCACCAAGAGCCTGGGCCAGAAACAGATGATTCATGGGACTTTACTACGCATCTCTTGGAGAGTCTACACCAGAATGTATATTATGCTGCTGCCATTGGCCAGCTGCCTTTCTCTGCTCTCTTTACCCAAACTTATGATTTGCGTGAACTTTTGATTAATGCATGACTTGCTGTCTCTCATCTACAGTACTAAAGATGTGAGCAGTAGCAGTAAATTATCTTCAGATGATCTATTAGCGTATAGTAACTATTTAAAATATTTTAAACACTAAACTGAGAAACATAGTTTTACATGTCTAAAATGTTGTCATAAAAAGTCAATTCTTTAGTTTTTGACAGTAAGGACTGACATGATTTGACACTCGTACCTTAACCTGGAAGAGCTATACTATGACAGCTCAGTGAATATAGGCTACAAGAACACAACTGGATGTCTTTTCTATACTTCATTGGGTCATTTATCCTATGCTGGAAGGGGAAAAAAAAAATCTCTTGGTAATATTTACATATTTTACTAGATGTGAGTTTTGAGATAATGGACGTTGTTTATTAAAAGTGAAAATGTGTTGAAAGCAAAATTTCCTATTGTTTGGGGTAGTTATTTACAGCAAGAGAAGCGCAGGTTCTTGGGTGCTGATGGGAGACTTATGCAGCACTATTACCATAAAAGGCAGCCTGAGATCTTTCCTGTGCGTCTGTTAACCCTGCTACAGGATGTTGAATTTGCTGCTGTGGGGGGTTTCAGTTCGGCAAAATCTGGAATAAAATAAATGCTAAACAAATCACAATCTCGACTTTTACATTGTCACATGGGTCACACAGATGTTTCTGGTCTTCTGTTTTACCACTTTAACGTGAGTTTTAAAATTCCCATGACTTGAGGAACTTTAAAAGAGAGTTTGTGGAATATATTTCAGAGGTTCACATTATTCCAGAGCATGGATTCTACTTCCTTTTGTAGTAACATTTACAAGAAAGATATAAACAAAGCTCCCTCTTTATTCATGCCTGTACAACTCTGTTCACAGCAGCTAGTTTTAGGGGGGTGGACTCAGCCACTTGCCCCTGTTCCACTACTCTCTGACACAGGCTGAGCCTCTTCTGAGATCAGTGCTACAGCTTTGTGTAACTCCCTCCAGAGATACAATAAAATCTGCATGAATATGAAGATGGGGAGGCTGGACAATCCTCATGTGATCTGTGTGTGTGTGTGTGTGTGTGAGACATCACTGAACCCTTATGTAGTTGCAGACAGCAGGTCCAGTGAAGTGACGGCCGTGTGTCACACTAATCTCTTTAAAATGACTCTAAACACCTATAAGGGAACATCCATAAATAAGGGTTTCAGTTGATTTTTACTGTTCTACCATTTTCTTTGGGGCTTATTAAGAAAGAAAAGAGTGTATTTTGTAGTTTTATATATTTATGGGGGCCATTTCTTCCAGAAGCAAAGGGACCTTCATCCCCTGTTTTGTTGCGTTAGAGCAGGATAAAGTAATCGTGTGCCTTATACTTTTAACATAACCTCTGTGACATCTGTCTGTGCCAGTTTCAAATGGTCTTGCAATTATAAAACTAGACGTTTGTGTGTTTCATGGTTTGAATGAGAGCAGACATGCATATATAGGATAATGGTGAAATTCACAACATTATTATGTGTACCTGCTTCTCATTCCTGCCTGATGCAATGTTTTCGTGTCCTTTCATGTTCTTTTATCATTTATTCCCTTACTAAAATATCTCTAAGAAATATCCCAAAAAATAAATAAATAAATAAATGAAACACATCCTCAGACAAGAGACATAGCCTACAATATCCACTTCTAGCAGTCTCTAGCTTTTAAAATTGGGAAATTCAGATAAATCTCTGTGTTTTTAATTGTAATTCAAGTACATATAATCTTATGACAAATACATTACACTAGGTGGAAAACATTTTAACGTAATAATTTTTTTCTTTTTGTCTTTTTTTTTTAAAAAAAACAAAAAAACAAAAAAAAAAACAAAAAACAGCGTGGTTGCACAAAAAAGGCAAAGGGAAGTCAGTATGTGGCTGATTTTTGTGAAAGACTCAGCTGTAAAGTGTGAGCAGGGTGTCAGTCTCCAGTCTGAAAGGAAAAGTGGGATTGGAGCAGTGACGTGATCGCTGGCTGCTGGACGGAGGGAGGAGAAAGAAGGCTGAAGGCTGGACTCCATTAAACCAGAGCCTGCGGGAAAACTGTTTGGGATACTTCTTCGGCGAGTTCTTCGGGGATTTCTTTTCGTTTTCCTTTTTAAATTTAAATAGCTAAACGGCGCTTTATACATGATTTAAAGAGGAGCCACTTGTTGTGTACCGTGTAGTCGACTGCTTTGGTGTTTTTTTTTCCCGTCTTTGTGAAGGTCAGTATACACATTTAAATGTTCATCCTCAAACCTTTTCTCGTTGGCCGCTACTAAATATGAAAACGTTTCCCCCCTTTTTTCATCATTCTGCTGATTTTATTCTTTATAACTAAAACTCTTATCTTAAAAAATGTAGTAGCTTTCGTGTTTGTTTGTTTGTTTGTTTCTTGTTTTTTTCCCTCACACTTTCCAACGTACTTTACTGAGTAAATGCGGCATGCAGCAGCCCAGAGTTGCTGGAAGGGCTTGGCTTACGTAATTAAGCCCTCAGCCTACTTGCAACAGTCCCTTTACCGTTATTTTTTAACAGGTGAAACGGCGCTTTTGCGGAGATAACGGCTACCAAAGGTCTCGGTGAACTTGTATCCGCCGGCTGCTAGCCTTTGTTCCGCCGTGTTTACTGACTTTTGTCGGCTGTTTTTGATCGACAGGCCAGTCTAGCAGAGTTACAACCCTGAGATAGACTAGAGCTACAGTGTCACTTTTCTTTTTTAGGAGTGACTTAATAACAACAGTATTCCTGCCAAGGACGCGAGGAGGCACAGAAATGGGCCAAACGCTTAGGTTTTGGTCAGCTTCCTTCCTTCCTAAATCTTTCCTGATAGTTGAATATTCGTCAGAGAGCTAAGTTTTCAACTGTCACCATTGCAGCAGGACTATCACAGCGTGGCACTCTTGGAAGGAGAATGCTGCATCATATTTGACCACATTTTAACTAATTGAAAACATAAATTCCCGAAAGTGGGGGTAGAAGTCCTTATTTGGTTTGTGAAAATGTAAAATAGGCCCAATGTCCTCCTTTTTTGAAAGTCACACCACCTTAGACCAGGTCCCAATCAAATACGACAATACCTAGACTGCTCAAACCTGGATTAAATGATCAAATAGATAGTAAATAATACACTAAACACTGCTTCTGATTTGTGAAACCTGTTTTTCATTTGTGAAAATACAAAATGAATAAAGGTTTCACAAATCAGAAAGCAGAGTTCACTATTAGCTGTTCACCAGTGTTAACTGTGCAGTCAATGGCATGATTTATCACAGCTGTATTTAACTGTAAATATTAATTTCTTTCCAGTATTTCCTAATGTGATTTCCAGCCTTTACTACAGTAACATAATGTACCAATTAAAATAATAATGAGTTCACTTCAGACCTCGGGCTGGACAATAAGAAACACTTTTCTTGCACGAGTTGCATATCACATTTTTTTTCTCTCTCTTTGCAGTTTCCAAAGACATATTTAAAACTCCCATTTTCTTCACAAAACGTCCTTATTTCACAGCTCCTGTTTTTATGCACGACCCTGTACACATATATGCATTTTTGTGTGCAGTTTTTGTTGCCATTCTTGTACAGTTGAGTTTTTATTATCTTTTGGTTTACATTTATATTTATCTTTAGTCTACTCATTTTTGACCATCACACTGTGCAATAACTTTTTTGTTTTCTATTTCAGCCTATATACTTGTAGGTTTTTGTACATAAATGTATGATGTGCCTTTTTTATGACCATTTTTGTGCCTAGTTTTTGCATATAATTTAAATCCTTTTCATCTATCCTGCTGTAACAGGGACATTTTCTACAAGTGGGTTTAATAACTACATATTGCAATATACAATTTTTCAAAAATGATATGACTTTCAAACACACTTTCAATATTTTGATTTACAATATTAAGATGAAAATGCTTGACAAATAACGCTCCTTGTTATATCAGTGGCTGTTTGTGCATCATTAGTGTGAAGTAACAAAATAATTACGTGTATATGACCTATCTGCATGTGATAATAGTTTAATCAATCTGGTGAAATTAAGTAAGTATCGATCCCACAATGATACCAACGTTGGTATTAATACTATCAATATTTAGGTCAATCCACCCACCTCTGATGTAAGGGTCATTGTGCAAGACAGATTTAAAGAAACAAATTCAAAATACAGCATCCTGCATTTTCTGTAATGCAACATTCTCTTCTTTCCTTGTAAATGAATGTGCTGTTCAAACCCCATGATACGTTTTATTTAATCAGTCATTAACCCCTGCGGCATCAGTGTGATGTCAGCTACTTTTATCACACTTTAGAAAGCATCTCAAGAGCATAAAAATGACAATTTGGAACCGTTCTCTCACTAGTGGGTATGTTGGAGTGGCGCACGGCATAAAAACCCTGCCGATTGTCGAAGTTGTCGTCTACTGTACATTATCAGGTTGTCAAGACACTAGACCATGGCATAATCTACAGAAGTATTTTTTTTCCTAATAAACAAACCATGAAAGATAAGTTCTGAAGTAAATAGTACATGCTTGTGTCAAACAAGTGTCAGTTTGAAATATTAAGCAGTACTTGTATGCACTGATGGGCTCTTATACCTTTTTATTTACAAAAAAAATAAAAATAGGATGGCGCTGGATGGGATCCGGATGCCCGATGGCTGCTATGCCGACGGGACGTGGGAGTTGAAGATGCATGTCACCGACCTCCACAGAGATGTTTCTCTGAGGGTCACCGGGGAAATCCATATCGGCGGAGTCATGCTCAAGCTCGTGGAGAAACTAGGTATGTGTGCATGCTGCAAAGCAGTTTACCAACAGCATAATAAATGGACTACACATGAACTTAACTGACAAATTTTCAGCCATTAAAGCTATTACGGCTATTATCTTCCATGAGTCTGGAAATTTAAGTTGTACTCCGTTTAAAACAGATTGGAGAACAAAACATTCCTTGTTCTGCCTTGATGCATAAGAGTTTTCTGTGTGTCAGTGGTGGATTTGCTTTATCTTTTCATTTTTTTCCCTTTTAAAGTAGGCACCATTCTAAGAAAGTGAGTTGCAGCATTTTTCTGTTTCAAACACAAACTGTTTTTGAATTCCGGTCAAAGGGAATAGCTATATTTCATAACTTTGTCATGGTTGGAGAGTTCAAAAGTATTCTTTTTGCCTGCATATGTGAAGAGAATGCGTAAAACCAAAGGAAGGGGATCAATTTAGGGACAAGCAGCAAAATGTGATTATATTTGGACTAACAGACAGCGTGTTTATTAGGTACATTTCATAAACCATGCAGACTGTTTATTGGCTATGGAAGCTGATATTTCATTCTTGGAACTAACTGGAACAGGGCCTTAGGCCCCTCTTTGCTACCCAGCAGCATATAATAATTAAAAACTCAAGGTACATTTATGTGAAAAAGTAAATGCATCTTTTATTGCTTATCAGGATATAATAAAAACCTCCTCCAGTCTTTACTAGGTCTTAAAATGAGTTAAAAACAAACTTGGATGAAATACAACACAAAAAGTAAGTTAAAATACAGCAAAAGTGTGTGGAAAGACTAAATACACCCCATCATGTTGTTGTTGAACTACATTTAGTAGCAATCACCTAAAGGAATTGTTTTTTGTATATTATGAGTTTCATATTATTGTAGAGGAGTTTTGGTCTGATGTTCGCTACAAAGGTGCTTCAGTTTTTGGGCATTTTTGGGACTTTCTGTTTGAACTGTAATTGGGCCATTTCAAGACCATCATTCTGTTGTAGATTCGCTGGTGTGCTGAGGATTTCTGTCCTTCAGCTGTCTGATGCCCTCACATTTTGACCATATTCTACTTGGGTACACAGAAACGTTGATGGTCGATTTATTACATGCAAGGTGACCAGGCCCTGTGGCTGCAAATCAGGCCCAAATTATCCACCCTCCACCACCGTGTTCAATAGTTGATATTAGATTTTTGTGCTGAAATGTTGTGTCGCTTTGGATTATGGCCAAACGTCTCCACTTTCAACTCGTCTGTCCAAAGGACCTTGTTCTAGAAGTCTTTTGTTCATGCTACAGCTTTGCAAACCTAGGTGTTGCTGCCAGTTCTCCAAGCCTTGCAGAGTCTGACCTTGGTTTGAACTTGCCGGAACATCCACCCGTGGGAAGTTTGGCTGCTGTGTTGACTTTTTTTTTTTTTTTTTGTCTATTTGTGAATAATCTTTCTCACTGTAGAATGGCGGATTCCAAATTGCTCATACATGACTTTATAACCCTTGTAAAATCGATATATAGGAACCATTGCTTCTGTAAGGTTAACACTGATGCTTCCTTAGCGTTGTGTTAACGCACACCTGCAAACTGCCAAAACGTCTGCTTTTATGGAGGTTGTCATGCTTGCTGATGATCATTTAATCAAATGCATTTGATAAGCAGCACCTGGCTGCTACTTAAACTACTTGGATATTTCCTCTCTTGATTGCAGCAGGAAAAGAGTACTTATTTTGTCACACTGCTTTTGTGTTTTTTTTGTGTTTTATTAATTTAAAAAAATTATTAATGATGTAATATGTCACGTTTGTTGTTTATTAAAGGTTGTGCTTTTCTAGTTTAAAAGACCTTGAAAGGACGAGATGATTTATGTTTTGATGCATAAAATTTAAATTAAAATTTTGGAAGGGCATAGTATCTTTTCACATGACTGTATAAAGAAGCCATACACAGCTTCACTCAGCCCACTCAAGCACGCACTGTTCTGTAACTGCAGTTATGCACTTGACAAGTTTTGGTTCAAGTAAGCATAAGAGCCTTCTGTCCCAGTCACTTGAACGCCGCCTTGTTTCAGGGAGTCTGGAGAAAAGGTCAGCGGTGGTGCCAGGGCGATTTAGGAGCGACAGTTTTCTGTGTGGCGATGGTGCTCGGATGCACAGAATTCCTGCAGCGCTCCAAGGTTTTATTCCCTGCCCATGGTCCCGTTTTTAGCTCTCCTGTTAGGGCTCCACATAATTGAGGTCTTTGTTCTCTGTGGTCGTCAGTGCTGAGCAGCATCCATGCTTGGGGAGTTCAGTGTTGGTTCCATGTGTGGGACGACATGAAGTCCATTGTTAGAGTTGAGCGCATGCATTTCGTAACATTTCTTTATGGAATATTGTCCCCATGGTGTAATGTGGGTAAAGGTGTTTTTTGTTTTGTTTTTGTTCTTACATTGTCTGGGGGGGTAACTTTGCTGATTTCCACTCTTTAAACAGTTTATAGTGCTTCATTTCTACAGTCAGTCTGACTGTTCAGGTGAATAGGGGTTCAGAGTCTTGCCCAAGGAACCCAGGATTAAAATGTTAACCCCCAGTTGTAAAGCAAGAATTTTGTTTGTTTGTTTTTGTTTTTTTGTTTTTTGCCCCCTTTGTTTACACTATTTCTAATTTCTTTTTTCCTTTTCCAAAGGGAGTTGCTGTTTTGTGGATGATGGGCCTTTCCGGTTGTATGAGGTCTTCACATCCATGTTTGACAATAGATTTGATTTGCTGGGCGTGGTGGCTTTTAGGACGCTTTTGCATCAAATTAGTATAGCACAAAGCAGATGTTTTGTGAAGCAGCTTAATCACTAATCACAAACTACCTCCAGTCGTGGTTACTATTCATGACAGTGTTTCGGTCTCCTCCACATTATTTGTACTGCTGCCACCACTTGTTCAGTGAAATCAGCTCACTGAAGTATGCTTGAAGTTAATCAGTCTTCTTTCTGTGTAGCAGGACTGTGCGGTGGCATTAAATCTTCCGAGCTTTTTGGAGCCTGTTTAATGTCTCTTAACTTGCTTCACAGTGAATGTCTGGACATTTTTGCTACCCTCCGTCAACACTTTGTTCTAAATTGTAATCATTAACCCACCAATCATTGTGGATTAAGCACATGACTAAACACTAGAGGAAACTGTATACTGATCATGGATCCATATATATACCCCACTTTTTTTTTTTTTTTTTTTTGGAAAGGAAAAGAAAGGGGCTGTGTATAGATATATTTTAGATTTGAAATGACACAAAGGTACTTTTGTCACTCTTTAACTGACAGAGTAAGAGAGGTTCAGCTACTTTTACAACACTGTAGTCACTTTCAGTTTTTTATATACTCTTTTTATAGAGGTAACATGCTTAAGGAATGGATATTTTCATAACCTTTCAATAAAGTCTTCCAGATAGGAAATAGAGACTGAAAATTAAGTGAATCAAAAGTCATAGAAATTTGTGGAAATCTGCAAAGTTATTATACATTCTAAAATATAAGTCAAAACCAACTATTAATAATTATTCAGTGCATTTTTGTTGATATTGTATAAGGGGTGTGATAAAATATCGATATGGCGATATATCACAATACTTATTTTCTACATTGATTTCTGATTCCTGATTCCAAATATCGATTTAAAAACGGATGCTGTCGCTGGCAATAGAAAATGACATGGATTTTTAGAATTACCTCAACTTTTCAACCGTTCCCGCTAACGATGTAATTCGGATTCTGAAAGCTGAGAAGAAGCGTTGCGCTGATATGTGTTATGTTACGGTAGTGGTAGCGGGGCCTGCGCTGTGTTGAGTTGTTTAGCAGGGTGAGAAAGAGGATCAACGGATCATAGAGAGCAAATAGTGAATAGAAGAAATAGAAATAGAAGTGTCTTCTTTGCTTATAGTATTTTCATGGTTCTAAATAATCGTTGTGATGTTTTTTTCTTCCTGGAAGTTTTAACTGTTGTTTTTCTTTTTTTTCCATTTTCTGCCTGTTTTTGCAAGGTTAATCTATTTGGAGTAAGCCTTTAACATGAGTCCCACTACAGACAGAGAACTCAGTTTAAAATAAAAGAAATACAGTAAATACTAGAGAAATGTGAACTCAGACGGTCTTTAACTGAAACAGTTCTCAGGGCCCAGTTACCTCTTATTATACAGCAAAGTGGCATTCACTATCGAATACTTATTCAAAATAGTTTAATGAATGGCATTATTAGTACAGTTCATAATGGGGGAAAAAATGTTGAGGCAAACCTTTGGACCTGTTCACCTAAATTGTTTATATGTTGCTGAATATTCAAATAGTTTTTTTTTTTTTTTCTTTTTGTTATTTCACACAGTTTAATGCATCTATAACATGTAAAAATGACAGTTTCTTAATAGATTTTGAAAGTTAAAGTAAGTAAGTTAAAAATGGGCAAAAGAATTACCAAAAAAAACCGCAACATTTTTTGAAACATTTATTGATATGAAAAAAAAAGGAAGAAAAAGGACCAGGTTGGTAGACTTTGAAGGGTTAATAAAATAAAAAAACATGGTTTAAATAGCTTGGGAACATCAGAAAAAAGAAATACAGCCTCCACTCCTGTAGATGTTGCAGTATGGCTTGCTGCTGCCTTGATGGGTGGGGGCATTTCTGATAATGTATCGTAACACACGTATCGTATCGTGATACTATCGTATCGTGACACATGTATCATATCGTGATGTCCTCGCCAATACACACCCCTATATTGTATCATCGCTTGCATGGTGACTGTGAGGGAGCGAGCCAGTCAAACATGAGGACACAGGTGTTGGTTTTCAAAAAAATATGGGTTTTATTCCCCAAAATAACAAAATAAAAAACAACAACAAGTGTTACAGGGCCCTTAAAAGAGGTCAAATGAAAGAAACTAAACTTAAGCCAAAAATCATGATTTAACATAACAAACCATCAAACTAACTTCTCAAACAAAATAAACTGATCTGACACACAACAAACAAAGGGGGCGTAAATATTGGCTGATCAGACAGAGTGACACACTTAGGAAGGGAAGGGGAACATTTACTCACAAATTTAACAAAAGACTAAACACAGTTAGCTTAACAATTAACTTAAATGACTAATAACAAGGTAACAAAATAAGCAAAAGAACTAATGCAAAAAGAACAAGAACAAGACTCCATGGTCTTCCCCCCATGGTGAAGCTCTGTATGGTATGACCCAATCAGTCAATCTGGAATTGGAGGGTGCCAGCCAGAGTCCATTGTCTCATCAGCCCAGTTCAAGGGATTCCCCCCACAGCACCGGCAAACAAAAAAACCCAAAAACATCACATTAAGTTTGACAAAATTAAATATATAAAAGCCAACTAAATGTGCGCGCTACAATTAGAACCAATGTAATTCAATAGTGTCAAACAAAAGGAAAATAAACAAAAACCTATATCTTTATAATGCTGAGTGTGATATGTATGTGAAAACTCAAAATGACCAAGTGTGGGTGCGTGGGGTTACTGCCTGTATGGCCATCACAGTGACCATGTAGGTCATTCACAAGATGCGCATTTGAAAAATTTTACTGTCGCTTCTGCACAACCGTGTCAGACTTTGACTGCTGTCCAGAGCAATGCACCATGTTGTTGTAGTTAGTTTGTCAAGTGATGTCTATCAGGTTTTGTAATCTGCGCACACACATGGTGCTCCCACTGCAACCCTGAAACCACAAAGTTCCCACTCTCTCACACAACAAATCCCAACTTAATCCCTGGGTACACCCAACAAGGCCATTAATCTACGCACATACTCAGAGAACCAGTCCTCAAGAGTACTAGAGAATTTCCTCTCAGGGGAAAAGCCTATAAGCTACAACACAAAGGGATGGAATTACACTGTATCTTGTGGTCTGTGATGGACCACCATTTCAGATGAACACAACTTTCTAGTTTATTACTTTTGACTGGACTACAGACATCAGCCTACACAGTGGCACTGAGAGTGAGCCAGCTGCCTTGTGTACGGGTATTGATGAATCAGTTTTCATCTGTATTTGCTAGTTGTTTGTTAAACATGCTTCTTAAATGAAAAGGTGAACTGGTCCTTTACTCATAAATTTTCAGTCTGCTTCTTCAGTGACATCATTGCTCAGAAAACATCTTGGGTGTCTATTTATCGTCAGCAACTTGTTTATGTACCTCACAAGCCCCACCATTGTCTCTGATTACCTGAAGAGCTGGCACATACTCACTATTGGGTTTGTCTGTTGTTTGAATGTAATGGCAGTATAAATAATAGTTTCAGCTAATTTACGTGGTCGATGCTTTGAGAAAAGATCAGAAATGATGAAAGTTGATACCAGACAATGCCAGAGTTTCACTTTGTCAAACTGAAAAGACACTAGGGTTTAATAGTAATTTGCTGTAACTTCTTTTCTGTATGTTGTATGTAGGTGTGGCTTATGCACGTGCATTATATGTAATGTTTTGGTGGACAATGTATTGGCCTAGTATATCTTATTAAGTGTACTCAGTAGTAGTACTTGTGCACGTGCCCCAACATGTGAGCACGGTTGTGTGGGTCAGTGGGTGAGTCTCCTGTGAGCTGCAGTCCTCCTGTCCACGCTGCGGGCTCACATGGCCTTCGATAATGGATTAAATAGACAAATGCCAGGAAGGCACTTCGTATTGATCCCTATAACGGACGCTGGCTCAATTTTGCTGCAAATCTCCAGGAGAGCAGTATTTAAAGTCAGCTGATTAATCATCCCCCCGGTTCCTTGCTCTTGTAATCCTTTCAACCTTCCGTTGCTTTCCATTACTGTTGCTTTATCTGACTTTTATGTTTTCTGAAAGTGCTGTGGTCCTCTCTAAAAGCTGTTCCATCCGGCACCACAAAGCAAATATTATAAAAATAACAAAAGTTTTATTGAATTTGAATTGATAGTTCTGAAGTTAATGGCTTTCAGGTTTGATAATTTGTGGCTTACAGGAAGTGTTGTGTGTGTACTTTTATGTGCATGGATGGTAGAGACAACAAGAGACTTCTGATAATGGTACAGGCTACTTCAGAAGCAAGTTTTCTGTTGAGTAGCATGTGCAGCAAACGTATGAGCTGGCTTTTCTTGGTAAGAGAAGTGAAGGCAGAGGACAGAAAAATTAAAGAGATGCAATGAAGAGCAGCTAAACCTTCTCTTTTCCAGCTGTCTCTTCTATTTGTGACGTAGCCATGCTGCTAGAATTCCATAAAAGTCTTTGATGAAGCAGGAAATGACTTCCAGGGATCGGCATGTTGCTCTCTGGTGGCTGCCGTCATCGCTGGAGTCTCTGCTGCTGTCTTCATTTGCCTCCAACTCTCTCTGTAAGCACTGCCTCTTTTCCTCCCCCTGTTTCCACCCTCCTTTCCTTATTCCACTTCATTTAAATACATTTTCAAAGAATCATTTTTGTTCTTTCAGCGTCGACAGTCCCGTCTTAAAATTCAAGACTATCCGCTTCTGCAGCCACAAGGCAAGGTTTAATGACCTGTTGGAGACACTGAAGCACACTTGTTATTTTTCTCATGATTTCTGACCGAGGTTCATGTACTCTGACTGTTCAATGTTCCAGAAATAGAAATTGAGCAAACTAATTGGTCTGGTGTGACCCTGCTGGTGTATGTGGTTGTTTTAAACAAGGAGCCTGCAAGTTTTGGCTGAGTTACCAGCAGCGCGCCACAGAAAACTTTCCCTGCATGTCAGACAAAATGTGTTTTTGTATTTGCCACAACCTACATATTCACATTGCAAGTAATTTGCTGAATGACATTATCCCAAATTAGCGGAAATCTTGATGGAAAAGCAGTTGTAGTTAACCCTAACATGCGTTCACCCCCTCGCTGATTTAGACAGACCCCGTATAAAAAAAAAAAAATAATTCAGACGTCAGCAATTCAGTATCCGATGTTGCAAGTTTGACTAAAGCTGGCTGTAAAGTTTCTTCATGAGATAATAGTCCACTTCGACAGCTGTTTATGTTACATGTATTTTTTCTTTTCTGCCAGAGGTCAAGATGACCAGAAGGGGATGGGTTTTGATTTTTCACAGTGGAGTGTAGGCTTCATTAGGAAACAGACGCAGCATAACACAGGATGCTGAACTTCCTTTAGGCTTTTTTATTTATTTATTTATTTTATTTACATTGTACCTTCTGTCTGTCTTTCATTCTTGCCTTCCTGTCCTCTTATCTTTTATGACATTTTTTTTGTTTGACTGAAAGGAAAGCTTGTTTATGGTTTTTGAAAATTGTCTTTTCTGGTGCTGTGAGAGGAAAGAACATCTTACATTTTTTGTGCTTGACACGAGGACACGGCCAGTAGATGGCTATAATGTGGTTTTCTCTCCTTTATACTATTTCACCATGACACACAATTCAGACATATTACTTTGTGTAATGAGGGTCATTGAACGTAACCATGGAGCCATGGTGGAGATCTGGCAGTTTGAAGTGAGAAATGGCCTGGCAGCCTCTGTGTGATCATCATGCTGTTTAATCTAACTGACAGGAAGTAGTTATACTAAGTGGTGGTCCTGCCCAGGCCAGAGCTTTCCTGTTTCACTAGTAAGATTTTGCTGTGATAGTGCTGCCCAGTACCCAGACTGCAGATGGGATCTTATGTTGGCCAGTGGTATAGCCCACATATTTGGCATACCTTGTTCACGGTGGCACAGCTTCCACTAAGAGAAAGTTGCAGTAAACTAAGAAATGAGACCAATAATCATCAGCAGTGAGGTATTTTTGAAAGGTCACTGGACTTCAGTAAATCAGAACAATTTATTTTTTCACCAACAATGCTTAACAAATTGCTTTATAAAAATGCCCATGTGGACCTTTGGTACTTGTTAAACTGTGCTCAGTTGAAGTTACAACACTCCCACTGAAGCTAAATTTGCTTCCAACAAGAATGTGTTGTGCATGCACTCAAAATAAAAAGGGATTGTTCATGCAGCTGCTGGTACAGTTTCCATTGTATACCAACAAATGATGAATGCATAAGAAGTTGGCTGAGAAAAAAAAAACTGATCTGGTCACCGGAAACGCTCAATGTTTAATTTCATTTTGTTGAGAAAAAGACTCCAGAAGAAAACCTATGACTTTGTGGCTGGGGTGTGACAGACTACTGGAGAGGAGATGCTGAAAGAACGAGAACAATTAGGTATGATTACAGATTTTGGCGGGACAGAAAGAGCATTGTTTTGTTTGTCCAGTAACTTCACCGCTCATAGCAACAGTCAGTAAGTGTCTGTACATTATCTGATGCCATTTCTTCTCAATTGCCTTCTAGTCTTTGGCAGTAGAAAAACTGGGATGGACTGATAATTGAGGCCAATATTTAATGCTTTTAGATGGATACTGAGAATTTTCTTAAAACCTAATTGTGGATTAAAATATAGATAATGGTTTAAATATGTAAAGACAGCCATTGTATCTTTGAGTCACATTGAATCGAGCAGAAATACAACCTTTAAGTGCTTTATTTGGCCTATAACAAAATGTTCTAAAAAAGTAGCACAAGTATAGTTTGATAAACAAATATTAACAAGATAAAAGAATGAAACTTGTCCAGGTGCAAATACATTATTTTAAGCTGTGAATTAAACATTAGCCTTGTTGCCGTTTTAAGCCAGTATTAAAAACTAATGTACTGCTTTAATTATTGAAAAAAAATAAAATCTGTTATGCTGCTGGGAACTTCAATTTTTCAGATAATTTGTTATGTTAAGACACCACAGTTCTTCTTTAATTAAATGCATGCTTACAGATATTTCAAAGTTTTGTACAGGAGTTTGTGCTCTTGTAACTTTTGATGCCATTTTTGCAGCAAATGTTTATCAGTTTCAAATATTGGTTACTGGTTTCTTTCACTGATCATGGCTCCTTTGTAGAAGGATCATTTATTTATTTATTATGTTTTAAACCACTCAACCTGTTTTGATTTAGAAAGCTCCTGCCTCATCCAAGAGTTGTGAAATATTTGAAATATTGTTGTTGTCTGATGGTGTTCAATTGGGAATCAATGCAGAACTTGTTAAGGATGATTAATTCTGTTTGGCATGTAAAACATGCAGAACTTTCATGGGTTTTCTGGGAATGTGAAGCCAATTGAGTTTCATCCTTTTCACCTTCCTGTAACGCAGAGAGCACAGTGGGTCCAGTGGAAGGAAATGTTAGACCTCAGCGATGCTGTTGTAACTTCACAAACCTTTGTGTTAACATGGTAAACTGATCTGGAGTGTTTTTTGTTTAGCTTCTCAGACCCATGTATCATTTTAAACCTCCCTGCCTTGCAGCCCATGTCTTTCTTTTTCAGAGCAAAGCAACAGGAGTTTGTTTTCATAACCAAGCCATTGGTTAATATTGGACTGTCCCAACTACTTTAGAATTCAACTACTCAAGAATTCAAAACAGATTCACCTCAGGGTTTCTAGATCCTGTGTAACAGTATCCTCTTTCCTGCTCAAAGTGGCATCAGTGAGCCAGATCATCACAGTCCTGATGGCGGGGCAGGATGTATACATGGATAGGAAGAAAGATGAAGATTGTCTGTCTGCCCCGTTGATCTCAGTCCCAGAGTTTGTTTCTAATGTCATTATTCCACCAGACCTCTGAACACTTAATTGTATAAAGCTGTGTCAGGGCGGAGAGAGAGAGAGAGAGAGAGAGAGCGAGAGCGAGCATCCCCGCTGCCTTGCTGTCTTGGGATTATGGCACAAATGGATACAAAATATTTGTCTGCAGGGAGGCTTTCTTTTATGACCCTCTGGCGTTTTCCTAATGCACGAAAGCCAACGATGTTAGAGCCTCTTTTTTTTTTTTTTTCCAGTAGGCTGGTTGCTGCTAAATTTCCTGTTTAGATTTCAGATTCAACTCTCTCCCAGGAAAAGTACCTATTTGTTTTTAGTTGTATGAAAGCCCTTTTCAGCTGTCACTGTTGTACATATAAGTCAAGATTTCTATCCAGCTCTCTGACCTGTTTTGTTCATAGAAAAGTAATTTGATCTCCTTTGGAGCCGACAGGTGAGCTGAGACTGATGATCCAATGCTTGAATGTTTGCCAGTTTCAGATGGAAACCTTCAGGGCCTTTTTGGATCTGAAAACGTGTATTTTACTGGACAAGATATCTGCAGGAAAGCAAAATAATTTTATGCTTTATCCAAATGGTAATATCAAAGATGTCTTTCTTAAAGGTCCCATAAGGTTTAAATGTGGTTTTATCTCAGAATATTTAAATAACAATAGTTTGGCATCTCAAATAACCTCTGTCTGAGGACAATAGAAGAACAAAAATCAGTTTAAGTTTAGTTTTTCCAACCTTGGAAAGTTTCAAGAAGACTTCGTTCAGCAGCTGACACTCAAACGACGAGCTATTAACCACACCAGCATCACAACCGCAATCTGCAAGTAAGTAAACTATATAAACTAACCTGGTGCTCAGGTTCAAATCATACGTCAGAAAATATGACGACTAACGGAGGGAAATTAAAATCTGTAAAAATATTTGAGCCACTAGAAAAGCGACTTTTTGTCTTAATTTAGTTCAATTCTGTATGGTGGAGGTAAACCGCTGAGGTATGTGTTGGATCCTTTGGGCACCTGAGCGGTACCCGACATTGACCAGGATAAGCTTTTCTAACCCCGCAGCTCCTGGATTATTTTTGGATTATTGAGCACTGGATCTCTAGATAGCTGGATTGTCTCTGTGACTCAGCGTTGGTGATTCCAGTGATTTTCTCCGAAATTCTACCTCAGCATTGCTGCTATTTTAACTCTCTGCAGAGTTTTTAAAAATGTAGCTGTCGCTCTCATCTTCATTCACCCGCTTTGAACTGAGTTTATTTGGGCTAGGTCGCTCCCATACAGTCAGTCAGAAATATGCTTCGATAACTTCTGCCAGTAACTCAGAGGAGATGTTGCTTCACAGTAAACCAACCAATAAGCTCGCCGTTCATTCATCACGACAACAGCCAATCAGAGTGTAGCCTACTTGATCATTACCAAACACACCAAATCAGCTTTTTCTCATGACAGAATCACAGAGATTTGAGGGGGTAAGTAAAAATGCACATGGGCAATTTTAGGTAAAACAGCATTACGTTACAGAAAACAAACTTAATCAGTCAACTAATGCAGTTTATGGGACCATTTTTAAATATGTAAAAATAAATCAGTTCAACCATGTTAACCTTTTTAAAAAACAAAACAAAATAAAAACATTCTGTCAGATGCAGCTAATGCAGCTTTTAACCTTTACGCCATATTGAATGTGAGCTTTACATCAGCATTTTCAAAACACATGAATATTAAGAAGTGTTGATAAATTATTTTTACTTCATGATTGTAGTTTCTTCAAAGTTTTTCATAGGCCATTTGTTGCTCAGAAATGCTACTTTTTAAAAATTTGAATGAATCCATTGTTCTAGATGAGTTAAATGAGGATTTAGAGTGCAGGCTCTGACAAATAAGTTCAAAACTTGGGTTATGGATGTGGAATGATTTGACACTTCACTATTTTCTGAAAAACGTTGATTGTTTAGATTTGATCCCATATGTGCCT
>JBAMYA010000015.1:4991909-5030701 GCA_037176975.1 Arrhamphus sclerolepis | reverse complement strand
CGTTTTGCACGTTGTAGAGCTGGATGAAATGACCTTGAATCAACAGTGTCCAGAAATGGTAACTGTAGTCACAAACATCTAAACTTAACCTAAACATTTAAACCTTCTCCCATAAAACTGTATGTTTCGGATATAAAAAGTTTTAAAATTAATACATCAGTGTTCACCTTTTTATTTACATTCATAACTAAGAAATATGACATTACTATCAAACAAAGTTCTTGACATTATTATAATAATAATAATAATAATGATAATGTTACCATATAATCATTATTGAAACACCATCTATTGCGTTACATATATTGTTGTTGAATTATTGTCCAGCCCTAATATAACACTGTACCCTAATCACCTTCAACTATTAAAACTGATATTCTTCTAATTAAAGAGTGCATATTTTTCTCTTTTTTAAATAAGTCAGGGGGACACATTAACTATTTTTGGTCATTTATTGGATATTTAAAACAAATGAAATAGGATTAGGTCATTTATAGCCTCAGAATGTTTGTTTCGGTTACTTGCCCAGCGCTAATGCGTTGAATATTTAATGTCTGATGCACTATTGTCAGAACACTGAACTGTTGTAAAGTAAATAATGAAATAATCTGAGCTAACTTCATTGATCTTAGACCTGTCAATAGAAAATACTTAAGTTTTAATGATATTGGAAAACCAATAAACATTTTTTTTGATGTTTTTGGGGGAAGGGGAGGGGGGAAAGGTGTTTATTAGTGTTGAGGTTTAAATGAAAAAAAAATGTTTATACTATCCTGCTGTGTAAAAGTAAACATTTCTATTCCATGTATTTGAGTTGAACACTATGAACCTGTTTTTTTGTTTTTTTTTTAAAATACTAATGCATTTAACAGTGGTGGCAGTTGGAGGACATTATGTCTTCATTCCCTTTGAAACTCACATCCTGAATGTTCCAGTGTTTTAACTTTCAAAATTGAATTAGAGCTCAGCTGACTGACTATACATGCAGAGCAACCTGATGACTGATGTTGTAACTTTTCTTCAGTGTTAGAATTTGTGAGCTACCGTGTGTGATTTAGCAAGTCTGTCACATGGTCAGTATTTTAGCTTTATTCATGCTTCACATTCATTCATTTTGTTGCTTAGTGTATTTTATAGGTTGTCTGTTTTGCCACAGTGTTCAATGACGCAAAGAAGGTCTAGCAATGTTTTATCTCAGAAGTCAAATCCTTTATGATGCTTTCCAGTATTTACTTTTTGTTTGGTCTCTTGCTCTTTTAAACCCTTGTTTATTTATTTTCATCATTACTTTTCTGGTTCTCTTAAAGTGGGTTTCCATTAGTAGGAGTCCAGGGTAAAAACTACATGGCAGGAACTCCCCAGTCCTCCCCAGTCCTTTCAGACATGAACTGTATTACAGTACAGGACCACTGGAATCCATAAGTCTTTGGAAGTGACTTAATCATTCTTCAACATTTTTGACATGATCCTTTTCATATAACATGAGCATAAAAGCCAAAAAGATGTAAAAAGCAAGCTAGAATGACAAGCTCAAGATGGATGGAACTTCTAAAGTATTTGCACCTCACTAAATGGTGTCTTTTTGAAAATTTGGCAACTCTATTTAGATCGCATAGGTACATCTCTTATGCCACATGAGAGAAGAGAGAAGTGAAGACTCAAACTTGAAGGGGACGTCAATAGGTCTGAATATCACCTCTGTGCCAAACCCCATCAGCCTCAGGTCAGCACCATGGCCCCACTCAGCACCCACCCCTTTTGAGATGAGTCTTTTGAGATTTCCATTGAGGTTGGTCCCCAGTAATGAAAACCTGCCCATCGTCACCTCAGTCATGATGCTGGTGGATACCCATCATTTTCGATGTGTGACCTAGTGCCATAAACCAGTACAGAGTAGTTGCAAGAGACGTATCACGTATCACACTGTTTACAGGGAATGTGTGCATGAGTGAACATGAGCTGAAAATGCAGCTTGAAGTAGCCTTTATTGCAGATTGCTCTTTTAATAGCTTTCCTCCCACACATGTAAGCAGTTGAAGCAATATTAAATACAGACTGGTTGCATACCAGCTTATTCCAAGAGCAACAAAGCCTCCCACACTTACTGTCCTATCTCCATTTTTATGTTTTGATTCAAGAACAAACTAATATGGGTGCAGCCTGAGTGTATTTTGTTTTTGGTTAATTCTTTATTGAACAACTCCTGATGAGGTTTCCCCGCATTACAAGCCATGGAGGCTACATTTCATTTACCTCCTATAATGCCCCTCTCTACACCCTTTGGGATATGACATTACAACCTCTACAGCTGGGTCTAAATTACACTCCTTTAAAACTATGCCAGAAAGACAAGGCAGATCTCTGAACAGCTGAACAGTGTGGTGCTTTTTTTCTGATGTGACCTGAACACTTTGTGCTTAAGAGATTGATGAGATGTGAGATAAAATGAAACATGCTGCTGAACCATTGCAACGGGGTCATCTCCAATTGATCCTCATCTGTCATCCGTGTGTCACGAGTCCAGAAACGAGTTTGCCCGCACCTCCTTTGTCACTCGTGTGTCGTGTTTATGACTGTCTAGATCTCTACATTGGCTTTGACACGAGGTGAGGCCTCTTTTCAGATCATTGTATTGTTTCAGTCTTCCATTATGATCCCTTGTCACTCTCCATCTCCTGTCTGCAATACAGATACTGTCATCACCTGTCCATAGAACATTTGTGTGCATGTTGAATATCTGATGTTGATAATATCTAGCATGTGGCTGTGTGAGCTGCTGAAGGTCTATATGCCATTTACAGTTGCTCTAATTTAAGGACAGTGCAGAGCAGTTGCCTGCTATATGTTTGCTTGTCAATACTAACCTTCAGCCTGCTTCAGAGCTAAATTATATTTAGAAACAGAAATGCTTTCATGTTGTGGAGTGAGATAAACTGCATGTGTTTTTATCGATGTGAGAGTACAGGAGATGAGTTTAATAAAGCTTGTGTTTGGTGTCTTTGTTGTGTATGAAAACAAGTTGTCGCCTCGCATCGCTGCCCCCGCGGCGTCAGTCAGGAGTCGCCAAGGAAACGGCATGACCAGTCTCACCCAGCTGTAATGGTTATCAGCTGATGGCTGAAAATGACAAAAACCTTGCACTGCATAGTTTCTCGGTTTTAACAGTGGTAACCCTGCTTGCCCTGATGACAAGTGAGGGGGTGGGGTGGGGGGTATACACACAACAAAAAGCACCAGACCTATATGAGTGTTCTCACTAATCATTATATGAGCCTGTGGTTTTCTTGTCTGGTCTGCTGGCCTCATGGTTCTGGTTTGAAGAATCATCAAGATACAAACTGAGCGATACTGAGCGCACATGCACTGCTTACAGCTCCAGAAGAGCTGCAATAATTGGCCAAAACATTGATCAGTTGAAAGGAAACTCATCATCAAACACATTTGTGTCTTTAAAGTTTTATTACTGATCTCAGCCTCTTCGCCTTATGTATCACTAAATTGAGTATCATTGGTACTGGAGTTGTTATTTGAAGAAAACAGGCAAGCTGGTGAATTTAAGATGAACTGCAGTTTTTTTGCAGATCAATTGTTTAATCAAGAAAGTGAAATTGATTATAGAGAAATCTTCATTTTTAGTCGCTATATAGCTTAAATGCACAGATGTCAATTTACAAATGGATGCAACTGTTTTGTTTTGTTTTTCTTTTTTTTGCATTAGAATTCATGCAGTTGCACATTTGAAGGCGTAAGTCATGATTTCAAAGACTTGGGTAATGACTGAAGAGCAGAATTTAAACAGTCAAATCATCTGATGCTGACAGTTTTGTCATCGGTGGTACACAGCTCCAGTGAATTAATACCAGTAGCAGAACAGTTTTTCTTGAGCTTATTGGTGCTCTGGTACCAGGTAGTCTTACACTCGTACCATTTTAACTTTAGTTCTTGATACCGTCACAATTCACAAGTTTGTGTGTATGCTACATAATGGACAATGCATCAGTTTCTTTTTTCTCATTTTAGTGGAGAACATAAGTTGCACAGGTATTTTATATATGTTTGGGTCTTTACTTCTAAACTTAAACATCGAAAGTCCTCTTCCTCCAGCTTCTGTCTCATACTTGCTGTTTGGTACTGGTACATCCCCAGTCACAGATCCCTCTTCGTCTCTCTTTTTCATGCCCTTCCTTTCATTTTGTTCTTCTCATTAATTCCACCGTTACCCTCTCCCCTCCCCCACACAGGCGGGCCTTCATACACATAGCTGCCTCCTAATGTAAACAACACATATACTCTGAGCTGAAGGGAAGAGATGGAGGGAATGAGAACGAGAAATGTGAAGGAGAGAAAAAGAGAGACCCTCGAGTTTAGTGTCTTATCCCAGTGAAAGCCCTCAAGACTGGGTAATTCTGTGTTAACAGTTAATCCTACACATATATATATAATATATATATATATGTGTGTGTGTGTGTGTGTATAAAATATATATATTTTTTCTATTTTCCTTTGATTTCTTACGAAGCTGCAGTATAATTAATGCTAGTTTTATCTTCTTAAAGCAGTGTTTCTGGTTCTGATGGCTAGTGCAACATGTGGTGGAAGTGGTTTTTGTTGAGAGTTGTGGTGGTGAATAGGAATTACTCACATTAGCAGAATTTATTAATTAATTTTGTCCATTAAAGCAAAGGCACACACATACACACACACACAGGGTAGACAGGGCTAATGTAGCTAATGGATGGGTTAGAGGACCACCCGCCCTTCAAATACTCACAACACACACACAAAGCACACATCTCTGTATCATTCGTCACATCTTGCAGAGGTCATAAAACATTTTTCTCATTTCATTTGCCCTCCCCATTTCTTTTAAGACCTGTACACGTACACACACATACACACACACACATACATATATATATATGTATATGTATGTCGGAGACTGTGGGTCCACATTTGATGCACCCAATTACTTAAGCACCCCCATTCCTCTGACTGCTGCATTACGTCAGACTTGGCAGGCTGTATTTTTAGCTGGTAGATTGGTCCTCTCTGCCTCTCTCTGAGTCGAGTTACCATCTTATTACTGAAAGAGCCCAGTGGAAGCCTTCCCAAGCTGCCCTCGTCCAATCACAGCACATCGGACCACTGCGTAATGACACAAGCAAGGACGGGGGAAGGCTGGTCCCACTGAGGTTTTGGCAGGGGGGCAGTATCAGAAGAAATAGAGAAGCAGAGGCTATGGGGACTGTGTTGTAACTAATACCGACCAAGATATGTATTCATGTCGTGTCACAGTTTGTGTGGTAGTAATGCATGCTCAGGATGAGGAAGTTTCTATAGATCGAGGTCTGTGGCGAAGATCTGACGTTAGCGTTTTCGGCATCGTTCCCAGACACCAGAAATTACAAGGTTGTTAGGGGAAAAAATTGTTAGCAGAGTTATGAAAATACATTCTGGATTATTTTCAGTTATTCTCTCCATAGCCCCTCTCATTATTTCTGCCTTTTAATAGCTGCTGGAAACTTACGGATGTAGTTATGCTGATGGTAGCAATGAAGTTGTGTTCTGCACAGCTGAGGTATCAGGACGGAGCGATGACAGCGAGGCCCCATGCTGAAAAAGGAACTCTCACAGGGGCTCGGAAAGTTTGGAATGTTTTAACTCATGTTCCAACTGTTTTCCCCACCAGACTAAACAATATAAAACCAAATCAGCACCTTCACCAACAAACCTTTCACAGTGGCATCCGAATTTAGATGCTGATAGATCATGACCGGTTCTCTAGTTAAAACTTCCTTTCTCTGTCCGGTTTGCTGTACTCGCATCACAGCTGTCATGTTTGCTTGGTGTAAGCAGACAATATGGTGCTGAACTCACTTATCCACAAACTCCTCATTCACCTCTCAGACAAGGTCAGCAGGAGTGTGTCATGGAAAATGGCAACAAATGAAAATGAGCTGACAAATTGTGTGATGGATTTATATATTACAGTTTTCACAATATTTCTCCATTTTATACAGAAATGCACTCGATGGTACATTTCTAAGTAATTAGTTGTGCTCAGCAACAGTACACAAAGCTAATTGACTTAAAATGTGTCTTGGTCTATTTACTGCATCATTTAGGTATGTGGTAGTAGTCATTTTATCCAGTTCATGTGAACTACTTTTTACATTTTCTGAAATATTATTAGGCAAAATCGCTTTCTATTGTTATTAACTGGATGACTTCTTTCTTTATATATGATTATTTATTTACTTGTTCAACATCTGGTTAACAACATGCTCTGCTTGACCCCAGAGTATAGTTCTTTTAAACCCCCTCAATGATGCAGCAGTACTGGAGTTAAAATCTGGAGCCCAGAGTTAAAACAGTCCAGATCGAATTATTTGATTAAATGATGACTGAGGGGAAGCTGGCCTCTCTGTCTGGGTACAGTGACTCAGAGTGATGCTGAGGATTTGCTGGAAAAGCAATAAATGGATATGTGGGTGGAGAAACTGAGACACTGCATTGGGAAGTACCTTCCTGAACTAAAGCTTGAGTAATAGCATCAATACTCGACTGATGTAGGTTAAGAACTCTTAGGCTTTCTTTTGTTACTCCATCTTAACTTTGTCCATTAATAAGGCAGTTACTTAAACTGATAATTTTAGTAATCATTCTGTTAATAAACTAAAAGAAATACTATTGAAATGAACTTCTAAAGTCTCTCAAAAGTGTTTTCACTTTTTCTTTTCACTCAGAACTTAAGCTTTGTGATTTCGCTGCTCATACAAAAACCAGGTGATCTGCAAAACAGTTCCCCTGCTCTCCCTCAAATTCCAGAGGCCTTTGCCTTCCCCTTTAAGTCAGACACATACACCATGAGACAGCAGCTCTATCTCTTTTGTAATGAGTTCCAACAGAACAAAAGCCTGGAAGCTGTGTGAGTTTTTTGGTGCCTTGTGTCTGCTTACAAGGATCACAGTTTCAAACATATAAGGAGGTATGAACATGATATTCCCACAGTGTCACATAGTCACATCTTTCACCTAAATGTCATTACTCACACTTTGACTTTGGCACAGCCTCTTTCTGAAGAACAAAAAACTACCATGGAAGGGTTATATTTGACTGCTCAGTCATTTGCTGTGCTAATTATTACCAAAACTCATCCATTTCACTTTTTTCTTCCCCTTCTTAGATGTGAAGAAGGATTGGTCGGACCACGCCTTGTGGTGGGAAAAGAAGAAAACGTGGCTCTTGAAAACCCATTGGACGTTGGACAAGTATGGCATCCAAGCCGATGCCCGGCTTCTCTTCACGCCGCAGCACAAGCTCCTCCGTCTCCAGCTGCCCAACATGAAGCACATGAAGGTCAAGGTGAACTTCTCAGACCGGGTCTTCAAGGCTGTGTCTGACATCTGCAAAACTTTCAGTGAGTTGAACCATTGACCCATTCTCGGCACACAAGGAAGTTCGGGATTTTTTGCTTATTTATTTATTTTCAGTAGACAAATGGAAAAGAGTCCATTGTCAGAGGAACTGTAGCTGTAACTGAGGAGTTATGGGAATGAACGTTTTCTCAGTTGTTGGCTGCTAGACCCAGTCTGGGTGAACCTAGTGAAGGCACCCACCCCCACTGAACTGAAAACTTCCCCTCATCATGGTATTTTTGGAAATTGAGTGGAAATGCTCTGCATCAAAATTTACCTAATCTTGTCCTTCCTCTAACATTGTTTTTATCTGGCAATTTGTGGTGTTTATTAAACATACTCTAAGCTGTGCATGCTACAGTCTGGTAGACCAGTCTGGAGAAGCATATCCATCCCACACTGGTGTTTAGTATACAGAGATTATCAATCTGTGTCAGGTTTACAACAAACAAAAAAAATGCATGTTCATTTACATGTAAATAACTCATTTTCTGCTGCCTCTTTAGCTTTCCTACAGTCTGTTTTACAAAAACCAGTTGTGAATATAAGTAACTCCCCCAGTGCTTTAAGGCTCTCCCACAAACACACCGTCTATCTCGTATCACTGGCTCCTTGCAGTCCTGCCAGAGACGTGTCAGAGGTCACATGCTGGACCCCGACAACCCCTGACCTGCTAATTCCCACTTCTCAGCAGCACAGACCTCTACCCCTCGCCCCTGCTTCCAAGTCTCCATCTCCTGTAGGATTTGAAGGTTTCGAGAACCCCCACCCATATACATAAACCCTCCCCTGAGACAGTCACAACACACCTGTTGTGATTTTTTTTCAGAGATCACAGTCTCCAGTGGCAGGTTTCCTGTTTTTATTTGTTTTGTTATGTCCAGGTAGCAGCTTGCCTTGTTTTTGTTCAGTTCCGTGAAATAAAAGTGCACATGATGCATTTTATTGAGTTTAAATGGCCTTTTTTTTTTCTTTTTTTTCTTTTAATGGAGGCCAGCACATTGGAATTAAATGGGATAGCAGTCTTCCTGTCAGGCAGACCTGATCAGGAATGTGTTTGCTGTCTGTTATAAAATTCCACCAAAATCCAGGACTAATCGCTTTTAGCTGACTCTGTTGGGTCTGGACGTTAAATTTGAATGTAAAGGTTTCTGCAATGTTTGTCGATACTCTTTTTAATTTACATCACATTCTTTGTTCATGGTGGGTGTAGCTCAGGAGGCAGAGGGGTTGTCCTTCGAAGGTAGCTGGTCTGATCCCCAACTTCTAACTCCTTAATTTGTCACTTGTCAGTCGCTTTTGATCAAAGCATGTGGTATTTGAATATAATGATTGCTGATCAGTAAAAGACAATGATTACACTCAGTATTAAAGAGTTATGGTATCTGCTTAATTCCAGCAGGTCTGGAGACACTTCTTGTTTGCTGGGCAACTTTGAGCTTTACAATTTCCTGTGAATAATTTCTGCTGACTTCATGTGAGCTACAGAGCAAAGAGAATCAGAGAGGATAGGAAAGGGCAGAGCTGTCCAGACAGTAGAATATGAGGGACAGAGATAATAGATGATT
The DNA here is from genome assembly GCA_037176975.1 of Arrhamphus sclerolepis. Lineage (NCBI taxonomy): Eukaryota > Metazoa > Chordata > Actinopteri > Beloniformes > Hemiramphidae > Arrhamphus > Arrhamphus sclerolepis. The sequence goes on along the minus strand of JBAMYA010000015.1, from coordinate 5,021,715 downwards.
GAAACAGAGAGAAAGCTAGAGGATTTTTTTTCCCCCTCAGTAATAGAAGGTTCACAAGTTCTTGTAATTCTCACACTGATTTCTTTGGAAGGGCTTTTCTCTTTTCATGTCTGGTCAGCTGGTTGCACAGAAGCTGCTTCCTGTTCCAAAACAATTTCTGCGCTGGGTCCTCTTATGTTGCATTTGGCTTTTAGAGTTTATTTTTCCGATAATGTTTTATAGTTTCGGTGATTTTTAATGCTATAATCATTCTCTCCTTTATTGTGTAATCTGAACAAATGTACTATCTTTCAAAATTTCATTGATCAAATTTGCCTAGTTTTCAGTCTCTGTAGTATAAACAAGTAATGATAGTTAACATCAACATGCAAAGCACAGAAAATAAGCATAACAGTTGAGTTTAAAACAAAATACCACTGTGATTCACCCACGTTGAAATCAAGTGTGTTCTGACACAGAGCTAATCTGTCTGGACCGATGGGTTCAGTAGAAGTCTGCAAAAGGTTGATGTACTGTAAAACATGAAAATCACCCAGTTCCAACTCATTTTGACCTCTGGTTTTGTTTGACAGTTTTCGCATCCTGTGCATCACTGCTTAGTTGATGGAACAAAAATAGCATTAGGGTTTTCCCACTTTTTAGCTTTGCAATGCTTTTTCGTTATTTATCTTAAGTAAATACAGAAAAAAAACACTGTTGGAATTTCATGGAAACATTTTCAAAAGCCTCTTCCAAAGGTTCAAAGACCTTCAGTTCAGTTTAAAGTGATATAAAGCTGAAAAGAAATAGAGAACATCCATTTTTGAGATGTTGCAACCAACAGATTTTCTTGTTTGATGGATGATTTACATAGTTAACGCAGTGCAGGAGGCTTTTTAACTCATCCTGTGGTCCAAAAATATGCAGTTAACACAACTGACTAACACATGACTGTGAACTAAAGAGTGTGTGGTGGTGTAAAAATGAAGCTGCTTCCCTCAGCAAAGCACCACTTCAGGGTAACAAGAGTCAGGCTGATCTACTTAATCGTAACGTGTAAACGGGCCTCTACCACCATGTGTGGGAAAACACTCAGTATCATTTTCTGGAACATGTAAGAGGCAGGACAAGCACTATAAATGTTGTAGGGAATCAATTAAAGGTCTAGAGAAGTGGATGGAGGGAAAGAAAAGACATATAAATGAGCATGTGTCGACATCATCTTATGTAAAGCACAATGAAAAGCAGGCAGTTAACTGTTTAGATCTCTCAATAAAAGTGTTCGGTTAGAGCATTTAAAAAAAACCTCTGAATTTGCGTGGACTGTTGGACTATCGTTTTGGTCTGGGAGATTTATGGCCCTTCAACCGATCGGCTACTTAACTTGGACCAAGTGTGCTGGCCACTGTTGTCATAATATGGGAGGGTTTTGGTTTGGCCTAAGTTGTAACTAATGTTATCTTAGAGTAGCCTTTTACCACCTTTTTTAGCTTGCCAGATAGATAAAGAAAACATCTGTTCTTCTAAGCCATGAATGTCCATTAATATTTTTACAAGAAAAAAAAAGAAAGCGCACTCCTTCTTTGGACCTTTTTTTTTTTTTTAAAAAAACATCTAAGGTTGCCAACTATTTGTTGGGTAAATTTTAGTTTTGTAAAATTAGACTGTGACGGCGATTCTTTGCGGCTGGCATTACTCACTGCTGTGAATCATCTCTTCCAAGGAGTAGATCTTTCAAGTCCAGCTGGCTCTCATTCAACCTCTTTCCTCTGGCCTCAGGCCTGGTTGCAGCCAGAAATCTGAAGGATTAAAGATTGTTCACATCTTCTCTGTTAATGAAAATCTACCCAATAACCATCACACACCCGTCCATCCTTCCTGACATTATCCCTAACTCATTCCCCTAGATGAAATAAATATATATATACTAGTAGTATGTACTCATTATTAGTTTCAGTATTTTCATGTCCTGCTTCCTGGGTTTATCATGTCCATTATGCTGATGTCTCTTAAACTGTGACTTAGTAACTGTAGATTGTAGAACTTATGCCAACCTTACCGCTTATAGCGTGAGTAGATGCTGATGCATGTCTCGGGACCATGAGACCACGATTCTTAGTCGAAAAAAGTACTGACTGGACCCACCAGGTTAAGAATGAAGTGCTGTCTCGAGTGGAAGAGTTGCTGATCTTGGGGTTTCGGACAGTGACTGGCAGAGCAGCATCTGCAGTAATGCAGACTCTGTACCTGGTCAGTTGTGGTTAAGACAGAATTGAGTCAAAAGGCAAGGCTCTGTGTTTCCAGGTCGATCTATGTTCCCTCCCTCACCAGTGGACTCGGACTACTGTCACTGCTTCTCCACATTGAATGGAGCCAGTTGATGTGATTCAGACATCTGTTTAGGATGCCTACTGGACTTCTGGATGCCTCCCTAGGGAAGTGTTTCGGGCATTTCCAACCACAAGAAGGCCCTTCTGAAGATGTCGTATCACGCGGGTAGCTTGGGAACAGCTTTGTATTCCCCCAGTAGGGCCAAAGGGGTTGGCTAGGGAGGTGTCCCTGCTTAGTCTGCTGCCTTGGCTCAGTACTACTACACAGTAGTGGATGGATGGATGGATGGATATTTCTTTTGAGCATCTGCTCCAAAAATGTTGTAGAAATGTAATTTGACCTGTGGTTGTTTAATTTTACCTAAAAGTGATACCCCAATAGTGTACAGTAATGGGATTTTCTAAGAATAATCTCTCTGACAAAAGAAACTCATCAACCCATTATAAGAGTGACTTACAAAGCTTATGTTTACTTATCCTACAGTACACATAATAGATTTATATATGCCTCAAAAATTTCCATGTTGAGATTGTAAGAGTTAATTATTAGTGATGGCGTAGTAACATGCCACATGACTTCTGCAATGCCTCACCAGTCTGATATACACTTCCCCGCGGACGTCCTCACATAGCTCAGCAGGGCTAAAGCTCAGCAGCACGCCTGGAACTCGCATGGCTGTATAAGGGCACAGGGACTGTGCTCCAGAGCTACAGCAAAGGAAGAATGAGGGAGGAGGGCGAGCTCCCATCTGGTAGTTCTTAAAACCCCTGGAATGCTTTTGCTTTTGTTACACAAACAAGCTTTCTCACTAAGTCGAGACGTTCTCTTGACCCTCCTGTTTGGAATCTCCTCAACACCTTCAGCCACGTCCTCTATCAGTTGGGATCACCATTGCAGTCTTTCATCCGTATAAAATTACGAGCAAGTTCTTTCCATGGATGAACAAAAAGTAAAATAAAATAATTTAGTATTGCTTTCGAATACTGGCAAGCTCCATCATTTTTTAAATGGAATCTATGAGAAAATCAAATCCAGCTGAGTGTGCAGATGTGCTTCAGTCTATTCAGTTACTGGCACATTCTGGCTACCTCATCGTCTTCCATCTGAACCGCGCCATCATAGCTGCTGCTGAGTGATGTTCCCTGGCCTTCAGCTCCAGAGCATGGACATAAAAGAAGAGAGAGAAGCCAGAGAAAAGACTGCTGCTTTAGTCATTATATTCAGTTTGGTATCTTAGATTTTGTGTTGGATCCTGCAAAAGTCCTATCTTTCAACAAACACACAGTTGCATTGTGGTTGCCTTTTTAAATTTAGAAAACTTTGTTGTCATGGATGAATTATAGCTGTGTTTTTCTCTCACGATTCATAAACTGAATTCTGTTCTATATTTTCTGCGAGTTTGTAGAATAGCTGTGGAAGGAAAGGTAAAACCAGTGATTGAGGTTATGTCTGTCTTGCCTGCATTGGGGATTACAGTTAAAGCATGGTTTTTGGGGGCCCTGAGAAAAGGGATTTGCAATTTTCCACCCCTCGTCTGCACAGCTGTATTCAGTTTCTACCAATCCACTTTCTTTCCTCATTCCTTCTCCCTTTTGCCTCTCACTGTTCTTGCAATTTGCATTTACTTGGTGTCCCCATTTTCTTATAGTATACACCTTGTGTTCTGCACTGTGAGAGGTCTTGTGGTTTATTTGAAGCTTGTAGTTCAAAAAACACTAATTACTGTATGTTTTTGTAACTTTAAGACCTCAAAACCTGCCTGGCTCTGTGTACAGATTGGATTGGCTTTGTTGCAAGTCAAGGTTATGTTTATGTGGCAACAAATTAACTTTCTTGCCATCTCACCACCCCATAGATATCCGCCACCCAGAGGAGCTGTCTCTACTTCGCAAACCTCGTGATCCTAAGAAGAAAAAGAAAAAGTTGGAGGAGACGGAGGAGGATGATATTGAGCTCGAGGGTCCACTATTGACGCCTGGATCAGGTGAGTTACTTTAGAAGTTTCTTACATTTGAAGAAAGAAAAAAAAAACGCTGAAGAAAATGTTTTTGTGGTTGGATTGTGGAATTCAGCGCTAATGTAAAAAACAAGACAGTTTTGCTCTTCATTTCAAGGGAATTAGTTTTTGCTCACCTAGATTTATGTGTTTTGGTCTACTTTTGGAGTGTTGGATTTATTTTGTGGTTCCCCGCAAAGTAAAAATAAAAATCTCATCTCCCTCAAGTAGTTGAGCAGCAGGTTCTGCTGGCTCAAATGGAGCATCTTCCTTCCTTTTGTTTTTGTTTTGTTTGTGACTTACTTCAATCTTGTGGCTGAGAAACCACTAAGGATGACTCCAGTTTGCTGCGCCCTGCCTCTAGTGACCAAATATGAATGTGTGAGTTTGAGGCCTGCATGGGATCGACAGCCATAGCTCACAATTCCTTGGCAGGGAGGCCTAAGAATCGTTGGGATTCCACACATAGCTGGTCACGCTGCCATTTTAAAACCAAACCAGGCAACACGAGTGCAGTTATCACAGCCCTCCTCCTTCCTGCAACAAGTGATTGGGGAGTTACAACCATATGAGCAGGGAGGAGAAGAACAAAACAGTTCACATCAAGCAAAAATACTAACTCTATGGGACAGTGTGACTGGGGTTCTTTGTGTTAGTAGAGGCTCCTCTGCACAGCGGAGTTTGCTCAGTTTGCATTTCTTGACTATATACAAATTCACATCTGACTGCAAATGTGAACTGTGTATGTGGAAGTGGAAAAAGTACAAGAATATAAAACACAATGGTAAATAAGGATGATATCCAGAGTTGCATCACTATATGATAAGGTTGTGCTACATTGGTTCATCTGGGACAAATGAAATTTTGTGTATATTGTGTAATATGCATAAATGTGGTCACACTTTTAACTGAAATGTGCAGAATTACTGTACTGTCACCAGTCTCCCCATGTGTTCATCGTGTACGTGTGTTTCCCGCTGTCACCTCTATCAGATCATACGCTAAAGTCAGAGTGTGTTTCATGGCCGAGTTGTGGGATGTTATTGTCCCTTGAGGGGAAATGCTGGCCTCCTGGCCCAGATCTCCTGATAGGAAATCACAAGGCTTTGCAAAGATTCAATCAGAACCATAGTTTTTGCCTTCTCCCTCTACTTTTTTAGTTTGGCTTTCATCACATGTAAGGCAACACTGATTGGCTAAATAATCAGTGTGTCAATAAACTGAAAAATCTTGAGCAATGTGGTGACATTAATTATTTACAAACAAATAAGTAAGTGATTCTTCTACTTACTCCCTTTCTCTTTTCGAACTGAACATCTTGGCTTTTATGCTTTATTGTCCAAATGTCCAAAATGACATTTTGAAAGCACATTCTGGTATGTAATTTTGGACACTTGTCACAGGCAATCTATACATTACAGTTTACAGAACAAAAACCCAAATACATGTAGTATAAAATATAGATACTCCACAGTTAGACAGCGTCTGACTTCACCAACAAAAGACATTGGTGGGGAGGGGGTACTAAGGTCATAAAACCCATATGAATTTTCACAATCCCCTTTTCCAGAAAAGTTAGTTTTCTTCAATGCAAATTAAATCTTAGTATGTTGTTTGTACTTCACCATGCAAAATACAAATGAGAGGATTTTCATTGTCTTCACTGACTTAACTCCATTGTATTTAAAACACTTAAATACATACAGCACGAAAAGAGGCATCTTTTTCTGTTATATCCAGTTAAATATCAGGAGAAGCCTTTTCTGTGTCCACAGAATGGGCGTATTTGGTAGAAAAATTGGTATTACTCAGCTGTTATGAGTCAAACTAAGAACCATGGTATTGATCCCAATGCCAGTCCATCATGTTGGTGTGCCAGTTCTATTTTAAAGTTGACTTACCTCAGACAGTCAGCAGTTTATACTGGTGCAGCAGTTTATACACGCTGGGCTGGGTTGTGTTGACCAACGCCTTGCCTGGGTTTTCAATCACTTATGCTGTGTTGGGTGATTATGATTGGGTGGATGGAACCTCACTAGTCATGCCAAGATGAGGTCCCTCAGCAAAGAGGGCAAACTGAGTCATTCAGTCTCAGGCTAGCAGTTGGCAGTTTATGTGGAAATGCCACACATCTCCTTATTCTTTTTTTGTCTTTTCTCTTGTTTTCTTCTTTCCTCGAAGAGTTTCAGTGTTGTCAGTCTGTTACCTGATATTTTTTTTCCTCCCGTACTACCATTTGTTTCTACTTTTTTCTCCCTTTCCCTCTTTTATTCTGTTTTTTCATCCTAGCCTCTGAGATAATATACATCGGACCTGTCAAAGGTAAGCTTTCCTCTTCCTCTGTCCTTTCTCTTCAGCACTGCTTCCTCACCCTCGCCTTGTTACCATCCTCCCCTTTTCTCCACAGCTGGAGTATAAAGGTCACATGACATCCCTAACCTTTGGGACTTGCAGTAGAGTCACCTGACTGCTCCTCTAGAGGAAGTCAGCTGATGTTGGTAGTCTCATGATAAATGCTTATGCGTCTTATTAGAAATTAGCTCAAAGCTCACTGTTTTTTTTTGTTTTTTTTTTTTAAGCTGCTCCTGCTCACTGTGCCCAGTGACTGTTATGCAGGATGGCATTTTTAGCCAGTTAAATTTGTGCTTAAAATGGCAAGGTGGTCAGCGGGTTGGTCTTCAGTTGGCATGTTGCATAAATGTCGAAGCAATTATGTTTTTGCTTTGCTGTTGTTTAGAAACAGAATCACATGCTCATCATCCAATGGTCATGTCTGAACTTACAGACCACTCCGAAGAAAAAAAAAAACATAAGACACTGAAATTTATTTGGCAGATTACTCATTGTTTATTTCTAGTCTTAACAGTTGATGGTGGTCCATCTAAGTCTTCTACAAATCCTCAGTGTGGGAGCATTGAGGAGTACAGTCATGTTAGCATTCTTAATTTCTTTTTGCAGACACTGGAGTGTCAGTAAACAGGATGGAGGAGGCCTAGTTGTGTTTTTACTGGACTGCCAGCTTTCACCTTATACACGGTTTCTCTGGATATTTCACATTCCTCCAGAAACCCTATGAGAGATGGGAGCACTCTCCCTGACCCAATGAACTCGACACTGGGAGGAAAACCTTGAAGGAACCACATGATAATACACCTCCCCCACATAGCCTGAACCCCGTTCTCATGACCTCAACACACACACTCACTTTTACAAATCAAGCCCACTTCCTTCTTTCAAAGGGGATTTAGTGGTTTAGCCAGTGTTGCTTCTTTACCTAAGCCCCACAGAGGGAGAGAGGGAATGTGAGGGGGGATGATGTGGCCAAAAATACTCCACAAGGTCAACCAACAGGAAATGCAAACAGCATCACTCTGGTGGCTTATATTTATATGGAATTTGAAAAACTAAAGAGGAAAATGTACACAGGAATGGACAATTAAAACATTTAGATAATGTTTTTTTTCCCTCTAATTTACATGTTTACGCTATAATTAATGTATTTGTCTCCCACATCTTTGCTCTCCCCCTGTCCTGTGGGCACGTTTGCTGTGTGCAGCGCATTCCTGCAGGTTTTTGACTGTGCATAAGTGGGTGATCTTGATCATATTGTGCATCATCTGCATGCTAATCCACATCAGTCCTACCATCAGCAGGAGGATGTTGTTGAAGTCACTCATTTGCAAAGTGTTGGCTGGTAGTCACATGATGTTGTTGACCGCTAGCTGGTTTGGCTAGGCTGCAAGTTTGTGTGCTCTTTGAGAGGTGTGTTCAGCTTTGGTGCATCTGTGAATATACACTTAATGGAATTATGAGTAAGGGATTCAGAAGAGTAATAGTAAATGCTTGTTTTATACATTTTATTCTTGGTATTTTTCTCTTTAGACAACAGAGATCTAATTGATGGATTTTTTTTTCTTTTTCAGGGAGCATCTACTCTAGTCCAGGCCTATACAGTAAGACTATGACCCCCACCTATGACTCCAGGGACGGCAGTCCTCTGTCACCCACCACAGCCTGGTTTGGAGACAGCCCACTGTCTGAGGGCAATCCCAGCATCCTCGCTGTCAGCCAGCCAATTTCCTCACCAGACATCCTGGCCAAACTCTACAAGCCACAGTCTCTGTTGGATAAAGCCAAGATCAATCAGGGGTGAGATGACGTTTGACAAGCACAGTGGCTGTTTCTAGAGTCATTCGAGTCTCTCCACAGTTTCTAGAGACTGCATTTCATTATAGTCTAACCTTCCGAGTGTATCTACAGGTGGTTGGATTCATCCAGGTCTCTCATGGAGCAAGATGTTAAGGAGAATGAGGTGCTGCTGTTGAGGTTCAAATACCACAGTTTCTTTGACCTCAACCCAAAGGTACATCGCACAACTTCACCCTCCGATGATAACTTATCTAAATGTAATTGAAGTGAAAGTACCAGAATAATAGCTTTTTGGTTTTGATGACATTCAACCTTTAACTTCTTTCAGCAGATATAGTCTCGTCTTGTATGTTGAGTCCTCTTTTGCGTTCATCCACAGTATGATGCCATTCGAGTAAACCAGCTCTATGAGCAAGCCAAGTGGGCTATCCTGCTGGAGGAAATTGAGTGTACAGAGGAGGAAATGATGATGTTTGCTGCCCTGCAGGTAAGAGGAGTGTGTGTTTGTGCAAGCGCTTGATCTTTATTGTCCTTATTCAGCATTGTGGTGAAAAGGCCTAAAACTTGAAGAGCCACAGTTCTTTTTTCAGTGGGCACATTGCCTTCTCAACCACAAACTAATGAATTGGATTGGATTGGAGCCCAGAGCTGAGACATATGGCTGCCAGTTCTGCAACAGCATGCATACTAAAACTTGGCTGTTATGGTGTTGTGGAATTAGTTAATGGGGACATTTTCACAAATATTCCCTCTGGGCAGATCTTTATGGTATCATCAATCAATTACATTTAATTTTTCCACAAAGTTCATGGAAATACTGCAGTAATTAGGCTTTTGCGCGAAAACATAATTGACGAAGATTTGCTATGTGATTCATTTAGACAAATATTACATTTTAATTAAAGTTCTTGTTGGTCTATCCATTCTCCATTCCTATTTTAACCTGTCTGCAATTTTGTGCGGGGCTTGAGCCTATCGTAGCATACATGGGGCAAGCTATAGCATACACCCTGGATAGTTCACCAGTGGAAGTGATGTACAGATGTGAACCCCTTTTGCTCCTTCAGATTGACTCATGTAGTCTCGGGGTGGTGCCCTTACTATTTCTGACCCTCATAAACTATGGGTGCCAAGACCTGAGGACGCCACCCTGTCCCCACCCCAGGGGTAATTATAGAGCATCTTGGGCCATGGGACCCCATGTCTTAGTACAGACCACCCACCCCAGTGACAACGGTGTCACAGACCTGCAGACATTCCTTTAAAACACTCTCTCACTCTGAGATGTCAGGTGTGTTTTATCATAATGTTTATAATTACACTTAACTGGTTTCTTCTTACTTTTCCCTCAGAGACATACTGATCCTCATTGGGTGTGTAGGCTCTGTTGCTACCTGTCTGTTAACACTTTCGGTGATAGACACCACTGAGCGTCAGTCCAGTCGTAAGACTTCAAGTATTTTGGCTAAGGTTTCACTGGTGATGGTTGCAAGGGTCTAAATCCAGTTTGCTTCTGGTTAGTGTTATGAGGCATGCAATTACCTGGATGTTTTCACTTTGGCAGTTCATAGAGTTGAGCTAATCAAGGGTCAAGAAAAGGGATTGACCTCATAGTCACGCACACATACTGGAATCAAGCTTCCAAGTGATGGGCTTTTAAATAGTAACATAATATTATAATGAGGAATCTTTTTCTTCTTTGTTTTTTGACCCAGTTTTGAGATGTTGACTTATATTCTTCCTAATTGTACTTCGCTTCTGTTTCTGTTTTACACGTCTATTGTTTTTACTTGTTTTTTGTTTTTTAGTGTGCAGCACTTTGGCCAACTGCGTTGATTTTAAAGTGTTTTATAAATAAAATTGAGTTGAGAATTTGAGGATTGGAGTGTTGGATCGAGTCCCTTTGTCCCACAAGCCTCACGTGTCTCTCAAACACTGCTCTGTGGCTCTCACTCTCTCAGCAGCTGTTCATTCACATGTTGGTGGGAAGTTGGTGATGAGTTGACATTTTAAATCCCATTCGTCAACAAGCTGTATTTAGTTTATGTGACTCAGAGTAGGGTTTTCGGTAATGACCCTTATCTGGATGGATTGTCATTTCCATTGTTACAAGGACATGCTTCTTATGCAACACTGTCCCATCTGGGGAAAATAGTATAACTGCACGTTGCAGTTCAAAGATGTATGATGAACACATTTATGGGGCATCATTCTATATTACTCAGTGGATCGGCATTACAACTATCCTCTTTATTGTAACTAGTCATTTTCATCTCATCTTCCACTCACTCCAGATTGCTGGTAAACTCAGTGGTGCTTGTTGACTGCGCATGCTAATGTAAATGCAAGCACATCTTAAACTATTTATATGGCAATTATCACAAAACAGTTCCCTTTTATAAGAGGAAGTTGGAGCATTTTTGCATCAGTAGCAGACATAGTGGAAAGCTTTATTTAAAAGAAAAAAAGAAAAAAAGGATCAAAAGTGTGGACCAGGTTGTTGGAGTGGGTAGCACTTGCCAGCAAACTCTTTTTTTCCGTCCTTCCATCCAGAGTGGTTGCTTTTCATCTGGAAACTTAGTTACCGGTGCATTGAAAGTTTCATACATGCAACAGTGCTGTGAGGGTGGAACTGTGAACCTGTGCAGGTCTTACGGTTCGGAAAGATATGTGGCTCATACTTCAGAAGATTCAAAAAACATTTGAAAAAGTTGTAAAAGCTAGCCTAATTGTAGACTAACTTTTTTTCTCTCTCTCTCTGTCCTCAGTACCACATCAACAAACTGTCAATCATGTCTTCAGACAACCACATGAATAACAGTGAGAAGGAGGTGGACGAGGTGGATGCTGCCCTGTCTGACCTGGAGATAACTTTGGAGGGAGGGAAGACATCCAACACGCTGGTATGACGATGCTAACACGCTCACCGTCACTATGCATGTATTGTTGTACACAGGAAGCAACCATCCCACTGCATGGTTGAAGCTCATGCAGGAACTACTTTTTTTTGCAGTTCCTTGACTCACCACTAGATGCTGGCTCCAAAATGGAGTAAATCCCCACTGATTCCCATGTTAAAAGTGCCAACTTTACAGCAGAACTGACCGTATTCACAGCCTGGCTCTGCTGTTGGCTCTGACAGCTTTGTCCTGTTGAAGTCTCTTCATTAGTCTGAAAATTAGAAGAAATCTACAAAACAAAAAACCAACACATTTTCAAAGACTTGTAAGAGATTTGACACCAAAACATAACGCAGATTATCAGAGGAAACTGTGTTTTGAGATGTCGCATAAGAAATGTTGTCTTTAACATTCTTTGTGGATTTTATTCTGTTATTTAAAAATGATTTCTTAATCAAGTTCTTCTTATTTTTTTAAAGAAAGCTTTAACACTGGGGATACTAACACTGGGTTTTTCCTTTCTTTCTAGGGTGACATCACATCCATTCCTGAGCTAGCAGACTACGTCAAAGTTTTCAAGTGAGTCAATGTCCAGAAATACCTAATCCCACAAACTTTGTGTATGGACTTTGTGCTTTTTCGTAGCTAACCCAAAATGCAAACAGCTGTATGTGAGAGCATTTTCTTCTTATCCAAAACATTGTGACAAAACAAAGAACCATGAGGCAAACTGTTCTGGCGTAATAACATAACTGGCATGTTTTGCATCATTGTTACAGATTGGATTGTTTGCCAAAGACAATTTCTAAGAGTGAGCTTTTAGTTTGGCTTTTCAGAGTGATTTCTGTTGGACCAAGCATATTTTGAATCACATCCATTTTTGGCTCCAAGACTTTGCTGACAGGCTTGCGGCCCCCGGGGTGGTTGCCTCATAAAATGTACAATATAAACCTGGGGGGAGTTTGATATCAAGTGGCTTTTCCACAGCGCTGGCTCATTTCCTATTCACCTAGCTGATTTTGCACTTTAGAAACTCTCTATCTCACTCTCTCCCTCTCTCTCGGCTACCCTTCCCCCAGTCTTCCTGTTCACGACCATTTAAAAAAAAAAAGAGTGTTTTTCCATCTGAACTGTGACTGTGTCTCTGTCTGCCATATATTTTTAGACCCAAGAAGCTGACACTGAAGGGCTATAAGCAGTACTGGTGCACATTCAAGGATATCACAATTTCCTGTTACAAGAGTAAAGAGGAGGCACATGGGACACCTGCTCACCAAATGAACCTGAGAGGTGGAGTGACACAACGCAGCAAAAATGTTTTGTGATGTCAATGCTGGAATGTGATGCTTTATTTATCTGCTGCAAGCTTGTTATCTTAGGTGGTGAATCTAAAGAATGACTGTGACTTTTGACCTCTTCTTCCTGTCTCTCCTCTGGCTTTCTTATGCGTAGGTTGTGAGGTAACGCCAGATGTTAATATCTCAGGTCAGAAATTCAACATCAAGCTGCTAATCCCTGTGGCAGATGGTATGAATGAGATCTGGCTTCGGTGTGACACGGTGAGTCTGATGGCAGTGCATCCTTTCCCATGATGTCTTTTCTCTCCTCCAATGCATTCATTATTTTTTGACGTTTCTCCCCTTAGGAGAAACAGTACGCCCACTGGATGGCGGCATGTCGCTTGGCCTCCAAAGGGAAGACCATGGCCGACAGTTCTTACAATCTGGAGGTCCAGAACATTCTGTCCTTCCTCAAGATGCAGCACATGAACCCTGACCCTCAGTTCATTGAACCGATCACCACCGACATCAACCCAGAGTGTCTGGTGTCCCCACGTTATCTGAAGAAGTACAAAAACAAGCAGGTAAGCCACTCAGGCCAACACATCCATAGGAAGGTTTAACATAGACATTTATGTGTAACTAGTAAGTTGTGTATTTTGTGGGAGGTTGTTTACTCCTGTGATGGCTGTGGAGTCGGATTGATAGGTGATGCTTCCCAGCACTTCCTGTCATCAGAGTTGTCTTGCATAGGAATGTAGCTTCTACTCCCCCTTCAGCAGACATCCAAAACAATCAATATCATCATAGTAGAGTTGATTATGTCAAAATGTCAAAAAACAATATACTGGGAAGGCTCGGATCCTCTATGTAGTTAATGTACCACATGCAGTATATCTGATTGTATTGCTAAAAACATAGCTTTGTGAAATGGATAGCAATGTGCCAGAGGCAAACTTAATAATCAGGTGCAATATTTAGTTACTAAGAATGACCTAATTTTCTTTTAAACGTCACGGAGATTCGTCAGTGTGTCTTGGCAGATTTGCATGCAAGCAAACAGACTGGTGTGTGTACACTGGAACAGCTGAGTACACGGCTGCCCTGCCTGTGTAAGTCAGGGATGGTTGAGGGAGGCATTTGCCTCCCCCGTGGCTCGCTCACTCAATCTGGATTTGTTTAAGTTGTAGTAGAACTGTGGAATGTTGTCAGAGGGCTGGAAGGATGTCAGGAGGTGGCTGGTAAAAGGAAGTGATGATGATTCAGAAACGTTCTGGACTCTGGACAACAGCCTGAAATATGATAGATGTCCAGAAAGAGATGTAGAGCAGGCTGAAACATGAGAAGGGTGAGAATGGGTTTAAAACTTAAAAATTCACCACAAAGAACTACTTACATGCCGTGATATTGGCACAGACTTTGGTATCCGGACATAAAGGCTCATCAGATGTCTGTGAAAATCCTGTCTTGCTGATTCTTAATTTACAGCCATATTTGAAATGACGCATAAAAGCAAAAATCTCCTCATCTCGCATATCGGTGTTCCCCAGTTCAGGTCCTTTAAGGGCCGCTGCCCTGCATGTTTCAGCTGTGTCTCTCATTCAGATGAACGAGATAACATCAGCTTGTCACCAAGACCTGGATCTGGATTGAGGAACACTGATGTACATTCAAGGGAAGAAGAACTGTCATTTGTCCTCTCCTAGTAGCCCAACACAAAAACTAGACAGTATATTTGGATTCCACAAAATGGAGACCTGTGAAGTAAATGAATACCCAACAAAAAAAGTCTAAATGAGCACTGAATAACAGTGCAGAATATGGTTTCAGATCTTTTTCTTTGTCTTTCTCTGTTTTCCGAAATGTCCAGAAATACATTGAATAGACTGGATTGATTTAAAAGAAGGAATTTCCTTTATGGTTTTATAAAAGTTTGTTCCAAACTGGGACCATCAGTTCTTATTTAAGTTAGAAGTTCAACTCTGATCTTCTCCTCAGTTTATTTTGACCCCTTTTTTGACTCCAAATTTGTGCTATTTTTGACCATAAAGTTAAATCACTTTTTGCTTTTATTCATTTCATCAGTCTGTGAAAGATGACACACAGATTTCGTGGAAACATGGAAACATGTGGTACTTTCTGTCTCAGCTCCAGACCACTCAGACCCTCCTTTTGCAGGGGACATGGGAGCAACCGGAAACGAGTGTTGCTTGGGAATGGTGCGCGGGAAAAACTCTCTGGGAAAAGCCCGTTAACTGTCCAGTCATTTGCAGCCCCTCCCCATATCCCCTTAAAGTGGGCTTCCTGTTATAATTTTTTTTTTGTTTTTTTTTTCTAAAGAAACTTCCTTACTTTGGCTTCAAGCGGATGTATGGGCAGAAATTTGTAGATTGCGTGGACCAGAATGATTTCTGTTCCTATTTGTACATTTAAGGAAAATAAACATTAACAGACCCCTTCAAACTTTGAGAAACGATTCTCTGCTGCCACTACTATTGGTGCATATCGCCATCTTGTGGATGAGAGAAGAACAACAAACTTCCTGATTATTTTGTCAGTCTAAGTCTTTAAGACTGACTTGCTCATGACATAAAGTATCGAGTTCTAGTGCACATGTGACGTATGTGAAGCTGTATAGCAGCTGTGTATCCCTTCTTCTCTTCTGTTAAAATATATAAATTGCCTGCTGTTCTCCTCCTATGTTTGAATACTGCATGGCCCTTCCTTACCACAACCCTGCCCCAAACTGTGCTCTTTTAAAACAACTGTCACCTCCTACATTGTGTTGTTTTTTTGTTTTTTTTTTAATCCCTCCTCCCTCAGCAGTGATCTTACTTGCCTGTTCTCTTTGTCCAAAATTTCTTTTCTCTTTCTGTCTGCATCTCTGCCATACCTCTATATTGTCCCACACACACCCCCCCCCCCCGCCCCAGTTTGTTCCTTTTTGATTTAGTAACAGTGCTGAAGTGTCCTCATTTTGCTTGGCCAATGATATGTGATTGACTCCTGCAGAACACTGTTGACGTGGTTCATATCACCCAACATCTTTTCATACCACACACACACACACACACAGAGATGGTATGCAAAACAAATACAGCATAGCTCTTTACTCTCACACATGCTAATATATCTTGCTTAGATAGACACACACACAGATTTAAATCTTATTTCCATAGACCAGATTCTGAGAGCAGAAGCAGCTCTGGATTGTTTGAATTGAAACGGTCTGTAGCAACATGGATGCGTCTGCTTTTTTGGAGCGCTGCTTCATTATGTTGCTCTTAAGGTATTTAGAAGCCACATGTGGAGCATGTGCTGGCCATATTAAATTACTGGAGTTTAAGCCTTTCCTTCAGCTGCTTTCTTGTATTGCGGTAATGGCTGACAGTGTAACTGTTGTCCCTGGTGTGTGGAAGTAATTGTTGGTGGGAGACTCCGGGGTGGGGGTGGGGGGGGCTGTTGTGTCATCAGTCTGAGTAGGGAAAAACTCGACTCATGTACTCTGGCTCAAGGCCACAAAGTTTATAGACAAGTGACAAAGAGGAGATGTGTTTTCTTTTTTTTTTAAATTAATTATTTTTCATTTTTATTATTTTTTTTCTCCAAATTTAGAAAAATAAATATACAGGTCTCCATAGCTACTCAAAAGTCCCAGTTCCTGCTGTTGCCTGGGCAACACTTAGCACCATGAAGGATCGAGGAGTGAAGGTTATCCATCTCAAAGTCTCAATCTATGAAAAATTGCCTCTCCATCAATCTCATCTTGAAGGATACTGTACATTTCATGAACTTGGTATTTAGAAGATTTCAGCACTCTTTGAAATAAATGTAAAAGTAAGATTCAAATCTAGAATATACATTTAGAATATATATTTTGTAATTGATTAAAATTCCTTTTTTGGACAAAATGAGTGCTGTTGCTCAGGTTTAATCTTTTCTGCTGGTTAGTTTGCATTTGTGCCAAAGCAGTGAAAATGATTGAAGATTAATATTTGCTGTCTGTCTATTTGTTGTTTGACTCATAACTCTGTTGTATTTCTGTGTTCTGCGTCATCTGACCCTAAGTGCAACAAACACCTGTTGCTTACATCCTTTCATCTCTTTGTGTCAGATGACTCCAACTGCATCTTCCTGCTGCTTTTTCTCTTCTGCAGCATTAAAAACTGACACCAGTTTGTTGAAATGCCAGTGGGGAAATCACCCCATGCTGTCACTTGCAGGACCAGCTTCACCATAAAAGCTTTGCAGATGTCTGCTGATGTACAACTAGAGGTTAAAGGAGCAACATAGTGTTTTTGAGGTTTCCTTTATGATATATAGCGTGCAGTAGCTGTTAACCACGGGTGCAATATTGTAGCAAGATGAGAATGCACCGGGGAGATGTTTTACAAGCTCACCTCATAAAGCCACTGCTAACGTCTGCTATAACAAGTTGAAGGACGTGCCGTAAGCCCTTCAGTCAAGTGCTGTAGTTGGAGGTGGCCCCACAGCTGTTTTAATGCACATAATCATCTTTAAAATGTGAATCCTTTACACAGTCAGAGATTATCCTGATTAGATGGGTGCCTGGATTGGGAAATCAGTTTTACATGCTCCATTGGCAACAGGGAGGTAATTTCTATCATTTGATAGCAAATAAACTTGGACTAAAGCCAACATTTTGTATTACACAGAGTCATGGTTTATATTTGTCGTTGTTGTTTTTTTTTACCTGGAATATAATTTATTTGTGACATTCCATTTTGCACATGACTGTTCCTGGCATGTAAAACATGCAGGAAAAATCTGTTAAACACAGTTTTATCCAGGGCTGACAGGTCAGCTTTCTACGTATTTGTGTATGCTAGAAAAAAAAACAGACTAGGTTGCATATATTGCATCTGGAAACCAGTTCCATAGGGAAGCTGCTCGACCTATCCCATTTAAGCCTCAGTTTGACCAGGGACGAATGACAGCGCCATAAAACTAGATTGATGCCGCAGACTAGAGTTACAGCACAGGCTCAGATTGTAGTAAAAGCTGAGCTGCAGAGTTGTGATGCCAATGTCCGGTCAAGTTCACAGTAGGAGAAAGGTTGTTTCACCGGCGTGAGATCGAGCCTACAGAGACGGCGTCCAGCTTGTGTCCTAAAATCACAACTTCCATAAGTAACGGTTGGTTTCACTGGCTGTATAGAATTAAGATCACTTAGTTTAGAATTTACTGTGTGTAACTCATGCTATACATTACGATGTACTATAAATCGTATTTAACTTGACACCTAATTTGCATAAACACTCAATTTTGACAGTTGTATAAAAAAAAAAAAAGTAAAATGTGCCATGCAACACTGTCAGTGGGTGGTTCTTGCTATTTCTGGAGCTCACTGATGCTAAGAATGAGCGCTTTGTAATCAGTACACAGACCAGCAGACATTCAGGGAAACGCTCACATTTTTGTCTCCTCCACAGTCCCTCCTCTCCTCTCTGCTGCTCGTTGTGCTCGTCTCTGACTTGAATCCCTCCTTCCACCCCCTCATTCCCACGCTTTTACTCTCCAGTGCTTTTCTCATGGGGTTGGGAGTATGTCATGTCGTTTGATACAAAATAAACAAAACCAAAATAACACATTCCAAGAATATTTTTGTTTACACATTACTTTTATCAGTTATACCAGCTCAAATTAGAGTCGATACGATTTTAAAACGGGAGATTTTAGGACTCTACTACTACTACCACTTCACAAGCTCAACATGTTGTTGAGTGGAATTGGAGGTTGGACGTTAAAGCGCTGAGGTCAGCAGTTTTTAATGCAGCATCTCCAAACCATCCTGACTGTCCAACAATACCAGCTACATTATGCTATTGCTCTTTCTGCCCTTTTAAGCTTTGTTTGGTTAACAGCAGTGTCAGTAATTCAGAAAAAATATATAATCGAGTTAGAAATTCCTTCCTACAGTTTTTCTTTTCTTTTCTCTGTTCAACAGTCGCCAAGACAGACAGGGATGAGGCTGCTTTGTCGAGTTTCATTATGAATGAAGGCGGTTTGCAGCCCACCCGCTCGCTTTGCTGCAGCAGAACTAGCCTAACCTAAGCTAACCTGTCAACCTGTATCTCTTCTCAGCCTGCCCCTGTAACCAGGCCTACCTGTCTGTCTGTATCCTACGTGATGTATGAGTGAATTGTTTAGGGTCACTACATGTTTGCACTGTGCACCTGTGATGGGAAGTGGCCAGATTTCAGTGTGGTGTGCATGTTGGCTTGTGGTTGAACCCTGCAGCGTGGCTGGTCATTTCTCTGCAGCTGAGCTCACACAACCAAACACACATGGCCAAGCGTAATTGTCTACACATCCTTGAGTGTGTGTGTGTGTGTGTCATGACTGTGTGACTATCTTCAGAATGGCTAGTCTGTCACATCACCCTGATTACCTGGACAGGTTGGTTTCTGTCTATCCTTGAGCCCATCTCCCATCATCAGGGAGCTTCCAGGGGACCCTTGCAAACTGATCAATTCTCCTTTGCAATAAAATACTTTAATTGCCAGCAGTCACTCAACAGCCACCCCTCATGTGCAGGCAGTGGGTGGCACTTCATGTGCTTAATGTGTTGGAAATTTCATTTTCGCCGCCTCTTCTCCTCTTCTATCTTGCCCTCTTCATCTTTCCTTTCAGTGATCAGTGATTGCCTGTCCACCATGGGGCTTCTCCCTGTAGAGGTGCAGAGAGGGTGAATGAGCGGGACAGGACTGGCAGATAAGGGGGAAGTACGAGACATGGCCACATCACAATGTGTAATCTCTTAATGTATATTCCACAGTAAGTGTTGGGCACTTTGCTGCAGTCATCCCTTTTTTAAACACTCAACATGTAGTATTATTTAGTCAGCTAAATAGTGTGTGTGGGCGACATGAGGGCAGGTTAAAAATGGCTGCCATAGATCGATGACAGCCTTTCTTTCTTTAGGCTGCCATCTATTTACCATCTGCCGCTAAGGTTGACTTACTTATCTGGAAACAAATAGCCCTCCATGAATTTGCTGCTGCTTTTTTTTGTGCAGCTTCTTACCTTGCTGGGCCGAGCCTGTGGCACAATGATGAACTCTCCCTCCTCTCTTGTATGTGAAGACTCAAGTTTGAGGCTTTGTTGGACTTGCATCCTGTGGTTCCTTATCAGTATTAAAGCTTTACACAATATTAAAGCATATTTATAGTCCTAAAGTCTGTCAGAGTCAGAGGTTTCCAAATGGACATCACCTGATAATTTTGGAAACCATTCCTAGCGAATTTAAAGTATAGATTTTCGGCCATGACAGGGAAATAGAGGTTTTAGAGAGATGAGTGTGCAATTTTTAATGAAAAGAAAACTTTTCCATCTACATAAGGGCATTAGGAGTGAGAGACGGGTAACTTTACATTGGTAGAGCGAATGAAAGATTAAATACTATCTAAGCTATTGTGGTCTGTTGCTACAGTGACATGCCACATTTGACTGATCTACTGGTACTGCCATCTAGAGGATAGAATTTTCGCCAGCGATGTCCTGGACCCATCCTGCTACCCTGTAAACACTGTAAATGTTTGGTGGCCCATCAACTGTTATGTCGACAGTGCTAAAAGCAGTCTGACGCTGCCTGTGCTGTGTGAGCTGAACATGGAGGCCCACATAACACAGCATATGTGACATCCAATATTAACCATTAGCCAGACATTTGAGTCGCCTGTACATTGCTGATGAGAAGTTTTTAGTAATTGAAGCCGCTCATGATCACACACGAAATGCCCCGAGGTGACGGAACGGTAGAGTCTGATGTTTGCTCACGAGCCTGACGGTCTAAGTTGCAGCAGATCGGGGAGCGCTCAGGTGTCAAACGTACAGGTAACTGTAGTTACAGGTGTTGCGAGTGCCGATGCTCTAAGCTGTATGGTGGGGAGAGTTTAAGTTTGAAGGGTCTGTCATCTGTGAGTGATGGGTCCCTGAGCAGCACCAAACTCAGCACACAAGGCCATAAGTCAATCAGCAAATCAATACAGGGCAGCCAGTGGACACTTCATTTCTCAGTGAAACAAGAAGTGTAAAGCATGTGTCTGTCTTAGTCACAAAGGTGGAACATATTTATATCATCTACAATAATCTATAAATCTGTATAAAAAATGATATTGTAGGATAATGTTAATAGAAGTCTCTTAGTCTGAGATTAGTGAATGCATTAATGTTTTACTCTTCAGCTTATCCACTAATACTGCTAAGCATGTCATGTTAAATTGACACAACAGGTTTACACAGTTTTTCTTTGTATTATATTATTGCAGATTTATGACATGGAGGAAGAAATAGAAACAGACACTTTGGTGCCATTTCTTGCCTTTGGATTTACTGTGTAAATATTCAAAAATGATCATACATTTTTCAAATATCACTTAATTTCCCTTTTAAATTTTTTTTTAAAAGTATGATATATTATTACTTAACCAAAGTAATGTATATTTGGCAAGTTTATTTGTATGGCACATTTCATACACAAAGGCAACTCAAAGTGAAATGAAATAAAAGTGAAACAAATTACAAAACTTACTTTCCCCTTCATTCTTCATAAATGAATAATTTGAAAAAAAAAAACAAAAACAACAAACTTGTCATTCAGTGGAATAGTTTCTACTGTATTCCACTGAGTTTCCAGCATTGCAAGTAGAAAATCCGTATTTTCTTTTACTTGTTTGTTGCTTATTGCAATTTATCCCCAAGAAAAGGTGCTGGCAGAAGGGATTTAACCAGTTGGGACCTTTTGTACCAGGAGGACAAAGCAATACGGCCGAGTGTGTATACGTTCTGTATGATCTGACTCTCTTTGCCAGGTAGTATCTAGAGAGAGCAGCTGTTGTCTGTGGCAATTTAATCAACAGAAATAGATAGACCACTACCCTCCTCAACCTCAAACCCCGCCTTTCAGGGCTGTGAGCCTGGTGGGACTGAGGAGTCACAGCAACTGCTTTCAGAGACGCCTCATGCAGACGCCTGAACAGGGCACAGAAATACTTGGGCACATTATGAATTGCACAAATGTTGGTGTGAATCAATTATTTGGTTGTAAAGCTTCAATCAGATTTAGGTGATTGAGTTTTGTGACCTTTTGTTTTAAGCTTCCATCTCTTTGCATGGTGATCTATGTGTGTCTGAAACACTGGAAGTGTTGATGAGAACAGGCTCGGCTTAAGTTGGTCAAATAAGATTTGGACAAATGATGTGTACTGCTGGATTCCTGTCGCTTTGCTTAGTGGACGAGCATTTGGCTCCAGTTCTATTAAAGCACCATCAAAACTATGAAATGGAATAGGTTTGTATGCTTCTGTTTGAGTTTGGACCAAATATATTACTCTCTTAAGTGTATTAATGCACCTAAACAGCTGCCAAATTGAAAGTGACACCAAGTTTCTGTAAGTATCCCACATGAGAGCATGGGAAAAATCTATAAAAGCTCTTTGTCCTCTGTAGTAATAGACCAGAGATGATATTCTTGTCAGTTCACCCACAATTTTATATGCACTAGTGTCTTGGAGCCCTCCTATGAGTTGATACTGCATGCCTGGCTTGTCATAGATAAGGGCAAGTCAATAATCCTGCCACAACATGCTATCTCTGCACTAAGGTCCATTGCCTATCTTATGTTGAGGACAGTGTGTCTGAAAGTGATGTTAACCCTGCTACAAATGCGGCTTATTGCTTCATAGGACTGTAAGTGTGGTTACTTGTTGGATTTTGGCTCTTAGGTGACCTATCGGGCTGCTCTACCTCTGTCAATCATAATTAGGATCAATGTTTCATTAGCTGTCCTCAGTGGTTATTTCAAGAATGAATTCTTTGTAAAGACATAGAGCTGGAAGAAGAGATAAAAAACAAACAAACAAACAACAACAAAAAAGTGTTTTTTGTCACAGCACGTTGCCAGGGTACGTAACGATTGTGCTTGACTGGTCCTGAACCTCTGCAGGTCTGTTTCCTGCAGAGTAAAGAATCCCGTCTGGATAACATCATAATAACTTCCTTTATGAAAAGTATGTTGTATTTGAGGTCAACTACAGACTTGGTTCACTTGTGTTATTGGAGATATGCGTTGCATTACTCTTCTCCTTTACAAAACAAACCTCACATGGGTCTAATCCAAGCACCGTCTTGTAAAATCTTGATCACCGAGGTTGAAAGTGCTTGAATAAAGCTAATTGTGTGTGTGTGTGTAATGAGAGAGAAAATGTATGAAGCACTCATCCTCAAAGATAGAAGATCTGATCTTGGACAGGACATAACCGAAATACCATTAGATTTAGTATTATACCAGTGATGTACAGTTTTGTGACTGTGCGAGTTCTGTTCAGTTTATCACCCACTGCAGACGGGGAAAAGCACCAGCCTCGTCTACGATTCAACAGGAGTGCAGTGCATCCTGAAACCTATCTGTAAGACCTTTTAGAACAAACTGGGTGGCCTAGAGCTTAATAAAAAACACCTCCAAAGCAATTAAGTTACATGGAAGAGAGCTGCATGGGATGGGAGGCTAAACAACATTGTTTTGTGGATTTCTGTCCAAAATTGTTGACGTAATGTGTGTGTCAGCTCCTGTGCTGCTTTAAAGTGGAGCTAGGTACTCTTGGTCAGAGCCAGACTAGGTGTGTCTTTCTCGTTTTCTGTTTTCATGCATCTGTACGTATTGATATTGACGAATATGAAAGATGTCATGAAGTTATTAGCTCTGTGTTAACTTCTTCTTTCAGTTATGATTTAGCAGCTGAGGTGACCAAGTTAAGGGGAAAACAACAACCCAGAGATGCTGATTGGACCTTTTTACTGTTTTAAACATTCTATTAGAGAAATGGACCACAGCCCACTTCTACTGGGTCATACTTCTGTATGAGAAAACATGTATTTGCAGTGAATGAGAACACATCATATTGTACTTTATGCAATGAGTCATTCAGGAGTGTCTAAGGCCCAGGTTACATGTGATGAAGGGCACGCCCCTAGCTGATCCGGCCTTTCTGTCAGGCGAAGTCTGCGGTTTCACACCTCGAGAGCACATAGGTTTGGAGCCGAAGAGCCACCTTTCAAAACCACCAAGATGGCTGCAGAATTGGTATCAAAACTTTGGATCAACAAGTATTTGTTGCAAAACTGACAACAGACGCAGAAGCATCTCTGCTCCACTGTAGGCTATTTTTTTGGGTGTGTTTTGTTGATATGTTTGATCGCTACTATTCTGGTTGTCGCTGTGCTGACATCACATCCAATTGCGTCCAGAAGCAGTTTCATCTGTACCCCGAGAAAGCAAAGTTGAATCCAGCTGAATTTGTTTTACCAAAAGATAAAAATTAATTGGATGACTGACCAGGCTAATATAAGTGAAGCTCGTGAACTATTCTCATAGTCTGAAATCTTTTTTTTTTTTTTTTTTTTTTCTTTCAGCCAATCAATGCTGGTTAAAAGCGTTTTGGCATTGTCTTCACTTTTCAAATGAGAAAGTAATGTCTCTTTTATCTGCAGGCTGTGGTTTTTATGGTGCTGGTACAGAGGCAATCAGAGTGGATTTAGGGTTGTTAAAAGCTTTACGATTACGTTAATTGTAGATTCAGTGGATACTGCAGTTAAATACGGAGAAAGAAGCATCGTGAAATGTAAATATTTGATTTTTGATAACTAATAACTGATTTGACAAACAAGCATAATACAGTCAAAATGTATTATTGTTAATTCATAATGTTAAGACATTAGAATTCCACTTTGAGCAGAGCAATTATGATTGGTAAATAGATTTTATGAGCTACAGTCCTTCAAATTATTTATTTATTTGTTTGTTTATCTTACAAATATTTTGCAGCATACATCATTGCAATGCAAAATACATGTTTTTCATTGGATTTTAAAACAATTTAATAAACATTTAGATTTTTTTTAAATGTCAAAACTGGCCTACAAATGTAACTGAAGCACCTGGAAAAATGTAGAATTTTTGTTGTGAACATCTGTCTTCTACATGGATGAGTGATAACAGTAAATAAGGTCTGGTTTTATGTTCAGCAGCTTTACTTCTCAAATATGTGGGTGATGGTGGATGATTTTGAAAATGGGATTTTCCTGCTTGACTTTTCTTGTTGCTAATTTGTTGTTGTTGTTAGTGTTTTATTGTTAGTGTTGAATGACAAGGGCAGAGTGGTGATGTGTTTAAAGACCAAGCATCTTGGGAAATAAAATTGTCTGTGATCATACTCCCTCAGACACCAAACAAGTCGTCACACATGGTTCTAAAATGAGTAATAAATAAGGAGAACTGGTTGTTTGCACAGTGTAGATGCTCCTGGCGTTTAAATTGCACTTTATCTCTATCTCATCTTTCTTCAATGCTGTGAGGCAGGGAGCATCTGAGTTTGTACTTTGAAGGTGAAAGTGTTTTTTTTTTTTTTTTTGTCTTTGTAGTCTCTCTGCCATGGTGCTCTGTCATAGACTTTACCACATGCGCTCCCATTTATACTTCCATCTGCACGAGGACAGAATCCATTCATACCCGACTCGCCTAACACCAAGACGCGTCCGATAAAAGGCCCCTTTGATAGACTATCCAAAGTCCAAAAGTTTCACATTTTCAAAAGGGAAAAAAAGAAAAACAGGCACTTTTTAAGCAACCTCATGGATAGAAGTGAGACGAAATCAGTGCTAATCCTGGTGTTAGGTGGAAAGCAGCTGCAGGCGGGCCACCTCTTTCATCTCCGAGTGTCAGCTGGAGTGGCAACGACTGCCTCACATGCTTTCCAAAACAGATGCAGGAAATTTCACATGATGCTTTACTGTTACGTGCAGGAGGCAAAAAAGAAATTTCTGGGGTCAATGACAAGAAAATGACACCCCAATAGCACTTTCATCATTTCATTTTCTTCACGCCTCTATTTATCACACATGTGCTTGAAATCTTGATGGTCGTCATTCTGAAAATAGTGCACGGTTAGCTGATTTTTGTTTGTATAGTTATTATACCCTTTTGTCTGATCTAATGATGATGCTTGTCTGTTCATGTCTTCAACTCTGCAGGAAGTACTGCCTGCTCCTTTTGCCCGCCAGGCCATCAGGAGAGCACATGGCCTACGGTCAGCAGCCCACTCCACACTCTTCACCCAACCTATCACTGCCCTGTCTCCACAGGTGAGCATCCCCACATGTGTGTGTGCGTGTGCGTGTTATTTACAGAAAATGAAGGAGAGAAAAAAAACCCATATTGCCCATCTCTGTTATTGATTTCTGTGCCGTTTTATGACCTCAACAGCAAATCAGTATTTCAACAATATTAGCTCAGTTCTGTGTGTGTCTCTCTCATGGAGCTTGATACCAGTGGCTATCAGTCTTTTCTGAAATTTTCATCACCTTTTTTGTGTGGTTAAGTCATAAGTTACTCAGGAAATTGTAGTTAGCATTAAGAGGTCAAACAACAAAGAGCTTGAAACAACAGTTTCAAACTTACCAGCGTATTGAATAGCAGTGGGGGCTGTTTGTTTCAGAAGCCTTTGAAGGTTGATGAGGCAGCTGGACAACGGCCTTTTGATAAAGATAATACCTAAAAGAATCTATTCAAACGCATGTAAAAATGCTGGAAGCAGCCATCCCCCTCACAGCGGTGCCATTGTCTTGACTCTGTGTTGTTGACATGAAGCAGCGATGTGTGTGAGCACACATGAAGCCAGTTTCCCCATCCTGTTTTATTAAACTTTGCAACTCATTGATAGTTTCACAAGCGTGCAATTGAATTATGAACTGTAGATAGTGAGGCGTGTCTGTGACATTTGTCATTCATTGGAAGGCAAATTCAGGAATGGTAATCATGTAATTTTGCTTAGTTACACCTGAAAATTAAACTTAATAGTTGTAATTGGAGCCAATCTAATGTTGCTTCTGTCACAGTGGAGTTTTCTACTATTATTCTTTCTTTCTAAGTTATTTTTATTTTTATTCATCTGAAGCAGTCACATAATTTATCATAATATACTTTGCTGATGTTTATTACATTTTGTAAACTCTGCCTGTTTCTCATGGGGCTTTCAAACTGGAATTTGTTATCTGATGAAATGGATGCGTCCTTGTTATTGCATTCGAACCAAATTGATTTCTCCCTCAGTTGTAAATTTGAGTGTTTGGAGCTCATTGCTGTGACAATCCAACATCATCTGTCTCATTTATGAAGAGTTGTATTTCCTTAACAATCAGAGATGTCACCTGCAGTGTGTGTGAATGAATGTGACCCATTTAGCCCAAACAGTTCTTTATTTTTTTTTTTTTCTGCATTTCCTGGCGATTTGACATTTTTTTATTTATGAAACTTAAAGCAAAATGGTCAAATCTCCATTTCTCCTAGCACCATAGTTTGTCTTTGCAGAGCATTACTTGAGGATTAGCACAACCCTGTTGCACTGTTCCCAGCACAAGGTGTCATGTCGGTGGCCTCCCAGTAGAAGATGACAAACGGTCATAAGATCCGGCAGAGCGACTTCTCGCCGTTACCACTTTGTCCTTTGTGTCATCTCCAACTTTGCTTTGCCAGACCACAACTCCTAGCACTTAGTATTCCTGGGAGTTAGGGCCAGCTAGAATCCAATAAAGCAGACGCATTATGTTAAAAAGATCAGCTCAAGGTTAAGTGTATATTTTTCTCCAGGAAATGCACTTGGCTCCCCAACAAACTTGTATAGGATGAAAATTTTATAATGAGAGCTAGATATTTATGCCCTGAGTGCTCGCAGTCCTCACGCTGTTGACAGCAGTACATTATCTTACCGCCCTTCTGTCTTTGGATGTTGTGTGTTTGTGCTGACACTCAAACGGGAGGGGTGGATATGTCCAGTGTGTGTGTTTGTACTGGTGCCGGGGTATTTATGTGTCATTGGGCTAAATGAAATGGAGAAATCCACCATGGGTTTGCACCAGGCGGGGTAGCACAGGGGAAAAATGAGCAACGGGCTGTCTTTCTGTTTGTGTTTCGTGCAGCCACTGCGAAAGACGGGTGGGGGAGGTGTGAGAGTGAGAACAGGGGAAATGTATACATTACTTACATACACTACTGTATTGTAAAAACATCTACCATGAGTTCAAGGCCTTGTTCACAGCACTGTATTAACGTAGCTGATAGGGAGCCAGTCAATAGTCCTGAGTGTCTCTCCCCCTGACATGTGTCCTCCAGAGAGGGCTGTTTGTTCAGAGGGCAGGGGCGGGAGGAGGCCTGGGAGGCTCAGCGGGGAGTGTCTGCCTCGCGAGGTCGTTTTGCCTCCACTAGGTAGAGCCGAGGATATCGTCATAAAAGCAGTGGAAGAAGAAGACGGCGATGCACTTTATAAGATGATGCTACAGAAACTTGTCAACTGCATCATTTGGCTTATGTGTTCTGCACTATTACCATTTTTTTTTCTCCTTACCCCCACCCCCCATACACCTGCATTGCTGCAGTAGAATATGCTTTTCTCCTCCTTGGCAAAGCCAGCATTTCCCACTTCAAACTTTCCCTCCCCTCCCCTGTTTGGCATCCCTCAGTTTAGCTGCAGCTTCCCACGAGGCCCAGCGGGTCACGGCTGTGTACACACTCGAGCTGCTCTCAGCAGCACAATCGGAGCTTGAACCTCTCAGACTCAGCTTCTGCAGGAGGAGAGCTGTGACAGTTGTCAAATGTCAAAATGACAAATGGGCAGGTAGATGTAAATGAGGAAGAAACCAGTTGTTGATTCCTCACCAGAGATGAGCCAGTGTAGTCACAAAGGGGATTTCCAGAGCACAGCTGTGGTTAGACTGGCAATATGAAAATGTTCAGTACAATGGGAAGCAATAGACAGGATGGCAGTTGATATAAATGTTTCATAAAGGGAGTGTAATGAAAGCAGCATTGTGTCTGCAGTTTGTTGTTCATCAGGTCTCAATTGTCAGGCACATTGAAACTGTTGAGTCACGTCTTCAAACCTGTATATGTCAAGCTAATCTCTGTTTTTCCCTTACAAACCATCTGTCGTGTTTGGTAATGAAGGCAACAAAGGTACAGATCAGTCAAGCTTAACTGATCAGTGTATCTTTGACATTTCAGTGGTTTATTACTCTTTATCTCTGCTTAGGGCGATATTGACAATAATCTACACTTGGACACGTTGTTTGGTCCCTGCAGCTGGAAGCAGAGTGAGAGCATAGTAACAGGACAAAAGTGTAATGTTATTAGACTGAAAATTACCAGTTATTGAAAACAAATGTCATTTGTGTTACGAGGAGTGCTATAAAAAGGGTTTATCACTTTATTTATATGGGTTTGCCCTGACCTACATTTGCAGACGTGTCTGCCTCTCTCCCTCAAACAGTAGTTTCAGTTTGAAGCAGAAGTAACCGTACTTACACAACATCTCTTCAAGCACTTGCTCTCCTTAAAAGGCATAAAATAAGCTTAAGTGTTAGAGTGGCATCCTTTTAAACTGGATACTGTCCAAACCTGGAGGTCATCAAGTCAGACATTGAGAAATGCGTTTGAATGTCTCATAAGTGTCAAACAGTGTCTAGTTGTCGCTGTGTGTGCTGGCTTGACGTTTTGAAGAAGCTCTTAAAAGAAGCCATGAAGGTTTTTGCCTCTGAAGTTGTCTCAGTTTCAGTCTTTTTTTAGACTACAGAAACTTTTCCATAGTTCTTGAGGGACTTCCTTTCCTTATTTTGGTTTCCTCATCACTGGACCGATGACCAAAAGTATGATATAGAGCTGCTTCTATGGAGTCTTTAAGCTCAGGCCTCAAATTTCAGCATCAGTATAAAGTCAGTCATACACTCAAGAGATGTTAACGTTGTTGTTTTTGTTTATTATCGCTCCTTTTTTGTTTTATTGTTTACTTTATTTTTATAGTGACCTTGAGTGTTAAGAAAGGTGTCTAAAAATTATTATTAGTATTATTATTACTGTTAATGTTATCTGAAAGCCTAAAGGAGGGAAAGAAGAATGAAGAAATTCCAGCACATGTTTGGCTGATACCCAAGTGATCAAATGCAACATGATTTTCACTGTCCTACCACCCTCTGGCTAGCTGTTATGTCACTTCAGCATTCCTATCTTTTAGTGAAAAAGCTTATGAAGGTGTGTTATCCATTGTGCACATCCCTCCAGGAGCTCCCAGACCTGTTTGGTCAAAATGCGCCGTTATATG
The DNA here is from genome assembly GCA_037176975.1 of Arrhamphus sclerolepis. Taxonomy (NCBI): domain Eukaryota; kingdom Metazoa; phylum Chordata; class Actinopteri; order Beloniformes; family Hemiramphidae; genus Arrhamphus; species Arrhamphus sclerolepis. Next base: position 4,991,912 of record JBAMYA010000015.1, on the reverse strand, counting down.
CTT
>JBAMYA010000015.1:4962144-4975140 GCA_037176975.1 Arrhamphus sclerolepis | reverse complement strand
CTGTTTGAATGGTTTAATGTGATTGGATCGTGAGTAAATCGGTTCCCACGTGGGATGCGTTCTTATGATTGGCTGAAGCAAGGAAGATATCTGATTGGTTGCAGATCATTCCTGTTAGAAAAAATGCATTTGTGAGTTGGAGCCATGACAGGAGAGTCTCAACATTCACTCACTGATGCAGAGAAGTCCACAGACCAGAAGCTGTTTGTAAATCCAGTTATATTTGTGTACATCAGAAATACATGTGTGAATCTGTGCATTTGTAAATTCTGCTGCGCATTTGTGGCTGTTGAGACTGTTCTAACTCCTTAATATTGCTCTTTAAAGAAAATTGCTCATGGAAGGTTATGTTTTAGAAGTACTTTACACTTGACTTTTTTTTTTTCTAGGGCTCCTTGATCACCATGACATCCAATCTGATGCCAGGAAGTGAGGAACTCCCACTGTTGGGTTTTAAAATACAGGTAGACTCATGCCTGTGCATGGGAAGGAAAAAACAACAAAAGGAAGTGAGAACTTCCCAAGCTGTGGTCCTGGACAAGACGTGAAGGCACAACAGCTTTGTGGGCCCAGATTCTGTCAGAAGGGACAGCACAGACCACTGGCCCTTGCATGCAGCTGACAAAGGAAGATGCAAGTTGCCAGGATGTAAAACCACGGTGATACCAGGATGTAAAACCACGGTGATACCAGGATGTAAAACCGCGCTGATGCCAGGATGTAAAACCACGCTGATGCCAGGATGTAAAACCGCGCTGATGCCAGGATGTAAAACCACGGTGATACCAGGATGTAAAACCACGCTGATGCCAGGATGTAAAACCGCGCTGATGCCAGGATGTAAAACCTGGGTCTGCATCACCCAGAAGCGCAACTGCTTCATTTCTTTTCATCAGGGGTGATACCTGAAATGTGGATTTCTTAAAATGTTTTCATTGATGACCAAATGACATTTTTTAAAAACCAAATTAAATGAATGTGGTGAATCATATCAAATGGAAAGGATTTTGAGATGTTAAACTGGAAGTAAAGTCCTCTTGTCCTCTTTCAGGGGTATATAAATGCCTTATTTCAGCGTCATTATTAATAGTCATTGCACAATGAAATGATATCTAAATAACAAATTATTCTATACCTTTTTTGCAAAATTAAGTTGAAATTGTTCAGTATTTACTTCAATTAAAGCATGTTTTTAAAGAAATAAATGAATTTTAAGGCACTTTCCACAAACGTGCGTTGCTGCCATGTGGCAACAAAGAACCAACAACCCCCCTAATAATTTTTATATATTTTTTCTTTTTTACATTTGCATTATTTAAACAATCTGAGGTCATAAAAACCCACCAAGACATTTTTATCATGTAAAATAGGTAGAAATCCTTTAGTGTTATGATTTAAATGTTGGAAGTGAAAACAGTCCGGTCCTCGTCTCTGCTGAGAACACTGTACAGCACAGTACAGCTAGTTAATAGCTAGTTACTGTTACCAGCTCAGCAGTACATCAGATAAACTTCTAAACTAAGTTCTTTCAACAAAAGAGTGCTACCATCTCTGCAGCTGGTGAGCAAGTTAAAAGTCAGACATCCCGTGATCGTTGGCTTGTTGAACCCACATATTAACTCTGACAGAGGAAAAGCTCAGCTGCTTCACTGCTCACATACACAAACTAGTTTGTGACTGTTTCGATAAAACTTGAAAAATCTGACAAAAGACACCTTCACCCTTCATTTTAAGAACACAAAAGTTACAAATATTTGGCAGTTGCATTTATTTTCATGAAGCAATTCATGTAGTTACACATAAGATGGTTCTTCTATAAATATAAAAGGTTCTCTTCATTTGAAAGAGATTACTTCAAAGCTGTAACAACTGCAGGACCACAGGCACAAATAAATAAACCAGAAGCATCACGTGGAAAAGTACAGGACAAAAACACACAACCATGTGTGTAAGCAGGAGAGAGAGAGAGAGAGAGAGAGAGAGAGAGAGAGAGAGAGAGCTGCTGACTGGTAGAATTGCTGCCTAAATGCGAGTTGTTTATCTTAAGTTTAAAGTAAGTTAGCCTTTTGGTTCAGGTCCTGTGCTATAGCCTACTGTCTACTAACACAGCAGAGATGAAAGTGAAACTCCGTCCTGAGAATTAATAAATGATCCACGGAGCAATATTTACATTTATATTTATGTTTACTGAAGGATCCCCATTAGAGACACATAAGTGAGCCTCTAGTTTTCCCGGGGTCCTAAATAAAACAAATACAATACAGATATACAACTAAAAATACAATTTAAAATAACAAAACATAAAAATAGATAAATAAAAAGGGATCCAAAGACAAATTCACATAAAATCCAAATAACAAATTCACAAATCAGTTATGTACTTGGCAAACGGGAAAGGTACCTCTTGATACTCTTTTTGAAAGTAATTTTGTTATGTACTGTAGATAAGATATTTTTGGGCAGAACATTCCAGAGAGTTATTGACCTGAATATAGCAGTGTATTTAAGACAAGTTGATTTTTGTATAGTTTTTATTCTTTCGTGGCCAGAAGCTGCTCCTCTGGTGTTGTACTCATGTTCAGAAGTCATTTGTAACTGGTTAGCCAAACTATATGACTTACTGGTGGAAATAATATTCCACAGTAGCATTAGAAGACTTTCTGTTCAACCATTAGCCATGCCAGATGTTCATGCATATAACTAATACTTGTCCGGTATGAACAACCTAGTGCCAAACAAGCAGCTTTATTCTGAGCAATCTGCAACCTTTTTCAAATCAGATCTTGCAGCTGATGACCAGATAACAGGACAGTATTCTAAATGAGACAAAACCAAAGAATGAATAACAGATTTCATTATAGAGGGAGTGATGAAAGCAGAACACTTCTTAGTCATACCGATTCCTCTACCCATTTTAAAAACAATATTATTTATATGTTTAGACCAAGATGAAGAGCTATCTGTAGTTACTCGCAGATGTTTTATTGTGTTCAATTTGTGTGGTGCCAACTGGCAGTTTTAACTGAGGATTCTTACCCAACATGTGTCTAGATCCAAGCACAACTTATAAATCTTATAAATAATTAGCACCAGCATGTTGCACTCAATCCATTTATAAATGAATTTGAAAATGAAGCGCTTCACTTCTGCACCATTTATGATGCTACATTTCCAAAAAAATCTGTCCTCTCTTGAGCTCCTTAATGCGTCCGGAAGATGCAGCTACAGAGCATTTTTGGAGAACTTTGTATTGCTTTGAGAATTTTCTGCACACATCCTGTCAAAGTTGCAGGGGCTGAACGGGCTTTCAGCAAGTTGAAGCTGGTTAAGAACTACCTGAGATCAGCAGTGGGCCAGGACAGACTGAACAGTCTTGCCATTCTGTCAACTGAAAGCCAGTTAGCCAAGCAATTGGATTTTACAGATCTTATTAGAGACTTTGCAAACAAAAAGACCCGTCAGTGGGCATTTACTGGGATGTAAATTACATCTTTGTGTCTTGTGTCAGCCAGGCTTTATTTCTTTTTCTGCAAGTCAGATGGTGAATGAAAGAACCACTCATCAATATAATCTGATCTGATTGTAGCTTAAACCCTATTTATGCTTTTTTATTTTAAATAAATACCCTTTTCTTTCTTTTTTTTTTCTCACGCACCTCATGCACTGGCATGGATAGGGGACCACTGACATTGAGAGTGTACAGGGCCCAGAATTCAGTGCTACGCCCCTGCATTTAACAGTCACGGTCTTGTTACAAGGTTTACTTTTGATCACCTTTATCTTGTGACAATTTATTTCTATGCTGATGGGTTTAGTGTCTGTGTAGGTTGATAAGTATGAAAATGACCTTAAGGTTTGGCCTTAATAGTCTCTAAGATACTCAGATGAAAGCCTGTGGGAGGGTTTGGAAGAAGCTGTGATATAATACCATTATTAAAAGTCAAAATGTGGTGATACCTATGGAATATTGTTGTTTGCTCTTCCCTGTGGAAATTCACAAACTCAGGTGAACAGAGAAATGCATAGAAGCTATGCAGGTTCTGCACAACACTCAATATGATTCATTTATTAGCAGGATTGGAAATAACCAAACTGTTTTCTATTGAAGTTTCGTTGTATTCATGGTGACCAGCATAATTAACATATAAGAAATTGTTTCCATAGAGATATTAATATGGAGGGAAGGAACCACAACTTCATAAAGTATGATAAGAAAAGTCAGGGATACCTTTAGCTCAGTTTTCATTCTCTTTTGTGTCTTTACCGTACTTTGTCTGTTGTGACAAACGAACACACCATCCTAGGCTACTTTACTATAAGTATAAGATATGGAGATTGCAGTGAGAGTCCTTTTAATCAACGGCTTTATCAGAAAGAACAGATGATCATCTCTCTTTATGAAATTCAAAGCTTGAAACAAATGGAAACGGCAGGTATGACTCACATTTTGACATCCACAGGAAATGCTCCAGAGCAGCATGAGCAAGCTCATAAAATGAAACGCCTTGGTTTGCAGGGGATTTATGAGGGCTGCGTCATTCACCCTCGTAGTGGCTGTCTGCCCCCCTCCCTGAGGGAGAACAGGCTGTCCCTCACCCAGAGTTGAATTTTCATGCCTTGATGGAGTGATGACATTGTGCCCCATTGAATCCCACTGCTCTTGCCCCTAACCTCTGACCTCGGATATGCACAAAAGTCAGAAAGTTCTACCAGAGGAGGGATGACGCTTCAGACTTTTGCTCAAAGCTCAGCTAAAGTCTTTGCAGCCGCTGCATAACAGGCGTGCATGTGTGGCACATGTTGAGATGCACCAAGCTTTGGTACATAGGTCAGATGAGTTACAGAAAGACAGAGCAGTCTCAGGGCAGTTCTGACATCCTAGAGAACAGAGTTATCAGATGTGGAAAGGCCTGAACCGGAAGAGACAAAGTTTATAAGATTTGTGACCACTTTATTCATAATCATTCCACATTTTCAGATCCAATACAGTATGGTACTAAAGTACAAAGTCTTTAGTTTTATCAAAGTTACAGTGAGAATCCATATGTATTTTCAGTCTCTTAATTATACAACAGATTGAAAATGCAGTGATAATTTCATTTCATTTATTTTTATTTGTCACGTTTGGGAGAAATTTGGCTTGGACAAAGGGAATACTGCACAACGTAGTAAGCAACACATTATAAAAAGACAGAAATAGGCAGCATGGTACACATAAAGTGCAAATGCTTCAAAAATGCATTACAGTTGGACCTGATGAGCCCGTGCAAACAAGTCATTTTATCTATGCACAGCCCCTTTGCACACTCAACCACCACACATTGCAGATACTCCACTGACCATTTAAAAATTAAGATAAAACAACAAATAAAATTCAAATCAAATTAAAATCAATTATGAAAAAGGGTAAGATTATGGTTTAAATAATCAAGACACCATCTATTTGCACACTAACACTGCACACAATTCATTCATCTTTGACTTTAAAAATTTAACTCAGAGTGGTAAAAGAGTGTTTGTACCTGTTGTACTTGGGCAGAAGAACCCTGCATTTAATATTTAGTTTTAGGCTTTAATATTAACTATGGTCCATATCAGATTATATTAATTAGGATTCCACTCTGATTAGGTTTAAAACAACCAGGTTCCTGTATTTTCTGGAAATATGTTTATTGGAAATAAATATAGATGTCACTCAAATTTTGTTAGGACAACAACATTAGTTGTGCCTAAGACCTTTGGATTAGATAATGGGTCTCATCCAAGAGTATTTTTGTATTATTTTTCTAAATTTCTCTCGCTTCTTTCTCATGAAGGTCTCATACGAACACGCCACATCAGATTCAACAAACACTCAACCTCAGGAAATGTGTAAGCGACCTGTGAAAACATGATGAATGCCACCTGTGCATATTTAAGCGCTTGTGCACAAGGATAGTGAATTGTATATTCCATGTCCAGAATAATACCATATAAGGTTATGCTTCCAACCTCCTGTGCCAGGAAGAGTTCATTCATGAGAATGGCATCAAGGTGCAAAAAGTCTGAGACTGAAGTCGTGCTAATTCTACTAATTCTACTGCCGTTCAGCCGTAGAATTACAGGACCTGCTAAAGTGAAGAATGGGAAAGAATTGTGAGCGCTGTTAATTCCGTGTTATCTGTGGTTCGTACTGTCACTGAATAAAGAAACAAAAAAACCCTTATTTTTTAATTATTTTCAGTTAATTACAGCATGATAGCCTACACTAAAGCCGTGCAGTCAGTTGGTGCCTCATGATAGCACTTTGATAGGGCAGTCCATGAGAGGGGTCCTCTGGTCTGGTTCAGGTAGTGGGAGACCCTTGTTTATAGCAATATTGTGCAAAACACAGCATACCAGAATAATCTGGCTTCCCTTCTCTGGGCCATAGAGCAGTTAGCCCCCCACTGTATCGAGATACATGGCCTTCAGCACACCAATACTACGCTCTACAACGGCACGGGTGCACGTTTGATGCCTGTTGTACGAGCATTCCTGTCTCGTTACAGGGCTGACTAAGGGTATAAATAGCCAGGCGCTACAGCATAGCCTCGATCACCTGGAGAAAATAGTGAATTTTAGGTAAATAATTTGATGATGTTTGCTTGGTGATTATTAACAATCAGACAAATCACTTATCAAAAAGAGCAACCTCCGTTTACATCTTGTGCAAGACGCATGACAACTGCGCTATTTTGCAGCACAAAAGAGTCGTGTGCTCCCTCGGTTCATGGGGCAACAACATTTAAAAGATTGTATTTGGAGTCTGATATAATTTGGACTTTGATGGAGTCATAGCTATTTTTTGAGGTTGAGGAAAGGGAAGGTGAAGGTGCGTTGATGCGTATATGTGTGCACTCTGTTGCTCTCATTTTTATTAGTTTGACATTCCAGCCATGGCATGAAAGCCTCTCTTATTTTGTACTTGTTCGACAGCAGTGTATGGGAATTTGATGTATGTGGGTGATAAACTGATGAGATCTTTAATGACCAAGGGGAGCACACGACTCACAGAGGACTGGAACACACCTGATCTGTCTCCAATCTAACTCTGAAAGGTTACCGTGGCCAAAAATCCAAGGGTGGTGATGACCTGGACGTGTGGTGGAATTAGGTTTGATTGGCGTGTTCCTCTCTGGAGTTGTGCCTCTAGCAAGCTGAATATTTGCAGCAGCATTGGCTAAATCACAATGACAAAATGACCTTCAATTAGTGCAAAACTTAAGTCAAACAGAATAATGTCAGCATAGTTATGGGATATCATGAATTTAGTTATTTACGATTGCTTCAAAGTAATTAAATATACAATCAGTTAGTCAAGAAAACTTGATTCGAATAACATTAGACTATTTCATATGGCTCCTATGACAGGTCTGGATCCCTCATAAATTCTGTTTGTACCTGAAAGAAAACTTAATCCTCAATCTCTTCACTTGTGAGCACCACTTAAGAGGACATCTGTTCGTACAAGTGGTTCTTGAATGAGGCCCAGTGTCGTATTAAATACTGTATATCTCAATTGCTGTGTGTTGCTGTATTTCTTCTTTTAATGTGAAAAGGCGTCCACTCTGGAATTTTGTCTTTTTCTGTTACAACAATCTTTACGTATCTTGCAAACACGCTACATTTCACACAGAATAGAGTCTGCAGTGACGTTTTCTATATCAGTTCCTAGCATGCTGTAGGCTGTAGGTTAGCATGCTAAGTGGGTTTAATTTTTTGTCATGTGGTCAAGCACTATATAGGAAATTTAGTTGAGTAGCTCCTCTTTGTCCGTTAGCATCACAGCTAAAAAATGTTAAGTATCTGTATTTATATTTGTTGTCCATGAGATTGCCTGTTTTTTATTTTTGTCTTGTTCTTTGTTTAAGGGTGCTATGATGTGTTGTGTACATAGTTTTGCATACTCTGAGAATGCGTTCATTTGTAGTGATAAAGCATGTTGGCTAAATTATAGCTAATTATGTTGCAAAATTGAAAGCTTGGATTTCATCTCCAGTTGCTGTTGAAAACTAAAACCTTCTTCTTTGGTTGTCTCTCTTGGTTCTTTTTGCCCTTACCCTGAAGCCTCAGCTGGTAAACAAATCTGTATGTACTGCTGACTAGTGCTTAATTTGTGACCATAACTATCTAGGTCCCTTCATGATTTAGCAAATCCACCATCAGTCTATGAGTCACACAATGCTACTGCAGTGGAATTTGTATTCAACAGTATAGCATTGGCATAAATGCCTTTCACTGAAGATCATCCACCAAAAACAGAAACTTTCATCTTGATCCTCTTTGGTAACCTGTTGTATCATGTTTTCAAAGCAAATGTTCTCTGCATATTATTGTAAAAGTGTTTCCACTGAGGAATCTTTCTAATGCAGTAGCTGCTAGAAAAGCTCCCCAGCAGCAGCTGAGCCTCTTGTTGACCTTGAGGGATTGATGCAGAGGTGATACCGGATAGCTGAACTGCCACGTGGAAGCTCATAAATAAGAATGAAGGATGGCCCCAGGGACCCAGAGTGAGGAGGATATGGGGGCCATCATGAAACACCCCAGTACAGAGAGCAACGGAAGACAACTGCCCAGTGCCCTCACACCCACTCTGAGATTAATGACACCTGTTTTCGCATTACCATCTAGTTATCCCTCAGGTGAACCTTGACTTCTTCCACCCTGCATGCACTCCTTTTCCTCAGCCAAAAACACTATCTACCCATAGTGTTTTTTCAGCCTCAGGAAGGTAGGTCAATGCAGCTCAATCTAATCTTTTAACAGCTGCATGAAAATATAGCAGGCCACAGATTAGAGTACATATGGCACTCATGCGATGCCTTAGAGTCTGAGTATTCTTATTCTTGTCAACAGCAATTATTCAACAGAACTTCAGGATTCATACATGCATTGCAGGAGCAGATGCTGGACTGTTTCTGCTCTAGCCTTTCCTGCATGATGACAGTGCTGTGCTCATCACTCACCACTGCCCTCAAAGCTTATCCTGCCACTAGATATTGATAGGCCCCTTGAAAAATCACCCTCACAGAAAGCATTCTGCCAACAAGACCCATAAAGTAATCTGTGGATCTATATAGTAGAGGGTTAATGATGCTTAAAACCTGCCACACTGTACACCCTAATAAATCACCCTCCAATTACAGCATGTGGTTAGAACTGTTTTTTGTTTTTTTGTGATGCAAAGTGTCATTATTGCAAAATCTATTTTTCCAAGAAGAACAAGTTTATCTTTCCTTTCACCCTGTATGAGCTTTTGTTGGAAACATTTAATGTTTGATTTGATTATTTCCAAAGACCCTAAACCTTTTTAAGCTCTGCTAATGTGATGAAAATAAAGCCAGGTTTGATTTTTTTTGTCCCTATACACCTCCATTCTTGAGTCCATGTGGATAAAAGAATTTTCCCACTTAAAGCAATATCTTGGTAAAAGACAATCTCTGCCTGAACTATAATGTAGCTATAAAACCAAATGCCACGGCAGCAGGAACAGCTGACATTTCAGCTAACCTTGTAATAAAGTATGATGCAACGAAAGTGCTGACAAAGTATCTATCATTCTGTTTACATCGGGGTAATATGAGAATTGTGTGTTCTGGTTGAAAGACGTTCCTTGAATAAGGAAGCATTTATCGGCGTGACCTTTCAGGTGACCTGGTAAAAGGTCACTGGTGCTTCACCTTACCTCCCCATAGGCTTCAGTCTGTGAGAAAGACTGAATAGTATTTTAGGGTACAGCCTCATTCTAAGTCAAAGCACAGCTTGGTCTGTATTACTCTTAAAATAAAACATTTTCATCTATCAGTAGACTAGAAACACTCCACTCACACACATCAATTTATCACACAAAAGTAAAGGTCTCAAATCCAAGCACACACCATCTGCTATATTAGGTTTACATGCTGCAAATATTCAGTGACTGCTGGAGGCATTCCAAATCATTCCTAATTTGATACATCATAAAATACACTCCCATATTAATGATTTATTGTCATGTATTGCCATGCCCCGTGAGTCAATAAAAAATATTTTTATGTTATACCAAGAGACACCCAGACAGTGAATACAAGGAAACAGCAGTACCACCTGGGAATGTCCAGCCGTCATACCACTCAGGAAGGAGATGGGTTCTGTGTCCGAGAGATGAAAGTACTGAGCGTATCAATCCCCCCACCAAAAAAAAAAGCAAAACACCTTGTGAAGATGCTGATGGTAAGAGCGTGTCATTATCCACAGTGAAACGGGTCCTGTACAAAGACTGAAAGGCCACTTAGCAAAGAAGAAGCTCCAAAAGCTCCGCAAAAAAGCCAGATTACAGTGTGCAAATGCACCCATGGACAAGCCTTATTTTGTTTTATACATGTCCTGTGGTCTGATGAAACTTCAGACGGATGAAAATTCAAATGTTTGGTCATAAAGACCATTGTTACATTTTGAGGGAATGGGGACAAGCTTGCAAGCCTGAGAACACCATCCCAACTGTGAAGCATGGGGGCGGCAGCATCATGTTGTGGAGATCTTTTGTGGCAGGAGGGAATGGTGAACTTCACAAAACAGATAGACATTGTGCAGAAATATTGAAGCCAGGAAGTTAATGTTTAGGTGCAAATAGATCTGCCAAATGGACAATGACCCTAAACATGCCACCAAATTATTTAGAAAGTGACAAAAAAGTTGATGTTTTGGAGTGGTCATCACAAAGACCTGACCTCAGTCCTATATTGTAGGCAGCACTGAAACGTGTCCAAGTGTAGCTGAAACAAATAAAAGAAATGTTTAGCCTGTCAGACAGTGAGAAAAAAAATGTTGTCCATCTTTTTGTACGGTGTATGTACAAGGTTTAAGCTGTATGTGTCCATTGTGGTACTTCCCAGTTGCCTTTGAGCCCAAAGATGTCATTTACTGTGAAGCTTCTTTTCTCAGTTATAAGTCCTATTTGTTCATGTAGTTCCTGATCTTAGGGCTTGGTGAACCTTTCCAGAACGAAACCTTTGCCTGATTGGTTATATCATCTCTTTTTTTAATGACCATTCTTGAAGGAGGGCAGTCTGAGGGTTTGGAGATCACTGGTGTCACCTTTGCCCTTCACACACTGAAATTCCTCCAAATCCTTTCCAGCCTTTACTTCAGGTACATTGTTCTTTAATATTTCATTGATTTTCATATCCATTTTCCAACAGCCCCTGTCCATAGTCTAATTTTGTGCATGTTAATTGCTTCAGTCATTATAAAGTAATGCTATCTTAATTAATGACAGCAATTAAAACCACACGTTTTTTCCCTGAAGGGGTGAGAAAGTCTTGCTCAACATTTTTTTTCTCAAAACCCCCAAAAATGCAAAACTGTTGGAGAAACACTTTCTTTATTCACACAAAAGTGCAAGTAAGTGTTAAATGAAAACTTATAATTTAAACTCATATTAGGTTGTGATGATATAAAACTGAATCTGATCCTCTCATGACCCAGCCAAAAATTTGACATCATTAGGATATATCTTCTACTTCTTGCCAAACTGCATAGTAGATAGCGCTTATTAACTGCTGCTGCAACAAAAATTTGTAACTTTTTACTTGCGCTGAGACTTGTACATTTACTGACTTTATCTAGCCATTCTTGCTTGACTCAGACTTTTTTCTTCGATCTTGAGAACCCCCCCCCCCATTTTTCCCCCTACATACCCTTCAGTCCCTGTCTCTGCCTCTGTATCTCTGTTGCTATCTCCGTATCTCCCCCTCTCTGTCCGTCTCACTTGCTATCTTCTTTTCCTGACTCTAAACCTCAAAAATTGCTACGGGGAACATCTCTGACAGGACAGGATAGTTCTCAGTGAGAGCATGACAGCCACTCTCTATCCTTGCCTCCTTACGCATTTGGAGGCTGATTCTGAGCTGACAGTGTTGAAAACTTGTTGTGACTGCTGCTGAAAAAGAAACTTATCCCTCATCTTTATTTATGTATTTATATATATTTCTTGCTGGAAACTTGTAATTTACCACCTTCACTTTCAGAGAGTCGATAAAGTTTAGCGTGAAGGAGGAAAATGTTTCATTCTGTGCATCTTCAAGTCTCTTCCTGACATAGTTTTTATGATCACCCAGAAGCTGGAATACTCTGCTAGACAGAGCAATGTTGACCAACATGCCCCAGAATATTGTGAAGTTACATGTTTCAGGCCTCCCCCCTCTGGACTGCAGTGAGGAAGGTTATATGCTTTGTCTGGACAGTTTGCTCAGGGTGTGTATTGATTTAGCCGTAAGCATGCTGCTCTCAAAATAGCACCAAAAGAGACACAGTAAGTCACTGGATGGACAAATGCCTTTCAGGAGCCAAAAAGAGAAGAGCTGGGTGTTCCTATATGTCATTCTGGACACCCATTTCCTCTGCTCTATTTATTTGCCTCCCTTTGTCTGGAGCGAGATGCTTTCTCAGAATACAAACCTTGACCTTGCACATCAGGGAGTGTGGTTTACTCACTGCAGATCGGGTCTCTGTTGCATAACTCCGGATCTGCTTGTGGGTAAAAAGACTCTACCATTAATCAAACGCAATGAAACTGTTGTTCCTTTCCCCTATTTTGTGAAGTAATTAATGATGTGTGCTGAGAGCTGAGTTGGTCAAAGCCAAAAGCCTGGTGTTGCCACTTCTGGGATCTACCCTCTTAAATCCCAGTGCGGGTCTTCCTTTGTACTTAAAACCCTTAATTCTGTACAGCTGCATGTATGGGTGTGCGCCTCAAGTTCAATATACACAAGTAGCCATGTTTTCTTTAAGTCATCACTTTGAAACATTTAAAATAAATAATAGCCACTCATCTTGCTTCATGTGGAAAAAAAGAATCTAATTTTTATATGGCATGAAATTATATGTGCTGAGAGCAAAATTAGAAATAAAAATACACAGCAAAATGCCAGTACTGAAAGGTGGTGAATGAAAGAGACATGTGAGATTTAAGTCTGAAATAATTTATCAAGAGGA
>JBAMYA010000015.1:4931241-4953670 GCA_037176975.1 Arrhamphus sclerolepis | reverse complement strand
ACACACACACACACACACACACACACACACACACATATATATATATATATATATATATATATATATATATATACATACATACACATATAAATTCTAATCAGAATTATAGTTGCATTCAGACTAAAAGTGTCTTTCACTGTGGTCACTCCCACCTGCCCTGACTGTACAACCTGTCCATAACTAATTAATCATTTTCTATATGAACATGTGAAAAAGACTGTGTACTAGGATGACTGACTAACCTCGCACTAAAGTAGAAACTTTTAGATATCTTTATATATGGCCTCGAACTGATATCCATCCATATGTCCATTCTGCCTATTCTAATCATCAATCCACAGTGTGGTTTCTCCCTCGCCGCTGGCACCTGTCAGGATGAAAGACATGGATTAGAGACTGAGAGGGAGAAAGTGAAAAGGCTGGGCATACAGTACATCACGTGTTCCGTTGCTAGGGAGGATGTGTGTATGTGTGTGTGTTTCTCTTTGTATGTGATTTACATCCAACACTACTGTTAGGCCCAGTTCCAGACACAACCGGACAACATCCAGATTTGTTTGTGCATGTGTGTGCTTGTTTTTCTCCAGGACTCATGTAGCTTATATGATTGTACGTGAAGTGTAAGACAACTTGTTCCTCCCCTGCGATGTTTCCTCTGAAAAAACTATCACTGTGCATCATGCTCACCCATAGATTCAAGGATCCTAGCACACACACATACACACACACCCAAGTGCACATCGCTCATGCTTATCCCCTCCCTATTTCATGTCTAAAAATAGATCTTTTTCTCAATGATCTCTCTGCTTCTCGAAGCAGGAGGCTGCAAGACAGGCATGTGCGTTGGGTTAAATACATCCCATGCTTTTGAGAATGCTCGCTTTCTCACCACCTCGCACCCCCTCCGTAATGCATACGCTACACACCCTCAGAGCAGCCCATTCAGGGTGCAGATGGCAGCCAATGCGTGTGAGACAAGAGACCCTGTGCTCTCAGTTGCTTAACAGGGAACTGGGCTCATTGACATGCAGGCAGCGCTTCTTTTCCCATCCAGGAGAGTGAGCATCACGGTGGAGCGAGCTGGGTGGCCGTTGGCTCACAAGCTATGATGGCCATATGTTCATTCCACCTTAACTTTCTCTCAATCCTCTCTGCCCTTGAACAGGTTAATGTCATGCTTACAGTTAACACATCTAATTCTCATGGCACACACTTGGAAATAGATAAATACAGATGTTGGAGAACGATGGAGAAAGCTGTGGTGTCAAAAGGCTCCGACTGTGCATAATAAATGAAAAGCCTTTTTTCATTACTGATTAAAACATGTTTTATATATTCAGTTCACCTTCATTTATATAGTGCTAATTCACAACAAAGGTTACTTCAAGGTACTCCATTCTGCATTGCCTCCAATCAAAGATAATTCTTCTCAGTTAAGTTTCATTTCATTTGTAATTCAGTTAATCAATTTTATTCCAATAGAGTCCAGATTCAAAGTTCTAATACTGCCCATATATTTAAAGAAAAAAAAACAACAAAAAACAAACAGCCAAGCTAAGGAATGCAACAGACTTCACTGAATCTTCACTTCAGTGAAACACCCCCTCCCTGACCAAGCACAAGAAGACAGTGGAGAGGAAAAAGACCAATTAACAGGGCTATAAAGCCTCCTGCAGAACCAGGCTCAAGGGGGGTGGCCATCTGCCTCGAGCAGTTGGGGGTCTGAAATGAGAGGAAAGGGAGACCAGCAAACACAGAGAGATTAGTCCAAGGATATCTGCCTATGAGACACAAGAGAGAACAATTCTGATTTTAATACTGACAAAGAAGAAGAGATAGGAGAACAGTCGGGAATGACCCCAGTGTTTCACAGAAGGTCCCTCAGGATTCTAAGTCTATTGCAGCATAACTAAAGAGATTAACTATATGCATTTCCTTCTCTGAAAGAAAACAAATATCACAAATATCCCCAATTTCCCTCTACTCATAATCTCACATGCAAGTGGGCAACTATTCTTTTTTAATGCAGGTCATTCTGTATAAAATTATGTTATATTAGAGGAAAATAGATTTTATTTAATATCTTACACAGGAAGGGCTACCTGAGTATCACAAAACTGGTTGTATTTCTATCTGTTAGGTGGCAGTTGCATTTGGGGCTTTTTGCAGACATGGTCACTCCCGATAAAGAAAGCAACAAGCCCAAACTGGAGACACAGATTATTCATTTTACATAATTTTCTACCTTCAAACAGGTGTATGACTGTGATGTTGCGGAGTGGAAGGACTTCAGCTACTGTACTTCTGAGAGGAAGGAAAAATAGGGAAGAACGCTGACTTTCTGAGTCTCTCAGGAAATTCCAGGCTGCAGTATGTTCCCATCATTTTTTCGACAGCTACACGAGTGCTGATCCTGTATACTTACCTGGAATGACCGGAGGAGGCACCTAGCATGAGGACAAAACCAAAAAGGCACAAATCTGCAAAGACCAGGATGAGTGTGAGTGCCCTTGCACTTCATGTTCTGTATTCAGCTACTATTGAACATTATTGTCAACAGCAAAAAAACAAACATCAAAAACAAATATCTAGCAGGTGATATGAGGCATTTCTTCAATCTGTGCAATACCCACATCAATCAAGAACAAGAAATAGTTAACTCACCAAATAAAGACCTTTAAGCTTCTTTGCATGTGCAGCTGATTTTGATTGACATCAATAGAAGTTCTTCAAAACATCTGAATATGAGATAGCAGCAAAACATTTGCAGCCAGCGGTGACTCAGAAAACTGCAGAGAAGCTCACTGGAGAAGGACAAGTGAGCTATCAGCAACATTAAACCTTAAATGTAAACCTAAAGTGATTCCAGAAACTCTATAATAATAATTATAATTATAGTGTTCACCCAGAAAGATGCAAACATAAAAATGTCATGCCAAGCATCCCAATCAAGCAGCCATATATGATAAGTTGGAAGCAAGAACACGTCTTTGCTTTTCTTTTTGTATTTTTTTTTCTTTTGTTAAAAAAGGCATCTTTCTGACCAAGATCTAACACTAACTAGAAGCTTCACTTCTCACCAGAAACAGTTTTAGGAGCTGTCATTCATAGCAGAATTCTCCTGAAACCATGTAAGTCTGTAGACTTCAAGAGATTCATGCATTTATGTAGTTTATTCTTTACTTTGGTACAAAGTTTAGAAAAGGGCCTTAAGCTCTTCTTGCTCATTTATTATGGAATCATCCTATAACAAGAGAAAATGTAATTAACTTTGTGATGTTTTTATGCTTTTAGGCAAAAGATTTGAAGCTACACATCAAGACCAGAAATGGCTAAAGAGGTTGTTGAAATTGTGCATTTGGTAAATGTTGATTTTGGTCTTACATTGGCGAAAGAGAACACAATAAAATTATTTTCTTGACATTGTTTTTTTCACCATGTGCATGACTACATGCTACCTCACTGTTTCACACTGATCCAATGTAGGACTGAGTGTCCCGAGTCTCAAAAACACAGCAAAGCGACAGCTGTGAACATACCAGCTCGTGTCCTCATTAAGGGAGACAATGTAACAGTGAGCTAGTTGCCGTAGCAGGTAAGGAGAAGGTCATTGTGTTGTGATTCCAGTTGGTTTGAGTCTAACAAGCAGACAGGATCATCCAGTAGGATTAGTACGGCCGAGCAATCTCTTAAACATGTGCAGTGTGACCACGAGCGCTTCGGTGAAATCTGCTGATTAAAGGTACCTTTCAGAGGTTGGACTAGAAATGCAGGAGGTTTTCTCACACAAATATGTCACATGCCGACAGGTCTTCACTGTCTTGTCTTATTTCTTTTTTTCATTTCACATAAATTCTTCTCAGTTAAACATCTTGCATTGGGACTTATGAGCCCTGTCAAAATAACATACACCTAATGAACCACAACCCCTCCCTCACAGTTATCCCTCAATTAGTCACACGTTCATGTTCAAACCTTTTTTACTGCAGGACATGGTCATCTTAATTAGTGAAATTGTCACCTGTCATAAATTGTGGGTGCATGCGAGTGCCAAATGAATGCCTCTCTAATACATACCAGCAATAATGCAATGCACGACAGCTATAGCTCTAACAAACTGCCATCTATCACTCTGCTCAGCCAGGCTTCAATAATAATTGTGTTAGAATAAATGGGCCATGATTTTGGAACAGAGAAGGGGGGGGAGGGAGGGAGAAGAAGAGAGGTTGCCAGCTAAAACAAAGCCACAGACAGTTCAATAACCGAGCCCCACCCGGAGAGGGAAGAAGCAGAGCATGGCAGCACAGTGAGGCAAAGGCTGCTAACACAAAGCGGATTGATGTTCTGCCCCTGGACAGGGACAGTTCTGAATAAAGATGTGTCTGTTACTGAGGCAAGGAGGAGGCTGCGGCCCTGAGGAGGTGAGACGGAGTGACACAGCAGAAGTCTGTGATTGTTTAATCGGATAATGTAGAGGGGGATTTGAAACAATATTTTGTTATTAGAACAATACGCAATAGATGTCAAGGTTTTAATGCAGTGCACACATTGCAAGAGTTTTTTTTTATTGTATAAAATGCATGAGGCAAGATTTTGCTTCTGAAATTATGCCAAAACTATGAGTCTGAATTTCATTAAACCAAGTGGAGAAGAGGCAAAGGAAGAGTACATCAAATTTTGATATGCACCACTTTCTTTAAAACTGCGGGTCACTGCCCTTTGCAGATGATGTGCTCCCTCTGTGCCATCTGATTTGCATTCACCCCCTTATAATGATTTCTTAATATGCAAAAATCACACACTTAAGATATATCTTGCCTGTATTATATATTTCATCTAAGAATTGCAAGTGGAGAGGGAACGCTTTTGCACTGAGCACACTCGATCCTCGGTTTCATGTAGCTGGACGGGGAAAACAGTAAGAAAGCAGAAAAGAGAAGAGGGATTTTAGATGAGAATTAAAAGTTAAAAATAAGGATGTACAAAAGAGGCCTGACAGGGGACACAAAGACCGAGCTTTCCCAAGGTACTGTGAGGAATCTCCTGTGTTATGTTGTCCCTCACTGTCACCACTAATGTGTGAATTCTTTCAAATATATACTTATTCTCAGACACGCTTGTGCTCATATACCTACACAATGTGTACAAGAATGGAGACAGATAGAGACGGCGTTAAAGCCGAAGGAGATTCCAAACCTCCCTAGTGGGCTTGAATCAGGGGGGAGATTAACACTTGTCGTCTTTCAGCATCTTTCATGGTGTGAAGCAGAGTAGTGGCTTGGTTACAGATAAGCAATGTGTTGCACAGCCTAAAGTGGGGGGTTTTAAAGTCACAGATAATCTGCTTTTGAAACAATGATATAGTGTTGCTTTTCATTCGGCTCAGTTAAGCCACGCTCCAAATGAGGAGAGCGAGATAGCGTTGGATCAAACGTTTTTGTGGCAAATCCCAAAAAATTTACAGCTCTTTAAAGTCTCAGCAGCTGCAAATTCTCGGCCTATTGTGCTGGCTTCTTCGGGAGATGATGGAATTGAGCAAATTGGACAAAAAATAATCCTCATGAAGGACTAATCTCAAACATCAATGGAGGAAGTATCCACAGTCCTTTTTTAATAGTCATGTTCTGTAGTGTATGGTACTTAAATTTAATCTGCACATGGGTTGTATCTGGAAAGAAAAACACACAAAACTATGTATATTTATGAAGGGAAAAAAGTATTAGGAACAAAAGGTGATTCCACAGCAGCTAAAGTGCTATTATTTCTGTCTGTGTTTAGAAAAAATATGAGAACCACACATGATTCTTGAACATTACTTGTGCATTTGAGTTTGTGTATTGGTTATTACCGTGTCGTCTCATGCAAATGGGTTCCTGCTTTAAATCTCACTTGGACATGCTGGATGCTCTTCTATGACTATTACACATCACACACTAGTGAAAGGTGGGGAACTGCTGCAGGGTCATTATTCAAAGTGAATTGCAAGGAAATATACAAACCATTGCTCGTGTTTATATAATGTGTTGTGGTTTCATCTAGTTCAAAGTGCCTGAACTGAACTGTTGAACCTGAATAACAAACAGCCCCCCAAAAAAGAAGGAAAAAAAGAAAAGGGTGCAGCATTGCAGATATGTATATTTAATTCCATCACTAAATGTAATTACCAATGAAAGAGAATTATTTATCAAGTCAGTTAAGTCCAAACCATATCGTTCACGTTAGTAATGGACAGCATTTTATTACTTTTTTTTTTAATCATGGGGTTGTACTCTCTCAAGCTGTGATTTTGATTAATGCCCAACATCAGTCCCGATTCTTTTTCTCTCCTGTCTTTATTTGTATGATAATGTCTGAGAAAGAGCCACAAAGCTGAAAGACATTTCTGCACTGAATATGAGCTGTGCTGTGCTGAATACCAACTACTGGTTTAGGATTTAAGGGCAGAAAAGGACAAGGCAGGATACTGCAAAATGTGTCAGAGCAGAAGAAATAAATGAATAAAAGCCTTTCTTGTTGAAATTTCTGGGAGAAAAAAAAGCATTGCCTCAAGAAACAAACAGCATTTAAAGTGATTTGAACATGGTTAGATATTTTACAAGCATTGCTCAGTTCTGGCCCCATAGTGCAGTGGAGAGGTCGGAGGGTAAACAGAGAGGAAAAACTGAAAGAGACAGCCAACACAGAGTCCTGAGCGTGCATATCCGTGTTTGCTAATGGAAAGGGGCTGTTTCTCGGCCATGCCACTTTGAAAAGAGCCTCAGACCATCAACCACGCTTTAATCTTTAGCAGGTGCACAAACACAGGCTTATACAGAAAACAGACAGGAGGAAAGGGGAAACAAAGGTTAAGTGGAAAAAAAGGTTTTACAGAAAGGAAACCATAGCAACTTGCTGCAGGTATAAAATGACTGCCTAGTAGACAATGCAGCTAAATTGGCAATCACTTAGTCATACGGCTCCATCAACAAGCAGCATTTTAGCTTTATCAGTTTAATCCACGGGGGTATAAAAAGTGTATTCTGTTATTGTCATGATTCTGGCTTGTCTGTGTGTGTGTGTGTGGGTGTGTGTGTGGTGAGCACAGAACAACACACAAACACACACAGACACAATTTCTCTATTTCTGCATTTTACAAGTCATTGTTTCAAGTGCATTGAAAGTCTCTTTGTTGATAGACTGCAATACATGTTAACCACCTGGTTTACCAAGTGTTACAATCGGAGCATTCCATGCAGTTCAATTCAGTTCAATTCAGTCTTTATTATATAGTTTCTATCACAGAAATCCAGAGCATGACCCTCGAGCGCGTGGCAAGCCAAACAGCGGCGAGAAAAGAAAAAACAAAAAACTGCCTCTTGGGAAGAAACCTTGAGCAGGACCCGGCTCATTGGGGGACCAACTTGCTGAACGTTAGCATCAGAGAGGACATCAGAGAGGATGAAGGACAAGAATTATATAAATGTGGTCCAAAAATGTGTGTGTGTGTGTGTGCGGGGGGTAGGTAAAGATAGGTAAACGCTGAGAGGGTCAGAAGATGGAAGACGGCTGTGGGGGTGAGGGGGAAGGGGGACACAACATCATCATGGTAGGACCTGCAGAAGGAGAAGAGAGAAAGGAGATAGACTGCAGAAAGACAATGTTAATGCTATTAAAGGATTCAGGAAATAGATTAGCTTCCACAGTGTCAGATTTTGCTCTCAGGAGTTAAAATATCATAAGAGTAAATATTGTATTTCAGACATGAACAAATGTATATATATATCTGCTGTATCTGTGAGCTTTATGTCTGCCTAAAATTTAAATATTTCGGTTTAGGTTTTATTGATTCTTCTACATGGACATGGTTAATTATGCATATCCCAGCATTAATGGAATTCACTGAATTGTTTTCATTCTGGACGATGGTTGTGTACTTACTATCTGTTACCTGTTAGTGTCCATAACAGTTTATGTGTGCATGTACACGCTGAATGATTGCTTGCTGGTGTAGTGTAGTATATTTGCAGTCTTTATAGCTTCGGGCACTGCACAGTAGGAGGAGAGAGATGGAGAGAGCACGCTAGCCACAGCTGAGGTCAGGCACTGATGAGCAAACAAGTAATCAAACAGACATGAAGAAGAGGAGATGCACAAAATCTGTGATAGGAAGACACAAACGAAAGGCGGAAAGAAAATGTAGCCTGTTGTGTTTACACAGCACTGTTTGTTGGTCTCCAGCTGTAATCCTCACAGCAGCAGTGGATGAGCAGGATGTTGAATGTTTGTGTCCCTGCACTTTCCATGTTATATCAGTGGAAAAACGGAGCAAAGAAGGTCCTATATTCAATGAAGAGTCATCTAATGGGGTGTGGGAATGCCTCGTAGCAATGCTCATTTCCTCCCTATAAATGGTTACTGCATGCAACTGTATTCTCCTGACGCAAGCAGCAATGAGCTGAGCCGGAGCTCATCGTGTAAATGTTACACGAGGTACTTGGGGTTCTCGCTCAAATGTGTTGGGCACTGAGCAGTAGAGAAGGCCTTTGGAATGTTCTTTAAAAGTTTATCATTTGTTGATTACAAAATGCTTTACTTCAGGTTTAATTATGGTAGAGATGGTTCAACAAGCCATTAAACTGTGAGATGTACTTAGTTTTTTTTTATATATTGCTTCTACATTTTGAGTTGGGGTTTGTTTTTGCCCATATAAAGTTTTATTCACATACCTTTTAAGATTATTATACAGATTATAATTCATGCATTTTGGTAACAATAAGGTGCACAAATGTGTTTCTTAATTACCACTTAATTATTGCTTAATAATCTAAAAACAAACAACAAACTAACCACTATTTTAGTTTCTCATCAAGTTTTGCTAACGCTGTTTAGAGCCTGAAATAAAGTTGGATGTACTTTTGTTGTAGCCACGATTCAACGTATGTTCAACTGCACAGTGTAAATTAATTATCTATTGATTTTATGTTATACAGTGTCACTTGAATTAGTCTTATAAGACGATAAAAATCGTACAGTGTGAACAGGGTATTAAAACTCACTTAATGGTCAAGTCATCAAAACAAAAAGGGTAACTAATCAGAAATTGAGAAGTGATAATTAAGCAATATTTTGTGCACCTTATTGTAAAGTGTTGCCTTTTTAAAACCTTAGGAATGAAAAGGGGTGATGTTTACTTTTTTTATTTTTTATTTACATTGTTATAATTGAGGATGTTTGGGAAGAAATGCATTGAGGCAATGTAGCACAGGTGATATTTTTTCATCTAAAAGTATCATTTTTTTCCAAATACAACTAATAGCGTATAGAAATCATCCGTCTGTGCTTCCAGTGTTATTGCTCTCTTTGGGCTCCAATAAAAAAGAAAAAAGTGAATGGAAAGTGTGGAGGCGCAGACTCATGTTCATGTCTGATTGAAAACACTCAGTCCTACCTGAATCAGCCTCTCAGGAGATGGACCTCAGGACTTCCTGCGTCATCAGTTGTCTGTCTGCATCAGCAAACTTTGTAACTTTTCATTACACCCTGCCCTCCCTCCCTTTTTTCTTTTTTTTTTTTTTGTGTGTGTGTCACTTGAGGGGCCAAAGTGGGACGTGAACACTGGGACACTGGGCAGGAGCGAGGGGAAACTGGTTGCTTGATTGGAGATGTCAGACCCGAGGGAACCCTCTTAGACTTTTGACAGAAAAAAAAATGACTGACAGTGAGTGTTTGCTCTGCTGGCAGACATGGACACCCAGAGGTGGGTGAGCGGAAATAGCCAGAATGGCTAAAGATGTGCCAGAATGGGGGCAAAAAAAAACAAGGTCATGCAAACTGTGTCACCATCAAAACTATAAAGAGGTGAAAGGGCTTTCGAGTTGAGATGAGACCTAGACATAGTTGTCTTTTAGTCATGAGAAATGATGACAATCATTTTTGAAATGTTGTTAGACTTTCTATTCGTTTCCAAGACTTTGCAAAAGGTAACATTATTCTAATTTTCATAAATTGAACGAAAAGTCAATTAGACTCCGCGTATTGAACAGCTGTAATCGTGAAAAGACAGGCACCCTAAATGCTATATCTCCCTTTAGATCATAGCTAAAGATTATTTCTTTGCATTTCTTCCCCTTTATCTAACCATAAACTACTTAAAAATGTACTACTACAACATCGTAAACAAATAAAAGGTCCAGCTCTTAAGGTGTAAAGGCAGATATGTTTCAGACAGACGTTTTCATGCCAGAGCACAGTTCCATCTCAGCTGTAATGAATTATACAGCTGAAAGATCATCCCACATGTATTTTTGGGCTTTGGGTTTCTCCTCCCTGTCCTGTGTAGTAGTAAACACTGCATGATTTATCAAAGGCTATAAAACAGCTTGTATGACTACAGCAGGTTCTAGTGGAGAAGGAGGACATGAAAGTATTTTCGCTGCCTCTTACTAATAGTGGATGACACAGACTCGGTCTGCATGAATGAGATCATATCTGCAACCAAGGAATCTGTCTTAAAGTCATGTGTAGCTAGCTGGAAAAGACAGCAGTCTAAGAGAGACACGCCTCACCAACTGCTATCTGCGTTTCCCATTTTCTCCCTCGGTTGATTTTATTCTTGATCTCTCAAGTGCATATTTTCCTTTCCACTTACCTTTCCCTGCAAACGTCTCCTTTGTTCTGGCCTTTTTCTGATCCATGGGATGATGTAATGCAAGTCAGCACAGAAAAAAAAAAAAATTTGAGCAGAAATTTCTCACTCTATTTTAATCATGTGAGAAGCTGGCGTGAAACAGAGAGAGTATTTTCATGAAATCTCATGACGTACGAGGTCCTGTCTTCTGTTATCAATCTAAGTTTTATGTCAGGCAGCTCTGTCAGTTCCGTTACATTATCATGCCCATTTTCAGCCATCTAATTTCATCCCTGGTGCTGCTGCACTGTCACACACACACATTTTTGAAATATCAACATATTTTTCAGTGCCATGTTTTAAGACTTTCCTGTCATGACTACGTGACCCCAAATCCTTCCGTACATGTTTGAGTCTGAATCAGATTCAGAATTTGAAAGTGGGCACCACATTGAACCAGCAAAGACAACAGCAAGTAGACATCTAAATACTGTGCTCCACTCTTCCTTGATATTATGGATTATGTCACCTTCCAGAGAGTTACTCAATAAAATTAATCACCTTTTTTTCTATGAAATGCAATGGATTTAAGTTTGGATTTAAACGTGAGGCTCAACCACTATGTTTACCTCAAATACATGCATGACGCAGTACCAACCGTTCGCTAACCTCTTGAGTCAGGGGCTTCCAGCGTCTGAACAGCACTGACTTTCAGCTTTAGTCATTCAACAAATCCAGTGGAATACTTGACCTTGAAAAGTGCCCTGTGAAGTGTTGCTTTAGAAAGAAAATGAGAAAAACAACTAATGGATTCACACCGTTGCTGGCCTGGGAAATCAAGGCACAGTCAGCCAACTTTCCCTTACAACCAAAAATACAGTACAAGCAGGTTGGCAGGGCTCTGAAAACACACGCTGTGGCTGCTTTCACTTTTAAAATAACATAAGAAAATTCTGCCTTATGTGACATCATACAGAGCTGATGTTAGAAAAAACTGTCCAGAAGGAAGCACTTTCAGCACCATGAAAACCAATGACCATTAAAGATGACTTAAAAAGAAATGCAAATGTGTGTAACAGAATATGAAGGAAATTTATATATATATATATGTATATATGGAAGCAAAGAGAAATTAATCTACTTAAATCTTTTGTGTAGATTATTAGATTTGGGGGCAAAAAAAAAACTGAGGGAAGCTCCAGTAACCCAGAGAGAGTGCTGATAACAGCACAGTCTTTGCCAGATGCGTGAGGTCTCCCAAGAGGGAACCCTGGTGCACTGTGCTTCAGGATTAATCGTCTGAATAAAAGAAAACATAATTAAAACCTTCCCTCATGCGCAGGCAATCAAACGAACAGAGAGGACAGAGGCAACATTGGTGATTAACCAATTCTAGCCGCCCTTTTCTTCAGCAGTCACATACATGCACACACACATACACATACAGACACACATCGCTTTCAGCTCTGATAACATACTGTACATAAAGTAAGCTCAGAGAACACAACTGATAGTCCCTGTCCTTCTACTGCCGACTATGTCAGTTGTTGCTGTGTGGCCATGAGGTGGGACAGCAGCTTACTGCCATATGAATCAGCCATATAGCAATTCTGTTACAGTAGAGACGTCAAATCCAACAACTGTTAACTTTTTAGGGGGGTTAAGGAGGTGACTCCATAAATACCTGGGATTTGTTTGCTTTTTATTCACCTTCTACACTACCCAAATCATGGCGTTTTTCATTCATACAGTTTTCTGAAGTGTGGATCTACAGTGACATTTTCACCTAAAAGAGTAGATTACTCAAATAAATGGTAATTCGTATGGATGGGTTTCCTTTCTGTGATTCTTTTGGGTGCTGATGAGCTACAAACCAACATTCCATCAATTTTCATGAGAGGTTTCTTTATACTGTAGAGTCACAGTATAAATCTGGCTTGGCATGCACTCTGTTTAGGCTATATAGCGGCTGCACATCAGCACATATGCAGGCATGAATATGTAAAATGCTCTTAGATCACCAATGATTTGCAGCTACATAAATAAAACTGAATTGAAGTGAAGTGAAGTGAATAGCTTTTGTGCAGAGGACATTCCTAGTCTGCAGTGTGCGCTGCTGCAGGGGAGGACTGTGGGGGACAGCTGCTTGCTCAGGTCATGTGAACCCAAATGTCTGTTTGGAGAGAAACCAGCTTGTCTCCAGTTGTGCCTCCTCAGGCCGTTGGAGAGCTCCCAGACCAGCCTAAGCCTAAGCAGTGTTAACTGGACATTCGTTTTTGTTTTTTGCTTACTAGTGGAAAGACAACAAGTCAAACACTGAAGTCCATCCTTTTCCAAGAGTTGTTGGGCGAGAGGTAAGGTACATTATGGACATGTTGCTGGTCATTCACACAGTGCATTAGTTGTGCAAGTGCAACTAACACAAGTCACAATGGAAGAGGAAAGTAGGTTTTCAGGAGTGTTTTGGCATGTTCCCAGCCGGCTGCCGTGCATGTTTTAGTGAGGAATGTCTTTAGTCTGGCATTGCTACCCTTTGGGCTTAATTGGCATGGTTCCACGATGGTGGTTGTCCTTCTGTAAGGACAGTGTCCGCAAAAGACCTCCTAACATTAGCAATCATTGCCACTGCTGTAATGGTTGTCTGATGGAGGTCCTTCATCACTGATTATTCAAATTTCTTGTCATCTTCGTCAGTTTTCAAATCATCTTTGATTGAAGCAGATGCAATGTGGACTTTTTGACACTTTCAACTCTGCAGAAAGTTTCTTGTGTCTGTCCGCAGCCATGCTTTGCCAGAACACACCTTGGGGTCTGAACACGAATGGATTTTTCTGTATTTTGTTTTTAAATTAAAGATTAATGAAACAAAGGATTTTGTTTGTTTTTTTGTTTGGCATTGTAAAGAATGGTTTGTGGAATGATGATGAACCTGAAGAATAAAACGTGGAAGAAAATAGAAG
The DNA here is from genome assembly GCA_037176975.1 of Arrhamphus sclerolepis. NCBI lineage: Eukaryota > Metazoa > Chordata > Actinopteri > Beloniformes > Hemiramphidae > Arrhamphus > Arrhamphus sclerolepis. Next base: position 4,940,103 of record JBAMYA010000015.1, on the reverse strand, counting down.
GAAGAAACTCAAAACTGAAAACATATGTACTCAACATGTGTAAATCAATGTTAGACATTGAACATTCCAATTATGCATGACAAATGAATTCAGTAATAGTGTATATTATAATTCAATGTATGATGGATCATCACGTCATGATTGGATCACAGTTAAATAAATATTAAAACCCCGCAGAATTAAACTGCTGCTGTGAGTATCTAAATGGTCATTCATCATCAAGAGTTGACGTCATCTCCAGGAATATGTCCTGAGAGAATTTATGTTAAGTCTCCTGCATTATTCAGACTCCTCTACAATGGCATTTAGGCTTTTGATTATTGAAACCTAGTCAAACTTTAATTTGTTGCAAACAACATGCATATTTGGCAAATCTTCCATGCGTGCAGCCCACATACTGATCTCTGCAGCTCATCCCACAAATGCATGTTCCTTATAAATGTGGCACCATTTAAAATGTAAGTAATCAAGCTTTCCAGTGCTCTAACAGTTGCAGTAGAAGCATTGTTGCGACAAAGAATCTAACTTATACACATATCCTTCCTTTTTGTGTTAAGTTCATAGCTGGAAGAGACTTGAGTTCATCTTTTGTCTCAACTTGTTTTATACTTAATTTGTAGTTACAAGTCAATAGTTTTCAGTTTCAGTTCTGCAGCTTTTTTTTCTTTCAGTGTGATCCTCTCTGAACGTCTATTGTGTCCTTAAAATCTTCATTTTCAAGCTTAGACATCATGAAACCTGACAAAAGACACATGCATGAAAGAAGAAAATCGTGCATATTTCTTGCTCCTCTTCATGAGCAGACTTATTTGGCTCTCCTCTGAATTCACTGGGCCTCTCATAGTGTGGTCAGTTTCAGTGTGGTCGGTAATTAAAGCCGCCTTATACTGCGATAAACAGCACCTCTCCTTCCAAAAAGGAAATAGAGATGCATGTAGGTCAGCAGGCTCAAACTGTCATTAAGGTAGAAGATACCTTTATATATGTATCTTTTAATAGACAGAAAAAAGCGGTGGAAATTGAGATTTTAAAACTTGGACAGGTGATTTTTCCATTTTTTTTACTCTGCAATTGTATTGAGGTCATTGGACCATCACAATCAGTTACCTACTGGCGTATTGATCCCAGCTACAGTAACTGTGCTGCTGTGCTGTCCCTGCTGTGATTTCCACAGCCTAAATGTCTCATTAATTGACCTTTTTGAGAAATGGTTTTGGTTTTATTATGTTTATTTATTTATATTTCAGCTTCACTAAAGCTATTTTTCTATTTCAGCTTTCTAATGCAACACATTGACGATGTTCTGAAATTACAGTGATGTTACATTTGACTGCAAAAAAAAAAAAAAAAAAAACTGTTAAGATAAAGCTGAAAATCATTTGCACAAATGATCTTGCTGCATGTCAAAGACAAATTTGCAGTAGCTTTGCCGCAGCTGAATAAAAGTAATGAATAAATCAGATTAAGATTGATCTCTGTTGATCAGGTGGAATTTCATGCACACATTTGAAACAGCTTACAGCTACAGTAAGACATTTTCTGGCACTCTCACTTGGATTTCTGCAGTGCTGGAGGAGGTGTTATGTGGGTGTGCGACTCTGGCCAGCTTGGAGGGAGGGTCGAAGACAGGATTTCTCAGTCTAATTAACGCCTCAGCAACAACGGCAGCATACGTTTCTGCACAAATTTCCCAGCAGCCCTTTTTTTCATTTGAAAAAGCTAACAAGGGAGCTGCACAGCCATGGCGCCTTGACTGTTTATTGGAAAGAGGAGAAACGTATGCATGCATGTATACCATAGGTCATTATGGGTAACCGCTGCATTTGTGGTCCAGAGTCAGGAGAATATTGAGATTACTGCAAAGCTACCATCTGCATCGTGTTGCCAAAACATATGGAATTTTAAGGCCAAATTGTGTTTCTGTCAGTTTTGATGATAAAGCATGTGACACATTTAAAGGTTCAAAACATCTTTTAGGTGCTCCAAAGGCTTGCTTTCATGTGCATTGTGAGATTAAAATTCATGCTACAAAAAAGCACAGTGTAGTACAATCCATTACAGCAATCCTGTCAGAAATACCTCTGTGAAATATGAGTCAGTGTGTAGCTGACAGTTGACTGTTTCTGGTTAGGTTACAGTTTTAGTCCGTTAGTGCCAAAAAAAAAAAGATTCCCTCATGTGGGAGTAATTTATACTGTAGTATTGGCAAAATGATCCTTGTTTTGACATCACAGCCTTGGCTCAGGTCAGCTGTTTTGAAGCAGCAACACTTTGATTTACCTCAGCACACAGCCTTAGCTGAAGTGTTGATTCAGACCTGTGGTGGTTCTTCTGTGTCTCTTACAGGCCTACTTGTCTGAAATCCTCTTGTTTTAATGTGGAAAATAACTTTGGAGAGACAGATTTGGATGGACTGGCCCAAACATCATGAAATAGACCCAAACATCTCAGCTAATGATTACAAATCGACTAGACTGGTATCAACAAAAGACATCCAAAACCATACACGGTATAGTAGGTGGTTTTGTGGTTAAAAACCTGTTTTATCCGAGATTTTATTCGCAATTCTGCAGTCATTTTGTCTGTTTTGAATTGTAGCTCTTAGATGCTCCTGTGTGAGACATCACATAGACTCCCCCCACTCCTTTGTAACTGGTTTGGTGTCTTCTGTACTGGTGGAAATGACTGTGAATGGAAGAGAGAGACTTTTCGGGAAGTGAGTATGGTATGACTGACCAGGCTTACGTCCTCCCATGACGACCTGCATTACAGTGATTAGTTTATTAGCAGGCATGCATCTTTCATCACAGACTTTATGTAGACGATTCATGTAGTCATTGAGGATAGCATGAATTTCTGAAATGTGGAGACTGTCACTTGGTTAAGTCTTGGGGGTGGTTGGCATGTGAACAACCTGACGGGACTATGCACAAGATGCTTGTTATCCAAAGAAATCACAATTATGCATGTCTTCAGTCCTTGTTTCTACATTTTTATTTGTTAATTTATGCAGAAGGTCATAACTCTCGTGAATGGAGCATCCATAAGAAAGAGCTCTTTTTTCACCATGTTGTTGCCAAGTTTATTTATTACCTAGTATTTTAACATGGGAGTCCAATAAGCAGCTATTCAAGAATATTTAATTTTTCAGCACTTTTGTAATGGTTTTATTTTCAAGCGTTACAGAAGATTTTTATCTTCATATAGTTGGCACCATAATCACATTACTCTTATGATGAAGCACCTTTTTTCCAGAGAAGTGGAAGAACTCTGAGTATCTTATTTTGTTTAAAAAAAACAACAACAGACACCTCAATATTATCCCCCTTGGCTTATTACCTGCTACTTTTAGCAATGATCTCCTGTAATTTATTGTGATTTATCCAATAATCATTCAAGCAATGAAACAAATCACAGGTTTGACCTAAACTCTTTTTGATTTCCACTGGATCAAACATTTTTATATCTGTATTTTTTTTTCTGTGTCATGCTGAAAGTCCAGACGAGATGAATGAGGTGTCAGAGAACGATTATCGAAGAATCGGCCATGATAATCGACATTGTAATTAATGTCACTGTCGTTCCAGCATTAAATATCTTTAGATACTAAAAACAGCCAGACGGCACTGGGCTTTGGATCTCTCTGTCATTTCTACACAATGCTGCATCAAAAAGTGCTCACTGCAGCATGTAATCTCATACCTTTTCAGGGCTCAGTAAAATGACAGCCACGTGATTCACAGCAAACTGGTGCTACATCGGAAGGGAGGAGCAAGTAGGAAAGGAAGAGACCTGAGAAACACACAGAAAAAAAGGGAGAAAAAAGGAAGAGAATAGAGACTGTGAAATGATGAAGGTTGTCAAGGAAGAAGGCTGAAGACAGATATGGATTCTTTGATGGGAATGGGAGGATACAGAGTCATGTGGAGTTCAAAGGTATTCCTGGGTGAAGGAGACACTGGAAGCATAAGTGGCTAACCAGTGAGTTCAATCCACATTGCATAATCTTACAGTTCCCCTGGGATTCAGAACTGAATTCATGATCAAAGTGAAGATATTTGTATATCTTCTTTGTTGCTTTTTTTCCCCCTTTGTTTGCATTTCATAGCAGCTTTATTTTTATTTATTTATTTATGTAGTCACTGCTTCCCCTCTCATCCGGCTGCTAAGCAGACACGTTAAAAGGTGGTCCTTTTGTTCTGCACCCACAGATTTTACCAGATGGTTCTTATCTTCTGGCTGCTTGTTTCTCTGCATTGTACACTCGTGATTCACAACCTCCTCGATGTGTGACAGCGTCCCAGTGTGGGTAGTTGTAAGTTAATATCTGTACAATACATCTGCCCCAGTCTCCTCCCTCTCACGCTCGACTTTTCTGTACCTCCTATATCAGTACAAGTCCAATTGGCCTGCGGACAGCTAGTGTCCGATTAAGACTTGCCAGCCACTGATTTTTATTGGCTGTGTAATGGTGCAGAACTTAAACATTTATCAGGGTCGATGGACTGTGTGTAGCAGCTACAAGCTATTAGGGAATGCAGAGGAGGTAAGTGGGTGTAGAAAGTTTCGCCAAACAGTAGATGTCAGAATGAGCTGTCACCTCGTGAGGGAAATTAAAAATGTCACAAACAAGAAATAGTTTAGAGTTTGTTTTTTGCTGCAGCGCGGTCCTGGCCCTGCCTGATTTGCATTAAAGACAAACTGCTTCACAAGAAGCTTTACCAGAAGCAGTTGGTGCAGAAAAAAAGGGGAAAAAAAGGAAAAAGAAAAGAAAAAAAATGCTGTACTGCAGTTGATGTTGTAATGTAGTTGTAATATTCCATCAGCTGCGGCTTGAAAATGTTGGATCCTCATAACAGAAAATTGCAGCACATAAAATAAAAGATATTTAAATGTAAATATAGGAAGCTACCTCGTCTCTTCTTTTAAATTTTGAATATTTTTTAGCCAGAATGTTTTTATACCTAACCTGTTTAATCTGGCAAAAAACAAAAAAACAACAAAAAAAGAGAAGAATTCATTGTCTTTTGGGTTTGGGTGATTGTGTCCTTATCCAGGTGCTGGATGTCCTACTGTGAACCTCTGGTTGACAAATCTAAGTATAATCCGCTAATGTTCTTAATCCTGGGGTCACATTAAAAAATGGATGAGAAATTAATCTGCTGTCAGGTCTGTCAGGTATATTTTGTCGGTGCCAGTACTTATTTTCAACCAAATCCTTTCGTATGGGTCAGTACGACCCAACCAACCGAACCAGCCAGCTAAATCCTTCAATAAAGACTTTGTCAAAATTATTTCTGTCTTTTTGCCCTTGTATTGTTGAAATAAGATTACAGCGGTGAAATCTAAAGACAAAGCACCAAAAGAAGATAACAAAATACAGAGTTAGCTCCTCTGTGTCTTTGAACTATGAAGCACAGCAGTGAGGATGAAGAGAAACTATTGTTGATGCTCCCAGAAACCTACTTTACAGCCAGAGCAGAGTGGTTGACAGAGTTAGAAACTTGGTCACAGTGTTCAGATCCGTTACTGCTTCCACCCCCACAAAAACTCAAACATCAAATGTGCTTTGTTTCAGTGTTTGCCATATCTGCCGGTGCCATGCCACGCTGTGCATGTGTGCTGCTGTAACCGGGCTAATGTCATTTCTTCTGGCTGAGTTGATCAAAAAGACTCACATTCACTGTTTGCTTTCCCTTTTTGATGCAGTAATCTGCGCAAAAGACAGAATTCAAGCAGCACCCCCCTGGAGCCAGCCTTCTCTTTTCAGATTAAAGAGGAGCAAAAGGAGGCAAAATTGAGAGGACATGCTTGTTTTGGAGCAGAAGGATCACAGGCTACACACTCAGGTGAAAATCCCAAATTAATCTGTCACATTTTGTAAAAGCCCCACAGAGCGGGTCATTGCAAGATAAACACGGGCACGTGGGTTCTTCTATATATAGATTCGGATTTCTATGATTACCCTGATGTTGACGGTTTTAATAAAAAACAAAACAACTCTCCCTCCCACTTCCTCCAGTCACATCCTGCACCCAAAAGAATGAACTAAAGGAAGCACCCAAGAGGCCCCACTGGGCAGTCTGGTGAAGATTCAAATGATTTTCTGCTACCATCCCAGAGCCAGACATCAGGAAAATCCTCAGAGGAGTTTTTGTTTCCACTGATCAATGCATGTTGTAGCTAGCATGAGTCTAAAATATTTCAAATTAAATTTATGAATCTTTAAGTGAGCTATTTTTTTCTTACATCTTACGCTATGAAAGTACTTTGAGACGTTGGGACTACACTAATTACACAGTTTTTTTCTTTCCTCGAAACCCATCAGCACACCCAAATCATTAGTTTTAACAACCCTACAAAGTGATTCGGCAGCATCTCTGTTGAGTCTGGACTGTTTTTGAAGTCATTTTGAGGTGGATTTAATTGCATTTGTATAATTCTTGTCCTGGTGAATTTCTCAACTTCCATGAGATGGCAGAACTGACAAATATTCCAGCAAAGAAGTTGGAAATAATCATGACCCCCCCACTCCCCCACCCCCACCATTTATCAAAAAGTTGATAAAGCCATGGTGTGTTTGACTTTCAGGTAAGCAGTGATGTTTTTCAGAAGATCATTGACATCCTCCATGGAGTGTTGCCATGGACACTCAGCCTGCTCAGTGATGGTAACAGCAATGTCTTTATTTTACTCTGGAGCTTCGCTGTTTTTTTCTTACCTCACTGTTCTTTACAATTGTTACTTTTGAACCAACATATTTAGGTACTGCACTAAATCACCTTCATTGTTAGACAGATTGATCTATCAATGATCTACAGTGCTTCCCTACCACTTTTAATGGACCAGAGTAGTGTCTTAGAGCCAATACTCATGTGTGCCAGACTGAGGCTTGTTGCTAAAATTTATGCAGTTTTTTTTGGGGGGATACATAGACTGTCTTGAATTTCAATCCATGCAAAAATACTTTTTTTTTCTTTTCATCCTAAACAGCTAAAATACACACCTGGAAACCTGGTGTTACTGTGTAGCTAAAAGTAAAATGTAGCAGCTGCTGCTACATTTTTTTTTTCCATTATTTTAAGTTTAAAGGCGCAAAACAGAAACTTTTTGTAAATGCCACAAATGCAAATATAATCCTTTTATTCCCCACCTCATCTCACTTTAACGGGTCTTCTTTAGTATTAGTAAAATGGTGCACATTGTGCAGCATCAGCCACTTTGAACCCACACCTGCCATCTCCTCTTCAGAATTCAATGCTACTAACTCCACTTTCAGGTTTGTTTGTTTTTTTGTTTTTTTGTTTTTTTAACATTTGGAGCAGCAATCTTAGCTGAAATTTTGCATGAAATATTTATTTTTTATGCATATCCTGAACATCTAAGCAGCTATATCTATGTTTTCTGTGGTATCTGTGTTATTTATGAGGTTTTTGTGTGTTTTTTGTGTTTTTTATTTAAAGTCAGAGATATTGCATAGCATATACATACATTCAGCTAATTATTTTCTAAAAATAAATATATAAATATGTAATTTCAAATGATTGCATTTGAAATTACATATTTATAATTATCTAAGTACTGTATTATGCCTTTACAACTGACATCAACTAATTTATGTGCATTAGTTTCTTCTTGAATCAAAGTGGGGGTGTTACAGTGACAAGGCCACAGTGCACAGTCAGGGAGAAGACCTCTCCTTTAATGTAATGGGTGTTGACTCACATAATATGACTGTACAAGCACCCACCCCCACCTTCACCTGAAATGGCACAAACTGAAAGGACAGACACCACAGTCCAATCTCTGCTCAGTCCTGTTACACTAACATGACAGAAATGCATGTCAGCATGTTTAATTGCAACCAATCAGACACCGAAATCTTCACTACTTGGATGATTTTATTTTATTTTTTTAACAGAATTGATTATTTTTAATCAGTGTAGGTGAGTGTTCATGGAAAACAGAATCGTTTTGTTTGATTTTTTAATTCTTCAGAACGGAAACTGCCTCGTGAATATTTAAACTGATACTTTGTTTCAGGACGGTTAACGAGTGAACTAAATGAATGCAGAAAAAAGAGCAGAAGGGAAATGTGCACACTGCTGTAAATGTTGCTGCATCAGAGTGAAGTTGATAAATGACTCCTCTTTCTTCTGTTTTTCCTTTTTTTTTCTAAGCTCACAACTGAATCTCAGGTCTCTGCTGATTTGGAGATGGATGTTCAGGTGCTGTTGCTCTTCGATTTCTCCTGGTTTTGCAGAGTCATCCTTGCAGGGAAATCATGAAAAGACCAGCCTTTCCCATTTTACTAACAACAATCAGCATCACATTTTTATTATTTTTCTTTCTCACTCTCTCTCATGTGGTCATATAGTGGGTTTTTTTTCTCCCTGTCTTTTGTTTTCACTGACCTTCACATGGAATACACAATAGTCCCCTGAGTTCATGCTGCTTCCCTTCTGAAATTAGAGAAGAAGGGAAGAGCAGAAATCCAAAAAGGGCAGCTCTTTCTGTGCTCAGAATCATGATCACCTTTTATTTATTTATTTATTTTTGTCTTCCCTACAAAGTACCAATACAGACACAGATAGATGTTACACTTAGGTTGAGACCAGTGTCTGATTTGATGCATGTCATGTAAACTAAAAGTTTCCTTGTAAGCCTCTCAGTTATGGAGAACTAGTATTGATGTGCTTCATGGAGGCACCATCAGTGTTGCAACACATTGCAGACTGGTGACATCCTGTGCAAGGTGTGTCCTGCAGTAGTGGGTGTGGCTAACATCTTCACTGCAGCAAGGCAAAACTTCAACAAGGATATCCTTCTGATAAAAAAAAAAGAAGCTACAGTATAGCACAC
>JBAMYA010000015.1:4876675-4924116 GCA_037176975.1 Arrhamphus sclerolepis | reverse complement strand
TGAATTAACTTGGGTAGTCTACTGAAGAAGTAAACCCTTGTCCTCACAAGGCCTTAGGTGGATGGGTTGATGCGTAGGAAGAGACACAGGCAGTTAGGGTTAGGGCTTAAGGCCTTGTGAGGGCTAGCTAAATTAGACTAATTTTAGTAGTTTACTAAGGAAGCTAACTCAAGCTAAATGAAAGTAACATTTGTATTTTACTGAAGTAAATAACTCTAAAGCTAAATTAAACTTTAACTTGAAACTTTATAAGTTTACTAAGGTAGCTAACTCCAGTTAACCTTATTCAGATCATGAATTTAACTTCAGCTAACACAAACATGCTAATACAAATGTGTAAACATTGCTAGAATTCGCAAACTTAAGCAAACTTTACCTTCCCTTCACGTTACGTATACTGGAACCAGCTAACGTTTTCAGGGGTAATTCTGTCTGAGCGTACGCAAATATTTCAGAAACATCAGCATCATTATTATGAAACTGATTTTTGTGACATTTTCAGAGGGGTTAATGTTTTCAAGTTAACATCCAAAGTCTAATTTATTATTGGGTGATTGTGCAGTAATATTATGGTTCCTTTTCAAATTTTTTTTGCTATGTTTACCATGTTTTCCGTCCTCTCCCTTTTGATATTTAGCATCTGAACAGCTCCAGGATTTAATGCTTGCACTTGCTCATCCTAATCCGCCATCCTCCCTTCCTCCAACCCATCAATCCCAAACACGAAATCCGTGAAAATGCCTTAAATTCGATCAGTCCCGTGCTGCCTGACATGATAAGACCCACCTCAGGCAGCGATCTTCGCTGCTCAGCAGAATAAAAGGCCTCATATTTACATACAAGCGTCTTTATCTTCGCTGTGGGTTGGTTTTCTATTCTCTTTTTTCTCTCTCTTTTTTTTATCTGGTTTGTGGTTTATTCTTCAAAGCCTCCGTCAGGATCCAGGGTTTGTACAGTTCCTACTCCATTACTGAAATTGCCAACATTAAAAGCTTATGGGGTTGCCACTGCAATAATAAAAGGGATGCTTTTGTCAGTCAGTCCTTTTGATCTTGACACTTTTAAAAACCAGTCCCCCCCTCGGATGTCGACAATGAAGCCAATTGACAGGCCTGTTTGTAGGGCGCGGAGAAAAGAAGATTATTGCTCTTTGTAGACGTGACCCCATTCGTCTTTTGGAGAGGTTTGAGCCGCCTTAGAAGAATCTAGGGACGTGTTCTTCTACACAAGTCTGGAGGGGAGGAACAGCACAAAAAAATGAAATGATTTCTTTATACTGGCAGACAACAAAAACAAGAAAGAAACTGGGACAAAAAGTTCAAAATGGAAACACAAATATTTAAAATACCGTCACAAAGAAAAAAACCTCCTGTTCAGCAGCGGTAATTTGAAGTTTTGACTTCATCATGCGACAGTTCTAGAGTTCTGGTCCAGTCTTCTTGTGAGGTTTCTTGATGTGAATTTTCTGAAGAGCTCTCAGGAGGTCCACAGACCGTAGAACCCATCCCAGCAGTTTCTCAGTAGTTAACATAAGACATATTATCTTTATAATAATGTTGCTTTATATAATTTCACCTGATGTGACACATAAATTCACCTGTACAGTTACTATGGATGTGAATCTATCTATGGAAACCAAAATGAGTTGTTTTGTACCAGACTGTAAAGATGTTTCAACCAAAAGCGGATAAATAAACAAACAAAAAAACATGAGGGGATTCCAAAGCTGTTTTTGTAAACAAGTTTTTTTGTGAGGTTAAAAAGAAATTGTTATTGAGTTTTTTTTCTAAATTTGAGTGTAAAAAGTCTAAAGTCCAGATTTCATTTTAAATAAATAGTTTCAGAAATTATTTCCCTAAAATTATTTGATTTTGTCCTCCCAAAATTTCAGTACTTTAAGTTTTTTTCTTCTGTTTTATTTTAGATTTTTTTCCAGTCAGTATTTCTGAGGGTTTTTTTCCCCGCAAATTTGTTTGAAAAGTTTTTTCGTTCAAAGTGCTACTTTTCCCCTTATTTAGCAAGTTTGTTAGCTTGAAAATCATACACAGATTTCTTTTCATGATGTACATCAAAAACTAATGTCAGAATTTAAATAAAGTCAGAATTTAAAGTAGTTCAGAATAACGTCCCCATATCATGATGCCTCCACCAACATGCTTGAAAGTCTTAAATTTATTTGTTTTGTTTTCCTCCAAACATGGTTCTGGACATCCAAACCAAACAATGCTGGTGCCTTCTGTCTGGAGGACATTTTCCCAGAAGTCTTATTGTCTGAACTTTTATTTTTTAAAGGGACACTGTAAGATTTTCTTACATCTAGTGGTGAGGTTGTGTACTGCAACTATTCTTTATCCCACTCCTTTCCCCAAGTCTCATTTCTGTCTACGGAAGCCGAGAAATGTCACTGATCCAGGAAACAGTGAAGTCGTCGACCAACAACTTCTAGTAGTTTTCTCTCAGTTGATGATGTTAGTTTTTTGAAATAGATGTTGTTTTCATTAAGTAATTTAGACCAAAATGTCACATATGTCCATTACAAGACAACTTATAATGATGTCTTGCTTACTTTAAGATCCATTACTTCAATGCTAATATCAGCCAGCAGCAACTTAAAATGAAGACAAGCTAACCTAGCGATGTAGCCACTGATCTACGTAGCCACTACATTATATTTATAGCGCAGGCAAAGGCTTACCGAGCTCAGGAGGTGGCGGGTTCCCCAGGGTTGGGCGGCAAGAGCGGGTACCCAGCAAGAAGTCTCCATGGACCCACATCGCAACCAAAGCTCCAATCCTCCGCTGGGGGCCGCCCACCACTGCCAGAGACCACCAGCCACAGCGCACACGTAATGCGGCTAGCATGGCGCAGAGACGTGAGAGTTCACTGGCAGCTGTCCCTGACTCATGTGAGGATGGAGCTCAATGGAGACGGCGCCTTCCTCCAACCCAACCGGGGCCAGGAAAGAGGGAGGGAAAGGAGGGCTGGGAAGCGGAAGGGGTGCCAGGCCCAAGTGTCACAATTGGACGTCACAACTGGGCGTCACAACTGGGCGTCTCGACTGGTCTGCGATAATTATCAAAACAAAACAAAAGTGTTTCTTCTAAAACCTTGTAGCTTTAATGGGGAAATGTTCTTTCTAGAATCTGGCATCCATTTTAGAAAAATCCTCTCCCGAGACAGGGAGAAGGAGAAGACCGCCCGTTCCCTGCTGTGGACCGTAGATTCTAGATGGTGGCGCAACATGGCGATCAGCATTGAACACGCCAACACACTGGATATCTAACTGGTAAATTCTAGACCCACCAGTACTCTGTGATTTGTTGATGGATGTAATTACTAATTAATGAGGTCATAGTTTTGAATGAAACAGTCCATTTTTGTTAATAGACAACCTGAAATATTACACAGTGTCCCTTTAAAGCACTGTAGCTTCAGATTGAGGTTGTAGAAACATTGGATTAAGGGAGCGTTGTAGTTCCAGACTGAGACTGTAGAAACATTGGATTAAAGGAGCGTTGTAGCTTCAGATTAAGGTTGTAGAAACATTGGATTAAAGGAGCGTCGTAGTTTCAGATTAAGGTTGTAGAAATGTCGGATTAAAGGAGCGTTGTAGTTTCAGATTAAGGTTGTAGAAACATTGGATTAAAGGAGCGTCGTAGTTTCAGATTAAGGTTGTAGAACATTGGATTAAAGGAGCGTCGTAGTTTCAGACCGAGACTGTAGAAATATTGGATTAAAGGAGCGTTGTAGCTTCAGATTAAGGTTGTAGAAACATTGGATTAAAGGAGCGTCGTAGTTTCAGACTGAGACTGTAGAAACATTGGATTAAAGGAGCGTCGTAGTTTCAGATTAAGGTTATAGAAATGTCGGATTAAAGGAGCGTTGAACATAGTTTAACATGGAGCAACCATAGTGGAACTGCTGTTAAACATTCTGAAACTATAGTGGAGCCATAGTTGAACATGGAAGACCTATAATGGAACCATGGTGGAACCATAATGGAACCATAAGTTTTGGGTTTGTGTTTTATCAGCTTCAGTACCTTCAGGTTCTTTGTTTGGGTTCTTTGAGTTCTTTGTTCTGATTCTTCAGCTTCTTCAGCTTTTTTGCTCTGGTTCTTCAGGTTCTGTTTTCTGGTTCTTCAGGTTCTTTTTTCTGGTTCTTCATGTTCTTTGTTCAGGTTCTTCAAATTCTTTGTTCTTACTCTTCAGGTCCTTTGTTCTGATTCTCCATGTTCTTTAATCAGGTTCTTCAGGTTCTTTGTCCAGGTTCTTCATGTTCTTCGGCTTTTTGCTCTGGTTCTTCGAGGTCTTTGCTCTGATTCTTCGGGTTCTGTTTTCTGGTTCTTCAGATTCTTTGCGCTTGTTGTTCTGGTTCTTTAGGTTCTTTGTTCAGGTTCTTCAAGTTCTTTGTTCTGGTTCTTCAGGTTCTGTTTTCTGATTCTTCAGGTTCTTTGTTTTGGTTCTTCAGTCCCTTTGTTTTGATTCTCCAGGTTCTTTAATCAGGTTCTTCAGGCTCTATGTTCGCGCTCTTCAGGTGCTTTGTTGAGGATCTTGTGGTACTTTGCAGATGAAGATCAGATTTTATGCAGAGAACCGTTCCTTCATACTTTGTTCTCATATTTGTTTGGTTTCATGAGTTTTATGGATTATTTTGTCATAAAACGTAAAACCACGACCTTGGCCTTGTAGATCCAGAACCACTCGCCCCTTCCACTCATCTGTCTTTCATTCATCTTTTGTTCTCCTGATCCAAACACTGAGGCGATGTTTGAAGATGAGGAATCACCAAACACGAATCTGCCCTCATCACAACCCTGCAACACTCCAGACCCTCGTTTATGTCAGCGAGCAGTGCTGAAAGGTGGGATTAGACCCCTTTTCATCCTTTCTTCTGGGTTTTGTGTTGGTTCTCCGGGTTGTCGGATCCAGCTGGGCTACCTCCCTAGGCTGTGACTCAGACCAAAGAGTTGAGCTGCTGAAAGACTTTGAAGATCAGCAGCCTTTGTTCTTCAAGTACCAGCATTGTTCTACGCCTGAATTAACGCACCTGAATCTACTAATGAACATTCATTGGTGCGAAAGATGCAAGATTATGTCGGAGGACATTAACAGCGTTTCTTAGGCTGTGACTTCACCTGACACTCAGGTACGGGCGCCAGAAACCCAGCTGGTGCTTTAGCTCCACCTGTTTGACCTCCACAACCTGACAAGAGAACGAGAGAACGTCAGACAGCAAAGTGGCCATCAAAGTTACGGTGAAAAGTTATGAGAGTCATGATTTCAAGACATAAATTTGGGATTTTAGAAACAAAACGTGACATTCTAATGACGTTGCTAATTTACAGAAAAAAAGTCAGTCACACTTTGTCAAAATGTAACGATTTTATGACAAAAAAATATCAGACTCAATGACTTGATTTAAAAGTTGTAATATTGTTAAATTCATAATTTTGTAATTTAAAAAATGTCATTTTTATAAGAAGTCATAAATTTCAGTAAAAAAATTTGTGATTGCGCAAAAGTTAAAATTTTACCAGAAAACATGTTTTCAAAAAAGGATACAGCAATTTTGTGAAAGTCGTGATTTTACAACGAAAATTTGTCATTTTAACAACAAAAACATGAGATTCTACCAAAGTTGCTAATTTACAAAAAAACAAACAAAAAAAGGGAAAAAGTGGCAAGTTTGATTTCATAACGATTTTATCCCTTCGGGGATTAATAAAGTTATATCTATCTATCTATCGCTTTCATGACAAAAACATCGCGGCTCAACATCAAAGAGTAGTAATTTTGAGATATTTTAGATTTTATTAATGAGATTCGTTTTTTAAAATAAAAATTACAATTTTGTGAAATTTTACAGAAGGGTCATTAATTCATGTCAAAAAGATGTGATTTTGTAAAAGTTAAAACTACTGGGGCAAAATGTTGTCATTTTTTGTCACAAAGTTAGTTGATATTTCATCATAAAAAATGTTAATATTATGTTAAAGACTTACAATTTTGTGTTAAGACAAATCGTGATCTTTACAACAAAACGCGAGCATTTTTATCACAAGAGGCTGGGATTTGATTTACCAAAAAATGATGATTTTGTGAATTGGGATTTTATTTAAAAGTCAGCTTTTTACTACAAAACTTTAATGTGATTTGTTGTTGAACTGAAATGCAGACTATCAGAAGTCTGCCAGGGTCCAGCTTAGCATGGTCCAGACCATAGGGGAGCCTTGCAGAAACTATGGTTAAAAAATAATAATGTTGAGACAATGGTGAAGCAATTTAGTAACCATGGTAGAACCATGTGGAAACTGTCAAGAACCCATCGTAGAACCAAATAGGAGCTTTGGGGAAACCATGGGAGAGCCATAGCAAAACAAATGGAGGAACCATGGTAGAACCATGGAGGAATCGTTGTTGAACCATGGTTGAACCAATTGAGGAACCTTTGGGGAATCACAGTGTATTTGGGTTTAATTCCAGAGGTACTTTAAAGCTTTGCTAACAGAAGTCCAAGCTGTTAGCACCCTTAGCTTTTCCTCCAGAACTTTGGGTGTTCATTCTTATTTCAAAGCAAAACACAAAAGACCCTAGGGTTCACATACTTTTTCTCACCATAGAAATGAAGACTGACAGAAATCCAAACGTTAACCATCATATAACGTGTTCTTTGAATAAAATCAACACAAAAAGCTAACTACAGTCTGAGCAGATTACGTCCAGATGGTCATGGTGTCTGACACATGTCCACGTCCATGTCCACGTCCACCAACGTCCTACTGGTGACTTCATGGTGGCCTTCTGCAGCTGTGAAGGTTGGAGGTGGAACTTCATGTCACCATGCACCCATCTATCAGAACAGCTCCACATCTGGATTCAGAACAGCTGGTTCACATTTCCAACATCAACAACAACATGTCCATGTCCATCCCTGAGACACAGAACCATCTCCTTCCTGAGGTCTATGATGGTAGACATTCACATACCCTGCTGGAGTAGAATTGTTGGACAGATGAACGTGGAACCTGCTGACATCTGGAGCCTAGAGCCAAGAACAAGACTGGTGGAGGTCCACATTTCTCTAACTGATATCTTGGCTGGTTTCTTATGATTTTCCCATGATCCCACACAAAGAGGCAGTGTGTTTGAGGTCTTAAAATACACCCAGAAGTGTGTCTCCATTTAACCTATCAGAAACTTTGAAAGCCATGACATCATCCTCTGCTCTTTCCCAAACTGTTGAAGGTGTAGTAATCTTATTCTATGTAAAATTCTGACTTTGAAGAAAATGTTGTTGTTTTTTTAAAACTCTAGGAGGTGGGAGGTCACGTGACCAAGATGGCAGCTTAGTGGAGAAGCTCCAAAACCGTGCACTGTATCTCTTAACCATTAAAAAAACCCTTACATACTTTCAACAACCCTTAAAAAAGACAATATGTGCAATATGGCAAAGTCCTCGTCCTTGAAACAGTGTGACATTTATACTCGTGGATGCAAGCAAGGTACTAAAACATCTCCAGTGAGTCCATCAAGCAACACAGATGATGCTGCCCTGGAAGGTAAAGTGATGTAGATAAAACAAGATGTTTTGACCAATACAGTTCGTGTCGAAGAAGCCAAAACTCGAATTGACCAGACTGAGGGGGCATTAGAGAAAGTTGAGACGGCTACCAAGCGAATCGTTAGTCCTTGAGGCCAAAGCATGACCTGGAGACCAGGGGAAGGAGAAAGAACCTGGACATACTTGACTTAAAAGAGGGGCACAGGGAGAACAAACTCTTCTCAACTTTATTACCAACATGCTGCCTCGATAGCTGGAACTACCACCAGGAAAGTAACTCATATTGGAGTGGGCTCATTGCACAATGGCCTGAAGGAAACCAAACCAAAACAGAGCAGTACTCGTCCGCTTTCTAAATTTCCAAGAGAGGGAATTAGTATACTGGGCAACAAGGAGATTAGAGTTCATGCATGATGGGAGCAGGATCACATTTGCTCAAGACCTTTCTGCAGAGACGATACGCATCCGACGGGGATTTCAGCCAATCATGAAGCTGTTTGTTGACATCAACACCTTCCACAGATTCCTACACAACCCCTGGAGGTTAGGAACTTGTATGACAAGAGGACATATCTTCTCGACACCACAGGAAGCGGAAAACTTTTAAAAAACTCTGCCACTGTAAGCACCAGCAGCAGCAGAAGCAGCAGTGGGAGTGAGTGAGTTGTGAGAGACATGTCCCTGATGTAGTATGATGGAGACAGACTGCATTAAGACAGTTGGGCATAGTCTAATAGGTATAGCCTACACAATGAAGCAGACGATATTTACAGTAAATAGCAATGCAAATTTAAAGAAATTATCCCAGTAGTCATTTGCACGCGCAATCCAGAATTTTGCACGAGGGGCGGAACCGCAGTCATTTACTAAGAGTGATTGTGCAAATGGTGGCGGGTGCACATGTGTTGGAGACGCCCTATTTAAATGAGGGTTTTCTTTCTGGTCTGTACAGCAGTGCTCCACCACTAAGATCCAAACAACAACAACAGAACCTGCTTTTCAGGATTCCAATGGTGCACTCCTCAATATTCCTTGTGTGACCTCGTTGTATTTTATTTCTCTGGCATATGGGAGATTGGGGGATGTCAGCTGCAGGTACAGGACGCTGGACGCAGCTGGACGCAGATGTAAAAAGAAACTACAAAGGAGTTTTGTCACTGCAGGTATTGTGTGACTCCTTCTCGTGGCTCCAAATCCATTCTGAGTTCCTCCAACAGCTCCAAGATGTCAATGATGGATCAGTGATATGTTTTAGTGGTTGTTTCCTCGTTCATCCCAAAAGTGTTCACATGAGGGTGAATCGTGCTTCTCTGCATCTCTTTGCTTCATTTGATGTTTCCTTCTTGTGTCAATAACCACAGACATGTGTGTGTAATTACGTATACAGACTGTTTGCACGTCCTTTTAAAATGTGTTAAATTTAGACACAATTTCTACGAGCAAAATTGCTTTCAGGTTTGATAAATCCCTTTGCGATAGCTAAACTGATATAATCACATATCTCCTCTCAAAACACATAATGGAGCATGAACGCCCCAAATTGCATATTCAATGCGATGGACATACTGACTGGATTAGACGCACTAGTTTCCATAGCAACCGTTGCGCCCACTGTTAGTAAATTACTTAGTACATTTTTTTGCTGTGCAATCAGTTTGCACTCATTTTAATACACGCAAACCTTTATTAAATCTGGCCCTATGAGTAGACAGACACTCAAAATGCTTTTATTTTTATGATTTATGTAATAATGATAATAATAATAATAATAATAATATCATATATTGGCCTTTATTGTAGGCTTTTGTGTTCAAAGGTCAGCTTCTCTTGTTGAAAGCTAAGATTTTAAAATAAGTGATGATACATTTTAGTAAAGGTTACAGTATTTATTATGTAAGACCTAGTATGGGTCTAAACTGGGGTAGATTTAGGGGGGTATCTAGGTCATGGCATGTGAAAGGCATCCAGAGAGTAAGAGATTTGTATAGAGATAGAATGTTACTTATCTTTACTCAGTTACGTGAAAAATATCAAATTCCCTCAAAGCATTTTTTTAAGTATCTACAATTGAAAAATTTCATGTCATTTAGATCCAGACACTTTATGTGCATCCTGCGATTATCAAATATAGAAGAAATCTCCTTTGAGCATATGGGAAGGAAACGTCTACTTTCTATTTATTGTAATTTAATAATATCTAACTAAAGATTCAGTGGTGGACAAATTAAATGTCTGGAAAGATGACATACAAGAAGACAACTAAATGGACTGGAATGCCACAAACAATAAATACAAGGTTTAGGCTCCTTCAATACAGATGGTTGATGAGGACATACACGACTCCTGTCAAACTCCATCATTTGTCTGGCAACATCCCAGACACTTGTACTAAATATATAAATAACAAGGGAACTCTGTTTATGGGAATATCCAAGGATTCAGAAGTTCTGCAAGGATTTTGTAAATTGTTTATCAGAGGTCTTTCATATCAGCATGCCACTAAATGCTGAGCTATGCATACTTGGAATATATCCACTGAACTTCATACAAATGCAGAAATGGACTAAATTACTTGACTTTGGACTTCTGCGAGCCAGGAGAGTGATTGCACTGAGTGTAGAGGAAGCCTTCTATGAGACGGTGGGTAAAGGAACCTTCAGAGTGCCTTGGCCTTGGAGAAACGGAGTCTGAGCATCTCTGGGAACCGTATGAGCATTGTAGAATCTGAAATGTAAATGTTTAATCTCATTATTATTACTTTCTGGGGTGTTTCCTAAATTGTACATTGACGCTTGGATTATGCAAGTTTGTGTGTGTGTGTGTGTGTGTGTGTGTGTGTGTGTGTGTGTGTGTGTGTGTGTTACAGTGGATCTCTTTTCTTGTGTTTTGTGATTTAATGATTATGACACGTCAGCAATCAGCGTTGCTTTGACTGCACCTGTGTGAGCATGTAAATGGAATGAGGCGAAAACTCTCACCCAGACTGCACAACCACCACTCAAACTCACCAAAAAACATCAAATGAACAAATGGATAAATAGAAACATGAAAACGACACATGAATTTTAGTTGGCTTTGCAGCACCGATCCAGGTTCCTAGAAGACAGGACTGATCTACTTTGCTGTCACAGTTGGGAGGAGAACCAAAAAAGAAGGGAATCTGGATAACAAGACAGAAAAATCCACAATACGACACGACACCAAGGACTTGGCACCACGCTACAGAAGATCCTGGAGGCACAAGACAGAAACGGGGGACTGGGAGCCATGCTAAAGACGATCCTGGAGGCTGCTGCGATTCTTCGGTTGTTCTTGGTTTTTTGTTGATCATCTTACCTTCCTATCATAGTAGAGTGCTGCTGGACAGCAGCCTCCAGGAGCCTCTCTAGTATAGTCCATTCCCCCATTTCTGATCATCCGGAGAAGACGAAGAAAAAACGGCACTCTCTTCAAATCCCTCCGAAAAGAAAAAAAAAATCCAGTCAGTCTTCTCGCTGTATTTAGTTGTTGTCAGGGTCCAGAACGTCCAATATCAGCTAAAAACGCATCCGTTAGGGGATGCTTCTACCGTCCCCGCTTCCCTCCTTTCTCTGTGCGCGCCGTCTGCTCGGTTATGAGCCGAGAGCGCAGCGCCAATGAGAGTCCTGCTGTGTGTGCCGAGCGCTCCCACAACGTTGCCACACTGTTCCTTGTCATGAGAGTCTGAGGGCTGATTACTGTAAGCCCTCCTATTTTCGATCTTCAGATCAGGTTGATGGGCTGGGCGCTGCGTTTGGATGGAGGCAGGTTGGATTTAATGTCTTGCCAGCATTAATCCGCCTTTAAGTAGTCTCCCTCCTCCCCTTCCCCATGCGTCACGTACGCACAGACAGGTCGGTGGAGTGCGTCCAGGAGCGCCGATGCTTCTTTCCAGTTTTTAAATTTTGGAAACTACATGCTCCATTCGAATGTAGGTCTGTTGAGTCCCCAAAACCACAAAATACAAGTGTTTGTTCTTTCACATGGGTGTTTCCTTCTGGGAATCAGATCCCCACAAAGACTTCTGGATGCACCAGTTTGTGTATGCTGTGTCCTAGAAACAAGATGACTTTCCTGTGTGTTTGGATATTACTAACAAATAAATACAAACTAAGAGGGGAAAAGTATAACGTTTTTTTTTGTTTTTTGTTCTTTTTGTTGTTGTTGTTTGTTTGTTTTTAACAAAGCACATTATTCTTCTTGTTTCTTTATACCCGGAATCCATGTGGCTGGCTGTAGTTTAAATTGAGCCAATCATCATTTCTGAGAGAGGACAGCCTCGCGTGCCCAGAAGTTCCCCCGTCCCTCACCCCACCCCTTCCTCACCCTTCCCCCAGTGTCACAGGCCCGGATGGTAGAGCTGTTGTTTCCACCTCGGGCTAAGATGACGCTGTGGATACAGTGACAGAGTGAAAGTACCATCCGAGTTGCTAATCGCTTTACAAAGCACGCCTGCTTGCCTCTGTTGCTGAAGCTTAAAAATAGAAACAAAATATGTGACCCCGCCCTGAACATCTCTCTGAGATTTCAACTTACTGTGCTGCATTTTACTTACAGTAATACATTGAAATTACACGTATGTCTTATTAAATCTATTGTAGTGTAATTTCCGTCTCATAATTAATCTCTTCACATGAGAACTGTATAAATAACTTATTCTAATCTTTTATCTCAGCACCTACTTATGGATGGGTTATTCTTATTCTCATTGTTGTTATTGGCTTTGTCCAATCCGAGCTTACTGATCACATGACAGCAGGGTTGTTCCTTCAATGAAACTTCGTGTGGTAAATTTCTTGTAATGTGGCTGATCCTCTCCCTCTTTCTGTAATCGTTTTCTAACTTAGATCTTTAATAACTTCTACTCATCAATCACTGTGAAAAGAGGACAGAGCTCGCTACTTTCGAGATACAAGAAAGAAAGAAAGAAAAAAAGAGAGAAAATGGACGTTTTGGCATTTGTTTCTTTATAAACTTATACATATCCACAGACAAATTGCACTTGTAAACATTTGACAACACATGACTTAGTGCCTTTGAGCCCCATCGTCTGACAAAAGGTGAAAATAAGAAGGTGGAGACAGCAACAAAGGGGTAGTTCCGCTCTTAGAAGCACTTCCTGTGAACGATGGAGGGTCCAGCCTCATCGTACTCGTCTTTGCTAATCCACATCTGCTGAAAGGTGGACAAAGAGGCGAGGATGGAGCCGCCGATCCATACGGAGTACTTCCTCTCAGGAGGGGCGATGATCTGCAAAAAACACATTTGTAAAAGTGAAAATCTGCCAACAGGAATGTGGCTGTGAAATTCTAAAGGAAGTGGACTTACCTTGATCTTCATGGTGCTGGGTGCCAGAGCGGTGATTTCCTTCTGCATGCGGTCAGCAATTCCAGGGTACATAGTTGTACCGCCAGAGAGGACGTTGTTGGCGTACAAGTCCTTACGAATGTCAATATCGCACTTCATGATGCTGTTGTATGTGGTTTCATGAATGCCAGCTGATTCCATGCCTGTGCAAACAAAGTGGACAGATAAGAAAGTTTTCCCCGCAAAACAGAAAACATCTGACGTATGACACCAGTCAGCTGTCATAACAAGTGCTGAAATGGACAGCTCCGCAAAACGCTCCAGCTTATGCACCCCGCTTGTAGAAGATCTACATTGAACTGCCACTCTGCTAACTGGATGCGTTGTACATCACGAACCAACTTTTAAAAAGTTTTGCTGGACTAAAATAAAATTTCCACTTCCTGTGCAGTTGTCCTAAGGGAGTTTAAAAGCGTCAAAATCCGAACATACATCACGCGGTCAAAACAATTTGCTCCAAATTGTATTTTCATGATGCTCAGAGGATTTTTTTAAATGGCAGAACATGCTTTTGGACCGAAAGCAAAAGTATTTATTTTGGTGGGTGGCTTCTCTTAAACTATCACCTTATAAAATGCGCTTAATAACTGGTACATAATGACAGATGAAGTCAATAAAATTGTAGCCTGAACTGCAACACAATATCTTAGAAGATAATATAACATTTTCTTGTAAATTCTTGAACCTTAAAGTTGTAAAAAGATCCCCCTGAAAGTAAAGTATATTTAACCGTAACTTTATAACACACATAAACACGAAACTATATACTTCCAATAATATTGGAGTAATTGTATGCATTTAGTATCCACTTATCTGCTCTGACAAGTGATATAAATGTCTATAATTTATTTTTTGAGAGTTTGGTGTGACAGTTTCAGTGTCTCTGCAATTACTATAAATTATATGTTTCAGTTTTGCTTTACGCACCAATGAATGAGGGCTGAAAGAGGGTCTCCGGGCAGCGGAAACGCTCATTGCCAATAGTGATGACCTGACCGTCGGGCAGCTCGTAGCTCTTCTCCAAGGAGGAGGAGGAGGCAGCAGTGGCCATCTCGTTTTCAAAGTCCAGAGCAACGTAGCAAAGTTTCTCCTTGATGTCCCGCACGATCTCACGTTCAGCTGCAGGAAATCAGACAGTTAGTTTTTGTAAAAGTTGTTCGAATGGGCTATCCTGGAGCTTATGTTATTAAAGTTGGGAGTTTTCTTTCTTTTTTCTATTTTCGTCTTCATTCCACTGGTTTGAAGGCTGTTTTTAAATGACATATTTGTGCTCATATGATCAGAACATAATGGAAATTTGCCAAACGTAATTCAATTATTCAGATTGTATATATATTTTTATTTATTTCAAAATTTCATCTCATTTTTTGAGTTCTCTTTCAGTTTTCTCCCCTTTATTTTCACAGTGCTGGAATAATTAAGAATTACCATCATCCACCAAAATTTCCATGATTTGTGATGGTAATTTACACTCACCAGTTGTGACAAAAGAATATCCACGTTCTGTGAGGATCTTCATGAGGTAATCTGTGAGGTCACGACCAGCCAAATCCAGACGCATGATGGCGTGAGGAAGAGCATAACCTTCATAGATAGGCACGTTGTGGGTCACACCGTCACCAGAGTCCAGGACAATACCTATGTCCAGTTGTCAGTATGTGAGCATTTAGATGTATTCGCAAGGGGAAAATATTTAACACACACTTGGACTTTGTCATACCTGTAGTACGTCCAGAGGCATACAAAGACAGCACGGCCTGGATCGCCACGTACATTGCTGGGACATTAAAAGTCTCGAACATGATCTGAGTCATCTTTTCCCTGTTGGCCTTTGGGTTGAGAGGGGCCTCTGTCAGCAAGGTGGGATGCTCCTCGGGGGCCACGCGCAGCTCGTTGTAAAATGAGTGGTGCCAGATCTTCTCCATGTCGTCCCAGTTAGTGATGATACCGTGCTCGATGGGGTACTTTAGAGTCAGGATTCCTCTTTTACTCTGGGCCTCGTCTCCCACGTAGGAGTCCTTCTGGCCCATGCCCACCATAACGCCCTGAAAACGGCAAACGAATATGTGAGAAGACTATTAATCATGTACGACACAACTGCTGCTTTATTTTTGAATGATTTTTTTTTCTATGTATGAAACACGCTAATCTGTTCACTTTACGGTGAGATGAGTCGTGCGTAATTTTAGTGCGCAATGACGCATGGATTAGAAATAGCTCATTCTTTTCTTCCAGTGTGTTGTAACTATTTTAAAGGGATTCTTCTCTTCTCTTTACCTGGTGACGTGGGCGACCAACGATGGAGGGAAACACGGCACGAGGTGCGTCATCGCCGGCGAAGCCTGCCTTGACCAGACCCGAGCCGTTGTCACACACCAGGGCGGTAGTCTCGTCGTCGTCACACATGGTGTCAGCTCTGGGACAGAAAAACTCAAGCGTGAGTTTAAACCCATTTAGTAAATACCCTTTTTTGTCTTGTTTTGAATAAAAAAAGACCCCAAAGAAACATGCAACATGCTCTAGTAATTAGTCACTTTGCAACTTTAAAGTTTATTTTGCTTATTGTTTCACATCAGTAATAATCCACATTAGGGAATCTTATAAAATGATGAGATCAGTTTCAGTTAGATAAAGAAAGGTGTTTAGTGGAAAAAGTGGAAGTTTAACCCCTTCATCCATCCTCTTGTATTAAATTCACAATGGTTGCTCTTGATCTGCTTGGGTCAGTCGTACTCACCAGATCAGCACCCGGGAGCCGGATGGGGAGTGTGGAAACCAGGGGTGTCGAAATGTCACGTCGGGTCAATTTATACCCTGACAAATATCTGCCGTGCGACCCCTTCCCCATATTAGGTAGCCTTGTTCCCATTAACAACAGGCGCTCCATGAATGGCATGACAAGAAGAGGGAAGTCCCTGGTGGACATCTGTGCCAGCCGCCCAAGTATGGAGGGAAGCAAGGAGGACAGAGACAATGACAGGCTAAGGCTTGATGTTTTACCTTCTCATGAATCACTAAATACCCTCACCATGTCTGTGGGATGTCTAAATGAATTACATATTTCAAATTTCTGAATAGTATCAGTATAGCCTTTAAGAAAAGTTGTGTTTTAAAGCAAAGTAAATAACATCAATAAGATCACATGCTATAAACAGAACAAGTATTATATCTCTTACCAAGACACATTGCTTACAGAGTCTTAAGGGACTTCTGGTGTCAGTTTTTTTCTCATAAGACCTGTCAGCATGTAGTCATACTGTATTCTTAGCTTTTTGTTCCCTCTTGTTATTTTCTTAAACTCACAGGACATTTGCAGGCTGACAGCACCAAATGGATGGAACACTTGTTCCTCACAGCTGGTGTCAGCAGCTGTTTAACATAAAATCACATTTAAATTCTGTCTCAGCGAGGAAGGGACGCATTTACAGACAAAACAGTCCCATTTACAGCAGTGAAACTGCACTCAAAACAATTTTATTTCAAGATTTGTGTGGTTTCTATATGCTGCTGGACTCAACATGGTATTTGAGGAGAGAAAAGCAGAGACAATGACAGTTTCAATTTGCACAAAATCAATGAGTTTCACTAATTACAATGTTCTGCGTAGTAAATATTGATTTGATGTCCATGTAACATGCTCAACATTCACATATTGAACATTTCTTTTATGTTTGCTGCTGCTGTCTTATCCGTCCTCTGCTTGCATTCAATGTATTTAACATGTATTTAACAGAAGAGTCAAAAACAGACCCAAGATTATTGTCAATTGACATTGTCCTACTTAGTATTTCATATTTTCTGAATGCATGCTTTCAATTCAAGAACCAACAAGTCAGATTATTGCAATTCTATGTAGCAAAAACTGAGTTAAAGTACTATTTATTATGAGAAACCTGTACAGATAACTTAAAAGTCATGCTGATACTATGTGTTACTTTCAACATGAGAATAAGGAAAAAAGAAACATCTCCTGTTATGACATATGCCATATTTATTCTTTATCCTGCACTGAGAAAAGAACAAGATGTAGGAAATGACATTGCCGTGTTACTTGAAGCAGACGGAGACCAAGCTCTGAAGGCTGTAAAATAACACTGGCTAAGAGCAGTGAATGGTCCCACCACAAGGAGGACAAGACAAAAGGGCACAGCAAGCCATGAATCATATGCTGCTGTCACCCGACCCCGAGCCATAACCCTTCACTGTGTGACTTTTTTTTTTTCCCTTGATCTTATGTAATGAATTGTGGGCAGCAGTCTGCTTTAAGCATCTTTTTGCCCCAGTATTCAAACATTACTAACATTTTTTGACCATAGCTTAGTTAAAGCCTACGTATGGAGAACAGCGAATATCAAGAAAGAAGGTGTATCAGTTTAAAAATGACATTTCAGTGTTTCCTGCTGTCCTGCTCATGGTATGTGCAGGTACAGTGACCTCCAGGGCAAGGGCTTACGATTTCATTATAGAGATATATAACTGTAATTTTTTTTTCACAACATGTATTGGAGTGAAAGCCTCAAATGCTTGGATTAGGTGGGGAGATTTAGACAGACTTGTAGTTACTTTCACTGTAGTGGTTGCTGCTGAGATTAAATAATTGTGGCACGATCGGTCTACTACTCACAACCCCTCTGGAGATCAGCTTCATTACTCAGCAGAAGAAATTAGACTATAAGGAGAAACTGTCCCGAACAAAAAGCATATAGATTCTTTATGGGAATTTCAACCTCATAAACAGAATAAAGAGCCATTAATAGAAACCAGAGGGGATTTTGTCCCTCTATCAATAATGTGCAGATATATTGGAATGTTGCTGCGTTTGAGCCGTTCATCAATACCATGTGGTCTGAAGGGACTTTGTTCACTATGATGTGCCTCATTCATCTGTGATGAGCACTGGGGTCACCTGAAGGTCACAGCAGAGAGAAAAGATGAATCATACTGTTGCCTAGTGGAAACTGGCTTTCCTCTTCCTGACTGGTATACTGACTACCAAAGACCTGTTGGTTTTTGATAAAGTCTTTTTGGGTACCTCATCAATAATGTAGGACCTGGAAATCAGGACTGCAAACATTGGCTTATTCATTGTCACTTATAATGTGGATTACTTTTGTTTTTCCTTTTAAGAGAAGACAAATTAAAAAATGAGAATCTGACATTTTAATCTTTAGAGCACAATTTCCACCTCCATCAATGCTGTATTCTACATTTTTACTAAACATTAACCCCATCAAACCCCAAACTGGTTTTTGTCTTAGTGTTTGGTGAAGAGAATCCAAATCCTGGATTCATCTGTCAGGTGAAAAAGCAAAAATAATTTTAATAAAAATGTTGAGCACAAATTCCAAAAACAAAGACTCTGAAGCAATTATCCCTCCACCCACTAACTTCCACTCCTCCAGACCTGGGACCTCCTTCTCCCCGGCAGTCTCCTCCAGTTCCTCCAGGAGGATACCAGTACCTTCCCAAGCCGGTCAAAGACATAATGTCTCCATTCTATCCTGATTCTCCCTCAGGGCCTCTTTCTGGTTGGACCTGAAACCAGCCTCTAGGGATGCATCAACGACACATCCGAAGCAGACATCTGAACCGCCTCAGTTGGCTCACCTCGATCTGGTTAAGCAGTAGCTTAACCAGATCGAGGTGAACTTCTCACCCCATTTTTAAGGAAGAGTCCATCCATCCTGCAGAGAAAGCTCATTTTAGCCACTTTAATCTGCGATCTTCTTCTTTCTATCCACATTTCATGAGCATTGGGGTAGGAACATTGGTCGGCTGGTAAACAGAGAGCCTGACCTCCTCCGCCTGAGGCACTACCAGACCCACAAGAGGACATTGCACCATTTTTCAACTAAGAACCATGGCCTTAAATTTGGAGGTATGTATTCTCATCCCTGCTGCTTCATACTCAGCTGTGTGCCACTGTAGTGAGAGCTGGAGATCTTGGCTGAGTTGCTAACATGATGACGTCATCTATCCATGGACATCATCTGAAGCAGCTAAACATACAGAAATTAAAGAAGACTGAAACAACACAAGAGCTGAGATGATGATCTGGTAAGAAAGACTGCAAAATGCATAACATATACTGAGAAAGGTAATGAATAACACAAAATAACTGAATTTTCTTTGATAGATTAAAACTGGTGTGAATCAGTGATAGGAAGCAAAGGTATCTAAAAAAGAGAGTGAGATACGAGAAGAAAAAATAGAACATTATGTGAATCAAAAACATGCATGTGCTAAATGAATTTAAGAACAACTCTGTGCTCACTGAACAAGTAATTAACAGCCTTGTTGAGACGTGATGAGATGGTCCATTTAATTTTAATCAGGTGTGTTGGAGCAGAGAACATCTAAAACATGCAGCGCAGAGGAACCCAAGGAGCACAGCTGAGAAACACTGATCTAACTGATATCTCTCAATTTCCCGCTCCAGTTTCTGCAGCCATGAAATGGACTCCCAGGGCCCACAGATCAGACCACTGCCACATGACAATGGACCTTTACGATGCCTTCAGGCCCACAGGAGTTGTTTGTTTAACCGTAGTTTGTTTAGGATGTATCCTGCCTTGACAAAATCTCAACGGACAAGTATTATGAGCCTCTCTCCCGGATGACTCCAGGGCAAATCTCCAGCATCCCTAAACTGGGTGACCAGTTGAACTTATCAAGAGTACTTTTGAATCTGGGCCTCACAGGACCATTTATACTGGGAGATGCGACAATGTTTAAACTGCCATTGGCATTATAGCAACTGGAATCAGGCGCTTACCTACTGATATTTTGTAACATTTATGTAAAGGTGTCCCTCCAGTTTTACCCCATTGGCTGTTACATACTGGCCCAAGCATGGAAGAAAAATCCCTCAAACTCATGTCCTTGCACACATGAAGCCTGCATTTCAGACACAAAGGCCCGACTCGAGGCGGTGGAGGTGAAACCATGCAGAACTGTATGTGGTTAATTAAATGTGGAGGGGTGTACTCTCTCCCTGAGTCTCATGGCTACCAGTTTTACGTTTTTTCCCTAGCCAGTCTCAGACCCCACTGAAACATTCACCAGCTTGCCTTTTTCTCAGTTACAGTTCTGTCAGCTTGGGATTGAGGTCATCTGTCGTCTGTATCGTCTGCCAAGGCTTCTGGTAGGAAACGTAGAGTTAAACCAGGCTAGTGGCTTCTTTCCTCAGGACATTTGGGAGCAGAACAGGGCATACAGAAAATCTATCAAAATAGGTCTCACATGGAAATAACATGAATATTTCAATAAGCATTTGGGGCGTTAGCTTCATTTTTTTTCTTCTTCCTTTTTCTCTTTCTTTTTTTCACAGTCTCAGATTATAGCACTTTAAAGAAAGAGTGAAGTTCTGTCATTACGTGTCAGTGAATTGTGAAGGATAGAGAATGGGGATAAAAAGCAGTTTGGATGGGAAATGGAATATTTATGAGTTAAATTTGAATAAGCTACAACATACACAGATTTGTGGGAAGGCTGCTCAGTGAGATTATTTAAGTATTTATAGGGGTTCCTGAGGACTGAATCCTGAGCTATTTTAGTGTTGGCTAAGAGCGCACGATGCATGTCAAAATTAATATTATTATGAGTTTTTAAGCAAACTTTACACCTCACCCTAAAGAATACAGCTCAACAGACTTGTGCTGTTTGAGCACTCTCTGCTGCTTCTTGAATTCATAAAGTTGTACATCCATTTGACTTCAAGGATGCTGCTGTGGCTGTAATTCTGCTGCAGGCTCAATATCCAATTTCCCCTTCGGGAATCAGTAGGGAATGAGATTTGGTTATCTTGTAATTGTAAAATATGCCCATTGGTTGTTGCCATTCTGCTTCATGTTACTCTCAGCTGTAGCTTCAAAAAGTTGACACGTTCAAAGATAAAAAGCGCTGCAGATGCTTCAGATGGACTTCTAAGATTTCTTAGAGGATTTCTTCTTAAAGTTTTCAAATGTCTTTGAAATTGCGGATGTTTCAAGAATAACTTGTAAGACCACAAACTAACCCCACATTTCTCAACGAAGGAGTAGAAAGAGTACACTCAGAAATAAGAGTTATGTATTTCAACTGTATGTAAAAATTTCCATCCATTTGAATTACATAGCTTTAACAAAAACAGGCTTATAAACTTAATGTGATGGATATTTGTCAGCCAAATGTAAATGAAACAGTTATGAATAAGACTTAATGCCAGAAAACCCAATGTGTTTTAAATACATGAAACAATTTTTTTTAATATGTTCATCATTATTGAATCAAATTTTTTTCAAATACCTAAGAACCAGTGTATGTATTCAATATAATAAATTGTTCTTCAGTATTTCTCGCATTTTTTTTTTTTATAGCATTTTTCTAATTTGCCTATAAATGTCCTAAATTGCTTCATGCTTCACATTACATTTATCAGCCTGGTTATGTTAAATCTAAGTAATTCAAATTGTTATGGCATGGGCTCGTTAAACATGCCGCAACATAAGAGAGAGGACACCACACAACTGTTCACATTTACTATAAAGAATGATTTTTATTTTTCAATGCAAAAATATAAAAATGTAAAACGCGTGTGGGGAATGTCGAGTCAGAAATGGATGTATGTGTGCGTCAGTGAATGGTCAGTGTAGAGGCATCAAGGAGGGAGAGACAGAGAGACTGACGAGAGACACTGACAGACTGATGCCTGAAGAGGGCTCAGGGGTCGTCACAAAATGGGTGGAAATTTTATATGCAATCGAAATACCCAGGAAAGATTTTGAAGAAAAAAGATGGACAAATGTGGATGAAACAAATGTGTCTGTTAATTACAAGTGTTCACATGTTTTCCATGGCTAGTCACAGGTGGATATCAGTGATCACGTGTGGAAAACATATCGCTACATGTTATAACATAATAGATCACATGTTGGAATAAGTGTTGTCCTGCAGAGCACACGTGAAAAACAAGTTATTACAAGTTATAACACATGGAGTTATATGTGAACAGTATTTCCATGTTGGGACATGTGATAAATGTGTAACACATATGACATGTTCCTAATGGGCCTGTTTGCAAATGCATTTCCCATGTTTCCCACAAGTTATCACGTGATTCTGGAAAAAAATGTGGAAAATCTGTCCTATCTCCCTCTTTTTCTCTCTCTCTCTCTCTCTCTCTCTCTCTCTCTCTGTGTATGGGTGTCCTTACTTCCTGTCTCGGTACTTTCAATAGAGGTCACTAGAGGCACAAAACCAAAGGACAAAGAAAAGAAAGGAAAAGAAAAAAGAAAAGGAAAGGAAACATCTTACACTTATTTTGAGACTTGGTACGGGTTTCACTGTCCCGCAGGTTCCACATGGTAATTTCCATGGATTTCACAAACTTACACTTTGAAAATCTTCCAAAACCTTGTTTCCTGTTGGAAAAGTACATTTTTCATATGTGTCCTACATATTTAACATGACTTTAACATGCTTCCACTCATTAAATTTCACATGTACAAAGTCACATGAGATCACGTGTTAATGCGCATGTGAAATTTGTTCGTTATTTATTTTCTGTAAGGTTATTTTCTTTGTAATATTTGTTGTAAGCAGTCTTGTTCGAGTTTATCCTAACGTTTAACCAGTTTGCATGTGGTTTAAATTTACAGTTATCTCTGAGGTATATGCATTATTTGCCTTTTAAAGGACTACTTGTGAGGAAACCTGCATTATTTGAAAAGAAGAAGTGCTTCAGTGATGAATAAAGCCACATGGGCTTGGGAGTACCTTTGAAAATCATTATCATTCCACAGAACCTGCCACTTCATCCAGAAATTTAATCAGAATCTGTATTACGTGAGGGGGAAGCCATATTAACTCAGTGCACAAACGCTGCTGACTTCTAAAGGCATGAGCTCATCTATCAGTGATGCCATCAGAGCAGGGGCATCCATCTCCACCTTTACTAACCTCTTAAAGTCTTATCACTTCACTCTTCTCTTAACATTCCTAATGCATAACCTGCACTACAGAGGTACACTTAATTTACACTTCTGTACCTTTTCCACATTCATTTAAAAGATTTAA
Source organism: Arrhamphus sclerolepis (assembly GCA_037176975.1). Classification (NCBI taxonomy): domain Eukaryota; kingdom Metazoa; phylum Chordata; class Actinopteri; order Beloniformes; family Hemiramphidae; genus Arrhamphus; species Arrhamphus sclerolepis. Next base: position 4,901,112 of record JBAMYA010000015.1, on the reverse strand, counting down.
ATTGATTCAGCAGTTCATGTGCATGTCTGGTTATCTCCTTTTGCTGAAGCTTATATGTTGTGCATCACCTGCAAGTCACTTAGGATAAAAGAGTAGGACAGGACAACAGCACCAAAGTGAATCTATCTTTCAGTTTGCTTTCGGGGGAAATGGATGCTGGGTTCCACACGTCAAAGATAAGAAAGCCCAGCCGTGCTGTTATCAGGATCCGTGATGGTATGAGGGTGCATCAATGTCTCTGATGCTGAAGTGTGCTGTTTATTTGATTTTTGGAGAGACATATAATACCGTCAAGACAGCATCTTTTCTCGGGAGTTTTGTGGCGATTTCAGCGGGACACTGACAGGCCTCACTCTGAATGAGTGACAGCAGCATGTCTTCATAGACACAAAGTAAATGTGCCAGTCTGCAGCCCAGATCTGTCTGCTTGTGAAAATTTATGGAGCATTATAAAGAGGTGAGCAAGACGATGATGCCCACAGACTGGCTGGCAGCTGAAATCTCGTATTCAGCACGAAATATACATCGATTCTTCAGCAAAACTGCAACAATGAGCATCCTTAACTACCAAAATATTAAAAGCATTTTTTTTTTAAAAAAAAGGATAATGCAATATAATGGAAAACATGTTTTTTTTTCTTTTTTAAAATCAAATTCTATGATTGTATATTTTTACAACATGCAATTAAGTTGGTCAATGACAACAACAAAAAAAATCATCTTATTTGCATTTGTTTAACAAACTACAGATTTAATTTTTTTTTTTGTTTTGTTTTGTGTTGTTTTTTTTGCATATAAGTATTTCGTGAAATGAGCTTTATGTGTTTCCAGCTGTTTTCAGGCTTTGAGTCATATCTTCTTCTTTTTTTCAAATAATCTGATTGGTGTCAGATCTGATGCTAATTTTCTACTTACAGTATGTAAGACAATTTATGTAAACAAAAACATTACTTTCATTTTCGTCCAAACTTTGATGCCAAATTTTACTTAAGTTTGTCTTCAATGAATGCCAAAACAACAATCCAAAAATATTTCACCACAGAACTGGCTTTTTGTTTCGATTTTCACCACCACAGCATTTGAATTGTTAAGGAATGAATTATGATACTGAAATCTGTCTGCTGCTTCAGCACCACAGACAGCGACATTTATCAATAAATCTGGACTACTGAGATTTCAGCACTATAGATTCTAAATGGCTAAAACCTCAGTCAGATAAAAGATCAATGATTCAGTTGAACTTTATAAACTGCACTCCTCCCCCCCACCCCCACCCATCCTCTGCTTTTGACGAGCTACTGTGCAATGAACTCGCCCTTCACTTTATAGATTTAAGCAAGTATAAAAGAAAAAGAGCTACAAAGAATAAAAAGAATCAAAGGGACGTCTACCAGTTATTGAATGGAATACATAAAATGATGTACTTCATGTTTGGACTACGCTATGATAGCTGAGCTGCAGAACTTTTTTTTTTTCTTTGAACGCTTGCCCGTTTGCTTTCAAAATTTAATAAAACTAGCCCACAATGTCAAAGTGTCAAAGAAACTGTGTAGTACTTTTTACTTCCAAACTTCATTTTTGTCAGAACTTTTAAATCTCCCCTAAAGATGCTTATTTTTCAACTGTCCTTGGGCAGAATATCAGCCTCAAACTTTCAGCCATAATCTCAAAACTTTCAAAACAAACCACCAGGCATGTAACAAGATTCTCCTTATGAGGACCAATACTGAAGATCATTTGATCCTGGATCACAGAAACTTTACACCATCTGCTTGTCAGTTTCAGCAGCTTCTGTTTATTTTTCTATCACTTTTACTTTTCAGTTTTCAAGTGGCAATTTTATGTGTATTTTTGTCTTTATATGATCAGATCAGTGCTTATCTGCAGCCTGTAAAAAACAAATCTTAAGATTATACGACAAGGCAGTTTCAAAGTCGAACTGTGATTCTCAGATTCTGATACAAAATCTATGAACTGTACAATTGTACTATGGCTTAATGATGCTTCTTAGACTTTGTATAAAGAAATCTATTGTTTATATTCACAAAATATATAGAGATGAATGATCAATTATCCGAAGTAATAATCTATGGCCAAAAATTGCGCTGTTGATTGATTAAAACAGCTCTTTAAACTGTCCACGTTTTATGTGTTTAGTTCTACTCAAATAGCTTCTTCTGCACATAAAGAGTCTACAAAGTTATAAAACTTAAAGGCAATTACTCTCTCAATAGAATGTACACTGCTCCAGAGCTGAAAAAGTTTCCTTTGAAGTCTAGACTTCACCCCAGGTTCTCTCCTTTTCTTAATGGCATTGCTATGAAACACATCAGTGTAATACTTTTCCCGTGACCTTTTTGGCACACACCAAACTAAGACTAAGCAGCTGCTGTACGCTCCACCATTTTGAATCAGTTGACCAGTCAGAGCAGACTGGGCTTTTCAGGGGGGAAGCCTGAAACATTCAATACCAAAAGAGCCAGTTGCACTGTCGCTAGCTTAGCTGAGGTTTAGAGTTTAACCCTGTGTTAAACTCATACACTGCATAAAAAGAACTGGACAAAACACCAGTGACATCAGCTGTAGTTTTTCTGGGGAGCACTTTTTGAAGCCTTATACGGCACGGCTCTAGGCTATGACACTAATAAACATTACTTTCCATAAATTCTAATGTTATCCATCCATGACCACTAAAAGGTCTCATTTCCTGCATGTTTGCCTAAACTCAATACAGATAAGCTTGAACAAGCATCTTAGTCATTTATATCATACAAGGAAACAGGTATCTCATGCCATCAAGCTTTTTTTTTCATCAAATATTTGCCCTTAATCATTTCAGGGTTTTACCTCCAAATTAAAGAAAACCAGAAAGATAAATATTTGCAGTGCACTGTTTATCTCAACTGAGTGTAGGTTGAGATAAACAGTCTTTTACTGATTATTTGGACACCAAACTCTTTTGACATATCAAAAGAGTTGGTCCTTTACATTATTGTTGGCTGATGTTGGTTTAAAGAGAAGGGTTCAGTCCTGAACCTTTTTCACTCAAGTGGTGGTCAAGCTAGATCCTTGGATTTAACTGAAGACCAATTAAACCTGTCCTGGCTCTGACACTGCTCTCAGGTTCAACTTAAAGTATAACTCAGAAATTAAACCAGATTTAACTTGAAATGTTAAACAGGAGCTTAGTTATCCACATACTAACTGACAGTGGAAGTGGCCCAAAGTTCAAAAGGTGTTGCAATAATGTAAGAAACAAAATTTGCATTATTATTCTTTTTTTTTTTAACATTAAAGCCATTTAAACCATTTTGCTAGACTCCCAAAATAAAAGCATGAACCTGTAAATACAACTGGTGCTTGTGTTTTATGTTGTTGCATCCACATGTGCATATATTATATTCACCAATACCGATCTTGACACAACCAACAGTAACAACCCGTCTCAAAATTCTGTACGTACATCAGTGCAATTTATTTTGAGTCAACCAAAAATATGCAAAACAACATGCTGGCAAACAAAATTAGTGAATGAAACAGCTCTGTGCATCATTTTCATTTGCATTCACCTGAAGATTTTGCAATGTGCATTTTCCAACTAAACACTGTACACTTTAAGTCAATCAACAAACACAGAGGGCAAGTTCAAAGCAGTTTTAATCGCATTATAAATTTCCATACAGTCATTTAGAAGTCTAAGTATTTCCATTGTTAAATTGCCATTTTGCTCCTTATCTTCTGCACGCATACAGCAAACACAGACCGTGAACACAAAGCCTATTTTCTTCTTGAAAAACCCATACAAATTTGAAATCCAAGGTTAATTGCATGTTAACAGTAGGAGTTGAATCCATTTCCCGGACCTTCTGGACCTTTTTGTTACATAGGTTGCAAGAAATGTTTCCAGTGTATTAAATGCCAGTCATCTTGCATTATCTCCCCAAGGTGACGCTTTCTCCCCTTAGAAAGGCAACAGTGTTGGTTGTGAACTCTGTGTTATCTGGTCCCCATCACTCAGAAAGGGCCTCAACACAAAGGCTTGCTGTGCCTCATGTTGTTGGCACAGGTTCGACCAATGTTGGCCCCCTCCAGAAGTAAATCAGAAAGTCGGTCCAGGCCGAGGCAGGTGGTGAGGGGGCTGACGAGGCCGTAGAGACCCCCTAAGGTTATGCTGAGGGGCCAGCCAATGCACAGCAGTACCAGTAGCCATATGATGCACCAGAAACATGACCCACAACTGGCCATCCTAGTCTGGAGGAGAAAGACAAAGTTTAGAACAACTGATAACGACTCAGAATTTAGACTTGTATGCAAAGCCATATGCTTTCAGTTTAGTCAGGCAGATAAAAAACTGTAACAGGGCACTTAAGGTTGGGTTTGATGCTGTCACAGCAGCTTCTTCCTCAGTGATGAGGAGAGATTATCATATTGAGACATGCATTTGCTGATGAGCTGTCAGGATTAGGCGGTGGTCTTTATGAAGTATGATATGCTGGCAACTTCAAGCACCAACCACCGGGTCTGTCTGCCTGCTAAGGTCAACTGAATGCCCAGTGACATCGCGTTGAAGACGGGCACAGGCACATTAGTCACCCACTAATAGCAGATCAGTGAAGATCATGCAGAACTTTAGTAATAAGCGTAACTGTCAACATTGATAAACACCAGCCAAGAACATAATGTGCTGTTATTCTGAGCTTCCAACATTATCTGGAATGAAGAACCGCCACTCGGGATCCTGTACAATGTCCCAATTCTTCCTTTTTGTTACAGTGAAATTTTATTTTTCAACATATTAAAATGTTCAGAGAGGGAGTATGGCTGTAAACCTTTTTGTGTGATAAGATCCACCATGAAAATAAATAAATAAGAAAATGAAAAAATAAGCCTCAAGGCCAAACCTTGAAGTTTAGATAGTAGAACTGATGATTTTATGAGTGTGAAAGTGTTGTTTGCTGTCAGTCCCTTAGTCTCAGCTTTAAGACAGAATAGCCAGACCCCCCCTCCCCTACAGGCTTTGCTGCCTTGACTCAATGTAATGTGCAATTTCCTGTTTTGACACTACTGTCACGTAGGGTTGGGCAATAAATTTTACATTCTTCACGAGCGTGTCTCATGGTGAATCCCGTGCTCTTGGTAAACACCCTCGTATCAAAAAGCGAGGAAAAAAATCAACATCTAAATGGAAACGATGACACAACTCAATGCAAATTAAATCCATCTTAACTTTGTATTTATAGCTTGTGTTCTCATCAGTCATTGCAAGTTACTGTATATGACTCAATTTTTTAAAAAAAAGTTGTCTACATAAAAAGAAAAAAGAAAAGGAAGTCTTGATATAATTTTATCCGTAGCGGAGGTACTTTCAATAACAAATCAGCATAGAGCACATAACATTGAGTCTACTGTATCTGTTTTACTGCATGCCGTTAGTCTCTGTTAAAGATCAGTCCGTATCAAAGGTTAGAAGTTAGAGCTTTGCAAAGTAGCTATGAACCTAGTGAATACCTGTCCTGTGAGTATAAAAGACATGTTCACCTTCAGCAGAGGAAAGGTTGTGGTGGAAGTGAGTGCCCAGTATTCTCCTTGTGTGCAGCAAGTCTCCCAGATCCTGCTCCAGACTTCCAGAGATGATGCGTCTGAGAAGTAGCCACTTCCCACCAGTTAGCACTAATTTACTACAACAAGGTACCACAGACAGCTGAATTCTCATGAGGCCAGTTGTGAGACAGCAGAAACCCAACAGGAAGGCTCAACAGAGGGAGGCAGTTGCACAATACAGACATTCATGTGACTCAAAAAAAAAAAAAAAAAAAGTATGCTTGGTGTCATGAGGTTTTAAACCAGTTGCTGATATGATAGAACATTTGGTGTATTTGTGTTAAAGCTACATGCATTTGTTGCCATATTAAAATCTAGAGTATAAATTCTGCAGTTTTATGATACGCTTTTCAACTTTTAAAGGAGCTCAGTGTTAAAATGTGCCAGTATTTAATAGGTGCAGCCTCAGCCAAAAAAAAAAAAAAAAAAAAGCAAAGAAAAAAAATCTGTTCTTATCTAATCTGTTATAGTATGCTCCTGTAAAGTCTGTTACTACTAAACACTCCAGTGAAACTTTACCCAGAGTACTATGTACTTCAAAAACAGGAGGGGAAGAAAGAACATTTCATGTCTCTACACTCGACTGAATGCAGAAAATGTGTGTCTACATCCATCAACACATGGTTCTACATCAGCTTTTCTAACTGGCTCAGGAATAAGCAGCTGTGCTGCTGACCTGCTCCATCAGCCAGCCTGAGGTATGATGTAACAACTAACTTCTGGTGCATGATAATGAATAACTTTCCAGTTTGTGTTTTTGCCTACAGCACTGTAGACTGTGTCAACCCCTTCATTTACATACATTTAGTTTACATTTAAATGGAAAAAAAGACCCAAACCTTAGTTTAAACTCTCCTTTGTGTAGTTTTTTTTTCTTCTTCTAATACTAATATAGACAATTATGCTTCTAAATATTTTTCTGAAGTCCATGGTGAAAATCTCATCCCTGGTTCAGTTGATGCCAACTGCTCTGCAGCACACCATGCTGTTAGTACTCCACACAGCATGCACACAAGTATATGAATGGTTGGGGGATTTAATGTTGCTGGTTCAGTGACTCTACTTCTAGAGGGCAAGTTGAAATCCCCCAGCATGAATGCTGGCTCTTGGGTAAGCGACTGACCTACAAATGCAGCTTAGTTGCAGATCGTGTCACTAGTGTAGGTTGAGCTAAACAGATTTGGATTGTGTTTAACGCAGAGGAAGAAAGCAGGTGAATGGATAGAAGAATTATGACACATAGAACCTAACAAATCCTGAACGCGTTGACTGTAGGCCGTTTGCTAAAATGAGCGTGCGTGAGTGGTGCAAGGATTGGAGACAAAAGCGCATCACGACCTCTGACATACACGTCAAAAAGTCAACGAGAATAAAAAGGATTTCTATTCTTTAATAAAGCACAGTAGGTAACAAATAATCAGATGTATTAGAAAAAAAAAAAAAAAGAAACATTATCAAAAAGGATAAAAAAAGAAATCAGAACATCCCACTACTTTGTTCTAAAGGGAATCCACATGGTTCCTGAACAACAGTCCCATAACAGATGCTTTACTGCTCCTGGTCTCCATCGCTGTCCTCCCCGTCACTGTCGCTGTCTCTGCCTGGATGCTCTGGCATCTTCGCATGGGCTGCTGCATCCTGCTCTTCCTGCATCTCACTGGTGTCCTCCTTGCTTGGCTCAGAGCTCGCCTCTCCTTCTGGGTTTTCCTGCTCCATGGGAGTTTCTTTCTGTGGTTCTTGGGAGGGTCCTGTTGCTTTCTCCACCACAGTATCTGCGTTGCTTTGTTTTGGAGGCAGATCCAGTTTCTGCTGCTGCTGCTGAGAAGTAAATATGGATATTCAACTAAGTCCTGTACAATACAGTTTTTTTTTTCACCTTTGTGATTGTCTTGTCTAATAATGATGCTCCACAAAGACACTTCTGTTACTTAATACACCCTCATAAACATAAATGTGCTGACCAAAATAATGGAGACCTTCATAAATCTTCCTAATTAACAGATGTATTAGAAGATTGGTGTACTTGGTAAAGTGGCCTTAAACTGTGTATTGAATAGAAATGTAATTTTTCTGAGGCTCTCAGAGTAAAAATAGCTTAAGGGTGCAATAGTTGCTTGTTTTGTAGTATATTCTACTGCCTTTTTTATTTAGACAGCACATGTCATCAAATATACAGCTGAAAAACCATCTTATATTAAGCATGACTTGTGCCCTGTTGATTATTTACATACAAAATTACATTTTGTGGCAAATTTACTTATCACTTTATATTAATAACTTTAAAAAAATTAATAAAATAATGATATACCAAGGTTTGAAGAAAGTAAAACCGCTGTTTTAGTTGTAAAATAGTATACCCAATTTAAAACAACTGCAAGGTTTGAATATTGTTAGTTGTATTGTAGAATTGATACTCTTAATTACATAACTTTAATAGTTATCAAAGGTTTTTTTTTACCTCTCTGTACTTCTGGGTGGTCTGGATCATGTGCATGTACATGTTATACACAAGGTTTGCCATCTCTGGCATGTCCTTCACAGCGCGGTCAGTCTTTCCAGATTCATCTCTCTAAACGGGAAGAAAGAAAATAATATCAGGAAAAGAACGATTGCTTTGAATCCAAGACGTGCTGTGGAAACAAAAGCGAAGAATTCTGTCATTCTTGGTGCGGACCATTCTGTCAACACCAGAAGTCCTGACTGAAGTCAAAATGAGTGGGGAAATTGCAGTTCCCTTCTATGTGCTTGTCATTTGTAAGTGAAATTCTTGCTCCAGCTATCACTGCTCCCATACTAATCATACTAAGTCCAGGATCCAGAGCTGGTAATTTGATAGTATTAGTATGCAGACAGAGTCCTGCAGCCTAAAGTGAAGAGTGAAGCTAGCAGAATATTCTATCTGCTGCCTCGTAAATACAGGAGGGATGCTCAGAACCCCTGAGGACATCGCGTCAAAGTCAATGAGACTGAAAGCCAGACTACTGTAGAACTTAACTGTTTATGATTTAGTTGCACTAAAAGGATCTGTAAATATGTTTCGCCAAGGGTGAATATAATTTCCCTGATTGTCACATCAACTCCACCAACAGTTAAGTAAATTTTACAGTACAGTATCCTCCTACTGTTAAATAGTCCGTGACAGTTCTAGTCAAGTGTTGCCAGACAAAATCTGACTTTTAGTTCTCTATGTGCATGTTAGCAGCAGGGGTTAGCAGGGGCCGCATGTGTGTGCTGAAAAGAGCTGTCCCTCATGGGGATCAACACTCTGGAGTTAGAGGAAGTGGTAGGAGCTGTGGGGTATTTTGGACACTGCAGTTGCCACATACGCCAGTCAGTGAGATACAGTGACCACACATGTTGTGCTGGTCAGCCTGGATTTGGGAGGGTGGGTCTGTCTTCTGATCTTTAGGGGTTAACTATAGCCAAGTCACTTTCCCATACTGGAAGACAGCCCCTGCAGAGTGCTGCAAACCTCTGCAAAAAGCTGCAATAAGGCTGGAGACCAGTGACGACCAAGTGGAATAAAGAATCTGTTCAGAATATAGAAGCATTATAAGAGAAAGGCCATATTGGAGATTTTTTTTTTCGGAGTGAGCTCTGACATAAAACTTCACTACCTTATAATCGGCCAGGTTTAACGTAACAGGAGAGTATAACACCATTTTAAAAAGTGCATGTGTGTGTGTGTGTGTCTACATACAGGCTGCTCCTGACTGTAGTACTCGTGTGGTCTGATGTGCAGCTGCAGCGGTCTGGCAGTGAGCTGGTTGAAGGCAGGAGTCAGCTCGAAGCAGTTCTGGAACAGTGACACTCGTGCAAAGATGTACAGACCCAATCTGGCTCTTGACATGGCTACCACCAGACGCCTCACATCCCTGTGGAGAGATGGAAAGGAGGAGGGAAAAAAAAAAGTTGAGAATTGGCTTGACACAAGGGGGACAAAAATTCAAAGAGACATGAGTGGGAGGGGGAAGGAAACTGTGAAATTGTAAAAGGAGAGGAAATCATGTGCTAGGGCAAAACAAAAAAACAAAAAAAACAAAGCTGGGATCGTGGTGAAAAGATAAAAGTAAAAACTGAAGGGAAAAAGGCAGTGTTGTGTAGGAGGATAAGGTTAAGATAAGGATAAGCAGGACTAGGTGAATGGAAGAAACAGAAGCTCAGAGACAAAAAAAAAGAATTGCCAGCAAAGGGCATGGATAAACAGAATACACATAGAGAGAGAGGGAGAGGGAAGTGGGAAAGGGTAGATTAAGGTTACTTTTTCTTGCCATCTAGGAGAATTAAGAGATTAGAGACAAGGGAGTCATTTCTCTTAGAAGAGGAGAAATCCTGCTTAGGCTTGCTGTAACAGTGAAAGTGGTTATTTATCTTCCTCACCATCGAGGAACACCACTGAAGGTCCGTATCTATGTCCATAGTAGATTTCTATACGCAAGTGAAACGCTTGAAAACAAAAATCCTGCAGGCACCAAATATAAACCAACAGCAAAACAAAAGTTATACTGCACAATAAAAGATGTTTGTCACACCCACTGTACAACGCTACAATAATACTGTGCATAGACACACAATACACAACATACACACATTTGATTTTTTTAATCTTTTTTACTTAGGCAGCTATAACAGATGCTGGAAACAGTCTTTGGTTTGATGAACAACATAGCGCACAATAATGTTTGTATAGAAATATTTGGGAATATATGTGAACATGTACAATGAACCCACTCAAATGAGTGTAAAAAAAAAAAAAAATGTGGAATGCGAAGTTCACGTGAGCACCTTATGAGATTAAGAGGATAATCCTTGCAATATGCATGAAGAGTTTCATGAATATCTTTGAAAAAAAAAAAAAAAAGGAAAAACAACAGGCTTATATGAGGGGGTATAAGAGGTATGGCTAGGTTACCATGAGCATATGCTTAGTGATATTATATAAAATTACTGGATATTTTGGGCAAAAGAAGAAAAATTGTATAAATCTGAATTTGAAAGCGTAGCAGTTCCACGGAGTTAAGCTACAAAAACGTAAATCAACATGCGCAGAGCAGTTGAGGACATGAACCGTCATAACGCATGAGCGCCTGCGGGCATGGACCTGAGAAGTCCACAGAGTCTGAGCTGCAACAGAACAGGGCAAAGCGGGCGAGCGCCACTTCTCAGGTCTGTGGGTGTACATATCACAGCGTGTCTGGATTTGTGCTTCCTTGTCAAAGTGTTTGATGGTGTATTCTGAGTGCATCCAAGTGTAGCAGCAGAGGTGCTTCTCCTGTCAAAACAGTGGTCAGCTCATCATATGGTAAACTGTGCTCCTTGTGGTCGTCACAGCAACAGATTGGCACGAGGAGAGATGCATCACCAAGGAAGAGTGGAGGAGCAGGAGGGGAAGATTTAAGTCACTGGTACGCCACAATGTTCCCAGCGTGCAAAAGACACGATGAACAGAACAACAATTTACCAGGAGCTATTGCTGACTCCTCACAGCTGATAATTCTGAATTATAAACAACATTAATAGATGAATGAATCTTAAGTAAATCAAAAAAAAACAAAAGACGGATGAAAGATTAACTCAGTTGCAAGTGTTCTAGATTTACATTTTAATGTCTGTTTAAAGATTTTGGCTATACTCGATGACGAATTTGATGATTGGATTAAAAAAAAAAAAGGTTGCAGAAATACACACATTCTGCTTCATCGATTTTGGGCATTAAAAAGGGTGAGAAAAAAAGTCCAAATCCATGCCGTGTGCATGTTTGGCAATGTTACAAATCTACTTTTGTCTAAGTAAAAACATACATGCAGTAGGCTTGTAAAAGTAAATAAATGAAAGCTTATTTTCCTAAGCATTAAGGGACACTGTGACATTAATGACCACGCAATTTGCCACACTGTCTGAAAGGGGTCTAATCTAATCTAATCTTTATCCCTCTCTAAAAGCTTGGTTTTCATGTTTCCCTCTCTGCCTGAGATGCACTAAACTCAAGTTTTCCCTCCTCATCATTTAGTGTTGTATTTGCCATTTTTATTTCCTCCAATTTAAAATGGTTCTACGTCATTTTGTGACCTATTCTGACGTGCTAGTTGTAAAACCAGCAGTCATTCTGAGAGAACTCGGTGTTGTGAATAGTACTCATAACACAGTTGGCCTAGATCAAAATAATGATATCATTATTCTGATCTAGGCCAACGGTTCGCCATTTAAAGTTAACCACATATAGTCAATTTACATCTCACACAGCCTGAAGTGTATCTATAAACATTAATACTTAAATGAGCTAAATAAAAGTATTCATTAGTTTCACATTTGCAGCTATTTTGAAATAAATGTGTGTTCTAATTGTGCGTTCATGTGGAGGTTTATCACTCATGGTATGAAAGTGACTGATAACGACTTTGATGTTCAGCACTATCGGATGTTCTCGTCCAACAGAACAGAAGCCGTTTCACTGCCGTATACCTGTGCACGTAATAAGTGGAACACTGAGGATGTGCATGAGGCAGGGTGCAGTATCCAGAGTGGGACAAGATGACACGAATGGTACAGAGGGGAGAACACACGCTGCCAGCAAGATAAACTACTGCTTCTGGTGGCCGAGTCCTATTCTCAGCTACGTAAGTCACTGATTTATCTATGACAGGAAAAAAACTGAAGAAAACGGAGTTTTTAAAACACCTCAAGTGAGCATTCTGAAGGGTTTGGTGTAACAGTGGGAGCCTGCATTTGGCTACAAAAGTAATGGCTTATTATTCGCACTGGAGTTCCAATTTCCAGGCTGTCCAAGGCTTTGATGAAGCTGCGAGCAAAGCAATTTCAACAGCAGCTCATGTTCATTACATCCAATGGCCAGCATGACATAGAGAAGTGCTGAGAAGAGAGTTCAGTCGCAAGTTTCTGACAATAAAATATGTGGTGTATTTAGTACAAAGAGATCAGTGTGCTCTTCTGGCAACTGAGGAATGAAAGGGCAATTTGAGACCACGAGTAAATTCAGTGGAATGAGAAAAGAGACGGGAGTCAGGAGAACAATGAGGAGAGAGAAACACAGACAGAGCTGAACAAGTACAGCTAGCTTATGCAAGGCACGATTTCTGAGGTCGCATAAAATTATAAGATCTCACACTGTACAATTTGCATTTGCTTAGTCTTGGGTAAAATGTCAAAAATGATACGTGCAGTCTTTACGAGGCTGAGCCCTCTTGAAATGTAGTTAGACTGATGCAGAGATGGAGACAGATGCAGAATTGCGTAATCCGTATGTGATGATAACAAATAAACATCACGTGAAAACTGTTGTAGGGTTTTTGTGAGTCCAAGAAAACACTTTAAAAAAAAAAAAAAAGAAACAGCTAAGGAGAAAAACGTGGTCCGAGCCATGGTTAGAGGCCAACTTATCAATCTTATTTTTTGTTGGAGTGATATTAATATGTCACTTAAAACATCATTTCAAGTTGCATTTTAATTGGCTAGTAAATAGATGGAGTCAGGATTTCTGACATGGTCAGAAAATCGTATCAGGTAGTCTTTGGTCATCAAACCACTCACAATTTAGGACGTACTTCAGTCAATTCTGAACAGAGACTAAAGATATCCCCACGATTCTTTTGCGACAGTGATAATTCGTCTGCCAAGGGCCAAAATCATGCAGTAGATAGGGGCCCTTAAAGGTCATCATTTTTGATCTCATGACTGGTGACATGCACCAAAACTGATGTCACAAGAAATTATTGCCATTACGTCCTCCTGGAAGAGCTGGAGAATCTAAGATAGGATAATAAGATTTATTGATCCCACAGAGGGAAAATTCAGTGCAAAAAACACATTACGTCAAAAGAGAAAATTGCTAATTTAGCAATAAAAATAGAAAAAGATAAAGTACTATATTCAAAAAAAATAAAGATACATAAGAAGAACTGGAGGGGTGTGGGGGACCGGAAAGATAAAGTCTGGGCGTCTCTGCTTAAGCTGCTGCCCTTGCAACCCCAATCTGGATAAGTGGAAGTTAATGGATGGATAAACTCTGTAGATATGTTTAAGTTTGAATGACGTACTTCTGCATGACTACTTCCAGTGCTACCTTCTAGCGCTATTCCTGTAGATGAGTGAGAGGAGAGTGTCTTAAAGTACATGTTATGTTGATGTGACGACATCACAATTCAGTGGAGCAGAGACTGATTTGCTGAGAATAATCAGCCCATAAGAAAAGGAGAATAATTCAGCTGTGAGCAATGGCACATGGAGGATAAAGACGTAAAACATACTGCCGGAAACAGGTTATCAAGGATGCTTTGTGTCTTTTATCAGAAGTGAGCTTCTGATTAATAATAATAGAAGTGTGAGATCACTGGCATATAAAATCTCATATCATGGAGAATGTGACATCACTGACCATAAAATGTTCAAGTTTGGGGCGTTGATGATGACATGGCAGTACTTTCGGGAATTAAAAACTGAGTTCCACCAACACATGGCTGTAGGAATATATTCTGGACTCCAGTCTTTTCCACTCAGCTTTCAAGTCAAAAATTAAGACGGGACTCCAGTGCTTTTTTAACAAGGGATAGTACAATCCTGGACATGCTACTGCACCTCTGCATTCTAATATTCAACTGATAGCTATGAATTTCTGTCCATCTTCTCTTCTGAGAGCGTTCATCTGCATTTCCTGCTGATACTGTTCGTGACATCACCAGCTCAGTTGTTGCCAGGCTACAAAGAACACCACAATGCATTCATGGCAAAGTCCAGAAATTTCAAACACAACTCTGTAATACATCCAAGCTTCCAACAATGTGATGAATTCGATTTTGTTTTCTGTTTGTTTATCCTCAATTTACATTGCAACAGTAGAATTTCCATTTCAGGGATAAATAAAGTATTATACAATTTAACACAGATACATTCTTTGTTATTCTCAATGGCTTATCTTAAGCATCTTAATGCTACCAAGATGATCCCGTCGTGTAATCTGCATCATGTGAGTTAAGATGCTGCATTATAACTTCGCCTAATGCAGTGCAGTTTAACTCATAATGTCACCTTGGTGAAAAAAAAAAGAAGCCAAGAGCTGAGCCCTGCAGTGCTGAAGCCTAGTTGTGTTTTTGTCACGGTTCATCTACGTTTTGGGCCAGCACCTGCTGCTGTGTTTGGAGTGGTTGTGTGTTTTTGTCTCAGTTTATGTTAAGACAAAACCTCCGTTATGCTCCAGAAATGCTCCTGTCTTCCAGCACCATCATCAACCCTGGGTCAACGTCAAGCTCATGCATATTTCAGCACGATGTTATAACCACCGTGGTTCACTCAGTAGTTGCAGCTAGCAAAAAGCAAATGTCTCTTGAGAGCAGATGTCTGAGGAGACTGAAGTGCTAGTTTTTCTTTTGTGCTATTTCCCTTGAGGATATTTATTTTAGATATAGTTGCCATTACACAAGTAACATTACAGTAGACTAGCTGCGGGGAATCCAGACCTATTTAGCATCAGCTACATTTCTCTCCATGGCATACATTGAAATTATTACCTCAGATGTCCCACAGCTTTGGTGCGGACCAGTGAGAGGATGATGTAGTCATTCTGCTGACCTTGGAACCTGTCCACTGTTGTAACCTGGAGAGAAACAAACATATTTATTATTCAACAAACCAACGCTCACATATGCATAAATAGCAAAGATATGCTAAGCTTCTGCAGCTAAAACACGTTTCATTTCAGTCAGGTGGAGGGATTTAACTGAAATATTTAGAAACATGAGCGAGAATACTTGAATTCCTTTTCTTTGCTTCTTTTTTTTATTATTTATTTTTGAGGGGGGAATGAGAGGCAACGACGCCTGCATCTTTTTGTTACTGCTGTTATCACTGAGCGCCACATTGGCAGCCAGGAGCATTAATATGGCTTAGAGGGCTTTTGCCACAACTAGCCTCTTACCACGGCCCCTGAGAATCAGCTCCAAGTTACTGGAGGGCCGTGCAGTTTGACTCGATCAGAAGCTATTTTCAGGAAAAAAGAGAATAGAGGAGAAGTGACTCTATGTACGATCCCCCAGCCCCCAAAATCAAAAGGAAACTACGTCAGCCAATTTGCTTCTTTTATAGTCTGATAATCTTGTCATGCTGTGAACTGTACTTAGAACAGTGCCTGTGCTGTTACGCCTTAAATAATGAAGACTTGACATAGAGGCAGAAAAACTGATGAGGTGGGACCCTGTTTAAACGGAGTATGGTCTCTAAAGCACTCAAGTCACATGTTCCCTCTTACAAAGGAAAAAAAATCCCCTTCACTGTGTTATACAAAACTGATGACTCATAAAATCTTGTTCTTTGCTGAAAACTAAAAGGTATAGGCCTTCAGTGGAGAATACAAGCACCTTTCTGATGGCCAATACTTTGGTTGTGGTCATTCATGTCAATCTGCTTTTAGATTCTGTGTAGTTTTTGATAATGTTGCCATCTTAGGTGCTGCGACGTCTTTATGCTTTCAGAAATAAAGTATTTTGAATTAATGCAAATACATGCCTGACATTTTTCTTCAAAATAAAATTATCTCACAGATATCCTGTTGAAATCAGAAATCCTATGGGATCATAATTGCATGGGAAAAATGTATATTAGTAAAAAACCAAAAAAAAAAAAGGAACAAAATAAAAAATGTGACAATACACATTTATAACCTGATACCGAAAAGCAAACGGATCTACTAATGTACAGAAAACACACTAAGAAATAACTAATTGCAAATACACACAAACCACTCGAAAAGAAGAGGCTGGTGTGTCCAGGGACTCGAACGGATCAATAGGACACCAGCTATCATCAAGAAGCCACACATGCCCAGCACTACAATAACCAAAGTTAAGAACCTGCCGTCATTAATAAATCATCCTGCAGTTGTCTCCCATTAGGAAATGTAACTCTAAGTGAACTTGGAACCCCTCAAAACCCCTTTTGGATATAAAAAATGAATGTATGGCTACAATATGAATGTTTAAGAGGGAACAATGGAGCTAATGAGGTATTTGTTCATGTCTCCATGTTGTTATGTAGAACAGGACACCACAGGCAAAAATGTGCTGGTTTTACAGTTGCATCTATAAATTTTGACTTTACATTCATATCAAATGTCCACTGTATATCTGCAAATACGGTTGTGCATACATGAAATAGTGAACCTGCAGATAAGTGAGGCGTTTGACAGGGAGAGTTATTCTTGGCCCACAGACATAGAAGCCCATATCGACAATCTCCCCAAGGCATACCATTTTGCATGGTGTTAAGTTATTTATGAGAAATCTTCCAGGGAGAGAATTACAGAGGTCATGTCAATGTGAAAGACAGAATGATGCGCACGAACACACAAGCACATCCTGCTATGTTGCATTCATGGCAAATACTGCCAATAATGTGCAAAAGTCAGAATGCTGGGTTATTGATTTTTCAAAAGACATCCACAATAATCCAATGATCTTTTTTTCCTTTTGGTCTCGTGTCACTATGACTCTCATGACTTAATATTTGCCAGTATGCTGGAGAATGATGAAATATGTGCCACCGATGTCAAGACTTCCTGTTAAGGCATCCTGATTTCAGTCAGACAGCAATTAACATGAACAAATACTTCATCAAAAAATGTTTTCTAAAACCAGAGGGCCTTCTGGAAAACTTAAACCAATCCACTAAAACCTATTACTTCCAACCCTGTGAAGAAATTAGAAAATAATGTAAGAGATTAAACTAACATTGCCTTCGTGGTATTGATCATTTAAAAAAAAACAACTTTCTGTTTTCGACATTCTGTTTTTTAGGTGACATTGAGAAGCTTGAAAGTTACAAGCACACGGTTGCATCAGCTCATAATGACTTAAAGACGCTGCTACTCTGAGTAAATAAAGTTTAGATGTCTGTGGTCATCAGGAAGAACTAGAAAAGTGCAGAGAATGTGGACTGAACCTTAAATAGGAAACTTCTCTCTCTAACTCTTTGTACAGATAATTTGCATCACAGTCTCACAACAGATGGTTAAGTTCAAACCAAGAAAGTGTGTTCATATAATAAACTGCATACAAAAACACAATATAAGAAGCACCAATGTTATTAAAAATGCATAACTACATGTTATGTCTTATCTGAGGGAATTGTGTTTTTTTTTTTGCATTCAGTGAAAAGCCTAAGCTAATGTGTGTTATTTTGAGATTGTGCCTGGTGCTAACTGGCTTTCCTCTCCTTCTGCGTGTAATTAAAGTTGAGAGGATAAAATAAACGTGCTGTTGATATTTGCTTGGTTTTAGCCACTGTGTCACATCATCAACACACTGTGGACCCGGTACTCAGCACGTGACCTTTCAGCTGCTCAGCATTTTCCCACAAGAGTCCCTTTCATTTTCATCTCTCTCCTCCTGTGACCATCTTTCATTTCAGCAAGTCCAGCAGTCTATCACTCCTGTCACTTTATCCATGGGCATGCATACTGACTACGGAAGTGAGCGTGCTGAATGACGCATTACATCTTAACATTGCGGCACATTCTGGTTGGCGAAGCAAAATTTATGGCTTGCTGTCAGAACGGGGAATGTACTTCAAGACAAAACAGAGGTATGGTTGCACAACACAATATATATGTGAATCAGTACACGCCCTGCAGGTGGTAGGACACACCATTAATTTGAACTCCGAACTGTTATCATAAGTGAGATCCTCTGCCTGTCTGCGTTGGATTATTAAGTCCACATGTGTGTCCCTCATTTTTACCTTCAGAGGCAAAAAACAAAAACAAAAAACACAAAACAAAACAAAAAAACGAGCTGTGTGGGGATGACAGTCCCAGACAGGTTGGGAAGGTTTGCCTTTCATTATACTGAAGAGAAAAATAACCTGGTCAATTTCACGAACTCTGATGTTTGTGAACTGTTACAATAGACCATCACTGCTGGTCTGGAGTCGCTTCTTCCATGTGAGGAATGCTTCTAGATTAGAAAGACTGGTGTCAGAACCTGAACTGGAGATGATTATTCTACATTTATTCCTTTTTGTTCAGATCAGTGTGATGCATGTTTTTCCCTTCCTCATCATCAGATTTTACAAATGGGTGCAGACAGTATCATAACCAGAACCAGGAGTAGAGCTCACATAACTAATGTTGTATTGGCTGTTCATTGGTTACCGGTTCATTTTAGGATTCATTTTAAAGTCTTTGTGCTAACCTTTAGGCCTTTGCAGGACATCTCAGATATGTTAAGAGGTGTGTAAATGACAAGTTTCATCATGATACAGTATTACATCAGTGAATTTGATGACAATTCACTGTCTGCCAGTATCACAGATTCTGCCATGATAGGATTTTGATTTGATTCCGTTTGACTCAGGAGCTGGTGACTGATTTGAACATATGATGTAATCTCATATCAAATTGCTGTAAGAAATTTCAACTTTTTTATTTCTGGGTTCAACTGCTGTTAAATAAAAAAGAAAGATTTGTTCCTTTATTAAAAAGACTACAAAAGGCCGATTTGTAACATGGATGAATGATGGCAACGTATAGTGATTTCAGACTGATATTTTCACTTTGTATTGATATTGGATCATTCATCATTGAACTGATGTATCAAAGTAGATCGATGGATCGTTAAACCTCTGCTCTTCGTCTCAAATCCTCTAGAGCCTTTCAGTTCATTTAATTTAAAACTGGGTTGGGGGACCATTATTCTCAAGAGTTGTACTTCAACAGCGGATTATATTTTACACAACACTTGTTGATTCCTTTAAAAGGCAGCTTTACTTACACAAGCTTTTTTATTTAAACAAGCTCTACAGTGTATCTCACAAGCACATACATGTGCAAATGGGGAAAAAAAATGACTATGTCATACCAGTGCCATAAGTGTTTGATCTGTGAGCGAAGCAGAATAGGTGAAAAACAAGAATATTTCTAATTCTGTTTTATCACTCTGATTTGATGAGAAACAGTATCAACATGTAACATCTGTGAACTGGGCCACATACAGCATACTGGCCATCTGTTACCAAGACAAAATTACTACCAGAGAAATAGCTGATATACCTTTTTAAAAATCCAATCCTGCAACTTTCCCCAGAATGTCTAGTCGGTGGTATCATTAGATGTGTGAGAAGCCAAACAAACACACAGAGTGAAGCTAAGAGAGAGAATGTTGGTAAAGCAGAAGTATGAAGAAAGAGGAAAGTATAACCTGAGGCTAGCAAGTAAAACCCTTTAGCTGTACAAACAGAAGAGAGACGAGGAAACTCTGCAAGCGGGTAGCAGGCAGAACATGGTGTAAAAAAAGGAAAAGAGTTTAAGGAAACAATACGGGATATCGGAACACAATAACCTTTAGAGATGGAGCACAAGATCCCTGCAACTGGACGGATTTAAAATTCTTCTTCAGTCAGACACACACCCAAGCTTACACACACCTAAGTTTAATTCACTGAGGTATGCCAAAGGAAAAAAAGTATTCTGCTCCATTCTGTCTTATGACTTGCAGCCTTTCCAAAAGTCTTCTGAAGCCACATAATAAAGTCATGGTTTAAAAATTAACTTTTACTCTTCCTGTAACTGTGTAGAAGTAATCAAGTCACTATAACTCAAAGACTCTGGTATCAAGGGGAATCACTGAAATTCCCTTGACTTTAATATTGCTGTGTTTAACGATACAAAGATTTTTTTTTAATCTGTACCAAAAATGTGTCATTATATTGCAGGATGCCAAATGTCTTGAGATAATTTAGAGCTGCGTATTTCTGTCTCTGCAAGAGGATAAAAAGTTGGTTCCCTTTCAGCAGTTGCCATCTGGAGGTCTGGAGAAACTGTTTCTGAGCATCTTGTGTGTGTTTTCATTTAACTACTCTGAATGCAACAAACATGAAATCAAAAAAATGTCTGTTGGTGGATTCCGTTCCAGGAAATAAGTCAAGATCAAATTATATTAGATATGGAGTCTGAATGTGATTTACTATCCTCAGTAAACCTGTTTGGAAAAGTTGTGGAATGCGGAGCAAAATTAGCAAAGTTTTAAAATTTTTTGAAGTTTACCGATGTATATTTACAACAGCTGTATATGTATGGATGTATTTGCCCTCTGTTAAACCAGAAAAGGACCAACACTGATTCTGCTACTCAGGGGGAGAGGCCTGAATGTGCTGACCTGTATTGCAACACATAGCAGAGGAAGATAGCTCAGTGGTTTGAGGTGTCCCACGTGCAGAAGCGACTGTCCTTCTGCTGCAACTGCAGGTTCGACTCATGGCCGCTCATAGTTTGCTCCGTGAGCAGTATGTTTAGACTCCAACTGTCTGTTGTTACTGGTTAATTTCCTCAACTAATCAGACATGTTAGTGACGACTGGAGGATGTTTCTTTTTGAACTTAATTTTGTTGAAGGGGACCATGCGAGGAGAGATGTGCATGGATGGGTTCATCTGCACTTGGGGGTTAGATGACCAATCGGCATTTGATTGCTCACATGAACAAAAAAAAGTCATTTTGAAAAAGGAATCACATAAGCTTCTGATATGCATGCGCGTTCAAGACCTTTATCTAACGCTTAATCACTTGTGCACCTCTTAAAATGACAGCTAAATGGCATAAAAAGTGAGTATATTACAGTTTGAGTCAACTTTGAACTCTTGAGTATGAGGAACAGCATAAACTTTAATATACTCCTTCAATATTTCCACTGGCTGCTTAAGTATCTGACACAGTGCCCTCACCAGGAGAGCAAGTTCACTGGGTTATCACTGTATTTGTAATTTGCTCGCTGCAAAGTATTAAAATAAATGGGTGTCAGTGCACAGCTGTGCTGCCATTGGGTTTAACCTGAAAGTGGCTCTGCAGAATTGCTGCTCTCCTACACAAACTGTTGTGCATGTGGCATATCAAGGGATTATTTAGTAAAAGATGTCTTAAAAAATCTAATTCAAAAAGAACAAAACTCAGAAAGATTTGCTCTGCCCTTGTTTGTATTTCACTGCATGACACAGGGATTGGGGTTTACAAAAAACATCTTTTGTTGTTTGTCAGTACTTACCTTGTTAGGTTGGCCAAAGAAAAGATTTCCAGCGCAGCGTTGGTTGATAACATCTCTGATCAGGTGCTTTTGTCCATTGTAGGTGGTGAGGATGCTGATGCGATCAGCGGGGTATCCCAAAAGACGCATGTACATGTAGAGAGCCACAGAGTACTCTGCCTCGGCCAGGTTCTTCACAGAAAGAAAAACATGTGGTAAGAAAAACCTTAGATTGTCAAAACTAATCAGTCCTGTGACATGAGCAAAACTCACAAGTAGGAAGGAAAATACATTGTGTGTTTTTGTGCCTTCTAACATGACAATAATTTAAAATATGGTTCTACAAACATGTGCTCCGGGATGAAGGAGTCCCATGTTCATATGTAAAAATACATATTCAAATAACTATCAGGACCTCTGCTATATACAACACACATTTGAATAAAAATATACAACAAATATCAGAAAAGGCTGGGAAAAGATGAAAAAAAAAATGTAATTGCAGATGAAATTATAATATTAATTATGGAAACAATTTAAAAAAATCATTATCTATCATTATTTAGATCATTATCTATCTAGATAAAACTTCAGATGAACAACAACACATATTCCATCCAGTCATTATTTATCTTACAAAAACAGCAACAATGCAGAAACAGGATACAAAAAATATACAGTAAACCCATCATTCAATAGCTCATAGAACAACCCAGACTTGCAGTACTTGTTTCCTGTATAACATTATCAGTCACGTTGTTGTAAGTGAATTTTGATATGCTTCACCCCCCTCACCCCCACCCCCACTCTCCCACCCAAAAAAAAATGAGAAAGAAAAACAGCAGAGATGCTGTCATGTTGTGATCTGCAAAAGACATTTAAGGCGTGTTCTAAGTTTAGTTGTAGACAAATAATGTGGGATTGTAATGACCTGTTAAACGGTATGGAAGGATTCCCTGTCCCCTTTTTTTTGCTAGTTGCCTGAACAAAATCTTATGTGAAATAATTCTTTGTGGAAATTTGGAGCTTTAGGCCATACATGAATGTGCTTATTTACATCCTTTAAAGTTTGAGCACCTTCATCTTCTCCCAAAGAAAATGAAAAAGTAGATAAATAAATATTGGCACTGGTGAATAAAAAAAAAAATCCCACTAAATAAACTTTTTGCACAAGATTACCAAAAAACATTCAGAGTCAAAACAGTTATAGCACCTAAACATTAGAATTTCAAATTAAGTTATAATCCAGCAGCCGGTCAAACAAATGTAAAAGGGCATTTCTTAATATCAATTACACTAACTTTGGACTTGTGTACTTTGTAGTTGGACTTATTTAGCAACAAAATGTACAAGCCAACAAAAGTTGGAATTTTATGTTATAAAGTTGGATTTTGGACAAGAAAAACAAACTTATATAACAAAAGATTGTGATATTGAGAAATTTGTGATTTTACATCAAGAAAGATTTAGTGATTTTTATGACATAAAGTCATGATTTGATTTCAACATTTTGAGATGTGAAAGTCAAGACTTTTTTTGACAAAAAGTTTAAGTAATTTGTTGAGAAGTGACAAAATGTATTGATTATAGGACATAAAGTTGTAGTTATGCGAGATTCTCAACATTATGACACACAGTCATACTTTTATGTCAAAAAGTTAAATTTTTTTTGCCAAAGTTGATATTTCATGACAAAAACTGGCAATATTTAGTTAAAAAGTTGTGTTTTTACGAAATTTGTGATTCTAGGAGAAACCTTTCCAATTTTATGACAAAATGGTGCTTTCTCATAAATATATATTTTTTTATCTCAATGATTGTATTGTAGAAATAAATGACTGCATAATTAAAACAAATAGTACTGTCGGTATATTATATTATATCATATTATATTACATTACATTACATTACATTATATTATATTATATCATATCATATCATATTATATTATATTATAAGCATCATCATTTAAACAACACCACATAAGATTGCACAGGACATGAAAAGCAAAAGAAAAAAAGCAAGTTCCGTTGTTTTGCTTTAAATACTGCATACAGCATTTTTGTGAATAGCAAAGCCAGCAATGGTTAACAGTAATAAAAGCCAGTCTGACATTAGTAGTATAAAAAAAAAATCTACTATGCGACTTCATAGTACATTCCATTTTTACTCAGAGGTCTTAACTTCATCTTGAACATCCCAAGAAATCAGAATTCCATCTTCTAAAGATGGAGAAATTTCACGCTCCCCAATTTCAGACTGGGTACTTGCATCAACAAAGCAAACATTCAGCTAATTTTATTGTTTAGTTGTGTCTTCACATTAAGTCAGATATATACATGGTAATGTTCACTTCTTTATCAGTCGACAGGTTGCTACACTGATCCTAAACCGCACCAAGAAATGTTGTGCATGGGTTTAACAATGGCTATAGCGCAGCAGCTAGTCCTATATTTGAAAAGGCTCATTGTGTATATATTATATCAACAAGCTACATGTGAATTTTCAGTGTATTCCATTTGGGCTCAGAAGTTGGAATATTAAGGGGAAGAACTCCAGAAGTACTCCTAAAGATGATACAATGTCCTGAATACAGCACCAAGCATTGTTGTGTATAAGTTTTGCCAATAATGGCTTGCAGCATAAAAGATTTGTCTGACATTTGAAAATGCTGTGGGTGATCAAACAGCCTCATGTGACTATATAGTACACTCAAAAGTTGGGGATTTCAACTGGAAAGCCCCATTGAAGTTAAAATTCCAATTTGGAAATGGAGAAAACATAACCTTCCCAAAATTCTGAATCTAATATGGCTGCT
>JBAMYA010000015.1:4864184-4876575 GCA_037176975.1 Arrhamphus sclerolepis | reverse complement strand
CATTTCATCTGAACATTATATGGTCTAACTTTGCAAGGACATCAACATTTCATTGACATTGCTGTCACCCTTTTGCACTTGTGAGTGATTAACTTTCAAGTTGAGGAAATATACACTTACACAGTATTTCTGACCAGACTGATGTTCAGCAAAAATTGCTGCTTCAATATCATTGCTGATGCCTTACCTCATTGGCATTGTGTTAACAAAAACATAAATCCAGCCCAGTAAAATGCCAATACTGCTTTTATAGACGTGGTCACGCTTGTCATGTCCTGTTGCTGAAATTATAAGGCCTGGTAATGAAAGACTTTTTCTTTTTTTTTAACATTTCAATAATAAATAAAATCTTAGACCCTTTGGGTTTCATCTTTAGGGGTCACCACAATATTTCAACACCCTGTAGTTTGAACTTAAACCAAATTCAATTAAAAGCCAAGGTGGCTTCATTTAAGGAATAGTAATGAGGAGAAAAAAATTAACTAATGATATTTAAAACACGAAGTGAAAAAATAATCACATCCTTAAAAAGACACTCCTGTCTGCTTTCTCAACAATGTGAGGAAATCCTTGCAATTAAGAAAAAAAAATCATCCTCAAAGAAAGATTGTAAAGGATTTGCATATTTCTCCTTCTATAATGTGTAACATCAAATGATTCAAGGAATCTGGAGGTATTTTCAATGCATACTGCGAAGTGGTGAACGTTTTGCTGACCTAAAATGAAGTAAGTCGTGCTTATTAACAGATTAAATACGGGTTTGAGACAAAGCATGAAATTTACAACTGCAAGTCTCAGTAGTGTAGATACATCAAAGGCTTCCTGCAACTATGAGTACATTTAAAGGCCAAAGTTGTCTTATTCACAAACTTTCCAAAGTACACATTTTCAACTTTGTAAATTCTGGCTTCCACAACTACCTTCTGCCCCTGAAATGTGACAAAACAAACCAAAAAAAAAAAAACCCAGCTGTAGCATGCATTATTCATCCTGTTACAATGAAATGAGGAAAACGTGGACTGTCGTATACAGTATGTCCCAGTAGCAACAGAATGAACACATCAAAAGCAATATGTACTGATTCCTCTGTTACCTGCTTCCAAACAGCACTAATAAACATCTAAAAAATGAATAAAACTGAACTGAGTCTGTAATTTTAAGCTAATAAATACAGCATTTAAGGACCATTTAAAACATTACAATTGTGTATCAGCATCACCAGGGTGACATTTAAATCACCCTTCAGTGACAGGATGATTTATTTGCCCAGGTGGGGAATTTTGTGAGTTGTTAATGACACTGGGCGGCCTTGCTGTATTCAAGCTGGCTGGACTTGGGAACTGATGGGAACAGATGAAATGATGAATAAAGGACATATGACAAAAGCAGTGTAGACTCAAACAAACTAAGGCCAAAATGAAGCATAAATCTATACAACCTGCAAGTCCATTATGCGATTTTCTCTCATGCAATCCAAAAGGTAGCAGGTGAAGCAGTAATGTAAAACCCCAGTGATTGAGAGAGGCAATTTTCACAGTAGACCATGGTGATTTAGATAAGCATCTTACTGTTCATGAGCCATCTGACAACACTGAAGAACTACAAATGGACTGTGACTTAATACGGAAGGTGGCTTAGCAAATGAGGCGACGAAGTAGAGAAAGATGTTTGCACTACGGACTCTGCACGCACCTATGCATTTTAGTTTGTAAAATACATGCTCACAGTTGCAACTGAAGTTCTCAGCGGAGGTTGTGACAGTGTTTGTTCAGCTGTGACATGTATTCCACATGCACCGCTCGTAACTGCTTCTCATGTGTCAGAGGTATCCCATCTGTTTCACAGGAAAGTTAACGGTTGTGTGTGCATGTGTGTGTCTCGGGCATAGAGTGATCCTAGCAATTCCCTCGAGGAGCCTGAAAATGGCAACGGGCTAATGGAGTTGAGGTTCATGTGACCCGGTGCCTTGAGAAGAGCACATGGTCTGCATTAAAGAACAATAAGAAGCTTCAGGGATAGGGCCAGGAACATTATTGAAATCATACGTAACGTTCACCAAGTAATGTGATACGCTTATCAGACAATGTGATATGCTCAAGATTACAATCTTAAAATAATAACTTCTATTTGATATTAGTTTTATCTGAAATCTAGTACAAACACCTCCTTCATCATGACAAAATCTCCTTTGTTCAAGGAAAGATTTCTCACATTTTACATCTCAAATTTAAAAATTTATATTGCTCAATCAATTAAAAAAAAAAGAAAATAATTCGCATTATAATATTTCAACACTCTATTCAAACAATAAGATATTTAGGCTGATAAATTTGGCAGTAATATTTGGTCGTGTGTGGTACAATAAACCACTCTATAAACCGAACCCCCACCCCACACCTCCCCACCCACACAGTGTTGGAGTCTCTGCAATGTCATGATGAAACACAATCTGGCTCCTGGTGTGAAGGACAAACCCAGTGATCTGTGCTGGGTAGCCAGTGCTAGCTGCAGACCAAGTAAAAATGATGAATATATCATATGGACTGGCTGCTAAACCGCTGAAATTAAAAATTAATGAACTGCTGTACAACAACCAATTTAGAGGAAATGGAGGCAAGTGAAGAATATGGATTTAAGTGTGCATGAGAGTTTATTCTCTGTGTAAGGAACTCCATGAATTCTGCTTGGAAAGTGCTGGACATTGTGTAACATGACCCATTCAGCTGATCTAACATTGTACCTGAGCCACAGGTGTTATGGATACTGGTGCCATGTTTGTCTCTTTTGTCACTGAAACTAAAGTCATGGATCTGTAAGGACTCATGATATATATGCTGCATTATAAATAGACAAATACATAAATAAATAAATAAACAATATTGATACCTTCCTAACAAAGCCTATTTTTGAGATTTGTGGGTGGGATGGATGGATGGATAGATAGATAGATAGATAGATAGATTAAAAAAATGAGGATGATATGATCATAAAGATTATGCTGCTGTGTGAAAGAATATTACAGTTACAGTCTCAATTCATTTCCTATGGAACTTGTGCGATGAGGCTACAATCGCCTGCCCTCCTCCAGCCAAGCGACCGGCAAAATTCATGCATGTTAAATTTCGAGCTCATAGACGTAGATGTGTACACGTGGGCGGGCGACGCAACAAAACAAAGTTGACAAATTTTCAACGTTTGTCGCATGGCACTAAAAGCAATCAGCGAAGGTTTCATTGACTGACCAATGAGCCACATGCTGCAGTAAACCACTTTCAACCAGCAACATGGAGGAAAGCATCATTTTAGCTGTGTTTGACTTTCCCATTATATAGGACATTTCACGCAGTGATTATTGAGATACACATAAAAAGGCAGCAGCATGGGAACTTGCTGGTGCCAGGGTGAAGTTGTCTGTTAAGTTTTCTCCACCTTAAGATTAGTGAAGTCTTATCTTAGCATGCATTTTATATATACACTGTATATAATGATCAATATTTACTATCACTACTAAAATCATTTGACTCTTCATCATTGCCTTGTCTGACATGGACTGCTTTGAAAATGTCAAAATCCCTCCAATTTCATAACCAATCAAATTTCTTGAATACAAGTGATGCGAGAGCACAATTCGCAACGCTATTGTTGCTATGGCGTCCCGTGCGTTGGGTTTCACCCCCAGCGGCGATGAGGGCCATTTGTCGCTGTCGTTTGTTGCTCCCTGTGTGTTGAGCCTCTTAGAGTGCATATCTCTCTGAAAAGCCAGAACATCTCACCATTTTTGTACCCAACTTATTTTCCTACTGCGTAGAGGTTTTGAAGAGGAATGTTCACATGGATTTTTTTCAAATTATCCAATTAAATTTTCAGTTCCCAAACTATAAAACTTGTCACTAAATCTGGTTAAATACTTTCAAATATCACTGTTTTGGGGTTTGTTTCTATCTGTTGACCTCAGCAGGATGTGTGCAATACAACCCCAGGTGTAGCGATTGCTGACCTGTCGGTGTTTGCGCAATGCAATATTTTGGGAGTCTCTTTACCAACTTTGGTGACCGATATCTCTACAGTATCTTCCGTCAACAGAAACCACGGACATTCCACAAATTCACATCATTGAAGGCATTATCCAGTCGTAACGAAGAAAAGACAAGGACTTGGCTGTCCTTGTTTTGTGTGCTTTATATGTATACTACTAACAGAAATGACCTCAGAGAGCAAAAAATGATTCTGATTTGATATGTGGGATTACAGACACAATAAATATAAGGCAAAATATAGAGCCGAGTCGAAGAAAGTTAGTTTATTAACCCCACATTCTCTTCTTTTGTGATAGGTTTATTTAGCCTCTTGGTGTTGGAATTGTGTTTTATTTAAATGGAAATGGGCCTTTATAATCTTAAAGCAGAGCTTTTTCCTGTTTGTTTGGTGTGCACTTTGTGTATAATATATCATGCCTTTCTGGATTAAAAACGGCTGGAATTATCCGTTTCATATTTCCACAGTACTTGTGGTGCTTGTTTGGAACAAGTTAAGACTACCAAGAAGCCAGGTCAGGCTATGCACTTGTATTTAGAGGCTATATCACAGCCAAAGCTTGCTGCTGATCTGTACAATGGCAGGTTGGCTCTTGTAAGCAAGGAGCCAGTGGTGGTAGCAAGTGAGACGGTGACGACTACCAGGCCTCAGCTGGGCATTACAATTGCAAGGCTAGCCATGAGCATGCCCAGGCTGAAGACTCAGATGTCAAGGCTGACAACCAGTTGAATCGTCAGTTTCTTTGGTTATTAGCATACCAAAGCTATCCATGTTAGCTGCTGATTATGCTCTTCTTGTTTGCTTTGCTGCAGATGGTGTTGTGCGTTCAAGCTATAAACACTGACCTTGACTATTGCTGCATTTGCTCGTAGATGTGTCGAATTTCAAGAACATTTGCCAGTAGACTAAATATTTTAAAAAAGAAAACAATATAGCAAAATTCTCTCACAAGGTGTTATGTCTCTTGTATTTTGTAAATTTCAAAAGCACAAAAAGTCTGAGCACAACAGCAAGACTCCAGCTCCTCAGTGACCCCAAAGAAAATGAAAGGCATACAGAAAAGGGGTGAATGGATGAACTTAATTAAATCTGACACCATTTTTTTTTCTTTTTCCAATGAAACACAGAAGAAAAAAAAACAATCTGTCTGAACCCTCCATATTTCAATTAAATGTGAACTGTTTAACCTCAAAGAAGAAAGATGAACCCTTCTGTGTAGAATATATGCCAAAATTCTACTAATTTGCAAATATTCTCACCCCTTTTATCACATTAAGCATGGTAGCAGCTATAGAGAGCTGTTATAACTAAGACTGAAGCTGGTGACAGCAGTGTACCATACATATATATACATATATATATATGTGTACCGCTAAAGGGAAAAGTGGAAGCAGCAAATAAATAAATAAATAAATAAATACAGAAATATATCTAGCATCAGCATGTTAGCAACCACTTCAATAGATTATTTAATAGAATGTCAGCCTCGGCATACTGATTACCAGCCTTGACTTGCTAATGACTAACCTCACCACACTAATGTTCAGGTAAAAAAAAACAGAAAATCTAATGGTTCGCTCTGTTAGACGCACAAGTTACCACCCAGTCTGATGAGCAGTTCTCATTTGTTACTACTGGCCACCAGCAGCTCTGGTGAGATCAGTTACTGGCTTTGGTGAGGATAGAGCTTCCAACTATTAGTATACAGCCTCTGGCTCCATAATATTTTAATTTTATCCTTCCTACAGTGCCATTGCTCAAGATATATAAGGGTACTTTATTCCAGTGTTATTTCATTTAAAACTGCATAGATAATGCAAAAATATCCCCCTCAGAAACACATATATAATTAATACAAATGTATGTTGAGTTTGTTTATTTGTGTACTGACAAGCTGTGCTACTGACCTGGTAAAAGTAAGGGGTGGGCTCAGTTTCTCCCACCCCGTTGAAATCCTCCACATTGACTAGCTGAAAATCGAAGGTCAGTCCAGGGTTGGGCACCTGAAACTCAGGAAGCTGCTGGACATGAGGGAGGTTCCCAAGGTGTTTGTAGCGCCAGTTGTAAAGGTTACAAAGACTGTGGCATAGAGACAAAAAAAAGGTGAACAAGACTGTTTCTGTAGCTTTCTTTTCCTGTCGTTTTAAAATCAATTATGTAAAAAGTGACTCGAGCATTTTCTTCCAGGGGGACCGACCTTGCACGTGCTCGGCCCTGTGCATCCAAGTCTATGGTGGGCACCCCTAGGCGCACAAATCGGGTGAAGAGAGACTGCTCCATATTAGAGTACTTCTGGAAGGCCATGTTCTTGATG
Organism: Arrhamphus sclerolepis; assembly: GCA_037176975.1. Taxonomy (NCBI): domain Eukaryota; kingdom Metazoa; phylum Chordata; class Actinopteri; order Beloniformes; family Hemiramphidae; genus Arrhamphus; species Arrhamphus sclerolepis. The sequence continues at coordinate 4,870,226 of JBAMYA010000015.1, read as the reverse complement.
ACTGGGGGAAGCTGGTGGTGGTCTCCAATCATGATCCAACGCTTCAGTCTACTGTAGCCATCTGCTGGGTTCTATGGATAAGAGACGATGCAGTGAGTATGTGGTAGGAATACTCATTACAGAAACTAAGATGCAGATGCATCCTGAGAAGAACAGGTTTACTTTTTTCTGACCAGAACAACAAATCTACCAGTAAAGGCAGCTGTATAAGATCTATGAATAAACACCTTTCATGGAAAGTCTAACCTGTCAAAGCATCATCCGTAATCCAGTTGAATCAAAGCCATCTTTGTTTGTTGAACTTTATTCAGTTTATATTCAGCCTTTTGTGGTATTCCATTCCAATCCATATTGTTATCCATATCTTACTAATTTAATGTTCCTCATTTGAAGCCTGATTTCACAAAACCAATATTTGAATCTTTATCAGTTTAGATCTGATTCAATCAGTTAAATCGCTGATAAGTAGGTTAAGTAGCTAAATAGTGAAAGGGAAGGAGAATAAAAATGACACTGACATATGTATATCTGATAGGAAAGCATCCCTTTGTGAGTCACTGTTTAAAAAATAGAGCTCTAGCAAGTAGTTTGATTTGTTCAATGATATCATCTAGACACCAGAATTATTACTATCCCAGAAAATTAGCTGTAATTACCTGGGACAAAAGCCCATTACTATGCCAGGATTATATCAGTTAGGCCTTCACACTGAAGGTCAAGAACCACATGGTTGACTACTGAGGCAAAGATTAAACTAGGATATTTAGGGGAACGTGACAGTACTCATTCGTGGCAATTTTACAGTTTAGATGCATACATTCATTTGACTTTTAATTACAAACTCTGAAGATTATAAGTGGTTCAAGAATGTCTGAAAAGAGTTACCTGTAACAACAAAGGGATGAAGGTCTCAATCTCCAGAATCTGTGCAGCTTCTTCCATCAGGATGTTGTCATACTGATAATAAGAACAAAAGGATAAGCAAGTCAGTTTAAATCTTTAAACTAACTGCTGTAAATACACATTTAACAGCTTTGTGCAGAGAAAAGTCTACCTTAAATCCCAGCTCCACCAGGTCATGGCGTTTGAGTGCAGCGTGGGTGCAGGTCATGGCAATGATCTTAGCTTCTTTGACTAGAAGATACTTGGAGCGATCCAGCCCACTCCTCAGGAGCTCAAAGGCCCTAAACTCCTACCAGGAAAGACGGCGATAAAGGGAGAGGAAACAGTTGAAGCAATGTGCACAGGTGTGTGTGTTTTTTTTAAGGCATGAACGGAAATATGAATAGCAAAAGATTATCATGAAAATCAAAGTAGCTGTCACTACCATTTATTCTAGTATTTAATGATATAATAACAAAATGATAATTGATTACTGGGAGCTATAATGGACAAATATGTGCAAGAAGCACACTTATAAATATTTAAAAAGACAACAGTTACATCAAGGAGAAGCTTAATGTCTTATTAGTCAAAGCACAGTTAACATCTGCTTATCAATGTTAATTTTCACTTCTGTCTGACAGGTCTGAAGAAATGTAAAGAAATATTTTTTTTTCCCTCCAAACATGTTGAATTCAGTTTAGTGAGTGACCACTTATTCTGCACCAGGACAGTGGCCCCAAACACACAACCAATGTCATTAGAAACGACAGTATAAAAACAACAAGGAGTCCTCCAAATGATAGCTTGGCTCCCACAGGGCCCTGAGCTCAACATCATCAATCTGACTGGGATTACATGAGGAGACAGAAGGATTTGAGGTAGAATACATCAACACAGGATCTGTGGTTGGTTCTCCAAGATTTTTGAAACAACTGACCTGCCGGCTTCCTTCAAAAACTGTGTAAAAAAGCACCTGAAAGAACAAACTGATTCTATTTTCAAGGCAAAGGGTGATTCTGAATTTGATTTTTGTTCTGTTCACTCACTTTGCATTCTGTAAATTGATTACACACACACACACATCTTCCTTTAAACCCCTTATTCATAATATAAGAGAATCATCAAAGTCTATTTAATTACTGCAGAGCAAGTAACTAAAGATCAAGCAGAAACATCAAATATTGGAACATAAATACATTACAGACTGCCTGCTGCACCACCTAACCATACCAATAGACTATGTAGTTGCACCCCCCTCCCCTTCTTTGACGCATACCACACGGCCTGAAAACAAATCTTGGGATAATACAAAATAGTCTTTTGATTTCGACTGCCGACAACCTGATCTCTGCTCTTTCCTGTCACTGCAAAGAGACTGACGAGCTAATCTGCGCGGGGGAGTAAACTGGTATTGTTTGATGATCAATATCTACAGCTTGAGGAGCACTCTGGCCCATATCTATAATGGTAATACCAGAGAGAAATCAGCTCATTTTAGCATACTGGTTTTACAGCATTAGAAAGAACTCTATAGGGGGAAGCACTGGGGAATATGGGTAAACAGGCTATTTTCAGGTTGCCACACTGACACTAGCTCTGTAGAGAAAGAGGAAGGAAGGATGAAGTAGACTCGGACAGCACTGGCGTGTAAATATTTGATGTGTTACTATTTTAACATTAATATTAAACCAATCAAAGCATGCAATATTGATGAGGTCTATTTTTAACCCCTATGGCTCCAGAGGCACTGAAAATGTGAATTCGAGATGGTGAAAAATCAAAGACACTGACAGTGGAAGAAGGAGAAAAAAAGATTAAACTGATTTAAAATAAATAAATAAACAATATGTTGGAAATGCAGAGGAGTTCATGGCTGGACACTAATCCATGACCCACACTGCATCTCCTTCTGTCGAGCTAGCAAGGGATCCTTTGACTATTTCTGTGACAGCTCATTCAAAACTGCTTTTACATTTGAAAGGTAGACAGATAAGCAACTGCAGCAGGATGTTGCTTATGCTACCTTGCACCATAAAAAGCAGCACCTCTTAATGGGTGTGCAGATTTCACTGCAGCATGGGTGAGGCTGAGGGAGGAGGGAGAAATGCTGAGATGCAGTGATACAGAGGCCAGCGAGATATATCAAGGTCACCACACATGTCGGGATATTACCTCTAGCCAATAACTTCTTTATTGCTTTTTGGAGACTGTAATGGTGTTCCTATAAATCCCAAATGTTTTTGTTATCACTTTAGAGACTTGATGAGCTGAGGAGGAAGGATAACATATTCAGATGAGTGTATGTGAGTGATAATTGTTTTTTGTGCTGCTTTTTTCAAAATAGGTTATTGGATAAATCTACAGGTGAATAACAGAATTACTGTTCAGTATCTTATACAATACTTCCACAATAACTGAACAGGAGACTGGAACTCAAAATAAATATCTGGAAAAAGACAACGTCTTAAAGCTCAATATAGATCTCATAAATTATTTTAAAATCAAGTTCAGACTGCATGATTTTCAGTCTTGTTGGATTCTTCTACTGTGAACAATGTGCTCGTCTTGTGATTCGGAAGTCACAGCGGGTAAACAATACTAAACAGGGCCAAGACAAGGGATTACACACTAAAAGATTTGTTATCCAGACTCAGCTGCTGACCTGTTTATCCTGTCTTTCTCAAAACAGCTGCCATTTAAGCATGCAAGAAAGTCTGTTTCTCCTTACTAACACTGGAGAAAGCCTTACATTGTTTTAAAAAAACTGATAGATATATATATCAAAAAGATGGTATAGCACTCACCCCTAAGTTATACAATAATAAAAGCAGCTCCTGTTGCACAAAACCTGATTTTTCTCATCTGGTAGTTGAACAGATCTGTCTCCTACCACATCCTCTATCTCTCCAGTTTTCTTATGATATTGCACATTGGACCAACCACATTTTGCACATTTTCTTGGTGATCCTCTCACTGTTGGATATGTGCATGTTTGTAATATTCCTCTTCAAAGTTTCTCTGTTGTTTTTCTTTCATCATTACCAAACCCTAAACCTTACCACAATATCTAGCTTGGTAGATATTTTGTCTGAATCTACAATGCGTTGATGACCCTTATAAAACACGCTTCATATATTCACACACAGAGACTGGTGACTGTGGACAAACTCCGATTTGCCTTCAGTCTGGGGCATTTGTTGAAGCCTGCAACATGGAAATTGGGTTTAAAAATGTAAAAGTGTGAAGTGTGGGCAGAAAAGGCTTGTAAAAAAACATGAACATTGGAGGTGAGTTTGAAAAAATCATCAACTTCTGTCTATTTGAGCAAACAGTTTACCTTAGTTCAAATGCGACTATATGTGCTCTACAAATAAAATTACTTTGCCTCAATGCACTCAAGTAACCCCTACATCCCTCTGAGCGTTGCCCAGCAGTGAGGAAACTAGTGGACTCTGTATGCTGTTGACCTTCTAACCTCCAGCTGGGTAAATATTTTCTTGATGTGGCGGTAGCAGCCCTCCGCGATGTCCATGTCCTCTTCATATGATCGCCCTTTGAAGACAGGCTGGGGTGCATTGGAAAAGTACTTGTGGAAGGGAAAGTGGGCAGCAACATCCTCCACCTTCACTTGCTTGCCCTGTTTGGGCTTGACTTTGCTCATGTATTCTTCCCAGCGAGACATCACCTGCAGTGGGAAAAGAAAGAAACCGTCGCTTAGTTCCTGCTCTGATATTTGTACTCTAACTTGTGCATGCGCCAGTTCGATGTATTTTTGTGTCATTTCTAACAGGCCTAATGAGAAAATCACCAATGTACTTTCTGTTAAGGGAATTTGTAGTGCACGAGCCTCAGCTTAGCTGATGTCCATCTGCTGACTACCACAAGGCTGTATGAGTGTAAACAGGCTTCTGCAGGATTTTTCCTAACCTAACTGGAACATATATATTTCCATAATCATTTGTGTATACCAAAAAAGAAAAAAAGAAAGAAAAAAAAAGAAAAAAACAACCTACATACTACCGCATACATAAGAACACATAGCCTCACCCTCACAGAAAAAAAAACCTCCTGCTGAGCAGCTAATAAACCAGCTTCAACCAAACAGCAGGGCAGCCTTCATCTATAAATAGCGCAGTAAAAAGCAACTTTAAGGGTAGCATTAATGAGACTGCTTCAGGCCTCAGCTTAACTGCATGTTAAGTATCTGTATGGACTATTAAGACTACCATGGAAACCTTAAGCATGTGGAGATACAAGTTGTTATCAGTGATAAACAACAATAGTTAAGGTTTTAGCATGCGACATATCTATTATGGCCTCTTTGTGGTATGAAATTAATTTGAACCCACAGTGAAAGACAAATTAAGCACTCGCAAAGTGAGAAAAACACATAGAACTTTGGTAATGACCACAGGAGAACTAATTGACAAGATAATTATTTGCTAAAACATCTACCAAGATGACAGGAGTACAAGAATTATTCAACTTCCACATAGAAAATAGCATAACAAGCTTCTTAAAGACACTTATATCTTAGATACCTACAAATGAAGCAAGGGAGTGCAAGTAAACAATAGTCTGCAGTGACATTTCCTCATGGAGTCTGAGGGCACGCTGATAATGAGGCAATAAGAATAAACAGCAAGAGCGAAGAAACACCAAGCACTAAAAAAAAAGGCACAGTGAGTCTGGGAACAGAAACTTCATTAATATTAGTGTTCGATTTGCATGGAACTTCTCGGGAAAAGGACAGACTTTACAAGTGATTATAATAAATTATGCAAAATATGTTCTTTGTGCCTTTAACTCTCTTCAAATGTAAGTCAATATGATAATCCAAATATTGGCTGTTCATTTGTTAGTTAGATAGAGCTGGATTAGGAGATTAAAAAAAAACATCTGGAGTTCAGAAAATCTGATAAATTGAAATAACTATAAGAAATTTTAAATTGTAATATATATCAAATCCAGTCTGCATCATTGTTTTTTTTCTGCACAACACTAAAACATATAAAATGGCTAGTTCCTGCCTTACCTGGTAGAGGTAGAAGTGCCCAGCAGTCTCGCAGGTGTAAGACACATCTCCTGGAACACCTAAGCTCTCCTGTAATCTTCCCACTTCTCTGAGAAGCTCCAGTCTTCTAGCTAGCACATAGT
>JBAMYA010000015.1:4837904-4864084 GCA_037176975.1 Arrhamphus sclerolepis | reverse complement strand
ATGAAATAAGATACTGAGAATATATTGTCTGCTTTGGCCTAATAAGATACTGACAACACAACATGCGCGAGAAAAGAGCTGATAAAGGTTTGTGTAGCTGACTGGTTCACGTAACTGGTTGGAACCAGTGATTCCACTAAAGGAAAGTAGCTGAACACGGGTTGATGCTGAATGATGATTTGATGCTTGAATGTCGGATGATAATGAATTATAACTGCATATAATCTCTATGAGCTGAGGTGGACCTCAGCACAATTTCTGTGTGTAACCATACGCTGTGCTCCTTTGCAAGTAAAACTATTTTTTTATAAAAAAGATACTTTGACTGAGTCTGACTGTACGTTAGGAAAACTCGGGTAATAACTGACAGCACCTTCTCTTGCAGTCCTATTTGCATATCAGTTTCCTGACATGTTGGTTCTACAAAAATGATCAGTTAAATTTTGGTTTATCTGATTTAAATAGGACTAATCCCTGTATCCAAAAATCAATGCAATGGTGTTTAAAAAAAAAAAATCATTCTGATTATTTATTTAGCTATATTCTATGTTCTTATTTATTAAGCTATGTTCTATTGAATTTAGCATTGCAAATGAATTAGATTATATGTCTCTGATATGAACTACAGTACCTTACTCTACAGTCAGCGTATAACAGAGGAACTTAATCTATTTGGTTTACATTTAGGCAATATGTTATGGATTAAACTATTTGCTAAAATGTTTCTATTTTGGTCATCCACAACCGTAATTACATTGATCAAATGGGATTATTAAGATTACCATTTCACACTAAAATAAATCTGTGGTAAATCTACACAATTCTCTCGATATGGCATTTTTGTTGTCCATCTTCTCTTAAAAATGTTTCTCCAAACTAACTGCTCAGCTCCTGGAGTCCAGCATAGTAATGAAAGGGATAATGAGACACACGTTGCCTCTGAGTGCAGGGCTGCAGGGACGGATCCCTTTCACTGGTGGAAAGGTCTGGGAATCCAGCAATGCCTAATGAAGACAAACAAGCTCCACAGCCTGGCGTATGAAGGTATCGAGTAGCCTTGTCACCATGCTGGCACCGATTCATTATGTACGTGGGCAGCTGCTTTCATCTGTGTTTGTGTGTGAAGCAGAGTGAGTCTGCTCATCAGTTGAATCCACTTTCACACATGAATGTAAGACTTTGTGATGTCTAAGTTTGTTTAGGCTCATAATCTCTTTGTGCGCGTCATCTTTCCACCTGTCATCTGCTGTCCCCACCTGCTGAAGTCCTTCTCTGTCTCCAGTTCCTCCTCTCCATGGCCCAGACGCAGGAGGTGGCGCTCATCTATGTCTAAAGCCATGATCTTTTCAAACAGCTGGTTCAGAGCCTGGTGTGGAACAAGTAAACATCGTCAAAGATGAGACGATGTCTGGCCAATATGCACATCTATAATCATTTTCCTTTTTAAAAGCAGTCACTGATGTAAAACAGTGGTGGATTACTTTATGATTAAATACTAAGGGGGAGGAATGTGCCCACAAGGGAGCCCAGATTTAAAATTCCCCCCTGTGGAATAAATGTGCCTGATTTATGGGGAGTTCTTAACGGTAACTTTAAATTCTCAGGACAAATGTTTCGGCAGGCTGTTTTGTGTAGAGGGGCTGAGTGTGTACTGACCTGGTTAGAATGTGTGACGATGAGAGTCCTCTGCTCAGGAAAGTTGTGATAGAGGTTTGAGATGATCTGAACAGCAACATCCGTCTTTCCGGTGCCAGGTGGTCCTACAACCTGTGGACAGCAGGAAGAAAGGGTTACTAAAAAAAGAAATTAAAGCTTGTAACAGCAGGGAAAACAAGAGGGACGTAATAAGCAAAAATCAGGCCACAAAGGTAATCTCCTGTAAATAAAGATTTTTTTTTTTTTTTTGGGAAAACGTCTCCTGTAACAGCTTGGCTATTGGCACATCAAAACAGACAGTTGCAGTACTTTATTGTTAGCCATGCCCAGAAGGACCCAATGTAGCTTGGTTTTATCTGGTAGGTTGGTCACTTTAACAGTCTACATAGGAAAGTATTTGATTTTTGATAAGATAAAGGGTAATATATATTTTGGACCTCCCCTTTTGTTACTATTTACATATTGATGCTCCTTCATCACTGTTTTCAAGTTAAATTAACTCAAAGCCTTGTTTACTTAACTGAAAAGTAAATGAGGATAGTAATTTACTAAATAAATATTCATGAAACAGAGTGTCCTTAGCATGGGTGTCTCAGATGCATAATCTCTGCTAAGAATAGTAAGCATAATTTGACATATTTCTGCATAAATCAGTATATAATCACCACACTAGTTTCCCTAAATAAAATTTGAGTAAACTAGGAGGCAGTCTGGCTTGTTATAGTGTCTAATGAGTGTGTCATATGTCAAGAAGAAAGGTTAGAAGAGGTGAGAAACGGGCTAGATGAAAGCATGCAGAGTTGTTTTACAACCATGCTGATGGTTTCTTTGCAATATTTACCTCAGCTGGCAGCACAATAAATAACTCAAAAGACTGTTGCCAGCCTCCAATCACCACATCTGAATAGCACTTCTGTCAAAACAGAGTGTTATACTACTCCTGATGCAAAAATAGCATGCTGGGATTAGACGGTGGATGATGCGCACATGAATTGGTGGATCTGTAGCTGTGCTGTCATGTCAACCATTACACTTGAAAAGACCAATTATCAACGGTTGTCAGGGAAATTTGCAGTGGTGATGGACACTGGGGAATATTTGGAAAATTCAAATTCCTTTTCCTTTCCCCCCAGTTTACTTTAGTTTATCTTTAAAACTGTGACCAACTTATATGATAAAAGAAAGAAAAATGAAGCTCCTTACCATGGTCAGTCCTGGCTGCATTCCAGCTCGGATGGCTTCAATTTGAGTTGGCGTAAACTGAATCGTATTCCTGCAAGCAATTTATGACAGTTAAAATACTGAGCATCCTTGACAGAATAAACAGTGTAAGATGCTTGATGCTATACTTTTTGAGAGCGTCCTCCAAGAATTTTGGAGGAAAGACCGGGCTTCTTTGTGGATTTGTGGTTGGCTATCAAAATGTAAATAGCAGAAGTACAAACTCAAAGCTCAAACACCACAAGATGAATGTTAACTTTTTACCTGGAGTGGTTGATTTGTGTTTGTAGGAAGTGAAGATTAAAAATATCAGGGTGTTCCCAAAGAAAAAAAGAAGTAATGCAGTACATGCCAGTTATAGTTAGAGTTAAATGGGTCAACCCAAACACTGTTCACAAGAGCAATGTACTTAAAGTTTACTGGAGGAGAAAACATGTAAAGTAGTGCGGAAATGATAGGCTGCTCAGCTAAAAATCATCTCAAATGCTTTGAAATGGCAACCAAAAGCAGAAAAAAAGCAAAAGAAAACTGAAAACTATTAAACTTTTAAATGGATAAAAGGATAACCAAAGTGGCAAAGACTCAGCCAATGATCAGCTATAGGGTGATCATAGAAGATATTAAATCACCTGTGAGTACTGTAACACTTTGAAGATGCCTATGTGATGCCAAGATATCAGCAAGAAGTCAACCTTTACAGCTAAAACTAAACATATTTAGTCTGCAAGATCTCACATCCATGGCAATGAATTTTTTGAATTTGTATGTTTCCCATTGAGTAAAACTATTCAAAGCCATAAATTTATCCATAATCAGGAGTGTGGTCATTTGATGAGCGTATACATCTATAGTGTCAAATGGCTAGCTGGCAAGTTAGCTCTTCGCGCCTTCAGGTAAGTTGACTTGTAAGCTGTCAGTAACAGAGCATAATCATTTTTTACTAAAGGTAATAAGGATTGTTGTGCTGTTAGTTATGCAGCTGCGACCAGGTTTTGGCCGGTTTGGAAAGTTTTGGGGGGTAAAGCCGTTCAAGGATGACAGAGCAGATTAAACTAGAGGAAAACTGAAGAGCCTTTTCGATTCCTTTTTCTTTCTTTTCTTGAAAGTAATAACAAATTTGATAGATTTTTCATGTTTTGAGTTGCAATAAAATGTGCACCGTTCCCAATATAGTTGCATGTTTGTATGTAAAAAAAAGCTATTTTAGGGATTTTGAACTTTACACACATGGTTTTAAATACAACTGTATATACTTCCAAATGGCGAAAATCACAAAAAGCAAAACAGCACCACAACATTGCATGGCAAACAAACCATGGAGACGGGCACAAACAAATCAAAAAGAAAGACAGAATGCACAGCTTTGGATATTATAATTAACACTTTGCTGTTAATTACTGAAGTATATATACACTTATTAAATAGAGGTTAAGGATTTATTGTCTGCCAAAGTCTGACTCTCTTGTTCCTGTAACTCTAGAAAACCTAATATGTGCTCTGAACAGACAGCTATTTATGGTAACTACCTTTGGAAGGAACTCAATACACTCCTTTAACAGGTTTAATGAAACAGTGTGCATCTTTCTGACTCATCATCTATTCATGTTTCAAGTGGGAGAGCCCAAGTCTTCTCTCACCTTTTAGGCTGGTTGTAGGGATACGGCCCTCGGTTGGGAGTGACGTACGGCTCAACAGTCAGGGTCTTGTCTTCCTCTTTATCTTCCAATGCTTCATCTGCTTTCCTCTTCTTCCCGCTGTCGCTTTTGTTTGAGATGGGAAACTTGATTCTGGGACACCAAGAGGAAAAAAGAGTTATCATATTTAATATCAATATTGTTCTTAATTATATTATATTATATTTGACTTTCACCTGAAAGGAGGAACTTGAAGCTCAGGGTTCTCCTCCATGACCTTTATGGTGTAACCAGGGAAACATGATCGCAAGTGGTCAAGGGACAGAAAAGTGTCATTGAAATCCAAAGTGGAGATTTGATTCGGCATCTTGGAATAGTGTGCACTGCCTGGGTCACCGTAACCGAGGATAATGTCATGAAGCCAGTCTGGGACAACACACTCTGTGTTCATCAGGTGTCTGATGGTCTCAAGCACTGCCTGAAAAAGAGCAATATTTTATAGGAACATTAAAAATAAATGAGAGAAAGCTAGAGATATCTGACCAAAAAAAATAACTGAATGAGTGCTACATCTGAATAGACAATCAAAACTTAGTTCAGCTTAATAAGAGTCTCTTTGATGTGGGATGATGGGGCAGCATGTAATTTGTAAGTCTGTCAATTATGTTTTAATAAGGTGCGAAGTGTTGAATACAATGCACGTCAAGCACTAAGTGATAAAATGTGTCTACTTCTGTATGAGTCATAGATGGAAACAAGTGTTTCCTCATTACTCATTAGTTCCACTTATTCAACTCAGAATAAAAGGAAATAAAACAAAATTCCAATCTAGCCGCTATCGCTCCAGGCTGTAAAAACAGCGATGCGTGTGCAGAATCAGGATTAGCAGATTAGACAAGCCATAATGTGAATTTCCTTTTTTAAAGAAGATATGATGAAATCTCTATCTGTGCATGCTCAACATTGTAAAAAGGTTTAATAAAATGGAGCAAACCAATAATACTGAGATTTTTAACCAAGGCTTTAAACATGATGCCACACGTGAATAATAGAAAAATAATTAGAAAATAATATTTACTTATTTAATAATTTAAGCTATTTCAAATTGTATGTAACCAGTATAAAAAAAAATCAAAACTTGTACCTTAAATATATGTGCATTTTATAAACCTTCTACCAACACCTACATATTATATTGTCTCTATTTGTCTAAATATGACCATAAATACAGACCGTAAAACAGGGTCCTTTTTTTTGGTACAGAAAGCAAAATAACACTTGACTACTGCCACACAGGAAACCATAAAACTGAGAGGCAGGGATTGCTGCGAGGGTCTAGAGTGGGCGTCAATGTTAAACATACCCTAGCCCCAACCCCGCAGCTGCAACCACTGAGATTGCGTAGACGTATGTATGTGATCCATCACTTAGACTCAGAGCGGTGTTCGTGGGACCAAAGCAAACGACATCAGGATAAATAGAAAATTAGCTTCTAAACCTTGAAATTGTTCTCCTTGGGTTTGCGTCTCATGATGATGTTGAAAGTCTCATAAGGGTCTTCGGTGCCATTCTGAATACTGCTGGTCATGTCCTGCTGATACTGGTTCGAGTCGAGCCATACACGGAAAGTCCTGGTGTCTCCTCGCAGCTTTGGCTTTGGTTCAGGTCCTAGACGACACAGGGAGGGAGAATATTTATTAAAGCAACAAAGGAGTTGTACAAAAAAGGGAATTAGCTTAATGAAATTTATTTGGAATGTTTTAAAATCCCGTTAAAATACTTTACACAGAAAATGGTGGGATATAAAGGACATAACTTCAATATAATACTGATGGAAAATCCATCCATCCACCCATTACAAAAAGAAATGGTTTAAGGAGAAGTAGCCAAGGTTCTCATGAACTATGATTACATTCCAATGCTTGACTGAGAGACCACAGCATTTAGAAACCTTATGCTGTGCACAAAAAACAGCTTTCAGAGATATCACAACAGATTCCGTGTGCAGAAGCAGGGCTCAGAGAAAGATAATGTAAGTAATCATGTCTGCCTCTTACGTCTGTGGCCATATGCAGTTATGTGGGGATCATCAAATCCCTTTATTATTATGAGTGTGGTGATGTCTTGAGTGTTAGCTACATCCTCGACTCAGCGCAATATGAGCTGCTGCGCCAAGGTCGATTTGCCATTATTAAAAGAAGAAATTAAATCAATGTGTGAATAGATTAAATCAAACCTAGAATAGCGCCGCTCATGGTGGCAGCTTTCTGAAACAGCTCATTTTGCTAGCTGTTAATAGTTTTCTTTCTACACAGTGTTCATTTTGGTTTGGATGGTGTGTTGTTTGAGGGATTCCCTTTTGTTAATTTGACTTCTTTTTTTATTAAACCACCTATTATGACAAGTAACCATCTCAACGAGTGTTATTTACAAGTAGGAGCACCTGATTGAGATTTCAAGAGCCCAAAAAATACCCAGGTTGAGGCTTTGAATCCCTGATGAGCTGAAAAGGAGACGTTGTGGATGTAGAGCAGGAGTAAAGCGGAGAGAGAGAGGAAACAAACTATCTGTTCTGTCAGTTAGAATGTAAAACGTGATATCTCTCGTAAATAAGATGGACGAGCTTGGAGCGCTGACGAGGATACACTGGGAGTAATGGCAATGTAGTATAATGTGTTTCAACCTGAAACAAGTTCAGCATCCTCCTCTCCTTCTGCCAGTCAAACAGACCTCCCATCCTCCCTTGATCCACAGCTTCCCTATCACATCTCAGCTGTCTCATCTTCCACCTCAGTCGTGGATTCAGTGCTGTTTCATCGTTGCCTCCAACCATATCAGGAGAAACTGTGGCCTCCTTCACTTTCCCCACAGCTTCAACCTCAGCTTGAAGTTTCCGTGCTGTGGATCTGCTCTTAATGACTTTAGGCTCGTGGCTCCATACGTTCATGTTTTTTGATTTCCCCAGTACATTTAACACTACTGCTTTACGATGTAAGAAACTCCACAAACACCCTGATTCCAGACTACTTGACAAACAGACCCAAAAAAAACATAATGGAGAGCACAAAGCTCCCTCTTCAAAACGCAGCGATTTTACAACAAGTCTCAGTGTGAGACGTCTTCAGATCTGCTGCAACACAGACCCCTACAGGAGCTCCTTCCTGCCTGCAGCTATAACCACCTCTAATGACAGTTTGAAGAGTCATTACAACAAGTCACTACAAAATATAATTTCACTTTGGTGATAAAGTATTACTGAATTTAGGTGAATAGAGGTGGATTGTTTATACAAGCATGTACACATTTATTAGGTTATATTTTATTAAAAAAACAAACATTCTGTATTTTGGCAGTGAAGTTTTTCTAAGATGACGCAAAATCATATTTCGTGTTCTAATACATTCCCCAAATGCCCAGTGATTTGTGTGACAGCACTGCACAACCCAGTTAGCCAACGTGTCACTGTTAGAGATCTGAAAGTTTCACTAAGCTGGCAGTGCATGTTCCCTGGTATAGTATTTATTCAGAAAGCCCTTGCTTCTGCATCTTTAATCCAAGCAGATGAGAAAGGAAAGTGAAAGGTTGCTTCAGTACACATTCTGCTGGAAGAAGCAAATACAAATTCTTTCAGGCCAAATCAGGTGAACCTACCGGTCACACAGCTACTGCTTTGGGCCGTGAGTAACCTGAACAAAGCAAACAGAGATGGTGTCGCTGTATAAATATATCTTATTTCTGAGCAAAGAGCAGATTTGAATTTGATTTGAGGTTATTCATCCTGTATGAACCCAATTATTTAAACTGATCGCTATCCAATCAATCTACCCATCTTATAAACTTGCTTCATCCTCTTGTCCTGGGGTGGGGGCTCGGAGCCCCTCCCAACAGGTGAGAGACAGGGTTCACCCTGGACAGGTTGTCAGTCACATGGTCTCAGAGACAAATGAGACATCCATGCATGCTCACACTCACACCTCTAGGCGATTTAGAATCAAGAAAGTGACTCCTTCACAGCCACCATATTTAAAACTCAGCAACAGTGACTGAGATTTACTTTTTCTTTACAACTAAACTTCGATACAGCTAAAAATGCCAAGCTAGCCTTCTTCGTGGTGCAGTGACTATGCCTCGACATCTTCCATTGTTGTTTCATATAAAGACGTCACCTCGTTTCACTCCACCTTAACATGAAGGCCCCACCCACATTGAGGTGGCACGAAACTGTAATGGAAAATGACTGAGACCGAGGCGAGTAGAACTGAGGTGAGACGAGTTGAGACGAGTAGGTAATAGTTGAAAAGGACCATTAAACTTTAACCAAGTTCCTCCTGTAAGGCAACACTGCCAAACACCTGACTTATGTGCAGCCACACATTCATTACACATCACATTCATCCTAGAAATGTTTCCCCGAAGCTGCAGAAGAACAGCAAGATGAGACAAATTTCTGATTTCTAACTATTTGGAAGGTATTATTTTTCTCCATTTTCCTCTTTCTTGCAAAGACTGTTACCTAGACATGAATACCTGTCCCAGCTATTAACTAACTAACTTTTGTTGGTATCTTTAATTGTATTTGCATTTCCTACTAATACATGAGAAAATTTTACGCTACTCTTGTTCTCGGGGCATTAATTTTGATAGAATAAGTATTGCTGTGGGCACATTTTGGTTTCAAGCCAAATAAAAGTAGTACAGCTCAAGTTTGAGGAGGATTAGATTTTAAACAAAAGGGTGGAGTTAACTGCACCATACCTCTAATTTAAAATGACTCTAATCTAGAAACAGTGGCATAAAACTGTCACTTTTTGAAGTTTTTACCTAAATTAAAAATGGACAACTCCACTCTGTAAATCCAACATTTGATGACGGCACAATTTTACATTTTAGGATTAAAGAAATGTACAGTACTATCTCATGTAAATGCTGAAATCAATATTTTCATCTCTATAATGCATATGTATTGGAAATAAACAGTTTCAGAAGAACAGTAAGTAGAGCTCACATTAAGGTGATCACACATAAAACTAATGTAAGTGCAGCCCAACCTAATAAATAAAGCAGGGAGGGTCTGCAACTCTCAGGTGATGATGTTGACCTCAGACAGCAGATGATGATAATGTGGACACCCCAGGTTTAAGTGTGCCCACCACCATGAAAACACACTTATTAAGGGTTTTCTGGTTAGGAAGGCACAACATAGGTTTGATCAGTGGATGGCGGTCTCATGTTTATCCTTTGCATTCATATGTGTGTGCTTTCTGAAGTGAATGAGCTTACCTTCTTCAATGACGCGCCCCTTGTCATCCAGCATCCCTTGCACCTCACACCCTCTCACATACACCAGGCCGGTCTGCTCTATGAAGGACTGGCGCCGGTCGAACCGTGTGCCGTAGGGCAGGTTGGGGCGAACTGTGATCAGAAAGCAAACGTCGTGCTTCCGCAGACCTAAACGGAGGACAGACGGATAGAGAGGTTAGAATATGAGAGAAAAAAAGAAAATGAAGCAGAAGGAGCAAGACAAGAAAAGTGACGGAGTACTGGAAATAAAACTTCATACTGAATTACACACCGGAAAAAAGTGGATATTTATTATTTCTTTAAGAGTACATTAAATTAGGACTTATTTGTCATTGACTTCTCTTTCTGCACACTTTTTTCTCCATTTCTTCTGTTGTTCTTTTCTTTTTTCAGGCATATTGTTCTTTGTTTTCTGACTTGGTCTGTGTGTGTTTCTATTTTTTTTTTTTTATTTTACAACTTTTCTAATTAGTTTGCACTTGCCTTCATATTTTTTGACACAGCTGATTGGAAAGAATCAACATCTTGTCACATTCTGGGTTGCATTACCAAACTCTTTATTTTAAAATTATTTTTAGATAAACTGTATGACAGAAGATTTAATTTTTCAAAATTCACAGTAAACCGAAAGCTGACACACTGGTGGTCTTTACTGTCCAAAAAAAAATTAAAAGACTAAAAGAAATATGTCTGAAAAATAAAACAGATGCAACGCAGAAAACTAAAGAATATGATAAATATATTAAAGAAGAGAGTGATAACAGATGTAACTCTGTTAACTCTTACCTTCCCACTCATGCTTGATATGATCTTGTACATTGAGGTTAACTGTGACGTCAGCTCGTACGCGAGCTGGCCAGCTCTCTCCGATGTGGGGCTTGGCAACCTCTACGATGGAAAACGAGGTGATCGTCTGAGCCATCCTAGCCCATCCTCCAAATACAACTCCGCCATACTCTGACTGCCTGCGCGCAGAGCCAAACATGACAAGAAGTTTAGGTAAGTGCTGTGGGCTGTTGTCAGGACTGAAAATCAGTTGGATTTAGGGCAGCACGTTGCACTTCTGTTTACTTATTTACATCTGTAGAAACAACAAGCAGGATGTTACATCACTTGACATAATGGGAGCACCTATTGTGTTAAGAAAATGGGTTTCCAACCGCAGCATACCAAAAGTTATTAACTCTTTTAATCAAATATGATTGCCTTTATATTATCATTAATACACTGTCCTACTATGTATGCACTACATTGGTAGTCTGTTGGCAATTAAAAAACAAGATATTGCATTTTAAGATTCTCCAACACTAGGAAAACTGGGGAGAGCTAACCATGGTTTCATTCTCCAAACCACATCCTCTATGTCCTGTCTGATCTCATAAGTGGACTCCAAACGAAAGAGGTTAAAGTTCCTCAACAGGTAGTCATGAAGAGTCAAGAACTGGAGATTCAGCTTGGGTAGAGCGAGGCAACCTGACAAAATAAACAAAATGTTATAGTCAGTACAAACATAAAATGAAAATACAAATTAGATTCAATACAAGTTAGAATGTTTGAAAGGTCGGAGAGATAGGAGGTGTTGAAGGCATCACTTCTAGTTTTAAAGGACTCATCAAATAAATGCAGTTAAGGAATATATGGTGGTCCAGAATAAAACATGAGTGAATAGCTAATCTAAGGCCCTTAACTATGCAGTGTACTTGACATGTGCTCTGGTGAACGTCAACACAAACACTTGCACAGACAGCGCAGTCGTAATTCACACATTCATTCATAACACATACCTTCGCCTGAGTAGTACTCTGTTGGGACAATGTTTTCATCCCAGATTATCTTCTCTGTTGGATAAAGGGGCATTTGGTTCAGTTGCTCGATCTGAGAGATTCTGCGCTCATGACGGGACACCTGTGCAGAGAACAGAGGAAAAAAAACAAAAGAAAAAAAAAACTGGGTTAATGGGAAAAAGAAAAAAGAAAAAAAAAAGCCCTTTTGGCCTCTTGTCTTTGTATTTAATATCTTTACTTTCTCTCTTTCTAGAAGACAGGCAAGGAAAAAAAGAATTAGGTCACTCTAACCAGCGTTTTATTGGTGTTCATTGTAAGAGTAGTTCTTTAGTTGAAAACGAATGCGTGTCTGTACCGTCGACTTTAAGGGATTAAAATGTGTCTCGGGTCACTATCAAAGAAAGCCGTTTTCAAGTTTCATGTCTGGTAAAATTAGAAGCCATGAAACAGGATGTGCACTAAAGTCAAAGGCAAAAAGATCACTGCTAGTACTATTATGGGATATTTTGAGTATGTTTGCAAACTCACAACGCTATCTTTTTTAACTTTTGACGCTGTTGTGTGATATTTATAAATAAGGTCAAATATCTTTTCTTGCATTAATCTCTGATCCTTGTCCTTTTTACATACATTGCCTGTATAAATGTATAATGTATAAGACGAACAATTATTTATGCTGCTGAATCCAAACCGCTGCTTTTATATAACTGACTTATGAGCATGATGTTTTTTATTTTGAGTACGACTTCAAAGAGAATCATGAAAGAAGTTATTTATAAAACTATACTCGGCATGGAAATAAGATTCCTTCCAGGTTTTCTTAATGGTTATGTGGCGGCATTGAAGTCCTTCAGTATATATTGGTTTTAAGAATACAGAAGAATTAGCAATTAAGGGTGTGAGAAACTGGTTACCAGACAGAATGTGTTAAGTATAGCTATTTTACTCAATTTTATATTCAGGTTTGTCTGATTATTTTTAATATCAGCATCAGTACTGCCACTTTCCTCCACTCCCTTTGCTATAGCAACAACATCCTTCGACTGCGTGGCTATTTTACAGCATTCTATTTACAGCATGATGAAATTCAGTCTCCTTTACCATCTCCATGTTGTGGCAAAAAGTTGGTCCCTCTTTTGGCACACAGCTATTCCTGACTAAATACTGATCTGTACTGGAGTGCTCTGAAGTTTGCTGCAGTATCATGTAACAAAAACCTCTTTCCATTAAATGGTTTTATATTTTGCATGTCTACAGCTACACAATAGTCTAGTGGGCTTGCGTGATCGAAATGTTGTCATCATGCTCTCTACAGAAGACTATGCACCTTGTAATTTGCTGTAACTATGCTGACCACACATGCCTGGACACCACTATGTAGATGCTGATCTTCTGGGCATGCATTGCACACGCTCCAAACTGGCATTATACTACCAACAATTATAAGTCAGCAGTGCCTGCAGGGATGCGTGTTGTGCATGCTCTCAAATGAGTAAAAAAAAAAAAAAAACACCCTCAAGCCAACTTGGACAGGTATATTTTGGGCAACCTGCAGCAAACAAAAATGAAAAACCTGACAGCGTCCAGCAATAATCTCATCAGATAATTGCAAAACCTAATCTCCATTATTTTTCATTTTGTCACTGGCAATTATAAATAACTACAGTAGGACAAAGGTCCAGCAGATTTAAGAGGGTTAAAGAACTAAATGACTCTTTGTCTCAGCACTTAATGTTATTTACACTATGTGACAGAAATCAACACAAAGTAATAAATGAATGAGCTGGTCAAATCAAATAAAGGCAGTGATGGTCAAATAAATGCCTTGAAATAGTCTTGAAATAATGATTTTGATTTTTTCTTTATTATTATTATTACATAACAATATATTTAGGGACAAACAATAAATGCCAAATTTTCTTTTATGTGGTGGGAGGGTTGGGGTGTAGAGGGTTTCTATATATTTGAACACACAGTGAAGATAAAAAGCACAAATCCTTTCATGGATAATGTTCCAAAATCCAACATTGCTACTTACCAGCAACTCAAGGAGAAACTCTTTCTCAATGGTGGTATCTTGCCCTTCAGGCAGCTCTGGCAGCAGACACAGATACGAGGCCACCTGGTGGAGCATATTGGGACTACAGGGAAACAAGAAATAAGTTGTCAGTGAGAACATTTGTATTTGCAAATTACAAATGTAGCTAACAGTCTGATCCAGAGCTGGAATGACAACGAGCAGATAAAAACTAATTGCAGCAGAGAGATAATGATTTTGGTAATGACTGATTAACAGGAACAACAAAAACAATCTGGAGTCTACTCTTATAACAGTTGGCCAAAAATTATTTTGATACTTTGTGTATTGTATTTACAACAGAAGTCTGGCTCTTTTTCTTTTTTTTTTGGACACTAAATTTGTTACAGAGAAATCTTTCAAGCGGTGGGAATGCTGCATGTGTGAGGATACACAGGCTTATCATATTGTTTACGCTCATTAGCACTGCGGCACAAAGCAATTCCTCTGTTTGGTTTGACGCTGCACTCCTGCTCAGTCAGCGTGTGTGTTAAGGGACGAGGGCACACTGATGAGACAGGATTATGAAAATCAAAGCCCATCTCTGTCTCAGAAAGCTGAGGCGTGGCTCTCTGCATACAGACCTGCTTTAATCAAGCTGACACACTGTGACACAGGCAAGGTCTGGTGCACAACGAAGGACAGGGCCTGGACACATTGTGACAGGACTGGACAGCCACACGTGGCACTGACCAACTGCGACCGTGTACGTGCATCCATTTGGCTTCTTATGATGCTACATTTGAGCAGCGGGGTGGCAATACTGCCAATGCTGCACTTTAGTGGCCCCGTGGATGACCTGGCATGGGTCATGCAGACGTTTCTTCCCTTAGCAACAAAATAACAGCAACACAACAACTCACTCTAAGTGAGGGAGATGACTGGACCAGGCCATGACTGCCAGCAGAGCCACTGGCAGGGCAAGGTAAGGATGGGATCAGAGTAGAAACTGGTCCACACCAAGTTTATTTGATATTGTGAGGATTGTCAAGTTATGTTTAAATTTGGGTTAGCCACTAAACTGTCACTTTATGAAGAAAATGTGGTCGCAAAAAGGCTCACACAATCACAACAATAGACAGTGGTGTTTCTATTTAACCGACAGGCAAATTTTAAGCCAATATTTGAATTATTACAAAATAGAAAATGTGACTAACACACATTCTGATTAACTTGTTTAAAACAAGAGATAAATTAACCATAAATTACAATTTGAGAAGAAACTGTATTGTCATTTCTGGCTTTTGTTTTTCTTATGGCAAAGTGTAATAATTATCTTATGTCACTACCCATGTTTCTCCTCCAGAAGCAGAGACTACATGTTCAACCTTCATGCAAGTTAAATATTCATCAGAAAAGGAAGATTAACACTTCAAATGTAATACTTTAAATTGTCATAAGCCTTGCATAAAAGTCATGCTCCAAACTAACTGTTTAACCTTTGCATCACAGGTCTCTTCAATGTTCTTAATCAGCCCTTCAGTCCAAATTAGAGGAAGGAATTTTCTAGATAAAGTGAATTATTTTCCTTTCTGAGGAACTCAAAGAAAACTATAGATAGGAATTTAGAAGATCGTCTTCACATTCCTGGGACTTAAGAATTATCAGGTTCATGAGACTTAAATCAACCCCTCAGGATATGAAAAGAGGATACGCAACAACAGGTTGATCGCAAGGACAGTGAGGATGGTCGACCAAGGGCCAAAGAAAACATGAAAGGGCATTTAAACTATACTCAAAGAGCAGGGTAGGTCACTGTCTGATCACATCATCTGTTCCCTTTTGAACAACACGAGCTCCATGAAAGAAGAGCCAACCAGGATCAACTATTAAAAGAAATAAAAGAAATGTAGATAACAAGCATCAAATTAACTCTAAGTTAACAGATGGAAATGACACATAAAGCGTGTATGTGGGGGGGGGTTGGTTGGTTATGTTTTAAATCAGCTCTGAATCCGACATGAGGGGCCTTCAATCTGTGCATTTTATCATGAAATGTCAAGACTATCAACGCATCCTATGACAAAATACTTCCAAGTATCAGGATGCTCCTCATAAAAAGCTCATAGGTCCTCCTGCAGGATACTGAACCAAAAGAATACAGCAAGAATAAATGATTATTTTTTTTTTATTTTATTATTTTTATCCCGCGTTCTTTTTCCCTTTTTATCACCTAGTGCTCAGTACCTAAGTTGCAGTCCTGGGCATTGCACTCCTTCTGCCAACCATGGGAGGGCCCTGCACTAAGCTCAAGTCTCCTTCTGTACCTGAGGAGTGAGCAGACTCTTCTTTTCACCTGGTGGGATGTACTGCGTGGAAGGATCACTTACTTCCAGCCAAGTCCTCCCCGTCCCCTTGGGTGCCCCGGCCAGCCAGGGGAGGCAGTGTATAGCCCAGGACTGCTGCATGATTTTGTGATGGTAGCTCACGTTAGCTACCCAAGGGAACACGGGGAGAACATGCAAACTCTACACAGAAAGGCCCTTTGGCCAGCTCCACCCAGGGTCTGGGTGCTGATGACATGGAGGAGTGAACACGCCCCCAGCACCCCCAGCGCCCCCAGCAGGAATTGATCCCAGGACATCCTAGCTGTGAGGCGGCTGCGCTAGCAGCTGCGCCGCCGTGCCCCTATTAAAAAACATTCTTATATGGTCCTCTACAAACGGTGACCTTCAGTGAAACGATTCATCCTGATGAACATCTATGCAAACATCTAAAGAAATGCAGTGCAGAGATTGTTTTTTTGACTGTGATTGCTGCTTAAAGACATGCAACACAACATCAAGGGTACCATAATTTCTGCCCTTGTCATTTATTTATTTCTGAATTTAAAAATCTAAATTCTGATTTCTTTTTAATATGGAAAAAGTTCCAGACTTTTGTTAGTTTCTCATTATTCCAGATAATTTTCCTCTTTTTTTGTGGAAGGGAAACAAACTTGACATCTGTTTTTGAACATATTCTGTAATTATGACTGACTTACTTTAACTTGAGTCAACATTTCAAAGTGATACATTTTCTTTAATCAAGTATAAAGCTTCATTTTTTGGCCTCAAATGCACTCACCATGTTTTACAGGAATGATGCAGGGCGTGGAAAGTGTGTTCAGGCTATGCAATAATGCAGCATTCGTGTGTTTTGGGACTTAGCAGATAAAAAAAATAAAAAAAATCAGAGGCGTGATTGACTGGAAGCTTAGCCCATGAGCACCACAACTGGAAAAAAACGGCATTAGTTGTTTGGATGGAAAATGTCTCGTTAAATCTGATCGGCATATTTGGAGTTACCCCCCGAGCTGCTTTGGTGACAGTTGCATTGCTGGGAACAATGCTGCTAAATTCAAAACCCTAATTATGGGAAAAGAAGAAGAGCTTCTAAAAATATATGTCTTCACCTGATTCAGCTCAGCTTGCTTCATAATACTCTGCCTGACTCAAAGAAACTTGGCGAGGGATTTAAGCATTCATAATCCACTACGGCAGTAAAATATGGAAACATGAAAAGCAAAAAGAACGGAGTTTTTAAGACACTGCAGGAATCAAAAAAGACATTATACATAAATAAATGAGCAAAAAAAGTTATTGGATGATTCTTTCGTTAATTTAAGGACGCTACAGTAGTTCATCAGTAATTTTAACTTCTTAAACATAAATTAAACTTTAATTAAAGAGTTGACCTTTTAGCGTTTACAAACCAGCAATGAATCAGAGCAAATTAAGACACACACGGAGGCTGGTTCATCAAAGTGAAGGTGGTTTCTGGCTCTCCGGCAAGCTGATATGATCCGACTAACACAGCTGTTCAAAGAGTTTATCTTCAAGCCACTGCAAATCGATTAAATTAATGAGGCATGCCTCTCTTTGTCTGGTACCAGCTGCCCGTTCAAGGGTTCACTGTCTGCCTTTTAGCGAGGATCTCAGCGTCTGCAGAGCTGTTATATTACAACATCGTAGCAAGTAAACTGTACTACATAATTACTATTTCACATGGGACCTGTGATTTGCTGTAATTACAAGAACCTTAGCATTTAGCACAAAAATAGTGGTGGTATTTTCTTTAAGACCTCAGATTTAAGCTAACCCATACTACCACTTCTGACAAACTGAAGCTTGCTACTTGCATGTGTTGCTCTTTGACTTGATTTTTTATTTTTTTATTATTTTTTTTAACTCACCTGAGATGCCCAAAGTGTTTGGTCAAGAATTCTCGAGTATCCACTGCTGCTACGTTGGACAAGGCAAAGTCGTGCAGCTCCGGGAAATGAGCAAAGGCTGCCCTCTGCAAGCGAAAAAAAAGGGTAAAACTTCATGAACCTAAAATTATACAGCCTATCAGTGTATATACTAGCATAACCAGGAGAAGTGCCCTGCAAAATGATCACCATGGCTATAAGAATAAGTCAAGAATATGTCATTGCACAATGATCAAAAATGATTTCAGATTCATGTTAATCTCTCACAGCATGTGTTCTTCAGATGCACAACCAAAACTAAAGAAATCACAAATATCATGCACACAAGAGTAAAGCGAGTGAAATGTTGATGATATGTCACTAGAATCATGCCTGTCTGACTGTCTCTACTTATAATATTTACCTGCAGTGAGGTGATTCTGTCATAGTGCAACGTGGTCATCTCTTTCTGAGTCAGAGCATTTCCTGTCTGGTCATTGATTTCAAAACCAGCGTAGAACTTCAGCATGTCGAGAAGCTGCAAAGGTTAGACAATGAGACGGTTAACTACCAAGTATAAAAGTCAAACTTCATGAAAATGTATTTTTTGCGCAGAGGTGTATTTTCCTTCGTTCTACCTGACAGAAGAGGTGTCCCTCATTCTCTCTTTTGAGGAGACCAGAGAGGTGGCAGCTGACCACCAGGTGAGAGTCATCCAGCACTGTGCTGAACCAGCGCCTGGTAGGCAGAAGTGCCTGGATACACAGAAGAACACATTCACTGCCTTGCACTGCATGATTCTAGCTGAAAATAAAATATTTGATTTCAAAGTCATAAGAACAACTAAATATGAAAATAGGAAAAAAAACAAAAAAACAAAAACAGTCTTTCCACAGAAAATAAGGTCACCTATCGCACAAACTGACAGGAGTAACAAAAATCAAATGACTCAACAATCAAAACATTTTGCAGTATTCAGACCATAATTACTAGCTTATTACATTTACTTCACTTTCAGGTTTTGTCTTGTATTTGCTTTGACCCATAATAGAGGTAAGAATATGATGCACTGACAGTAAGATGCAAAGAAAACATAAAGAACTGGCTCAGTTACTTCTACAGTCATTATTAATGCGCTTGCTGTTGCAAGAAGAGAGGAAACAGTGTAAATATAGTGACAAAGGCCCTCCTGTGGGATATACAACAAAAAACAGCCAGTGTGAAAGAGTGACCACTGCATATAGAATCAAAACATAATAGTTGAAAGAGAGCTGCCTCCAAGATAAAACAATATTCTGAAGAGAGTATGATGCAGTGCTTGAATAAAAACATAAACAAATAATAATAATGGATGAATAATGTTAATCTATCCATAACTGCTCTTTAAAAGGCAGCAAGTGATTCACAACAAATGATAGAACAAAAAGCTTGATTTCTAACTGCCATGGTTCATCTCAACACATTCCTTTGTGCTGAAATACAACAGGCAAGATAACAAGGATCTTTTTCCCCTGCGTTCATTTTCAGACCGTCATTGTGGTAAGTATGGATCTCTGGCAGCCGAGGCTTTGTAAAAGGAACGTGCTGAAGGACAGGAGATGTCTCCAAAGATACTCCACTAGCCGCTGCCAGGAACAGCAAGGCCAGCCTGTCAGCAGGCAGCCAGTTGAAATCTATTACATTCCCCCACTAGTAACGGAAGACCTGCTAAAGCAGCATGAATAACAATCTTAAGTGACAACGTGCCTTCATGTCAACATCACTGGCAAGTTTGGCTCTCTGAAAGATTATGCCCAGCTGAGTCTGATCACAGAGCTGAAAAGTGCCTTGATATTGTCCCTTTTTTTTTTCCTTCTTAACCCTTTAAAAACCCATTGTTATTCTGGGGTGGCCAACATGAAAGAGACTTTGCTACTTCATCAAGAATTCTTTGGTTTTAATTCAAATTGCTGCATCTTTTTTTGTTTTTTGGTTTTATGCACAAGTCTGTAGGTAATAACTGTAATCACTCCTTCCAGCTAATAACACATCACACAGCATCAAAATGAAGAGGGAAAGGGGAGGCATCCTCTTTCAACACTGTATATTATTAATTTAAAAAAAAGAAAAAAAAAAAGAAACATTATTAGAAAAATGATTTGGCTCTTAGATTCTAACCATGTCAAAGAGACACCACACTTTTCCTGAACCATATTTCAAAAATCATCAAGCCGCACACACAGCAGTGGATATGAATGCATCATGTTTCAACTGTAAATTTTTAGATGATGCAAAACCCAATCAAGTGAGAGAAAGCCTCGATGATGAAGGATTGTAAGACTTGCTCAATAAGGTTACAGAGCAGGGAGTTGTGACTTACCTCCAAATCAATCACAAGCTCAATGAATCTTTCACAGTAATGTACTTTGTCCATGGTTAAAGGCCCTGTGGAAAATGAGGGACATCATAAAGTTAAACCCTTGACTTTGTTCATACTGTCATTACACAAAGGCCAGAGGAACGGAGAATAGTGGACGTTGCAGAGGATCTGAGACCAGCACGCACGGACAAACCTGACATGCAATACTGAGTGGATGAGCTTCACTATGAGATGAGTACATTCAGTTAAGCAGCATGCTAGGATCTCATTCCTCATTAAGCATGCTTCTATATGTGTGTATGTTTGTCTAAATGTTTGTGTACTTAGAGCTGAGGCATGCAGCAAGTATCAGAGTGATGTGGATCCTGCTGGGTTTTAGATTGTTATCTATCCTGTCAGGTTTGAATTCCATCTAAACACACTCTGTTTTTAGCATTCAGGTGGGGGGCCTGTGTGTCGGCCTGTATTACAACATAATGGTCAGTGCCTGCAGCTCCGTGGAAGCTAGAGCACATGCTCCTTGGGCAGCTGCACGACTCAGAAAGAAAGTAGAAAGTAGAGCAACTGAAGATGTGATGAAGAAGGGGATGTTGCAAAGCTAATTACAATAACAGTGCTTTGAGATCAAGAGATAGCGCATGTAAAGACCTAATCTGGGACCAAAGTTCAGGATTATCATTTGGAGATAGTGATCAATACTAGAGATGTACTGTCTCCCTAATGTAAATCAGCTTTTATGGTTGTTCTTTTTGCTGAAATTAAAGTGTGGTTTACTTATTACCTGATGGTGGAATTGACATAAGAACGCCAAGAAACTTTTTAATGAGAGCTGAGAGGAAGGTCCTCTCTTTGGTTGCCCTGGAGATGACACACACACAAAAAAAATATTTAGAAAGATGTGGATCTTTGTAGTCTGTATAAATCTTTTAAAGATGACAGCAAAGAAAACAATATTACTGCTCAGCTGCATCAGCATCCAACTTATCAAATTTCTTCTTAATTAGATTCCAGAACTTCTGCAGCTTTGGAACTTTCTTCAGTTCTTGCTGGAGTCTCGACTGCACACATGACAAGAACAATCAATAGGGAGTCAGTGTAACAGCAAGGAATTAGTTCTTGATAATGAAGTTACCAAACATCATTTTAGGGTGTCAATAACCAACACTGAAGAAAAAAAAAAAAAGGAAAATGACATCTTACTGGTAAGAGGCACATCCACATAGGAAGAGAGATGAGCTGCTGCACCTGTTCTCTGATCAAATCTACCTCCTGGGGGGGCGGAGGGAGGGGGTACATTCATAGAGAGAGAGAGAGAGAAAGAGACAGATATATAGAGTAGGAAAGAGATTTGTCAAAATGCACCATGCGTGACAGAGTTTTATTGCACCTCAGCCCCCAATAAAAGTCTGCATCTAAAATATTTACAGGCCTTTATGGGATACAATCAAAGGGCAGCAGGCTATCACAGCAGATTTTAAAGTGAGACATCTGCAGTGTTCCTCTGTGGTCTGCTGCAGTTATTCAGGATACAGAAGAGCTGCCCTGTGTTGCAGTACCTTGTCTTATACTGCCACCTAGAGGGCAGTACATGTAACTGCCTTCAATTTCACTTCATTTTTGGCAAAGCATATTGACATATCTTATTTTCTACAGTTGTTATTGATGTGGATATTTAAAAGATTTAACAAAAACAAAAATGTACACTATCTACATCTGTCAAGTCTACTATCCCACAGTTTTACCAAAAAAATAAAAAAAATAACAAAAAATTTTTTTAAATTCACCACAACTCTGCTGGAGGTGTGTTAAGCAGAAAAGCTTTTATTAATTAATTCATGTAACCTGGCTATAAAGGAAAACTTGTTACTTTACACTACATAGATATTACAACGTAAATATAAACTGGTGACTACCACTAATGGCATGAAGGCATTCATTTGTCAAAGAAAGTAGATTAAGAATCACTTCACCAATAAGTCAGTTACATCATTTGGTTGTCATGGCAATACACACCAGACTGTTGAAGCAATGGTCCAGGAAGACGAGGACAACAGTTTGTTCCTTCAGGGTGAGGCCAGTCTCACTGCCCGCCAACACAGCTTCCATTACACATTTGAAGAAGAATGGGAAATGTCCAGGCTCCTTTTTGAAGACCTGATGAACATGATATCAAAATGAATGTTATCAAAAGCGCCATAACAGCTGGAGATGAGCTAAATATATATAAAGTAGCCCAAAAAGCAAGGGAATTTGATTTTGGTAGAACATTTCTCTGCTGTAACAATGCTTCTTGGGCATAAATCCTATATCACTGGAAAGCCTGATTATTTCCCCTTTAAATGGTGCTCCATGTGTAAGGAACACGCATTTGTGGGATGAGCAGCAGAGCTGAGTTTGTGGGTTGACCCTATGAAAGATTTGGCAAATCTTGAAATTCTGCAACTAGTGGCAATCCCTTATCTCCACAGTCTGGGACTAAACTCTATCTTCCAAGATGACAACACTCTCTCTCCTCTGGTCAGGGTTTCTCAGAAACCACCTGGTGCTGGAGAGGATGGAAAGAGCTGCCAGCCATCCTGACCTCAACCCCCCTGAACATATGTGGGATCAGCTTGGGTGAGCCGTTAGTGCTAGAGTGACCAACACAACCGCGTTGGCTGACTTGCAACAAATACTGGATAAAGAATGCGATACCATCCAACAGTAGTGTGTGACCAGCGTGAGGAGGCTGTTGTGGGTGTGTGTGGTTCTTCCACACACTACTGAGGCTCCTGTTTGGTAAATGGATAAACTTATACTGTTAAATTGCCAATACGTCTTGTGTCTTCAGAGTTCAATCATCCAATCCACCAAACAAGGTTCAACCACACACACGCACACACATAAAAAAAAGAAAAGAAAAGAAAAAAAAGCTGTTCTTCATTAGTGGAGATTTTATGAATGTAACCCACATACTCATTTCAAATGCATGTTCCTTACAAATCTTGGATTTTCTAACTGTATAACCTTTATTGCACAAATTCCCTAACTTTTTGTTCTTATTTTTTATATTATACAGTGTTACATGTAGTTTTACATAAAATGTAAAGTAAAAGTAATGTAAAGTAATTTGTAAAAACAAAACAAAAGACTGATAGCAAACCAGGTTTATTTATTCATTTTTATTTTTGCCTTACCTCCCAAGCTGGAACATTCTCTCTGAACTTCTCGTTGACGATGCAACAAATGGACATCAAGTAGGCTTTGCTGGACACCTCAGGTGTGTAATTCACCCAAAGATAATTTTCAAGGTACTGACTAAAGGGGGAGAAAGATAAGGTTACTATATCCCCAACCGCAGTGGCTGCATCCAAGTTAACAAGGAAGTGAAAAGAAAATAACCTACCTGAACTCAAGCAGCATAATTTTTCTGATGGCAAATCTATAAATATAAAGGAAAGAAACCATGAATAAACACACAGAAATATAAATGTAACAGAAAAAGATAATGAAAAATGCAGTTTAAGTTAAAAATGCTATATGTCTACTCACTTAGACATGAGAATCTCTTTTTCATAGATATCTTCCATCACCTGAACACAAAGACAAAAAATATGTATTCAAAACATCAGTCACGAAGCCAAACATAAGAGTACTGCAATGTGTGCGCTCTAAAACTACTGACAGAACTTATTGCCCTCGATTCAAACTGAGGCTACTATGAACCCTTTCACCCACCAAAACACTGCTGCAGATAAATTTGTAGCCAACAACTACCAGAGCATGTTGGTAAAAGTGCTCAGCAGCATCCCCAGGGATGCGACACTGATCTGACCCCCAAACATCCTATCCAGCCTAGCATGCACTGGAGCTAACCCAATCCCTACAGTTCCATCACTGCAACCACAGGATGCAAAACAGCTGATACCAAGG
Source organism: Arrhamphus sclerolepis (assembly GCA_037176975.1). NCBI lineage: Eukaryota > Metazoa > Chordata > Actinopteri > Beloniformes > Hemiramphidae > Arrhamphus > Arrhamphus sclerolepis. The sequence goes on along the minus strand of JBAMYA010000015.1, from coordinate 4,839,969 downwards.
TTCTGGTGCCAGACACCACAGGACACACCAAAAGGTCACTTTTCTATTTCCTGATGGGTTAGAGCTGTTTTTGCCGCATGAGCTGGACCTACAAGAAATTATTCATAAAGGGCTTTATGCCGTGACTACGCTGCGCACATGGCAGCTTTGCCATTTTGAAAAATTAAACAGAAAAAAAGATGCATCAATGCATCACTTACCTTAGGGTCAAAAGGTAGTTTATTTTTGGCATGAGGAGCCCAATATTTATTGGCCAACTGAAACAAAATAAGGAAAGCATATTTAACAAGTCATATGAACTTACAAATACAATCAATGAAGAATTAGAAATTATTTTTAGCTTAGTATATTAGTAAGAAGAAAAACAAACACATTAACTTCATTGCTTTGTTGTTGTTTGTTTAGAGCTCTTTTGACTGTACAAAAAGAGCCAAATGATAGAGATTGAAACATTAATGTATTCAGCATCAGGCAACAAACAGTTGAGATCCATCCTCACCACATATACAGATAAACTAAAGATAAAGATAAAGATTAGCTCAGTTAATAAAACCAGCTTTTTCATCTATGGCTCTTAAGTAAAGTGAAGGTCTACGTTCCATCTGAAGACTTTGAGAGAGTTATTCATCCTTTCATGACCTGTCGACCGGATTATTGGAACTCTCTCCACATTGGGACTGATCAGTTGTTACTCCGTTTTTTTTTTTGATTGTTTGATTTTTTTCATTTAGGTGTCTTCATATTATGGCTCCACCTTAATTGTCAAGAGCTTTTAAACTGTCATAGTCAGTTTTGAAAGTTCCAGGATCTAAATTAAAAAGTTGAATTGATAGAGCGTTCTCTCTATTGTTACTTCAAAATTGCGGAAAAGCCTGACAGTTAAGATCAGGGAGGTCCAGACCAGTGAACATTTTAGATTCTGCTGTGTTCTGAAGAAGAGATGCCTTTGACATGTGTGTTTCAACAAGACAATGACCTGAAAAACACCAGTAAACAGCAGCATCTTGGTTCCAGACCAATAGAACTAACATTACAAAGCGGACAGCCCAAGCCCTGGACCTTCAACCAATAGAAATCATGCATTTGTGTGAATGGAAATAAAAGCTATTATATGGATTTTGAGCTTTAATCATATTTTTTAAACACACTGTGATTAATTTTTTGAACAGTACTTCATTTCTCATATATATTATTTCATTTGTTACTTTTTTATCGGAATGCTGTTGTTTATATTATTTTATTAGGCATTTTCTATTTGCTCTGTTTTTCTTTGAGTAAACTAATTTGCTTATATTTATTGATAATTTAGGATGTGTTTTGTTTTGTTTTTTTGTTAACCTGTCCAGTACTCTGATCAACCGAGGTTGTTATAAGTATACTATATAAGTAAACTCTGTCTTGACAACTACGGTGTGTGTGTGTGTCTTCAGTTTACCTGTGTGACATATTCTGCATTGATCTGAGATACTGAGGGCGCAGCAGCCTTTTTAGCAGGGGTTTCTTGCTCCGTGGTGGCCATCTCAGTCAGATTACAGTAACAACTCTGATGACAAAACACATAGTAGAAATAAGCTGCGGTTCAAACACTGTGTTTGCTCATAAACCTTAAGAAGGCTGCTGAGGTCTGGCTATATAGATGCAACAAACTGTTGAAACGTACAAAGGTTAGCTGCGACAAAGTTGGTAAGACGAGTTTAAAAATTCAGAATATTTGTCGATAATACATGTAAAAATCGAAATATTAAGTTCTGATTAATACTTCTACGAACACAGTCGTAACATAAAATTAGGTTAGCTTTTACAATGGAGTGATTGGCTAAGCTAATAGGCAGTCCTGATATACAACTATGAAAGTTAATTAAGAATACAACTACTGCTACTATTATACTATAAAAACGTAGGTAAAATAATAACGTAATCTCACTAACCTTTACTTTTTATTCGGCATGAGTGAGATGGTTACACATGTAAAAACTACAACGCGCTGAATTCGACTGACTTCCTGTGTGCGTACGTCTCTATAGACGTTCCCGAGGCACAAAGGTATTTTGTCTTTCGTTCCGCC
>JBAMYA010000015.1:4825157-4837804 GCA_037176975.1 Arrhamphus sclerolepis | reverse complement strand
GTGGATTGGTTGCAGAGGAAGTGTTGACTGAAGCTGCAAATCTGAGATCTGATTTCAATTATAATGCCCCTGTTTTTTTCTTGCAAGTACATGCACAAAGTGAACATTTGTTTGACATCTTAAATTAAATTACAAGCATGCCTTCTGCTTGAAAGCTTTCTTGCAGATTGCAAACTGGTAAAGCTTCTGTCTTTTATAAAAGAGAGATGATGCAATGGGCTGGTGAACAGAAGGTTCTAGGAAAATTGGGACATTGTTTTTTTGTTTTTGTTTTTTTTAGAGGAAATCTGTTCTTGTGATCTTAAAAAACCTGCTTCTGTCTTTTTAGAAAAAGCCTCACAGACCGTCTCACATTTTTTTTGGTTTGTAATGAGTTGTTTAATGGTTCCTAAGCTGATGAAGAAAATGACTTCAAACACACTTGCAGAACTAATTTGCACTTGAGGTATGGGCCAGTAACGTGAGATAATCCGTGCTGGTTACTGTTGTTAGAAGAAGGCAGAGTAAAGTTGTCATTTTCTTTTCATTTTCATTGCGAGGCCACAAAGTACCATAGCTGATGTTGTTATATCGTAGTTATTCTTAAAATAAAGGTTAATTTTTGTTAGCTTATTTGCATTCTGGTTGCAGTTACAATAACACATTGCATTCTGTCTTTGGGAATATTTGCATCTTGAACTTTTAGATGTGAGAGTTCAAATACAGAAACTTTGTGGAAGCTTTTACACATTTTACCAAATAAAGGACTCTTGGCTGCTTTGGATGTCACTGAAGTTTACATAGTAATGGAAAATATTTTTAGACATAGAATACGCTGATGAATTTTTAAATCTTCACTTTAAATGTTTTCTCCTGCATGGTGAATGGTCCCTCGGCGTACACAGGACAAAAGATATGGTACTTGTAATTCTAGAGAGCCGAGAATAGTTCAAATCAATGCATCTGATGAGAAAACGTTCATCGTAAAGCTGTGGCTGGACAACAGCAGCCACTGAAATAATCTATAATATCTTTAATAAGTTTATATTGTTAAAGGGCAATTCCCACAATGTTACTGGGGAAGACAGAAGCCTTTATCATATTATATTTAGATAAAAAGCATCAACAGCAGATCTAATATTTACACATACTGAAATAACACTTTTCTATCGTACCAGAAAACACTAAATAGCATGCTAAATAGTTACGTCTTACTGCAATTCATTTTCTTCAATGTGTGTAGAAACTTTAATGTCAACCTGGCAAGAAGCGTGTGCATCCATCAAAATGTATAGTATGAAAAATTCAAAAAAGAAAAAAAGATTAGAAATCTGATTTCACAACTTTACTTTCATTGTTTAGAATAGAACAGTTAAGAGGCAATGTGACACATATGTCAATAAAATCATCAGTACACAGATTACTGCTGTATACAATTACATATTAATGCATGAAGTATAAATAGAGTCATCATAAAAGTTATTTATCTAAGCTGTCACAGAAAACAGAGCTTTGCATCTTCACCTTTATGGTTTTAAACTATGGGTATAATTTTGTTTCTGATGAGATTGCAGTAATTTCATAATCAAACCAAAATATTGGTCAATATCATGTAACAGTTTCAGCACATCCTGCAGCTCAGCAGTGGACGTTAAACTTTTTTTTTTTTTTTAAAAGAAGTGCACAAAGAACACAGCAAAAAAAAAGTCAGTGCTATTTTAAATGAAAAATCTAAAATACACATTTTCAAACAAATGGTCATTCCCTTAATTGTTTTAACCTTTTTGTTTGTATTTTCTGTACATCTAATGTTCCTACAGTAAGGTATAGATCTGGCTAATTAACATTATCAATACATTTCTATCAAACACAAGCCTATCTAACAGTGCTAACAGGGGCTGCAGTGTCAGAGGCCTCGTGTAGTAGTTTGTTTTTACTGGATCACAATCATGAATGATGGGCATATTGAAGATTTTCATGAAGCTATTGGTGTTTTTATTTTTTTTATTTGTTTTTGTGCCAGTGAGCTGAAACATCAAAAACAGACAACTGTTAAAACATTTTTCATGAAGGACAGACACAAAATGCAAGATGATGGATTGTAAAAAAAACAAAACAAAAACAAATAAAGCATCTCAAATTGAAAATGCTGAAAAATAAAGTAATATTTGAATTGTAATAATAAAAATACATATAAACACTTTGTAGATAATATACAAAATATCAAAATGTTCAGTAGATAATTATTTCTACTTATCTACTTAAGATTATGGTAGTTTTTCAGACATGATGCAAATGCAGAAGAACAGATATCGCTTTGCAGCTTTCGTTGCAGTACTTCAACTGACCACAAGAGGGGAGCAGACACCACCGAACGCCACTGCTGGCTCGCTTGTTCAGCAAACACAAAGTTCTATTCAGTCAGTGCTGTGACCATAAAGACATGCTTTCACAATATGTCAGAGGATTAAAAAAAAAAGAAGTACATTGTGAAACAAAAAGGATTCTAACATGAAAACAAACAAAACCACTTTCGCTGAGGCAAGCGAACCACAATGTGTGGAGGCGTCTCATGAGGCAAGGCAGCTCCTGAACCGGGCTCCCCTACTGTAGCCCACTGCTATGAGGAAAGAGAGTCACACACATCGCATAGTTTGCCTGGAGGAAGAAAACCACAGTTAAAGTCCATGTGCAATGCCACAATGACAAGGGCCGCAGGCTGGTACACTGCGCACAAAGGACAATATTGACCAAAACAGCCCATTTTCTTTGTAGAGTAGTTGCAGGTCAACTTGGTAGAAAATGTGCATTTGACAAAACACAAGAGAAAAATAAATGTCACCCTGTCTTTACTCATTTGTGATGAAGCCTAGTGGTGAGGACACAAAGAAACGAGTCTGCTATAGGCCATGACGTGGTTATGATGAGGCTGTGAGGATATACTTGTGGCTTTGCCAGTGTGTGTATGAAACATGCCTGCTGAAAGACCGAATATAATGTTTAATGTCTGATGGACAAGTGGTTTCCGAGCAGTGAATTTTAGCGGTTGGGCTGAGTCTGAGTTTAATTACATGCAAATTCTTTGCACTGTTGCTGCTGCTTGTTTGGATGTGGGAAAAAAATGCAGAACGGATTCAGACCTCAGAGAAGGAAAATCTGAAGATATACACATATTTGAAACAGATCTCGTCTGAATGACGTGCATTTATTTCTCACTTTAATTGGTGAATTTGAACAAAACCATTGGAAAAATTATTTACTTCGTGTAAACCAGAAAATCAGGAATACCTAATTGTAGAATAATTAAAGAAAAAAGACAGAATACATGTTCCTTCTTTGTCAAATATTAAAACTTTATGAGGTGGGCATTTTCTTGACCTACTTGATAAAGTAAATAATGAAAACAAAACAAAACAAAGAAACAACTTCAATAAAAGCTAATTTTCACAAACTAACATCGAGAATGTTCCCCTGCTGGGGCCCTTTAAAACTTAACAGCAGAACATTAACACACATTGTATATTTATGGGGAATTGGCCTGCCTTCTCTCATAAATAATTGCTTGTTTGTATTTTTCAGCCCTCAATAAAAATCTTCAGGCTCTATTGGCTGCCTCTATTGTTCAATTTTTGATGACAACAATCAAAACAACACAGTGGTAGGGTAAAGATCAATAACATGCTCCACTCCAGAAGGGCGGTGAAGAGAATAGTCGGAGTGAAGATGCATTCCAACTCAGATTATCAATACGGTTCAAGATCTTTGAGAAAAGAAATGTTCCAGGAGCAATGGTTAATGGTGGTATTTTCTCCTAACGTCGTCACCCTGCTCCCAGTGACAACCCACTAAACAGACACTCACTCACTCACAGAAGACAGACTTGCCCTGCAGCCTTGTGTGGTAGCGTCCTTCTTCTATTAACCAGGTCGCCTCAGAATCAATAGAAAACATAAAGAGGCCTAATCTTTTCAGGTGCTTGGCGCTGATTGCCTATTACACAATAATAACACACCTACAGCCCCATGAAGCATGAGAGAGAATCACACTCGCATCATCGGAACACATTACACACAGCCCCAAACCAGTCACACAGTAAATCTGAAGGTTTACAACTGAACAGATGGTGTCAGAGGTGGTGCGAGGCCTTTATGAGGGGTGTCAGCTAGCGAGCTAAGAGAAATTCCACCAGAAACAGCGGGATATCAGGGGATACAGTTTATCGCCTCGTGCAATGAGACACTGCTGGTATCTCCCTTTGTAGACTGTGGTCTCTAGTCCTCTGGTATGTGGCTTTAGGTTGTAGAAGTCCATCAGACTTGTTTCTGAGGTAGAGGAACAGCTGCTGCGGTCGTAAACTCGGTTTGAGGACAAAGCGGATTACTAGTTTAGATTCTCGGGTCTAAAGTGGGATAAACACATACTCAAAAAAGCACCCCAACAAAACAACTGGGGCACATGTGCAGCTTTGCATTGCAGCAATGAAATGTCATAAACACTGTACAATGATTTGATTTTTCAGTCAAGTTTCTCTTAGATGCTGGGCCATCATCGCCTTCTCTTGAGAAAAGCCTTACTGGACTCTGTCGGTGTCTCTATATACTCATCCAGCAGGATAGGTGGAAGATCTGAGATTCAGGCAAGTCCAGGACTGGAACCAGAGCCACAGATGGGGTGGACTCTGCTAGAGTGCTTCTCAAACTTTCTTCAAGACCTGGATAGAAGTGGAGAGAAAATGAGGGATTAAGTGTTATTCTCAGGAGAGCTTAAACAGGAATTGGACATTTGGTACTCGTGTAGCCGTCCCACTGGGACTGTCCCAGCAGCAGGGCTACACTTGACACCTCAACAAGAAACCAAAGGCTTATTTACAAATTATTGGCATTCTTAAACGGTTGGCAGATTGCAGCCTCCAACCCCATTCACCCCCCCTGCAGTGCAGACATATGGTCAGAAAGAACTAAATGATAGACCACTATTCTCAGATTTGCACACGGAGCCACATATGATCAAACGCACAAATACACAGAAGGAACAGCCGAGCAGCTAGTTGGGAGTATCCAGTGGAACTGATGTTCAACTCCTGTTGAGTTGGGATATTAGGTGGCTGTGTTGAGGCCGCCAGCTGACACATTGTTAGTGGAAGTGTGTATGTGTTTGTGTGTGGCCACACTGTATGGACGGTGAACTTGCGAGAATTCATTGAGCGTCCCAGAGCCATGCCTGATGACAGCCTGTCTATTTAGCAGCAGCCAGCTGGGCTGTGGTCCTTCCCTCTTGAGCTCTGTACACTAATTGGTCACAAGTGTCTCATGGTTGACTGTCCAGCCAGATTTCTTCTGTAATAACAGCATATTGGATGGGACTTGGGTGTGGTCACTGTGTTCTGACATGACCGTAATAAAGCTATACATCCTGGAGAGCATGCGGCGTCACCGTTGTACTATCACTATTAGAAATGTCAATCTAGTGACATTCACGGTGACATCTGCCAAAAATAATTCTTGTCAAAACACGGTTCCTCATTGGTTATCTGGATCTCAATAGACAAACCGACTAGTGCTCTTTTAATAAAATCCACCATAAATGTAATATTGTGTGACATTTGTGTGAACTTCCAGAAAGTGAAATCAGGACATAGAGGTTTCAAAAGCTGTTCAGCACAATTTAATAAGCCTCATTCTCTCTTTATTTGAGGCACACACAGCATGCCAAGCATCCCGACAAAGAGCTTCCACAGCCTAATTAGCTAATATGCACTACAGCTTAAAATGCCCCCAATGAACACAAGGGCTTTTTGCTGGGCATTAAAAGCCTAAATATGTGTTATCAGAGCACCATGGGAAGCAGGATCCTCAGGAGATACAGCTAGCTGACAACTGAATGTGCTGCAGAGATCACAGACAGGGGATGATTTTATTAAGAGACGGAACAAACCCTTTATCACACCTTGAACACTAAGCATGTTTTATGTCGGGAGGTTTTAATCTTTGTACCACCGGATGGGAAATAATTGCACTTTCTCTTTGAGGTTCTTTCAGTGCCTGTAAAGACATGTGTGTTTATGCATGAAAGAGCATCGGCGAGGGGGGTGAAGGTGATATGAATGACCGTGCAATTTTCTGTTTTTAATGTCTTTTTAAGTGCAATGGAAGCAAAGGCAGCATGAGTCCCTCCAAATCCAATAAATGCTTTGGTAACATGCGATCAAAATCCTATGTAGATCTCCCATCACACTGTCCTTTACTTACCCTTTGGGCTACATGGGCAGTGGCATTGTGAGGCTCGGGGGGGGGGGGGGGCAGGCGGGTGTAGGAGTCAAAGCAAAATCATAATAGCATTAGATAAGACCAGACCACCTACCCAAAAGGACCAGCTATTATTCCGCTTCATGGTAAATATAATATGTAAAAACTCTGAGATTTCAAAGCCAAACCAGTACTAACGCCTCCAAACCTTTTACAGTGGTCTTAGTTGAAGGAGAAGGAGGAGCGTCAGTGAAGGATACGGTAGAAAGGAAAGAAAAGGGTGTGATTGTGTGGAATGGATGCTGCCTGCTGGGTTTATGAGGCTTTTAAGCGGTGGAAAAGCCCAGAGCCAGTGCTTTTCGTGCAACACCCTTTTCCTAACTGGTCAAATTAGCCACTAAACAAGTTCGTAATTAGAAAGTCTTAGCTAATAAAAACTTAATCCAAGGTGAACAGACAGAATCAGCAGGGCTGGAAGCGTACAGTTCACTAGAAGAGGAAGCATAAGCAATATTTAACCCTAACCCTAATGGCATGACCTATAAGCAATAATTATACAAATCACATGACCTCCCATATTTGCAGAGAGAAGCTCAAGCCACAAAGCTGCAGCGATTTATTGCATACCTTTGCAGTTCCTCTCTGTTCTTTGGAGCTTCGTGTTTTATCTAAGCTTAACTTTAACCCATTAAGACAGGATGCAAATATTGATACATTTCCCTTTCAGACCAAGTGCAAGTTTTGTACATTTCTCTTCTTTTGGTGCCTGATTTAATTTGATAATTTTACAAGCAGTCATTGTTAAGACACCTGGCCTTTGAATTTCATTTTTAATGTTGATGGTGCAAATGCAGTCATGTGAAACAGAAAGCCAGAGGTTAAAGCTCACTATTTGAGCTGAGTGAACATTTAGATTGGCTTTTTGAAGAGTGATTTTATTCACTGGTGAATTTCTCAAATCAGCTTTGACTATTTAAGTCCAAGTTTTTGATGTAAAATAATAGATAGACGTTTTATGTTTTTGTACTACAGCAATGTATGCATGTCTCCAAAAGATAACATTTCAATTAAGGTGTGCATACATAACTGATGTTAAAATCCAACCCGACAATTTCCTTTTGGGGATTAATAAAGTTATATCTATCTATCTTGAGCGAGCATTTGTGATGGGATTTTAGTTATTCTACACACAAGAAAACATGTAGCCTGTGTAGCGAGAAATATACAGTATCATCATTCAGAGAGTGGAAATTTGGCTATGTGCAGTTCTGAAAAATAAATAAAAAAATAAATAAGGAAGAAACAAAAAAAAAAAGCCTATAAAATGTTATCTGCTGACAGGAAACAGCAACTTTGCAGTGTCCAATTCATCCGTGAGCTGCATGTTCCTTAGAAAATGAAGAAAGAAATCCCCCACTTACTCCGATGTATGTAAAGTTATCTCATGTTACATTAAAACGAGCTGGGTCCTTCAAAAGATGATCAACTGATATATCTGATCTGCTCCTTTTGTAGTGTTTTAGGTAAAACCGACTACCATTTATAATGACTTTAAGGTAATTCAAGGATTACTTCGTGAGCATTACACCTCAGTATAACCCCAGATGGGTGGTCGCACGATTTTCTTACTCTTAAATTTTGATAATAGTCATAATGCAGCTTGCTCCTTACAACACATTTCTCTCCCTCACTGGTTACAAGAACTGACTATATCATTTAGCAAATAAACTACTTGTAATCTGTTTAAATGGCAAATGCTGCAGTCCCACAAGCTTTGAAAAAGAGCAACAGATCATGTCATTATTTGGAGTGCAGCCTTCAAAGAAAAGAAAGCTGCTTACGTAAAGAACTGGTTTGACCAGGTTCAAAGTTATTCTGAGGTATCTGGTATGCTCGTGTGTATTTATAAAATCAGAATGTGACCCGTATGCATGGTAGGGGCTGAGTCAACGATAAATCATCTTCTGAGTAGGAACAAATATGCCAACTGTGTGTAGCTGAATATGAATCTGCAATGTTTTTGTTTTGACACACAGCATTTCCATTTTCTGTCTTATGGGGTGTAAAATGGTATAAAATGGGTGTAAAATGTTCTCTACAGGAATGAATATGATGTAATTATACAGATTTTCTCTCAGCTCTCTCCAGCATCCTCTGACTGTCATTGGAGAAAGTGACATGAAAGAATAGCAGTCAGGGAATGATGCATCACTGCTGTTTTACAGAAAGTGTCCTCTCCTGAAATCCTGGTGGAGACTCCGCTTCACTGTAGAGTCATGCAGAGTGGTCTTTAGGAAGGTGGTCTGTGACACATTTGCCTCTACAGACCACATCTGTTTATTCTGATCTGAATGCCTCCTTAATTCATCCAGAGTGGACACACGCCTGTATGTAGCAGCGTCCACGAGTAATCAGATTACCCAGGGAGCATGTTAATGCCAAGTCTCTTTCAGAAAACCCTTCTATTGTAAGTAACAAGTTGAGACAAGATGTTTAAAGGTTTCATTCGAACCATATGTCACGTCTATCAGCTGTGAAACCTACAGCAAGTAAAAGAATGGGGGGTGGGGTTGGAGTGGGGGGATGCAGTCACATTTTGCTCCCGTGTCGTCTGTCTGTGCGCTGACAGCAGCGGTCGCAAGGCTGTGACTGCTAGCGCCAGAGGTGTTACTTTTTCTCCTTTGACTTTTTGGATTCATCACCCCGTGAGCATCAGCCGTGACCCATAAAAATGCCCATGGGTGAGCTTGGGGTGGACGAGCGTGCATCAAAAGGTAACAGATTCAAACTCAACGATGAGTAAGTAAGAGGTTTTAGGGAAACCTTCTGTACAGTCCATAATCAGAGTAACATACATATCAAGGGTTAAGTTCAGGCTGATTTTTTTTTTTAACAAACTAAGTGATGATTGAGTTACATATTTGAGGATTTCTATGAAAATAATTGACCTTTTCAACCTGTTAATACACATTCAAGTTTTAAAATGGACATTTTCAATTTCCAATGCATTAATAATGTATTTTTTTAGTAGCATGGGTATATCATTGTCCTTTCTGAACTAACATGCATAATATATCATGCAATAATGTTCAGTTTAAATTGCGCAATTAGTTATCAACAAAAAGAGCACTGTTCCTCTGCCTAAACAGATCGACGTTTAAAAAATTCAGTTCTGGCAACCATAATTCAATGTTCTGAAGATGAAAAGTCATATCAAAGCTAGAAATGACAGTTAGATGGCTGGCTTGGCAAAGATTCAAAAATGTTAATTGACTGCTTCGGCTTGACAACCGACTCTGAGTGATCGATGTGCTCATTGCCCTTTTCTCTCAGAGAGAACATCTCTCAGGATAAAACAAATACTGCTCCACATTCGCCTTGACGAGAACCTAGAATCCTGGGAGCCGGAGATGGTGGCGTATAAAAGCGTAATGATGACAAAAGACTGTGCCAGCTGCTTGGGTTACTGTACACACCGCAGACAACAAATGACTTACAATAATTAAACACAGGAAGAAGAGGAGTTCCTCTTCAGGGACTGCTTCCTTGAATACTTAATACCAACTTAACCAATGTTGGCTCAAACTTTCTTTGAAAAAGAGTGCAGACACAGAGCGAAACAGACTGTTACTTTGTTTTCATTAACACGGTTGTGGAAATCAACTTTGTAGGAGCGGTGCATCTCAGAAACGTTGTGGTTGACAAGATGGCTTCTGTGGGCAACATCTGTTCACAACAGATTATTAAATAGGATAAATTATCTGATGGATTCACTCTTAATAAATGAGAGCATAATATCATTTTGAATCTCTGTATACAACCATCAGCTGTGTCATCCCTTTTCTCTACCCTTTGCCCCCCCCCTATCTTTCTTAATATTGCATTTTTGCCATTTCCTTTTTCTCACCCCTCCCTGCATTCACCATCGCAGCCACATAGCGGGTATACAGTAATAGCGATAGTTGTAGTAGGGGGTAGGGTGGTCCTGCCTTACTAGCTGATTTAATGAGCTCCTATGGGGTTTGGACTGAAGCCATCAAAAGCTGTGTGCTACTACATAGCACGTTCTGTTAAACAGATGCGCCTTTGCTAATGATAGTAATGTAGCTTGCTTCAAATGCTTCAAGCATGAACATAGGAGCAGCTATAGGAAGAGAAAGAGGGAAGATAAATGTGTCTGCAGTGGGTGCGTAACCCACCATATGATTGAGAAGGTTTGATAAAGAGCATTGGGAGAATCTCACGTGTACAGTCTTCAGATCCCTCCTGACCTTTCATCTCGGCAGCTGTCTGCAAGTGATGGGGAGCAGGGGATGGCGAATACTGAATGAACTGTAACAAAATCCGTTTGGTTTCAGCTTAAGGACCCAGCTGAAAAAATTAGAAAAATCAGAGTAAAAACTCAAATATGATGTAAATAAGAACTGTAAGAGCTGATGAGAAATTCCTCAGATGTTATCCGGATTAATTGGAATTGTCTTATTTAGTCCCGTGACAACACCCCAGCATAATAGCCTGTTAGGACGCAATTACAGTGGGACTGGTCACATCTGAGAGACCTATGCAGACCACCACACTAGCCTCAGGACTCACACAGACTCTCTAATGATTGCCTCATTATGGACACAAAAGGTTGTGCTAAACAAAAGGAAACGTTAGAGGATGCTGATGCATGGCTCATTTATTCAATGCCAGGATGGTGATCTACCCTGACTGTAAAATTGGGGTTAAAATGGAAAAGCTTTTCATAAGAGGAAAACTGAAGTTCATCTGGCCACTGCTATTTCATTCAAGACATACAGCATTTGGCACTTTTATGGCTCAGTGCATACAGTAACTGAGAGGTAGATAAGTGGCTATCAGTTGTGTTATCAGTTTTTGTTACAAAAACACGAGACCTGCAGATAATGACTCTACAAGTGTGTGATAACTCCATGCTTCGACAATTAGATGAGCCATCCTTTATAATCGTTTTATGCATGACTTTTGAGGCAACCTGGTAGCCTCACAACATCACAGTCAGCATCACAGTCTGCCATGTTCAAAAGCAACTCATTCAGTGCATAGAAGAGTCCTTCTGATCTGTATTAATTCCACATTCAGTGCCGAAGTGGGAAGTCAGAGCTTGAAAACACGTCTTTCAGCCTGAAAGCAAAAGAAAAAGAACAAAGTGGAAAAACGCATGGTTGCCTTAAGGTTTGCTTTGATGCTGTGCAGTTAACAACACAGACCCTGGACCCTACAAGTTACATTGATCACTAAAGCTAAAAATATGCTGAGGGAATTAAAAAAAAAATGTTACCTCACTCAGGTTTGCAACCAGGAAATCAGACTTTTGAGTTTTTCCATACAATTTTGTAACTGGAGCTAACAGTTGATCAATGTTGTCCTTCACACCTTGTAGATCTGATTTGAAGGTTCAGGGCAGTTCCGTAGTTGATTTCTAACACACCACACATCAAAGACCCAGTCACTAAAGGTTTTTTGCAGTCCAGGATCATCCTGATGCTGGAGCTTCATCCAGATGTATTTAATTTTAAGGCACAATTTGCAGTAATTCATAAGATCAGATTTTTATCTGGTATGCGTTTACATGCATTACATAATTTTTTTTTTTGGGGGGGGTGGGGGTCTGATGGCAACAACACATTATTTAGACCATGCTTTAAAAAAATTGCCCAGTTTTGAACCAGTTACATCCAAATGTAATCACACAGATCACAGTGTTCTGTAAAATATATTACTATGAACTGACAAACTGTTGGTCGTTCACGTCTGTCAGATTGTGTCGCTTGAGCTCCATTCATGGGTGTTTATCAGGAGGAAATCTACTTCATTCAGAGTATGGTTTCCCTGGCTCTGAGCCAGTCTTTGATCAGATTTTACTATCACTCCAGGGTCCACTGGAAATGGTTCAAGAGAGTTTTCAGATGGACCTCTGAGTTGCTCTGTGCGCCCACTCTTAAATTAACCAAATCTAGGGGATCAAACTTTAGAATGGCTAGTGCTACATTCCATGTAGCAAGTGAGTTGCTTTCAAGGGGGAATTTAGCTACAAGAAAATATTTAGATAAAGGAATAAAATTACATGTCAGCGCATACATAGATACACAAAAATGATCAAATATATTCGATAAAAACACTGAGATTGAAGTGAAAGGACAGTGCCAAACCTGATTTGGTTTTCATGTTGCGTCTGTGTATGACTGAATGTATTCTTCCCAACAAACATCAAAGACATACAGGAATGAGGGTTGTAGAGTGACAAAGATTCCCTTTCTTTGGATGCTGGAATTTATTTGCCACTTCCTATGCACAGCACCATCTGAAGTGTTTGCTGAGAGCTTCCTTTTCATGTGTGATGGTGGTGGTGGTGGTGATGTTTTGGATGTCTGGTTGGTTGTGGTGGGGCTGGGTCTTGGT
>JBAMYA010000015.1:4793777-4825057 GCA_037176975.1 Arrhamphus sclerolepis | reverse complement strand
GTACATAATAATTATAACATATTAATATCATTAATATCTATGGATATCTAATAAGTTTATGCATATATATATATATAAATATGCAATGGTCTGGACTGCAGGAAGGCCACACAAGCGAACATCCAACAGCAGCATCCAATCGACAATCGTGGTTACGCGCGTGATCGCCGCATTCGTTAAAAATCACAGTTCACTCTTCTGCACTCGCCGCATCCTACTCAGGACGGTGGGGCTGGAGCTCCGGTCCATCCAAACCATCAACTGCTGGGGTGAGGACTGGGGTACACGCTGGACAGGTCGCCCGTCAGTGACGGGACCACATCCAGACACCTGAGACAACAACCACACATGCTGTTAGTTGCACCTGTGATTCATTAAAATAACCCATGGACCTAACTTGCTTGTTTTTTGAGCGTGTGAGGCAGTCGGAACCCAGAAAAAAAAACAAGCTGCCACTGTTGTCATCCAAACCTCCTCTAATTAAGCACTACCTACTGCTGCAAACATCTGATGTCACATTGCCAGACATAGGTAAATGACTATTTATCAAATGTCCCAAAAATAATTGACTATATGCACAATGATGGTCTGACACTGATACTCGCTGCTATTCTTCATCTGTCATGCTGTCTTCTGTTTACAAATTGCTTGCATCTCCAAGAAGCACACAAAGAGCTTCGTCCTAATTGTGTCACAATAATTATTCTTGTGTGCAGTTTGGTGAAGGAAAGTTTGACCGACCTTGTTACTTCTTAATTTACTGAGGCAATCGGTAGGCTCTTCTCAAAAGCTAATTATCATGGCGTTCCTGGGTGGGGTGGGGAGGTGGGGGGTGGGGGGTTAGGTCTCCGATATGCTGCCACCCTTCCCTTTAGCATCCAAGTGGACTGAAGCGTTACAGAGGGTGATACTCCTGACTGTGGAGCGCGCGGTCCTCTCCTTAGATTATATTATATCATTATTTCTATATTTCAGTGGTGCAGAAAAGAAAATATATTGTATGTTACTATACTGGTATTTGGATGCCAAAGATGAAAACCACATGTCCATCTAACAAACAGATATTTGGATTTTTGAATGTTCAGATCCAGGCACAATCAGTTGTAATGCAAAGCTCGGTTTTGAGAAAGACTTTAATTACAGCGGGAACATTGATCTAATTACTGACCTTCATCTAAATTAGACAATATTCTGATTAAGGTGTCAACGTTGGCTGCTTTAAGATTCTTATTTATTTAGTTCATGTTCCCAGTTTACATATTGTCCTATAAATGTGATGATCTGCATCCTCCGCGTCTTAATTCAGTGATGACTTACTTCCGTTATGTCCTGACTTAGATTAATGTAATTAACAGTAAAATACCCGGAAGATTTTATTATTCTTTTAAACAATGTGTCCACTTTTTAAAAAAATAATTGTAAATGTCACCACTTGTCCTCTCCAAGAAACACAGAAGCAGACTGCTACTTTTCTCCCTCCATCTTTCTGTTCTTCCCTTTCATCCAGTCTCTTCTTTCTGTTGCCTCCATCATTTGCTTTGTTTGCCTCTCGCAGCGTTTCGCAGGCCGTATCCGTCCTGTCTGTCTGTCTGTCCGTCTCCTCTTCTGCTCCACTCGTGTCTTTACATCAGGCTGAGGCTGAGGGCCACATTGTCTCTTGACAGATAGAAATCTATACGCAGTCGACGCTGTGGTTGCACCCGATTTGCTCATGAAAAAAATTGATTTATGATCGCCTCAGGGCAACTCTTCACATTCTTTAATAAATGACGCACCTATTTTTTTTTTATTTTTAGTTTATTTTTAGCCCACCGGCAAAGCTAGACAAAACCGATATGCCTTTTGTTGATAGATTTTTATTTTTAATTATCCAATCATTTTTTCCATCATCTTCACTGTATGTCCGACTGCTGTTTGGATTGTTGCCTGAAGCAACAGAAGCAAGTTTTGTTTTTTTTTTTTCTTTGTTTTCCCTCATTCTTTTGTTGATATGTTGCAAGCTAGGTGTGATCAGTGCTGTGCGATAGTATGATATATATCGTTAAACGATAGAAAAATGTCTATCGTACGATACAGTCCTCTATCGTTTTTATCGTAATTTTAACGTGTAAGCGCTGTAATTGCTCAGATAATATAATTGCAGCTGCGTTACCGCTTTTGGCAGCATTTTAAGACACAAACTACTTCACGGCTGATTGCTGACCACGCTGGGCCGACTGCTCACTGTTTTCTATTTGCACGAGAGCTAGATTCTGCTAGCGGTTGCATGGACGCACAACTAACGTTGAACCAACAGAGGAGGAATTGGTGCCCAAACGAGGGAAAAGGAACTCCGCTGTTTGGTTTTGGTTTAAATATAAAAAGACAGACATTGACCAAAACAAGGTGATATGCAAAATATGTAAGAAAATAAGAAAAGGAGATAAGAGAAATTTGCATTCTTGTGTGGATATATATATAATTTTAAGAAGAAATTCTATATCGGGATATATATCGTTATCAGGATATAAAATTACCTATATCGGGATATAATTTTTTCCCCATAACGCACAGCATTAGTTCTTAACGAGGGTAACGAGCAGCGATTAACCTCTCACAACTACCTCTCGATCGGCAATTGCATGGACGGATGAAAATCAAACCTGTTTGAAATTCTGGCTGCCCCTTGTGAATGTATCGCGCCAGGCCGTACAGTGTGACAACATAAATCGTGAGGTGCAAACTTTTAACTCCTGTGGTTTAGTCGTACAGTTTGAGCTGGAGCTGAGTACAAATATCGTACAGTGTCTGCCCGGCATAAGGCTACACAAGGCTGTTTCACCCCAACATTCATTAAAGCAACTTTTGGATTTTCCCTTTTTTATGAGGTTGCATTAGGGGGAATTTATACAAACATGGTACTGGCACTATGTTAATAAATCTTAAAAATTGCTAATAAAAACTAATGAATCAAGTAGAGGTATCACAACAGCAACAACTCAAAAGGTTTAGATGTAATATTTAAGATGAGAGAGAAGGTACTGTAGGAAATAAAGAGCTGCGTTTCCACTAGCGGGGGTTCCGGGTAGTTTTTTAGGGCCGCATCGCTGATGCGTCTCCATTACCAGGAAGCTCTACAGGACAAAAAACATTCCTGTGGTTGGACAGGTATTCAGACTGGCACTGATAAACTTCTGGATGTGGAGAAACGCTACAACTATCTTTAGCTCCTCCATTATTGTTTGCGTCATTTTAGATGACTGGTTGAAAAGAGGCAAAGTAGTGCACTACCGAAGATTTCAGCCAACTAGTTTTACCCAGGTACCCCCAGGGTAAAATCTACATTACAAAATGGCACTGCTGTTCCAATATCCGATCAATGAATTACATTTCTATTGGCCTGTGATAACAGTATTGGATCAGTCCCATCAACCCTAAAGGTTCATGATCACGTCCTAATGAGCCAAAGCTGCTTTAACTGAAAAATCGGGAATCTCCACAATTTTGGCAGGTGGTTTAAATGTTCTTGCTTATTGACAGTAGTATATTCAGTGACATACCTTCAACAACCTGCCATGCCAATGACTGGTTGCACTTGTAGAACACCCGTGCACACAGTGGCACCAGCTCAGCATCCATCATCTTCATGGCTTTCATGAACATGGCACTAACTTCTTCTGTTAAACACCTCACATCAGTGACCTCCGGGCTGTCACCAGTGACGGCCAGGGACAGGGACAGCGAACCACTTTGTTTGTCAGCAGACAACACAGTGTGGCACTCTATGGATCCGCATGCCACCATGTGACGGGAAGTTCTTCTGCTGGGATCATCCTTAATTGCAGTCACGTGAAGCTCAACAGCTGCATCCTTGGGTAAGGCAGGTACCACTGCGATCAATAATGGCACAAGTTTGATCTCGGATTCCCACAGCAATTCCTGAAATAAAGACAGATGGTATTCAAATTAACCGCATGGGAAATTATATGCTATGTGCTGCCACAAACGACAATCAATCAAACGTATGGCCCTCCTGCTGGGATGCATGCTGTGGTCTCTAAACACAAACACTAACCCATCAACATTATTGTAAAGCGCATCATAAAAATGTTACCACCCAACACTAGGAGAGGCTTTTTACTTGACAAACTGACAGGCCATCAATTAATGCGAGACTGTGAAGTGACCCTGGGTAATGATAGTGTACACACAATTCAGAAAATAATCCACAGTGTTTGTAGAAACCAGAAATAAAATGCACAAACAAATTCACTTTGAGCATGACAGGCTTTGTCCAAGAAGGCTTCTCACCTTTCTGAGATGATCATACACAACATTTAAAGGCTGTTTCAACACTAGCATTTAAAGCCTCAATTTGATCCACAGAAGCAAAAAATATCTTTATTTTTCTCCTTTAGACTGAGAGCCATTAGCAGTAAGAAAATGCCTTGGAGCAGTGCTACAATGTGGCCCTTTAATAATACTTGGCTGTGGCTTCATCTGCTAATGGGAGAGAAATGAGTGTTTTATGTAACCGTCATTTCAGTCAGAGTCGATAGGGCAGAAACACTTAACCCCTTTTTCAATTTGTTGGATCAATTTTCATCCACTTGCACCCCACTTCGTAAATGCAGAATAATAACAGGTTACTTACATTTTATTTTGATATTCCCTCACAAAAAAAAAAAGAAATCATTGACAAGAGCAGATTGCGGTCTCTTTATCCCTTCAACAAACAGACCCGTCATGACCCAAACCGTCAGATTCATTGAGGCAGCACTTACCTTTAAATTAAACTTAAGCAAACACATCATTGAGTATCAACAGCTAACTCCTTGCTTTGAAGGGTGGACGGAAAAAAAAAGAAAAAAAAAGCAGGGATTATGTTCAGACTTCTGTACTTTGCTTATTTTGAAGAAAACTTGCTTGCAGTCATCAAAAACAATCAAAAAAAAAAGAAACAAACAAACCAAAAATAAATAAATAAATAAACAGCCAACAATAGCCATGTCAGCACAGACCTCTTCGCATGTCAAAGTGACAGCACATATACGTGTGCAGTGCTTTGATAAATGTTATATTAGCACTTCTAGCACAGGTTAGCTATTCTCCTAGAGGGAGCTGCTCCTGCACTTGTCAATAGCGATTGAACGTGCAACCGAGAGTGCAAAGTGGGTTGAGGAATGACAGGACGGGGAGTTCTTGCTCAGCCAGGCTTAAAGGCCACCCTGCAGGCCTTGGGTGCCAAGGTCCTATATCCAACCAACGGTGTGCAGAGAGATTTGAGGACTTCAGCACTGCTCCAGCCTCTGGCAGGATTTTATTACCGTGGCACAGTTGCTGACTTTTTATAAGAGCTGTCAGATGAGGTTACATCAGTCCACATTTGTTTGTTTTTTTAATGTATCTCCCACAATTTTGCAGTAGGTGGGAAGCTCATTCAGCAGTTCTGTGGCTATGAATGTACGTCGTTGTGCATGTTTTTGTGTGCACATACATGTCTGTGGTCACAGCTTTATTACTGCATGTTTCCACAGCAGAAGAATGATTAGGGGGGCTGCTTTCATTCCTCCTTGATCAGACATCATTAATTAAATTAATCAGATAAAACACAAAAGTTTGATATATGGTGGAGTTGAGTGCTGGAGTAGCAAGTTGGGAGGGCTGGCAGGTGGTAGACTGAGTGTGTGTGTGTGTGTGTGTGTTGAGGGTTTGTTCCACTCCTCATCAGCCACTTAACGCAATCCATCTCATTACTTCATGCCACTTCAGTTCCAGGGCACGCAGCCATTCCCCCTGTGCTCTCTCACTCAGTAGGCAGCAGGTAAAAGCATACAGTCTGAATGTGCTGTGCTCAGCTTTCTACACTGATGGGGTGTGACCTGCTTCTCTTTATGTTTGTTTTCCTTCTCCTCATTTTCCTCCCACTAACTCGCGTCCATGCGCCTAGAGCGTGTGGTGGCTTGGAGGGCCAAGAGGCGTGAAAGCCGAACGGTAAACACGGTAATAAGGAAGTGGTGTAAAGGCGGAGAACAGCAGGGAGCTGATGGGACTGCTCTGCTTAGCCAGTTCCCCTACATTTCCTGCCCAGCAGGATGCTTTCAGCATGTGGTTCTTATGTCTCAGCACTTACTGTAGTGCTGTCAGTCTGCTATAATATCCTGTCCTATTCACTCTTTTATTCACTCTCCTTTTGTAAGATTCCACTCTGAGGCTCATCAGATTGTTTGTACAAGTGAAACACAAAGGGCCGTGTCAGTGGGGTTACGGAAAGTTTAGAATCTCTTTTTAAAGTCATTTTAAATATGAAAGCAGTGGTCACACTTACATGAAACACTGAAAGAAAGACGTTTTGATGAAAGATTCTGGAAAGGGACTCTGCAGCTCAATCATAACAATTAAAATGATTTTTTTTTTTTGTTTGTTTAAAAATACCTTAGCCTTTACAAATAACATTTAAATCTAATATGTTTTCAGACAGGAATGCCTGTTTAACATTTATTGACTTATCCTGTCACCATCTCCCCGTTCATCAAACCTTCTGCATGCTCACCGGCAAACAGGCTCTTTGTGGTTTAATGCAGCATAAATACAATTTCACACGTGCAGAGACTCCAGTGTGGTCCCAATTAACCCTGCAAGCTTCTTCATCCACCTGATTAGAGAAATTATCAATGCACAACAGCACCGGGCTTTTCTAGCATAAACATGCAGTTTACGGGGCCTGTGTCTGAAAAGTGTGCCGTGCCTACCTTTGTATGTAAAAATCTAACGTTTAATCTGCAGTTTAATCCTTAACTGAACCCCAAAGACATGTTGTGCTGATAGTTTATTTACAAGTGCAAACTCATTAGTGTGCACTCTGTGGAAAAAGCCTCATCAGATGCAGTTTATCTGAATCAGGACCATCATGCTCAGCGTATTTACAGACTTGGACAAATTTGTTGTTATCCTTATGGCTCATTTAAACAATGCTTCATTTCTCCTGAAAAGTGATTAAATTGCAACAGTCGTATGCATACCTACATCCCTTAGCTTGAGTAATATAATGAAACTAGGAAGATAAAGGTTTTTTTTTTGTTTTAAATAAATACAAAAGAAATCCCAAATCTTTGCATTACAGCTGTGTTTTGAACTAATTGCTTATTATTTCTGGAATCACAGGTGTTTTCAATATTCCAGTTATTTAGCTCTTTTTTTACTAAGAAAACTGCCTTCCACTGCATACCTCAGTATCATTGCTCCATGTAAAATGTAGTGCATTCAATAATTCAGAAACATTAAAAAGGAACTCTCAAATTTGCTAAAATGCATGTTGACACGTGAGAAAGTTGCTGGGAGAATGTGCTTTGGAGAGAGGATATTGTTGTTTTTTATTGGTAAATCACGTATTCATCATGTAAAAATGAAGGTTTCAAAGGACATTACACAAAGCTTAGTGTGAAATAAGGATGGTGCACAATGAAGTCTCAGATATCTTGCAGCAAAATATACTGCCCAGTTTCAGGAAGCTCAATCTTCAAAAGGATATTGGCCCAAAACACAAAACTAAAAGTCCCCCAGAGTGGCTGTTAAGGAAACATCAGGCTATTTTTAAATGCCCCTACATGAGCCCAGATCTTCATCCTGAAGTTTTCAGGACTTTCCTGTGAAAACATCTATAAACCACAATATAGAGGAGGAACCCTTCAAATCTGAGACAGCAGAGCAGTTTGAACAAGAAGGGTGAAATTAAATATCATTTGGAAGATGCAGAAGTCTCTTTGAGAGCTACAGAGATTGTTTGTGGGAAGAGTTGCTTCTAACGGTTGTGCAACAAAATATGAAGTTAAGGGTACCACAACATCTTTCCTTGCCATTTTCATCTGTTTCATTTTGTAAAATTTGCAGTTTAATCAAAAGAAACGTCTAGTTTATGTTAAAAGACTTTCTGATTGGCAGTTTCAAGTTATTTCAGAGGCAACTGTGTTTTTTTTTTATTATGGAAGGGTACCAAAAATGTGTCCATGTCTGTATGTATTATCCTATTTTTCTCTTCTTTTCTTACTAATTTCTCTGCAATTCACTTTCTATTTAAACTTTCTACTTTGTGATACTACATGTAAGTGAAGTTTTTTTTAAATTTTTATTAGACACAAGATTTGACCTGAGTTAAACATACTTATTGCACTCCACTTAAGCAAGTATGTGTTTTGTATTTGCTTTATTACTTCATAGATCGGGCTGGTGATTTATAAAACTGTGTGGAGGATCATTACTAAAATGTTGAGTGCAACTGAAAGCCAAAAATGGTGTGTGCCAAAAAATAATTTTTATTTATAAAACCATCTGTGTGCACGCATGTACTTTCCCTTTATAAATTACAGACCACCTGGATGTTTGTGCAGGTGGCTTAGCTGCATATCCCACCCTTAACACACCCATATTCTATCATAAACGGTCATTGTAAAGGATATTGTGAATTTTTCTGCATATAAATCAACTGCTGCCATCCATCACGCACATGCACCTGCCCGTCTGTTCTCTGCATGGATGCAGGCCACTGTGCCACTAAATATGTCAGAACCGTATTTGAGTCCCAAAGAACTTGCACATTTTTACAGTTTATTTCATCAAATTTATCTTGTGACTACATTCAATTGTACATATATATTTGTGTGTGTTTGTATGTGTATGAATCATATAAAACATATACCTGTTGGTTAATTCCTCCTGCAAAGAGATCGTTTGTGTAAGAAACCCGAGAGTGTCAACACCTGTGCAAGCACCAGGATGGCGCTGGCACTGGATCCAGTTCAGCACATAGATCCAAGAGCACTGATCTATTAGCCAGTCATCATCAAGGGCCAGGAAATCTTGGTGGTCCCTAAAAACTCTCTCCATCCTGATCCATTAATCTTCCAGAAGTGTCAGCGCATATATGCAGCATTATACACGAGCGTCTCTGAACTGTTTTTATATTGACTCAGCGATTAGACCGATGAATACACACATTTTCGCAATTAATGCGTCAAACTATGCTATCCACCGCTACAGAATATGATTTGATTGTGGAAGTATGATATATGAGTGTATTGGGCTGAGTACTTAGGGTTTATGATTCGCGGATCCTGATATGAGTCTGATGTGAACTGAAGTTCAATGTGTGGGATGAATGTGACTTCAATTCACCACTTCACCATCTATGTTGGCAGTTTCCCCCATCTCTAAAATGTTTGTGCTCACGGTTAAAAATTTGCGTAAAGGTGTGCACATTCTGCTGTCAAGTTTTCTTTTTTCTTTAATATAGATTACAATCTTTGCATGATGTGCACAACGTTCAGGCCCTGTCTTGTGAGGGCACAAACACATATAAATGAGCATCCTGCACTTGAAATTGGAAGATAGAAATTTAAAGACCAAGCTGGGAATATGGTCTGTCAGTAACAGAGAATGTGATTGTGTTTGTGCCCAAGTACCTGAACTGGCTCTTTTCTAAAATCCGATTACAGGTGAGACCCTGAGCTGTCAATCAGTGCTGCTTAAACTTTGAGAATCATCTTTAAAGAGGGTCTCCTGGTAGCAATCCTGAGCCAGTTGAATTCATAGTTTTGATTGACAGGCTGCAGGGAGGCATAACAGATGGACAAAGTTGTCCATCTTCACTGACCTCTTACATGAGCATGGAACTGTCGCCTCCCAAAGCTTTGCCCTTTGTCAGCTTTGTTATCCCAGTGACTGAGTCTGTATTCTAAAAGGAGACTGCTCTGCCAGAGCTATCAAAATTTTGTCAAATAAATAAGCAAAGAGACACCAGTTGCTATGGGGTATATACACTTTGGAATTCAAAAATTCTTGTCAAACATTTTTAATCTCCATCAATTTGACTTCAGGCTTTACATATTATTAGAATTTTATATTCACATCTAGGACAGACAAAGTTGACATTCTCTCCCCAGTCTTAACACCACTATGCATAGCCACATGTTGGAGGTGGGCTCCTGGCTCTCTCCCTGAAGCCCTATTCCCATGGTTAGACAGATTACTGTGGGAGGAGAAAGGCTGCCAAGGGAGTATGGAGACCCTATTAGAAGTACGGAGCAAGGGTTGTAAGCCAGGGCGTTAGAATGGAGGGAAGGGTGGAGGGCGGTGGCAGGGAAGACGAGTTAGGAGGGGGATAAGCTGCTCTGAGAGTTGAGCAGCGCTCCAAAATGGTGTGTGGGGGCAAAGGATTAGGGAGGCTCTGAGGAAGACATCTGCTTCTGTGCCAAGCTCCGCATTATCAAAGACACCAGCGTTTCCCACATCATCAACTTTTCATGAGTGCACTCACTGGTAAATATCAGTAGCAGCGCCTTGGGTCTCAGGGGGACAGAGAGGGGTGTGAAACATTCCCTTATTTTACAACTATAAAACATGGTTCTGAGAGGCCTCGCTGAAAAAAACTTGGATATCATGTCGAGTTTCCCTTCTTTTACTTATTCATTGATCCGTGGACCTCTGTCTTTTAATCCGTTAAATATGTGCTTATCTTTTGTGACTGTGACAGCGTATAAGCGTTTGTTCCCCTGGATCCACCATAAAAGAGCTAGACATTAATATTCCACTTAAAGACTATTATTTATTTCATAAACAAAGAATCCACTCCACAGTTACTGACCTCTTCCCCTGTGGTTGCCAGCATGCTTTCCCAGACAGCTCTGACGGTTCTAATGTCTTCTTTTCTTGTAATGTAGCAGTGGGCCTGGACAACATGAGCCACAGTCAAACTGCTGATCACAGCTTCCAGAACTTTCTTCACATGGTCGAAGGACAGGCGGGCTTGCGTGCAGGTGCCAGCCTTCACTAAACACATGGTACAGGGGACCAAAGCGATTTGCCCAGCACAGAACACCACCTCATCTACCTGGAAAAACAAAAACAGAAAAGATGATCGACTATTAAATCAAAAGCCCAGCAAGGAACGTCAAAAACGTTTCACTAGATAGGAGTCATTATTGAGATAAAGCAATGCCAAACAAAAAAACAAACAAAAGAGGGGAAAAAAAATCCATGAGGTGCTATCATCAAATTAACATCAATTATAAGCCTATGTTTGGTTAGCAGTACATTAATTAACAAGTTCCATCCAACGATTCATATTTCACACTTGTATAGCACACAGGTATTAGATGGCTGCCAATATATCTTAGTGGCACCAATGTTACTCATAAGCATAATTAGCCATGTGATAATTAGCACAATTCTCTGTTAAATACCCTTGTTAGAAAGATGCTCTTTGAATAATGAAACCTAGAAAAAAAAAAAAATCTATCTGCTTAATGCAGACAGACGGATAGGGATGAAGGCTGGCATTAAGGAGGTCAGGTCTTAGGAGATCCGGCTCTTACCAGTGTTTAACGTTAGACGCCGTTAGTATTGGACACTAGCTGTTGGTCAATGCAAATAGATGCTTGGGATATGTTAAGAGCTGCAGAGACCCGGGTGCATACGGCTATCTCCAGAGAGGATCAATTGATACATGAACAAGGTCTTCTATTGATTAGCAAAGACATAGCCACTAATATCTTGTTTCAGTTGAGATTAGTATGATTTATATCAGCAATACGTACTCCTTAAAACAGGGGTGTTAAACTCTATTTCATCCTGGGGCATGGTCACCATGGTTACCATTAAAGGGCTGGTTATTCTTTACTTTTTGTTTTATTGTTTCGTTTACGTTGTTCTGGACTTACTTATTAAAAAAAAGTGAAAATTTTGTCAAAAGTCTCAAATTTCACTAACTTGCTACTTTCATAATAAAATTGAGGCTATCGTACTAAAGCCATAATCTTTTGCTTATAAAAATCACAAAATAAAAAATGACTTTGTAAAAAAGCTAATTTTTCTTGTAAAATCTTTTGCAAACATTTGCTAAATCATGACTATTTGAAATAAACCAGCTGCTCTCCACTTCAGTTATTCCACTTTTTGATGCTAGTACCAAATCAAATAAGGAGTCGAATTGAAATTTGCTCTGAAATGTTCTACTTATATAATTGTCTTTGTGCTCTCGGGGGCCAGACAAAATGAAGTGATGGGCCCGGTTTGGCCCATGGGCCTTGAGTTTGATACCCCTGCCTCAAAACTCCTTCAATCAAGCTTCCTATTGTACTAATTTCAGTTAAACATTCTTAATTTTTCTTGTTCAAATCAGTGCAGCTGTCACACAGAAAATCCATACCCTATTGAGTAGTGCAAAATGTATTACAGAATCTTGAGCATTATTTAAGTGCATAAAATGAGTCTTTTTTGGAAAATGGCAGAACAAGATGTTGCCCACACAACTATTTAGCTAGAGGGCAGACATTGCCATTGCTGCTTCCATAATCGAATGGGTTTGCATGATCCCCAGCTCCTGGGTTCACTTGTCAGTTCTGATGAAGCTTCAGCTTCCATCTCTGCTACTTCAAATTACTGGGACAGTGCATGAGACAAGAGATGGAGGAAAATGAGTTACAAGTGAGGAAGTGAGCAAGAGGGAAGAGAGAGGGGGATAAGGCCTTCACCATTTTCACCGCTCTGGATCAATCAGTGGATCATTTACCTGCTAGCATGATCTGAACAGGAGCCTGCGTTACGTTCGCCACCTAACATAAAAGCCAGATTTCAACACATCAATAACAAATTGCCATTGGCATTCCATTTATGAGCTATTAAATGCCATCATATCCACTCCAACAAAGAAGAGCTCCATCAGGTTGGACGGGTGGCCACAATCTTTAACAAGCTCATCCTCATGAAAAGGGCTCGCTGCATTCTGAATGTATAAAGACCAGCTACCATTTGTCAATTTGAATATCAAAAGGTGCAAGTATGGGGCCCCTTGACTGCTAAAGGCAGACTCCCATTGCGTCTACCAAGCAGGTGTGTGATGATCAATTATTGAGGATCCCACTCTGGTGACTCTTTGTGGGAGGTGGAACTGGGGATCTGGGGTTTTGTGGTTTCTGTGTTGATCCTGGATGGGGGTGGGGTGGGGGGGTATTGGAGAAGGGAGAGGGAATAGTATTTACATAAAATTAACAGTTCAAAAGAATGAGTTCGCACACCAATCAAACTTGTTAATTGACTGTCAATGGTGTGTTCCTGAATATACAACAAAACTACATTATTCATCTGAGGCCTTGACAGGGAAGACAGTCCAATTTGCATGGGCGTTCGAAATGTGATCAACAACCACAATGCCACATGCATTTTTAATAAGCCAGAGATGGGAATCTTTAATATTCATAAGGGTCAAACAATTGCATATGACATTAAACTTTCTTTAACAAGGTAAGTATTTTTCAAATACTAGTCTTAGCAGTCTAAATGCCCCACAGAGAAAAGGGATAATATGCTGGCTTCCAGTGGGACAGTAAATTAATGCAGCATGTTTGTGTTAAAGTTGATTTCTGCTTTTTAGTTTCTTAATAATATTTGATAGTTGCTGACATAATTCAGAACGTTGACTCCAAGGTTACTTAAGATTAGCCTGAAAATCATTTTCCTTTTCTTGTCCATGTTTCAGAATAAAATGCAGCTTTAATATGATCAAAGACTGCTTGCAATATCACGCAGCCCCTAAAAAATGAAATTCATCTTCAAAACTGTTTTGCTGCAACCTCTAAGCCAACACCATAATCTTTATTAAGAAACCCAGTAACACGTGCAAAGGTCACCAACCTCAAACACTTTTTTTTTTTTTATATATTTCTTGGGTATAGACAGTAACACCAGCAAATATGCCCAGAGTGCCTGGCTATTTCTGCCTTCAAACCTTAACAGTGTCTCATTTCAGATTGGTGTGTCTGAGGTGATTCTAATTGCTGTTTTTGTCAAAGGGCTTCTAGAGATGGCCGTGCTAGACTACATTTTTATTGGTACTGGAGCCCTCTGGGTCCCCCATCACGTTCAGGACGTCTCCTAGTGTCATTAGTGGAGCTTGGGAATGGTGTAGATGAACTACGCTGGCCTGGATAAAATGACCTGGTATTGACGAACAGTCAGGTTTTTCTGCCTGGTTCCAAGGACAGAGAGAGGTGGAAAACTGCTCCACTGCTCCTATCAGATATGCTAATGGTCACATTTCTCCCCATTGAGACCTCATACATAATTTAACCAGGAAATGATCATGCAAAATGTGTAAAATAGGTTAGATTAATGGATAAATGGGATTCTCTTTTGCATGGTGCCATGAAACCAACCTGAAGGGATAAAATAGTAGCATAATATCAACTGAAAATGGGTCATTAAATACTGAATGTATTTTTTAAAAATTGGTATTTTGATGTATTTAGATATTCCTAATTGTTTTGACTGTTGTTACACATGGAGTAAGTGTAAGTAAGTGTATTTTGAGAACTACAAGCTAAAACTTTCCAGGATTATCAATTTATTTATTTATTTTTGCTTTCATTAAATCGAGCATCGACAAACTGTTATTATGTGTACACAGCACCAGATTCAAACCCTGGATGGAAAATGTATCATGAAATTACTTTCAAATCGGCCACTTTTTTGAGTGACTTTTTAATTGTTTATGGAGCTTTCCTAATGTAGCATAAATTTCAAGATAGATCCTCGCTGTGGTAGTCGTTTTATGTTTGTCAAATAGCTCAAAAATTGTTTAGAATGTGGGGATCAAACAAAAATGAAGCTGAAGTTTTATTGTATGTATTTAAGTGAATATATGACTTCTGCATTTTAGCAGGGATTTGATATGCAAGGACCGTTTAATCCTTGTGTGGAGAATGGCAGTTTGTCAGGGATGTGTGCTGTGATTTCATCTTGAACTGGCTTCAAGTCTGTGGGGCTCGTTCAGCATTAGTGAATTCAAAGCAGATCAAGTCTGGGAGTGGGAAAATGATAAGAAATGGGCTCATGTTGCGTTGCGCCGCGCCCTGAGGAAATCCTGCCTCTTCTGACACCTCATTTCTACAAATGCAAACCTTTCAGGAGAGCCATAACCTCTCGCTCCTACAGAACCTTTTACTTTGTTAGTCTTCTCATTTAAAGCTTCACAGGAAAGAGGAAAGATATTCGCCTCTTTTTTATTTTCTCTTTTTTTTTCCACTATCATTTTTTCCCCTCCCTGTTTGTGCTCCAGTTTGAGCCTAACCCCTGTATGCTCAACTGTCACACAACATCAGTGTTACTTAAACAGCGACATAAATAGCTGTATGAAGTGCACGAGGAAAAGGCAAGAATAAGGGACCTCAGAATACATTCATATGGGTCTACAATTGTACCTCTATTTAAAATAAAAATAAAAAAATCATAAAATACAAGTGTATCCTCAAAACTTGGAATTATCACAGTTATTAACAGCTACTACAGTCACACAACTGTAATTTGAATAATTTCTGAAGGTACGTGTGGTAAGTCTGGGGCACACTGGTCACGCCCCAGGCCTATACGTCTCTTAAGGTTATTTGTATGTTTATTTGTTTATTTATTTCTGCCTCTAATATCTGCACTTGCCATTTACCATTGGACTGTGTGAAGTAAGACGACCACAGCAGGTCTGGTCAGCTTTATGCTGGTCAGGAGCTGCCAGTCAGTCCTATAACCAAGGTCTGGAGGGTTGATGGTTAAAAGCTCTGGGAGATGAATCTAAAACAGTTAAATAAATCTTTCTAATCTGACTTTAAAAAGGAAAATGTAATAAATAAAACAAATTAGATTTTTTAATTTTTATTTATTTTTTTATTTTTTTGGTGGTGGTGGGAGGATATTGTGTAAATTTACTGTTGCTGATAATAACTTTAAAATAAAGAAATATGATCAAATAAAACAAATACCCAAGGCTGATGTGATGAAACTGTCTGCTGCACTGGACTACAGCTCCACACCAGAGTCCGGCTGTGAATGGAGAGTGATGGAAAGGCATGGATTTTCATTGCGTTAGGCAAAATGCCCTGCTGCCTTCAACTGTCCCAACCTCACATTTTTTGACAAATTGGTTGTGAGGCTTTTACGACTGATGCACATATCGCAAAAATCATTTCTGCCAAGCTTCCTCTATGACCTGCCCGTGGGACATGACAAGCCCCTCCATGCATCGCTCTATCAAGCCGAATCTTTCCAGGACAATGCAAATTATGACAAATTCCATCATCCTGCATTATGCGCTTTCCTGCTAATCTCCCTAATTCGAGAGAAACGGGGAGGGTCTCGCTGTTTCAGCTGAGGGGCATGTTGTCTGACTGAATGATGCTGAAACTGCAACCCTCATACCCTGCTCTGTCTCCCTTCCCAGCTGTGACCATCTCATCTCTTCTGTCTTTTCCTATTTTTCCCCTTTGTGAGGCTGCATCTCTTAGCTTGGCTGGTAAAGGAAGGAACAACTTAATATGGACACAAAAGAACAATGACATGTGAACACAACACTTGTGAACACAACTGTGAACAGAGGTGAAGTTAAGTCTGTGAATACATGTGTTTGAAATAAGACAGACAAGACCACCGTCTGAAACATGTACTCTCTGTAAGACAGTTTTAATGTTAATAACCAATAAGCAACACTAAACTCCTGGTTTAATGAGATAAGTCCTCTGTGTCACCAGCCAGACAAACACAAATTCACACACACTTCCTCTCTCGTCCCTGTCTTTTTGATGCTCTGGTTTGGCCTGGATGGTGCATTCAGTTGAGGATTCAGAAATAAAAGATAAATAACAGAAAAAGACAGAAATGTGGCACAAAAAATGCAGATAAGCAGAAGAAATGTAGTTCCAGTTTTTCTCAACAGATGGCAGTATGGTTGCATTTGAAAGGTGTGCAGAGCATCAGCAAGAGTTGAGGCACTAACTTCACTTAAACCATGGACAAGATGTCCAGATAGTGTCAAGAGTCTCCTTGGATTTTATTCTTTCCTCTTCTTTTTTTTCTTTTTGAGAAATTGGGGAGAAAATTAGATATGGGAAAAAAGAAATAAATAAGGTATTTGGGGACTCCGTGGAAAGATCTAGGCCAGTGTTTTTTCTTTGTAGGGTTTAACAATAAATACTAAAAACTCAATGAAAGCTGAAAAGTGTCAATGAATAAAATAAAATAAAATCACACAGGAAATGTATTCTTAGATCTCACTTGGATTTATGCTATATTTGACTGAAAATATGCAACAGAGATAATAGTATTCCTCCTACAACAAACTGATAAAGTGTGATGTTCTTAAAATGTGCTGAATCCCAGATGAAAAATGCAGCAAACACTTGATTTAACATTTGTGTCACTGCATCACAACCAGCTCAATACATTTTGACATTTAGTAAATATCATGTGGTCTATATCGTAGTGAATGAACCCCGTTCCTGAACATCCCAGCTTGATTACATTACCCATACTGGCAGCGCTAGACGTGTCTGTAGATTATGAATCTATAGTATCAATAATAAATATACATTAAGAGTAAACATGCTGACACCCAAAGGAAAAAAAAAAGAAGAGGAGGTGGTATATCATTAATCTGCAGCAGTTTTCACTGCAGCAGAGCATGCTTTGATTACAATGGCATTTGAAAACTAAGTGACCCAGGTTAAAAGTTAGTACTTTGAGGAATTGCTCCATATGAAATTTATGGTGACGCAAGAGGCAGAAATGTAATGAGACATCAACACAAACTCTCTCCTGAGTCATCTGTAGCACTGCTTAAAAAAAAAAGGGAGAAAAAACCTCAATAAATAAGGACAAGGCAGCAAGGCTACCACGCTGTTGCATGTGAACAGAGTAATCATTTCTGGCCAGTTGATGACTGGCACTTTAAATCTATGTAATTCGTGGAATTGCATAAACATCATCATAATGATTCATAAAAATCAGCCATAACTGCAGCAAAAATGGTATCCAGGAGGTATGTTGGGTAAATCTACTGCTTTAACAGAACATTCTACAATACTCGAAGTCATTAATTCTGTTTTGTTTAAATGTAATCAAATTCCTTTACTGTAAAGTTTCTCTAATCAACTAGTTTGGATAAAAGATTATTAATACCAGCAAAATGTCTAGAAGGTAGCTGCTCCTCAGTGATGCCTGTCCATCAGTACAGTACAGCATGCGACTGAGGTCCCTGTATTGTTATACTTATATTTGCCACACGTGTACATTTCACAAGAAATCATAAGATCCTCTCAGTCTGTTTTTGTGTCTGTTTGTGTGTGTGTGTGTGTGTGAGAGAGAGAGAGAGAACTGTGTGTGTGTGTAGGCCCTGTCAGCTATGCCCTCTCGTCACTGTGGGGGCTAGAAACACACCCGGGCAGCACTGAATATAGTGGCTAGTTACCATAGTAATAGGGCGGCCATACATCTCTCCTCTGTCAGACAGTGATGGGAGTGGACAGGACACGGCGCTATGCTTTTCATCTATGCATTTGGTATTCAGTTATTTCATTCCACAAATAAAAAGCCAAGCCATCTCAGCTCTGCTTTTTTTTTTCCTGTATTCAAATAGAGGGGTGAAATGAGAAGTAAATAGTTGGATATGGGGTAATAATTCACACACGGGTCTACAAAAATTGATGTGTTTTGACTGAGTGTTTGTGATTGCGATTGTAATGGTGCGAGCTCCTTGGCAGATGTCTGCTGTGGTGGGATCTTTACACGATGCTTTTCAGACGCCTTCTCAATGTCTTTGAACCATTCACCCCTCCACTGCTC
The DNA here is from genome assembly GCA_037176975.1 of Arrhamphus sclerolepis. Lineage (NCBI taxonomy): Eukaryota > Metazoa > Chordata > Actinopteri > Beloniformes > Hemiramphidae > Arrhamphus > Arrhamphus sclerolepis. Next base: position 4,806,421 of record JBAMYA010000015.1, on the reverse strand, counting down.
ATCAGCAATGACAAAGTGAGAAGCACATGAGGATGCTCTCATATGTACACACACACTCACTAACGTGGCATGTGAGTTGCCTCAAATTAAAAAGAAATGTCTACCATTTATCAGACGTAATTATACTCAAACATTAAAACACATTCATCCAAATATCATTGACTTTTCTGATACATTCCTTATATAGAGACTCAAAACAACAGCACAATGCTTTTATATAACACTTTATATAAATATATATACAGAAATCTGCTCATGTGGACAGAGCACATTCAGCACAGACCCCCAGCTTCACGAAGGACCCTAGATCAGCATCTGTACACACAAACACTCAGTGTTGGAACACTTAGGTGTGCATCCCTCCATGTTTGTCTGTGTAGCGCGTGCATAAAGGTGAAAGAAAAGAGGGACGATGGCTGTGGTTATCCTGTCCTGACTTCCCATGGCTTGTTGACATGAACAAAGCCAGTCAGGCACCAATAACACACGAAGAGCTGTTCAAAGACAATTAGGATCAGTTGTCAGGGTCGGGCCCATTAATGAGTGGGAGTGTGGCAGGGGCCGGGGCACAGGCACCGCACAGACGAATGCGACTCCCTGAGACCCGATGCACTCTGACAGATCCAGTCCTTCCCCTGTCCTCGCCTGGTACAAGCTGATACCAGCCCTTGCCCACGTGGTGCTGCGGCAGCCGTGCAGGATACTGTAGCAGAGAACGCTACGCCTTCTGAAAATGACGACCGCCATGGCAGGTCAGCCTCCACACCGTCACAGCGGGGGGGGGGGAAAGGTAAGACAGCGGCCTGAGAGGATAGGGTCCAAAACAGCACAATTACCCTCTCTGCTGTCTACCACTTCCCATAAAACTGCCCCGTTTCAGATTAAAAAGGTGATGTGATCTGACCTCTCCCATATATGTGTGCGTATTTAGAAGCACGAGATCCCATCCCCCGTCCAAGATGAAGCCATGACCATGTGTCATCACAGATATACTTCTTGGGATGTGGAGCTGCATTAGAAGCCCTGCTCTCGTTGTTGCATTCTTCCGAATTTGAATAATTTCTGACATCAAATATTCAGGTGTGGACAGATGTAAGCTTTGATATAATGTGTATAAACTTGATTTACCTACGACGTTTATTTGCATGTGACTGTCATTCAGTCAAGAGTGTACTGCAGTGAATCAGCCGTGACTTATTTTATGTTTTCCTACAATCAAACCAGTTTATTCCGTTACAGTGAGAGCCCGTCTAAGGAGCTCACTGGTGTATATGTGTGTGTGTTCGCACGTGGCCCTGTGAGACTTGGCCTCGGGGAGTGCAGCAGGCATGCCTCTGTGGTCAAGTCTTACTGGGTTTGATCGGTGTGTCCATGTGTCCAATTCAAGTGAAAACAGTTGACGGTAGTGTTTGGGAAAGAGCCTAAAGGGATAGACTCAGGTGATGAGAAGAGATAGGAACTGAATCAATGCTTGCGAAGGAAAGGCTCTGAGGTGAAGCTTGACTGTCAGTCAAAACCTCTCCGACTCTTTCCGAACAAAAGGTTAAACTCACTGCGCGCAATTCCTGCTTTCAGTTAAAGAAACAACACAGTTATTCTTCCTGCGCCTTCAGTGAAATGAAAAGGAAAAGCAACTCTATGTTAACATCCTCTGCTGCAACAACGAGCAAGTAACTACAAGCGCTAAAGTAGATTTCAATCTCACAACTGCTCAAATTGCTGAAGCTTCATGACCTCGTTTTTCATCGACTCAATTACTCGACAACTGTTCTCCTCCTGGTCCCACCCCTTCCTCCCTGACTCATCTCCTCTCCTTCTTAGTTGGAAGTGATCATTTGTTCTTTTATTAAAGTTGATAACATGCCTTGCATTGTCTGAGCGTGCATGCTGGAGAGCCGCCCCAACTGTTCTAGCCTCTAGCATTTCATATTATTGGTGCATTATTTCACACATGCCCTCCTCTTTTATCAAGCGCTTTTGAAGTAATGTTAATAGACTAGAAAATTGAGACATTTATGAAGTATGCGCCATGTTTATGAAAAAATCCATAAAGTATGACAGGGTAGAGGTGAGATAAAAGCAAGGTTTTAATAGATTATGGCAAACAGGGGAGAGGCGTTCGATGCTGACAGGCACCTCCTCCGAGAATCTTCATATTTTATGGGATTAATTTTGTTGTATTAGAAATGAAGTTAAATGTCCTAATTAATCTGTCCGTGCTGCATGAATACCTCCCTGAACGCAGATGCATGCGCGCACACGGTTTTTTAGCTAATTACTCTTCTGTGGTAATTGAGGTGAATGCAGTCTCTAGATGTGGGCTGAGGAAGTTTGGGAGGTGTGGGGATATTTGATGTGGTGGTAGGAGGAGGGTTGCTGAGTTTTGCACATCGGCTGTTTCACAGCAGTAAAACACTGGGAACGAGAACAAACCATAAAACTCGAGCAATTACGTTAATTTCGGTTATTCATCACTTGTTGTTTTTTTTTTTTTGGTTTGTTTTTTTTGCTTACATTTCCAATTGAGAAATGCCAAAATAAATCAAGTGTGTTTTTTCTTAAAACACAGATGGAAAATGATTGGCTGAAATGTATATAGTCATCGGGATATTCTTTCGAGCCAACGGGCTCAGCTGCTTGCTGCAGAACCACAAATTCATGCCCACGTTCACTTCAGTTTTAGATCATCATCTCATTTCATTACCATCTCATCCTCTCACATTTTTATTGTCAATTATATTAAAAATAATAAATGCACAAAATAACTTTTGTTAATATAGCGCATGAAGGTCTATTTGTTGAGATTAAAAATCAAACTGTGACTTCAACCAGAGAAAAGAATCATCCACAAATGCTTTTCCTTTAGTCAATCACTCTCCAACGTGGGTGGGCCAGCCGCAATATAACTAAGCCTGACCCCATCAAAAAGACCAGACAAAGTTCAAACCATTGTTTTTAGATATTTAGACTCCTCTAAGAAGATTATTCAAATTCTACCACCCGCTTCAATACACTCCTCCCTTTGATGCTAATGGGCAACGTCAGATCCACTTCCCTCCTGATGCCTCACAGTCCACTTTGACAATTTTCAAAATACAATGCAAATCCTATCAAAGGCTTGTGCAAGTCAATCTCCCACAATATTGACTGTCACTCACAATTAGGGGACCGAGGCAAGAGGCTGTTGCTCACTAGCAACCTGAGGCTGGTGCAGTGAGCTCCCTAAACACACCCCGCAGAATCTGATCAGTGAGTATAATTTCCCTGCAAATATCCCAGGGGTGAGCCACTTACCTTAACAGGAAAGAGGAGATGTTTAACAGCCATTCAACTGATAGTCCCTCCTTTCAGACCTGCATTGGCTATTGTGTTTGCCTGTGTCAATGTGTCTCCAAAGGGATTGTGACCAAGCAGGAAAATTTAATTTAAACACACAGAGGGGAAAAATAAATAAAATAAATAATATATATCACGCAGTGTCCCATTTTGAGACTTCCATTTCTAACTCTGACTTAGTAGACGATACAATATAAGTCATCTGCCAACTTAGTGGTATAGTATTTTGTTATTGGTGCAAATGCTTTTCTATTGAAAAATGTGGAATACTGAAGGCTAAAGTGAGACAGACCCATGCTCCCTTTTTCCTGCTATTATGTTAATGCAACAGAATTGTTTAAAAGCTCTCTTTAGTTAATGACAAATGCAGAAATATCTTTTATGTCCTCTAAAAGCATGCCATTACTTTGCTTTTGTTTTGATGTTAGAAGTTTTTTTTATTTATTTATATCTTTTTTTTCCTGTTAAACAAAGTGGATGTCTAAAAACATCTTTTGTTTTTGGATAAGATGACTGAAAATGATAAAAGAAAGATACTTCTTTTCATTAAATTTGATTATGCAAATAGTGCCAAATTTACATGAGATAAACAAAACAGCAAAACAAAACAATTAGCGAAAGGAACAGCAATACAAACACACACACGCACAAAAAAATAATATGATACAAGCAGATGTAATGTGTCAATCAGGTACAAAACAATAAGAAGCAGTGTAAAAACAAAGCATGAATTAAATTAGTTTTCATTTTGGTAGCTTGAGGCTTGAGAGTAAACTGATGCCGTATTATACATCAACTCACAATACACCAAGAGCCCCCCAGCTTTGACATTATAAAGGTTAACTAATTCTTTAAATCAAGTCAGATCTGAATCTGTCAGCTTGCCAGGCCATGTCGACATTCAGTCAGCTTGCCATTTCCAAGAGCTGACGTTGAGAGACAGGACAAGCCAAGCAGACAGATGAATTAGATGGATGGAGTTTGAAGGTCCAGTATCCTTCACATACTAATCTGTAATGCAGTTCCTCTCTACCTCCAGCAGCAGCAGTCTGCAGACACCTACTGTAAGTTCTGCGAGGCCATGTTCTGTCACAAGCCATGTGCTGTCTCTCAAACCAGTGCACGCTCACGAATGAACCGGGTCCAACAGGGCTTGACATGAGAATTATCATGAACAGCAGCAACCACAACTTCAGAAGCCTTAAGGTCTTGTTGAGGAAGCTAAACATCTTGTTTTTGATATTGTAAGTATTTTACATATGCATTATTGGGTAACAACAATGAAACAATCACGAGATGATGTCTTTTTGGTTGGATTTACTCCCGTCTCTTCAGTCGGAACTATCTCTCTAAATTCCCTTGGAGTCCACCCAACTATCCCAGGATGACCGAGTTTGAATATCGTGTTTAAAAACAGTCCCATCAGTGTCTGTGGTACACCTTAAAATAGGTGACTGAATGGCTGATTCTGGATATAAAACAAAAAGACAGAAATTAAAGGTTGGGTATACTCAAAATATCAGAACTGTTTAGCACAGCAACCTCTCTAGGTTTAAAAGTATTAACAATCAATGACAGCAGACCTTTTTTTCATGAAGCTCTTTTCTTTTCCTGTGTAAAGGAAAGGGGTCATGAAAAGGACCTGCTAAAAAGTGCCAAAATGCATATACTGAAGTTTTCCAATTCCATATTTGACAAAACTAAACTTAAATAGTTCAAATTAATACATTTTCCCGAGCAATTAACCAGAATTGTTCCCCAAATGCATCAGAAATTGAAAATCATTGCATTATAAAAGGTCACCATCAGAAAAAGCATTGCTTTATACAACTGAATGCATTCTTTAAACATAACACCATCCATATAAAGTGAATTTAGACAGTTGGTTTTAGACAATGGTTTTTTGTTCAGTCAGTGGTTGCCAGAAGCCTGCTACTGTGATGTCACAGGGCAACAGTCATCAAGGAAAATTCTCATTAAGATGGAGACAACACGGTAGTGAGAAAGAGAAAGGCTGGTGATGCATGCTCGCTCACAGCAAGGGGGTAATTGTATCAATATGTAAAACTCTCTAGCTACTCTGAAGAGTTGTTATACATTTTTGATCAAATTGAGCCATTGTACCACAGTGGAGGAGCAGACACATTAACAGACCACGCAGGAGTAGTGCGAAGTGCGATACACGGCTCTGAAGAAGCAAACACTTCTCATTGCTTTTCTCAAATTGCTCTGAATATGAATGATAATTAGAGGAATGAGAGATCAGACTGCTTTCCAGAGGCAACGGCACATGCAGACAGCTGACTTCAATTTCATGTCTCAATGAGGCTCCATTGAGGAAATCAAACACTGCTGGCATGTTAAAGCAAACCTGGCTCTGTAGGTTGCATCTCAGGAATCCAAACTGAAACTTCAGTGACACACTGCTGAGATATGCCGTCAAGCTCTGAACGAATAGCTAATCCACACATGTTCTCACTCACAGGCGGATTTGGCTACAGGATCAAGGACAGTGTGGAGGAGATGGACACTATCCTTGTTGACAGTACCTTGACAAGTGTAATCCTATATAATACACAGTGGGTAAACACAACACCAAGCCAACCGTGTAACCACGGCCCACACTTCCTCTGCTCTGCCTTTGAATTCTACATTCTTTCAAGGTTTGAAACAATATGAAAGATACTCAACATGCAGCTTTACAAACAAGTGCAAAAGTGGATACACTCTGCCTGCTCTGAAAGGAACACATATTTACATGCGCAGACAAAAGTAGTTGTGAGAACAATTTATCACATGAAGACCATCATATGTATATAAGAGCATTCATCTATACATACCATACCTCTGTAGAAACTGATAAGGCACAAACACCAAGTATTGCATGTAATCGGAGACACTGCATTTGTCTAACATGAATTAAGCATAACAAAACATCAAAAGAACTGCTTGCAAGCTTGATCACAGATTAAATCCTTGATCACGCCTCACTAAGCCACCACTAACCCTAAAAAGACATTTTTGGCTCGGTTCAGCTCAGAAAATGATTATTGCAATACTTATGAGAATAACAGCAGAGAAATATAATTATTATTCTATAAAAACAATATTTACACACACAGAGTTCTGCATGACACTGCTCCTTAGACAAGAGTGCAATACTAAAACGATCCAATGAATAACTGATTAATGTACAATGAGTGTTTCACGCATTAACTATTATACACAAACAGATTGTCAATGTGGATTTCACACTGTAATTTAAATATGACAAAATATGAAACCTGAAGACAGGGACAATAAAGTTAAATGAAGCCTAAAATAGAATATGAGATTTACTTGCGCAGATGCTGTCCAGTGCAGCTGAATTTTATTCTTACCCTAAGGGCCTGGCTGTACGGCCCAATGTTGGCTGGGGCCCAGTGGGACAGGCCCTGGACATGCAGGGCTTCTTTGTGGCGGAAGCAGCCTTCCTCCTCAGAGGGCTCAGTCCAGTCATGGAGCAGACAATCCATCCGCAGCAGCTGACCGGCATGTAGAGACGCCTGGACACACACCCTACACAAAAGCAGGCATCGGTGCAGTCATAATTACAGCCCAAACAGAGAAGAAAAATGGAAGAAAAGCAAGTGTGAAAACTGAAGAGTAGAAATGTTTTCCTGAGAAATAAGAAAAACGGGCAAATTTCTGCACGCGTGTTTGCACCTTTACCTGGCTGGAGGGTTGATGTCAAAGTGTTTCTTATAGACAGCATTGAGAGGAATGAAGTCATCCATGCTCCTCACATACAGGTGAACCAAAACGATGTTCTTCATCTTCCAAGCTCTGCTCTCCAACTCATCTGGTAACAGGTAGGACATTATAAATGAAGCAAGAAAATGTAAAAAATGACATGCACACCTTCTATTCTATTCTAAGCGAGGCAAGGTAGGTTTATTTGTTTAGCACACTCCATGTACAATTCAAAGTGCTTTACATAAAATCATTAAAAAAGTGTGTTAAAGAATAAGAGCTTAAAACGAAACAGACATAAGTTGAGAAAGAATAAAAAAGAGGGACATTAGAAGTAAATGAAATCGTCTATAACCTCAATCTAAAGCAGCTGAGAGTTTCGGCAGCCGTGATGCATTCTGGGAGTTTGTTCCACAGGTGAGGAGCTTAAAAGCTGAACACTGCCTCACCATTTTTGGTTTTAACTCTGGGTACAGGACCTGAGCATTCCTGTTGGTTCATAATGGGCCCAGATCAGGGACATATTTAGGCCCTAGGCCATTCAGAGACTCTGCAGAGAGCAGACGTTTAATCTTTGTTCCTGGCTCCAAACATTATTAATTCTAGAAAAGATTCTGGCACATCCAGTACAAGTTGATTGTAGTCTCCTGGTGAAATAGTAATTTGTGTAGCATCTGCATACTTATAGTAACATATTTTGTACTTTTACATCATTTGAGTGAGTGGGATCGTATAAATGCTGAACAACAAAGGTCCCAAAATGGAACCTTGGGGAACTCCGCGCATTATTTTTATTAGCTCATATTTGTAGTCACCTAAAGACACACAATAGTCCATGTCTTTCAGACAGGACTCAAACCAAGTAAGTGCTGTATCAGAAAGTCCCACCCAGTTTCTTTTTTTTTTTTTTTTAACCAGTCTAGCAAGATGCAGCATTGAGATCCAGTAAGACCAACAATGAAATGTGCAACGAAAACAGATGTCACTATTCTATTGTAGCATAAAGAGGCATATAATCACTTGATTTCTCTTGATAAGCAGTCCTATAGGGCACGCAGCTGTACTAAACTACAATCTAGAGTAATCAGTCAACTTTTCAGTCATCTGAATCAACACTGCATTTAAAAGGTTAATAGTTTACAACTTTTGTATGACATTGAAATCTATTTCTTTAAAGTGGTTTTGGTGATCCCCACTGTAAAGAGTCTGGAACAATACTGTATGTGTTTGCATTGCAGGCTTTGTATGCAAACACAGGCACAAACGCTCAAAGCACAACCTCTCTCCCCACAATCATCTCAAAGAGCTTCGAGTTTGCTTTTCCTTTGCCAACACGGGCGTCTCAGACTACTTTGCCCCCATACAAAGAGGTTGTTCATTAAATATTAACTTGTTAAATATTTTCTCTGCACTGTGAAGGCTGTTGAGCCAAGCACCACCATAAACATTAAATATGCTTTTCATCTTTCGCTCCTCTATCTCCATCAAAAAAAAAGGGCGAGAATAAAAAGACTGAGATACACTGTAAAGTGTACTCTTTTAAACTTCTGCAGGGCAAAAACAATAACCCACCCAACATGCTTGCACTTTGTGTGTGTGTGTGTGTGTGTGTGTAAAAAGGCCTGGTTTTGGAATAATTTGAAACGCTTGTCTTTGTTTGGTGGCCAACTGGCAATCCCATTCTTTTGACGGACAGTCTTTGACACACAGGGTTTGCCTGCTGAGCTGACACGTACTCCTGAGTGAGGGACGAGTTGTCTAGCTCGTCCTAGTCTGTGTGTGTTGCACCCAACACAGCAGGGAGAAAGAAACACATCCATGAGAAGCTTGTCCCTGAGGGCTTTTCACCATTGTTTTTACTGGTAAAGTAAAGAATAAAAAAGCTGCTTAAATTAATCCCAAACAACATAATTATTTGTCACCTCATTGTGATCATAGCAAAGTTGTGATCTTTATTAGACTGAGGAAAACGACTGCAGGTTTTTTTTTTCCTTGTGTGTTCTTTGTTCCTAATATTTTTAGGGTGGCCTCTGTTACCCATATGTTTTGATAAAAACAAATACTTTTGAGCAGGGCACTCAAAAGCACATCTGTTTATGCTCTGAATTGTTTTCATGCTCTTTTTGACACTTCCTCTTACTCTGCAGCAGATTAAAAGCTGCCAGTGTCTGGCCCTCAATCCCAGGGTCTTGACTCTGAAGCCCACTGATGCCAGAGATCCACTGATAACCTCTGGAGCTTCTTGCTGAGCAGGATGGAAGGGTGTCTATAGGGCGAGATGCAAAGAAATATAGTTTTAAAAAAAAAAAAAGAAGGGTACAGCTACGGGTTTTCATAAGTACTTTAAGTCGGACAGTGCCTGCAGAAAAAATAATTCAGAGACACAATCATAAAATGACAAGCCTTGTCAAACAGCCATTCAGAGGCTCTAGCATCATGATGCAGGCGCAGACCCACGGAGCGCAAACCACACACAGATATCATCTGACACGCGTACGCGCGCATGCACGCATGTCAGATTCTGAGTATCTCACAAACAAATGAATCTCACCGTGGCCCCGCTGACAACTAAGGTCACAGTCTGATGTAAATTTGTGCTGGTTGTCTTCGGCTTGATCAGCATATTCCACCTCCTCAGTCATCTTGTCAATGGCTTTCTGGCAAGGACAACTACCGTGGGGCAAAGCTCGTGCCACCACATCCTGCAATGAAGCACCACAGGGAATACATCAGGCCAAATGCCCACCAAAGAGCACAGAGCCTTTCACAAAGACCAACAAAATGCTGTATAATCAGCCAACCTGTTTTGAATACCCCACCAACAAGGCTGTGTGAGTGTGCCAGTCGTACATGACAAGGACCAAGACACTCATAACTTCAAGGTGAATGAATATGAAACAACATGCTAACGTATTCGTGGTTCAGGCGAAGAGGGAGTGGTGTTTTCTGATACTGTAGATTCAATCATGTTGGCTGTCAATCAAAACTCATGACTTGACTGGTGAGACATGTTTTGGATTTCACCATTTTTTTCTCCTCTTCGCATTTGTTTACTCTGCCTCAGCTCTGTGCTGCTTCTTTAAATATCAAATAATTGCCGTTTTCTAGGCAAACATATTACCTGCCAAATCTTGCGAGGGCATCACATATTTAAATTTATGTTTCATATTTTCCTCAACGTGCTCCTCACGCTGCCCGACACTCATTCACCCCCCTCTTCTGCTGTCAGCCGCATTAGGCCATGTGATAATCAAATTAATTATACTTCATCCCCTCTCTCCTGGCCAGCATGAAAAATAGCTTGACTAGCATTAGCAGAGGGCAAATCATGGTGGTCCATCCCCACCCCCTGAGCTCGGTGCAGTTTCCTCTAGTGTTGGTGTCACCGTGGATCTGTCACCCTGACGAGAAGAGCTTCAGAAAGCTGAACCAGGGCAGGTTCTCCCCTGGTTGCACCCTCCCACCCCCCACTACTCTTGCAGGCTCTGGTTCTTCCTGCTCTCTGCCCAGCGTCCCAAAGAGAGGGGGGGGGGGTTACAGTGGCTGCAGGAGCGTGTTGTGTGTGTGTATTTGCTTGATGGGGGGTGGGAGCAGAAAAATATATAGCTGTAGGGAGTGAGGCTGCAGGGTCATAAAGGTTGTGGGATGGGGGTATGTTTTCTGTCCACAACACCCCCCCACCCCCCCCAATCTAACACGAGTATATAAAGTACATGCATAAGGCTTTTTGCACATAAACACTAAAGCACATGTGCATATTATTGCGTGATACGCAAAGATACACACATGCCCTAGAGATATGTTGATTCCTCGGTGTAACCCTAACACCCCCCACCCCCCTCCACACACACACACACACACACACACACACACACACACACACACACACACACACACACACACAGATCTGGCAGGATTATTAATAATGCTGACAATTTGAAGCGGAGTAATTAAAAACAAACTTAAAGAAGGTCATTGTGTCTCCATCGCTGCTTTCTTACAAAAATTCAAGGAATCTCCTCTGCTCTTGTGGAGATTTAATTTGTTTGCTACTCCTCTTGTCTGTGAGGCCCAATCCAGCCTCCAATTTACCAAAAGCCAATTCCAACTCCCCCCGCCTGCAACCCTTGCTTGTGCCTGCTTAGCCAGCTACCTGAATGCAAAGCGCCTTAATGTGAGTAGACATGTTTATTAAGCTGGGCCTAGTTTGAGGCTGCAGCGAAAATTGCAGACGTCAAAGTAGGCCATGTGGGGCTAGAGGAGCAAGAGGGAGGGATGAAGGGAAATACCGAAAGCAAGACTGTGTGAGACTGAGCTAGAAATGCCCCCTGGAGGTCGATGTGAACCCTGCCCTGCAGTGGCGTATTTCTCCTCTCCTCGACAAAGTTATCAGACACCAAAGGGTTTTGTTCTTGTATTTGTTTTGCCCTGAGACCAGTTTTAAAGTGATCGAACCCTCAGCAACTCGAACTTTTGCTTGGAAAATTATTGACACAGTATTGAGCAGCATTGATCTTATTAGTGAAACAAGCTGCACTTGTGCAAGTCTGACTCACGCTCTCTTTGTTCTCGGTGTGCATTTTGGTGAAGCGTAGATAGCCAACTGGAGCAAAGGCATCTGCTGAGTGGATCACTGTTTCTGCTGCATCACTGCAAAAACACACAAAACAACTTCCAGATATTCTTGTGGAGAGAGAGGGAGAGAGAGAGAGAGACAGAGAGAGAGGAAAGCACTTCCCACCATCCTGTCACCACATGCTGAAAAGAAATGCTGCTTTACTTACATGACTATCTTCTTTTTGAAGAGGGGACAATCAAGGGTGAAAGTTTCATATTCACCTCCTTCTCCGCAGATATGGACTCCATACTTCTGTGAAAGCTGCTCAGTGAAGAAAAACAAAAGTAATTTGAATTCTATACTTTAGCATGCATGAATTTTAAATGTTACTAGATCTTGAATAAGAACTCTCATTTTTTGACAATTTTCAATCACAAGTTTCAATACATATAAGAGTGGATCCAGTCTTACTGACTGAAAACCTGCAGAAACCAGTTTTGATATTTATGCTAGCAATTTGTCAAACAGAATAAAGCCTTGGCCCAAAGAATAGAAGAGTTATTGTACATTTAACTCTGAATGGAATTATTTACAAAGCAACCAAATGCATAGACATGCATATGCACTTCATTAGTGTAGAATGGCTTGGACAGAAATTTTGAATGAGAAATTTAGGTTCAACCAAATGCTAGCTCTAGGCCGTTTCCCAATACCAAAGTACAGTCCGGACTTCTGACGTAACCAAGTCCTTACTTGCGGAGGTACGGACTCCCGGAGGACGTGAGTACGTGAGTATGGTCTTTCTACATTGGAACTGCATAGTGATGTGTCGTTCGTGAACGAGCCGGCTCAAAGAGCCGATTCTTTGTGGCGAACGAGAAGAGCCGACTCTTCAGGCAACAGCAGCTCCTGCTCAGTTTCTGCTGAGAAACCATGCAAGTGGCAGGACTTTATTTTGATGGGCACATCATGTGGCCAATCACATGCGAGGACAGTCAAGGATCAACCCATTATGTGA
>JBAMYA010000015.1:4771791-4793677 GCA_037176975.1 Arrhamphus sclerolepis | reverse complement strand
AAAACATTCATAATTGGTAAATTAGGCTAAAATAGAAGGCTCTAAATGATACTAAATGAAGAGCCATTTGGGAGCCGGTTCTTTTAAGGGAGCCGAGCCTAAAGAGCCGAATCTTTGAAAAGAGTTTTTTTTTTTTTTGAAGAGAAAACCGCGCGTCAGAGGAATAGTTTGCGACACGGCATGTAAGCCGGACGTACCTGCCGCAGAGCCACTGAGGCTGGAGCCCAAAGAGTGCGTCAGCACAGCTGCCTCCTCCGGCAGAGCGGAGCGGCGAGCTCCTGGCCCCGCAGCCCGGCCCACCAGGCCACATTCAGAAAACAGCCGATTTCAGCAAAGCTTTGGTCCATGTTTTTTTTTTTGTCTTTTCTTTAAACAGAATTACAAAAAACTCTTTAAGCTATTAAAAAAACATAAACACACACATAATAAAAAGTATATAAAATATATATATTAAAACCTCCTGAAAACAACTGTCTAAAAAAAGCAGAAAAAAAAGCGAAATGCATACTGGGATATTTTGCCGCCCAAACTCCTCACAAGTCACCACCGATGCATCCTCGATAAAATGGGCGGGGCGAGTACACATCCGGGCATTCGTACCGGACTTGGGAACTTGTGTACTTTGTATTGGAACAGTACTTCGGCTACAACTGATGACGTATCATAAGTACGCAAGTACACAGAAGTAGACATATTGGGAAACGGCCCTTGAGTGGGTTTTTGGCATTCCTTGCAGCTCCTGTGGTTTGGGTTAGCTGGTGAAAAATCATTTGGCTGCAATTTGTAACTTTTGCCACTAGATGCCACCTACACATTGGATCATTCCACATTTTCAGAATATTTTTCAAAACCAGCTGCTACACGGGGATAAAAACCATTTGTTTTGCAAAAAAGATGAAGTGGGTAACAGGTGTCTTAATTCAAAAAAGAAAGGCCTATAATCACTGAAAGCAAAAGAGTGAAAGCTGATACGTTATACAAAACTGAACTGAAATAAAGCAGTTTTAAGCAATAACAACTTTGATCACGGACAATGTGTAAACAGAAAGAATTTATTAAAGTTCTGAAGCAAAGAGTTAAACTGGGTATCTACCAGTCCACGACCTGTTTCAAATAGGTTTCCATGTCAGCCAGGGATTTTCCTAAGTGCTTCTCTGGATCCAGGCCTGGTGTCCACGTGGAAAATACATGTACGAATATACACAAAGAGACGCAAACAGACAGACATAAACACACAAACACCACGGCACACGACAAAGGTACGGAAAAAAAGAGAGGGAGAGAAAAAAAAAATGAGGTCTGATCAGGAACAGAGAACGGTGATTGAAGATGACAGGTGGGAAGGTTTACGGGCAGTCACAAAAAAACACGCGCAAACCTGCACCCTGGATCTATTTGTTTGACTTTGCAAGTAGTGTACACAGATCGCTCAGGGTAAGAGTAACAATTTTCAATTTCTGGCCACAAACCGCCCCCAACACACCCGTGCCCACTGCCACCCCCCTCATTCATTTAGCCCTCTTTGAGAACATAAACTCTGAAAAGAGATCTTGTTTATTTGCCTTTTCCCTCCCCTTCCCCTGAAATGGTGCATGGAAGTGACTCACAGGCATGGGAGAGAAAAGAAAGGGAAGAAAAGGGTGGTGTGGAGTTTTGTATGCATACAGTCTCACTGGCCCACTCTCCTCAGACACAAAAATAAAATACAAACAAGTAAAACCAACCAACCAAACAGCTGTCTTGGGAAAAAAGAAAAAACAAAAGTCGCCTTCCTTGTTAAATAAGAAATCCAAATTTAGACTTCCATGCTCCACATAAAGAGTCACCTACGTACATTTTAGCAGGGAAGGAATCGCAAAAACAGTAAAGATTTCACTCAGCGTCTTGAGCATTGGGGAGTTTTAATCTAAAACGTCTTTTATTTTTATTTTTAATGTCTATGTTTAAACTCAATCTCACCCTGTCTCTCTTTTCACAGAGAAAGTGCAGCCTACGATTTCCTACTGCACATTCTTCACTCTTCCGACAAAACAAAAAAGAAAATCCCAAAAAAACAAGCCTAGAGTACCAGGTGTTTTCGACGATGAATAGAACAATGCAAACATAACAGGACATGAATGTTAAATGCTAAATTTGAGGAAATTCCAAACCATGTTAAGCAAAAAAAAAAAAACAACAACTCCAGATTGTTATCTAAACGTACGAGGGCAAAGTTGTTGGAACAAATGAGTGAATCTTGATGGTCACTGGTGAAGACCAGCCTTAAATCTGCAGCATTTTCAACTTTTCCTTCATCTTGCTGTGTTTTAAGTGATTGACATGATCGTTAAAGAGCAACTAATGACCTATACAGAGTGATGTGTGGCTGTGACAGTGATGTGATTGCTGTAAGAATTAGTTGCTGAATTGGCCTAATAATTTCCCAGAAAAATCTGATACAGCTGCTCTTCTTCCAGACATCACATGGTCCTGTTCATAGGCATGTTCATGTGTTTAATTAGAGGAAGAAAAAAAAGTTAATCCTAATGTGAGAATCTCTCTTCCCTCATGGCCTGACAACCTCAAAGGTTAATGTGTCATCCGTGGGCCCCATGGGGAGAAATGGATGGAGATGAGAGAGAATGGATGGAAGATGTGAAGGAAGGATGTCGCATCCCATCCCGGGTTCATCTTAATCCCAGCTGTGTCTCTCCTCCAGGCCCCGTTAGTCCAGCGTTACTGGGGAGAGGCGGCGGCCACAGCAGTGGGTGGGAGAGAGGGAGAGAGGGAGGGCAGACAGAGTGTGGAGAGGGAGAATGAGGAGGCCCTTATTCTCTTCCCAGGGGATCTGCGGTCTTAATTAGTGTGAGAATATCTAATCTCAACATCCTCTCATCTTAACCCTGCCACAAAGGTAATAAGGAAGGTGGAGGGAAAAAAAAAAGAACTGAAACTCAATCCAATTTAAATTTCCTCTTTAATTAGTCATGCCTTTTAATAAATTTTAATAATTGGCTCCAAATTGCTGAGGGAGATGCAGCATTTTTTTTAATATGTTCATTAACCTCCTCGTTCTTAAATAATACGACACGTGATTCGATATTTACAAGTAGGAAAGAAGACGACGGAAACCCAAGATGACAGAAGTGTGCGATGAAAATGATACAAAGACAGCAGTGATGTGGAATTATTTCTCTCAAGACCAATTAGCACTTGTATGAGTGTTTTCTTAATTGATGTTCCTGACTGAATTAAGGTTACTCAAATGATTTGGACATGAGGGTGGATGGGCGGAGCGTAAACTCGTACAACGCATTCCTCACAAAGTCTTTGAGTAGCTACCGGTGTGAGCCTTCAGCAATCTAACGCCACTGATTTGCATGATCTTCACATCTCTGTCTCCTCTGAACCTGTTTTACAACTTGACCTAAACCCAATTACCTAACCTCATTATGCCACATTAAATCTAAATAAGCCCACAAGAAGCTGCCATTAGTCTGCCGCCAGAGACAGCAAGACAGCACTTTGGAGTGAGAGGATCTTCCCTAAGAGAGACTGAGAGGAATGGTTCTCTTTTAAAAGGGCTTTTTACCTCTTATTATCCTATAAAACTCCAATTAAATTCAGTGAACTTTAAAATCAGGGAGGCCAGTAATGAGAGAGTGCGTTTTTTTTAAAAGCACTGTTGGCATTTAGGGGGTTGAAGTTAACGAGAGGGACAGAATTAACTAGAAAACCAAGACAATTAAGCTAGTTTTTACAATGAAGTAAGAAAAAATGTAAAAGCAGGTGAGGTGAATAACATTTATAACATTAGTTACAATCAAATGTGCTGCTGGGAGAGTTTGTCTGGTGTTCACAAAGAATGTCCAACCTACTAAAGCACACGTGTCAAAGTCAAGGCCCGCGGTCCACATCCGGACTGCAGCTTCATTTTATCTGGCCTGCGAGTGCCAGTTTGATTTGCTACTGACATCAAAAATTGGAATAACTGGTGTGGAGTACCTGATTTATTTTAAAAGTCATGATTTAGCAAACGTTTGCAAAAGATTTTTACAACAAAAAGTTGCTAATTTCTGTCGAAACTTATTTATTATTTATTTATTATGTTCTTTTATATCAAAAATTTTAGATTTTTAGGACAGAAGGCTGAAATTGTCAAATGAAAATTTGAAATTTTACAACTATTGTCATTTTATGTCAAAAGGTTGCAAAATGTTGATATCCCCCCCCCCAAAAAAAAGAAAAAAAATGGAATTTTAAGTTAAAAAGTCACAATGTTGTGGCATTTGTCACTGTACAATAAAAAGTCTTGATCTTGCAACATTTTTTTTAAATTTATGATTGCACAAGAAAAAATGCAATTTTAGTGCAAAAGTCTCAATTTTATGACAAAAATTCACTTTTGTATGAAAAAAAACTAATATGTGGCATTTATCAAATGAATTGCGAAGACACAAGAAAATTACAAAAATATTACAAAAGCCACAAAAGTATCAAATTTTGTGAAATTTTAGTTTTTATGGTAAAAAAAAACCCACTTTTTATTTGTTCACTTTTACATCCAAGTCCAGGAGCTAACCAGAAAATCTAACAACTTAGCTGGTTGAGAAAGTAAAGAATAACCGGCCCCTTAATGGTAACCATGGTGATGATGTGGCCCGGGATGAAACAGACTTTGAGACCCCTGAACTAAAGTATTGTTGCAGACCAAACAGACCCCACCAAAGCCCACAAAAAGAAACATCACCACATCCCGACCAGAAGAATGCTTTGATTTTGCATAAAAATGGTTCTTAAAACAATTTGGACCCTTTAAAAAATAAATAAATAAAACATCTTACTTTAATCAACAGAACTTTAATCAACAGAAAATACGTCTGAGCAATTCTATCCAACAAGAGGTCACCTATAACCAGAGCGTGATTGTTTCTTCTTAGCGACTGATTTCCTCCCTTCAGAGGTTGATTTCTGCAAACCGAATGCACTGACTTGCCCATCTAATTAAACCCGTGTGTGATATTGCTTACTGAGCCTAATGCCAAATTAAAAGCCGAGAGATTCTAGATACTGTCTGAGCTGAGTGCTGATTCGCAGACATCTGTGGGTTGTCTTAAGATCTAGCGTGCCAGCTGACAGCTCGGCTTTAATCCCTGCCTTCTGAGAGAAAAGGCAGAGAAAATTGGATTCATGATGTGTAACATTTTAGTCTTTAAACGGATGAAATAAGCATCTTCTCCCTTGTAGGTGAGCTCCATCAGCCTTTATACAATGCTCTAACAGACCCCCACCAAAACAATATCAAGTAATCTTTCCAAGGCAGACAGAGGGATACGGGATGGAAAAGCAAAGCGGCATGGTGTAAAGGATAAGATTGAGGTTATATGTGCAATTTGTCAAGCTCTTATCTGAAATTCAATCTCTTTGAGTGTATTTGAAATGTTACTTCTCGAGGAAAAAGTAAAGAACCTTTAGGCTACTTTGGAACTGTATTGATAGCAATCTTTCAGCTGGAGCTTATGCACCACACAAGCATCGAAAACTGGGCTAAATTATTAAAGACTGTAGTATTGATAAGCTCTGACAAGGTAAGTTTTTGATTTGCTCCCCTTTAAGAGGCTGTGTGTGAGGTAGAACTCATGTTCACACACACAAATGGTCTTAGCAAGAACAGTGGAGAAAGCTAAACGCTCAAAAGAATTGCTGCAACTGACTACAGCCGAGGGTGACAGTGCTATTTGGATAAAAAAGTTGCTACCATGAGGCCAGAAACTCAAGCAACTTTATTGGAAAAAAAAATCCCCACTTGTATTTTGTACACTTAGCTTTACTCTCTGAACTTCAGTCTAAAATTCATAGCATTTATGATGCCCATGATCATTGGTCGCACATGTAGTCGTCACCATAGTAAACAAAGGAACTATGTGTAATAAAGGCAAATAAATAAATCATCATCTCTCTTTTCTGATGATCACTTAAATCTTTGTTTATTGTTACAAGCCATTTGGCTTGTAGAAATACAGATTTTTAGATGAAAAAAAAATTTGAAAAAGAGGTTAAGTAACTATGATCTGATGTACAAAGCAAGGCATGTGTTTTTTGTTTTGTTTTTTAAACACATGAATGTTCAATTAAAAAATATTTGAGGCAAAGTCAGAATCAGCTTACAGGTCACAAAGAAATTGGAAAAATGAATCAGAAGAGAAAATGACTGGAGTCATACATATTCTTTAAGCCTGAAGTATCAGAAAAGGGCGATAGAGAGAAAACAATAAAAACTAAACAGTGCTGGATATACAAACGTGGAGAGCTGCAATTCACTGTTCATGATGTTTCCAATTTGCTGCCACCGGCTAAGGCCAGTCTTTTGTTTTAGTGTGTGGCATTACAGCTTAAGCAAAGCTAAAACAGCTGAAAGCTGGGACTATCGCCACCTATCAGAGCGAACTGTGTCATACTTTGGTCAGTAAATCAATTGACACTTTGTCAAGTCCCGCCCATAGTCCCGCCCCTCTGTTTCTGTTGCTAGGTCAGACAACATGATCATCTCCCCCGTCCACTCTCATTGCAAAAACGGGTTTTTACATTGCTTTATTGCTAACTAATGTGCCATAGACCACCAACAACTGGATATTTTTTCAAACTTACTACCATGTAGTGAGTTTGAAAAAATAGGGGTTTTACGCGAAAATGGGATGTTTTGATTAGTTTAGTTAACAGCATGGCAGAACAGGCAGCTGATGCTAGCAGCCTCCCACCAACAGACTTATCTTTAAAGACTATATGTGACCATTTTTCGAGCCAAGGCTCTCAAATATCTTAGCAGGTGTCACTTTTACAAGTTCCCCAAGCACACCGTTTAACCATTTTAAGAAAAATATAAAGCTTTCGCAGTTGTAGCTATGGGTTGTAGCCTGCTGCCTAGCCTACTTTGTTTTGGTTGTACAACTCGGATTTCTGCCCATTTTGGGACAAAAATACACTTCACCCTCACTACAATGTGTGCAGTGTGTTCCGAAGTGTCCATTTTCACTAAGACAAAATTCAAGAAAAAAAGAATCCAATGATTTAAATGGTGATACAAGCAAATAAAAACTACGCTCTTTCCATTGTTGTGAATGAGGGAGATGGATATTTTGTCCACTCGAATATTCCATCCCGGATGTAGCAACGGAGAATGATTTTTCTGGTTGGCCAGTCAGGGACCAATCAGAAGGCTGACAAAAGGTCAATTCCCTTCATGCATATGCAAATTAGGGGAACGAAAAGAGGACAATGAAACGATCTGGTTCAGTTATATTTTGACTTCCCTTTTGCAAATAACAGTAAGGGAAAAGCATCCTTTGAATCACATATACTTTTTTTTTTTTTTTTTTTTTTTTTTTTTTTTTTTTTTTTTTTTTTTTTTACAAATAACAGGTTTTAAAAACAGCTAACGTCTCTGATCATTAATTACCCTTTAAGCATACACTGAGACTGAGATTGTTCTTAGGTGGTAAGATGATCAGTTTAAGCAAGCATATGATGTAAATTCCTTTCTTGTTAGATTTCCATGTTAACAAAGGCTATGTTCATGTGAAGGGCAAAAGATGGTGCAGATTTCACACAAGCCAATTATCTCTGAAGCTAAGGACCAATTAAGGGTTGAGCCTGTGTCCTTAAATACACCTGTACTAATCAATCATCTAATTGCATTAATATTCAAAATGGACAGATGCCAATTAGCTCAGGAGATGTTGCATAATCAAGACACAGCTCCTCAACAACAGAAGAAAACAATTAGAAGCATTTTCTGCCACTCATTAACACCGTCTCTGGTAGCTGAGCTCTTTTTCATGCATGAAATTTGGTATTGAGAGAGTAAAAGTCTTTCTTTTTCTTTTCTTTTTGAATTGTTATCCTGCCTTTTCTGGATCTGCGTCCTGCTATTTCAGTAGCTAACAAAAGGAAAACTAATCTTGAATGACTTATCATTACTGAGAACCCAAAAACACCCATTTAATAACTGCCTCAAAATATCGTAATCTGTTATGGCTGTCAGTTCAGATGCAGACAAACCTTTAACCTGTGAAGCCCCCACCCCCCCCACCCCGCACGCTCATGGGGTCTTCACAAATAAATCCCTCCAAATCTCTCTTACACACAGACACACAAACACCAAAGCTCACCAGGTATGCCATCCTGTCACCCAATCTCCCCTAAACAACACACCTCGCTGCTCAGACCTGCTCCCACCAAAGCTGCAATTATATGAGCGCTGCCTAAAATGCCTAAGGTGTTCGCTCCCCCATTCAGTTCTCTACTTTCTAATTACTACTGCCCTGGGACAGGTGAGAAGTCAGTGTTGATAAGATCTGTTTTTTTTTTTTCTTTTTCTTTTTAAACCTGCGGCCAAAACACACATGCATACACACACGTCTACAGTCGGGAGGCCGAGATGCACATTCAAAGGCCCCGAGGTGATCCTACTTTTGATTATAATCTTTAGAAATATTTTGTAGAACTTGCTTTTTGACAAAATTATGAATAGACGTGGAAGCTTAGAGAAGAGAGGAGGCTTAAGGAAGCTTTTTTTTTCTTTTTTTTTCTTTTTTTTTTAAAAATCAAGGTAATTTGGCATTATAACTGATCAAATAATGTTAAATGTAGGATTAGATCTTCTCTGGTTGCATTTGTACAAATGATTTGAAAAAAAACCCTGTAATTTTGAAAAAAAAAAAGACCTTAAAAACATGGATTATGTCATCGTCACCGCTCTGATGGGCATCTGACGAGTTATATTATATATTACGGAAACGTCCCCTATAAAAGCTGTTAAAAATGAGAAATGGCTCCAGAAACCAAAGAACCAAAGATAAATGGCTTAGCAAGTGCATTCCACAAGAGGGTTATTTGAGCAGTGTTGAAAGATATGCAGAATATCTCAGACGCACTCTGCTGAGCTCTGCGGGTCATCAGTCAGCCGTGGACCCTTTTGGCTGATTGCTTCCATAGGCGACAACAAGCACTTAACAGCACGTAAACAGTGTCTGTATGATGATCTATCCCCATGAGTAGTTTGAGAGTAAAAGGAACCATTTGAAGCCATAATTATCATTTATCATTGGCACCATCATGAGGAACCGGCTGCACTGTCAAGTAGATACAGGTAGGGATCTTAAGATCGTGTACCAGAGAAAAGAAAAAGAAACTTTTGCTTCAGTTTCTTTTGTTATTCAGTAATCTGATCCTCATGTCCTGAGGGTCTAGAACAGGCAAGCACGGAGCAAGTGACACCGCATTAACCTCCTCCCTCAGTGCCAAAGCAGTTGAAAATCTTAAATGAGAGATACCAAATTTTAATCTTCACTTTTACGGACCTTGTATCTGAAGCGCGGAGCTTATGCATGGCGCAGCTGAGCAGTGTTTCTCGCACACAATAGGGACATGCCTCACTTATTGACAGGTTGCATTAATGTGCAGGGCGATCACCTGTGATTATTTCTCGACTGCCAACCCTCCCTCACAAAACCACCGTGCACTTCCCTCGCACCTCCTCCCTCTGCGCTTCTTATCTTTTCATATTGTTCTCTGCTTCAATACCTTTGCCGCTGGCGCAAGTCTTAACACCCCTGCTAAGTCGCAGATTAATGATTACAGCATTACTCCACTTGCCTCCCTTCTTCTCTCCAGTTACAACCCATTTTCTTCCAACTATCTTTCACTTATCCAAATTCTGCTCTTTCTATTCCCGTGTCAAACACAACTTAACCGTGATGGCACCTCGAGACAAAGTAAAAAGAGAACGAAAAGGATGAGTTGAAAAGAGGGAACATCAAAAACCAACTGGCTGAGACACAAATGAAAAACGAAGGCGCAAACTCACCAAAGGCGGCGACTTTGATGAGGATAGCATGTAGGTCAGATGATATCATCTCAGAGAGCAGGGATTCTTGGTCTCGGCGCCACAGGTAGGCCAGGGGCTGCAAACCAAGCCGCAAGCATCTGTGGAGCAGGTGAAAGGCATGCAGCGTGTTTAATATTGAATATTTGCCAAGTTCAGATCAACTTCAAAGCCATCTTTGCCGGACGACTTCTCCATTTACAGGAAAGCTGCGTCCCTGATATTCCTGCAGCACATTCTGCCACCTGCCACTGCAGCTAACAGCTTCATTCAAGAAGACAAGCACAAAACAACCCCATCTTAAGTTGTGTCTTCTCCAACACATACAGTAAACGCAAGTGTAGCCTGTCTGTATAGAAATTTACATTTGTCAAATAAATAAACAAAAGAAAAGAAAAATGTTTAGGTGCACGTCTGTCATTCGAGCCATGTTTCCATTACGTTTTTACTTCTCCGTTATCAAAAGCTGGGAAGGATATCAGAAAAATAACTATTTTATATTGTACCACTTTTACATGTCAAAACCAGTGATACAGCACACTTCAGGTGGAGCTGGAAACGCCAAAGCTACATGGAGGTATTTGATACTGTTTTGATAGACAGCCCCTCCTATCTGCAGTCAGAGAAGGAGAAATACATCCTCCATTGCTGGGGACATTTCAGAATATGAATACAATAAGATAATAATGGGTGAAAGAGATGATAAACTAGGCTAAGATTATTAGGTTATTCAGCAGCCAATGATCTACTAGATCTCAGCTATGCCCCGCCTCCTCTGTTCTTGATTGAAGTGGCACTTATTTCAGAACTACAACTGCAAAAAAAAGAAGCACAACTGAGGAAGACGGTTCGAAAATGGAGATGGTTTTCAAACTGATAGCGAGAAAGGAAAAGTGTAAGTGGCAAAGATTACTGAACGCTCAGTTACAGATTTTGTTTTGTTCGTTACAGATTTGGGATTTTGGCTCTCAGATTTCGGATTTTGATTCTCAAACTTTGGGTTTTGATTTGCAATACAATAGGCTCCGGATTGACGCCACACACAATATTCCTGCACGCCTAGAGGAGAAAAAAGCAAGCCACTTCAGGTCCTAGCATTCCAAACTGTAGTGGACCAGCCCAATGGAGGAACGGGGGAAATGGAGGAATAAAACCAGAACCTGCATCATAAGAAAACTTACATTTTTCTAAGAAAAAAACTTGTGTTTCTCCACTATTTGAAAATCCTGTTTTCTTTCATAGTTATGACAGCATACACACAGTTTAACACCTCTCCCACACTATAAAATCAAAGCTTGTCTAAATAAAATCGCATAAACAGAACAAAGTTTGTATATACAGTATGTGCACGTGTAAACAAAATTCAGTCCATGTTTAAAACACGCAATGATGTACAAAAGAAAAAAAAGAAAAGGATGTACTCTTTGCCATCAGACAACAAAATGAGCATCACTGAGTTCAGAGGCCCACATGCAGAGAACGTGGGTTCTGAATCTTGAGTGTTTGACTTACACATTTTCCACACGGACCCTCTGGTAATCAGACAGAATGGCCCCCACAGACACGGCCTCAACACCCTCTTTTTCCTGTGGTGGGGGGGGGGACAAAAGAAACTTAACAGAGAAAGTTTTTATGCCTTTACAGTTACACGGTATAGACGACGTGTGATGTACAGACACAGTCCCTTGTCATTTGAACACAAACGTGTAAACACACGTACATGCCACAAAACAGGACAAAGAAAACTGATTCCTGACAGGTCATGTCTTTCATTAGACCACAATCCTGTGGGGATGTTTACACTCTGGTCATATCGAGGCCTCGAAGGTCTAGCCCATATCCCCCGGAGGCTTTTACACATGGCCCTGAGAGTGAACGTGTGTGTTTATTCATACACACACGTGTGTGTGTGTGTGTGTGTGTGAGTGCATGTGGGTGGCTGGGGGCACGAGCACCACCAAAGGCAGTTTCTAGTTCTTATCAGCAGCCTGGAGTAAAAGCAGGAGATGAGTGTGTCTGGTCAAAGCTTAGATCCTCTCCACACTCGGCTGAAACACGGAGCTTCGGTGACAATCAGCTGAACTTTGTCTCTTTGAGTGGCATGTATCTTTAATGTTGCTAAAGGCTAATCTAATTGCTTTTCATATCATATTCATATTTCAGAAACAGCGGGACAGCTTTGCACACGAGAGAGAATGGCACAGCCTTGAGATGCATTCAATCTTCCCACACTAAAAACAGGCTTGATCTGGAGTGACACACACAAACAAACAAACAAGAGCTTCGTCCTGACACACATACACGCATAGACATCCCCATCTCCGTGCCCCTCCTCTACCCTCACACACCTGCAGATTCATTAGAACATTACATGGGCTGTAATTAGAATGAGAAGCAAGTGTAGAAGCAGTGGTGGGATGCACAAGTCTCCAGTAAATTACCTTGTAGCCATTATCAATTTCCCTAGCTACTGGTCCTTAAGATAACCCCCACCCCTCCCTCTCCCTGTGGTCCCTTCCTGCAATTTTTCTCTGCCTGATAAACATGCTGATTAAAGCGAACAGCGTGTAAACCTTTGATACTTTCCTAAATGAAATCCATGCCCTGCCTGGGGCTTGATGCTGAACTGAAACGCATTGTGCCTTAGAAACGCAAACACACACACACACACGAAGCTCCACGTAGGCGTGCCAGCTAATCAGATGAAGGATGTGCTCTCTCTATGTGTGTGTGCAGCAGAGGGTATAAGGTAAAAAAGCTAAATAACATAAAGATAAATACACAGTCAGAAATTAACTCATTGACCCAAGTTAAATAAGGCATCATAAGAAAGGGTTTTACTCAAGTTTCAACATCTCTACAATGGCACCAAAACTGAAAAGTACATTATAGTCAATTCCACTGCCCAGTGACAGTAATTAAGTCAGGCTGATAACATTTCAGCCTTTCAGCCCAGCGCTGAGGGAAGAGGGCTGCAGGCGGTGCCATGTAATTCCAGGTAAGCCTTGAGGCCAACACTCTATTCTAATACAATGATAACCTTTTTCACGTTGGGAACAGCTGTGGATCAGGTGTTTGTATTCCAATCGCAAGATCAGTGGTTTGTTTCCTCTGCCCTACCACGTGTCAAAGTGTCCTTGGGCAAGACACTAAGCCCCAATACTGTTATCCGTACACCCACATGTATGAGACTGTAGTGACAAAAGTACTGCATACTATATGTAGAGTGCATATACAGTGTATTATTAGAAGTGATGTATGAGTCTTTATGTGACTGGGTGAATGAGAAACTAGAAGGTGCCATACAAGTGTGGAACATTTGCTATTTGCCTAAATGCAACTGTCACTCCATAAAGAGGCAAATTAGGAGTTCATGAATAGACTAAGGAAAGCTCGAGAGAAAGCAGAGAAGATCTAAATGAGAGTGTTGAAGGAGAGTGCAACATCAACACCAATTTAGTCACTTAGCTTTAAACTTGGCAGGACCTGACAGATTATCATCAGCATCAGAGCTACAACAAACAACAGCTTCTTTGTGTATTTCTGCCCCTCTGTCTCCTTCTATGTGCTTCCTTTTAACAGGCGGACTGTTGTGAGTACTGGGACCTCTGAGGTTCAACTCTGCCTTGTCTAATTAAATGGCTCCTGTTTATTCTGGCTCTCATCATATCACATCACAAAGCCTCAAATCTTACATGCTGCATGAGCCACTGATAATAACATAGAAAAACTTCTCAAACATTCCTTTATATACTATGGAGATTCTTGTTACGGGACCATTTTCAAACTGCTTTTGGGAAATTATCTTTGGATGTTGCAATGTTTTTGGCGCAATCACCAGGAGAGAGACAGGACTGAAGGGGCCAGATCAAGATCTGGTTTTACAAATTCTAGTCATACTTTCTCATCCTTTGTGAGAGAGGGTATGATAAAATACTGGGGAGCAGGACTACATATAAATGTGAATTGATGTTTCTTTTGGGTTTTCACATTTAACTAAAAAGATTTTGATTTTAAAGCAGCCAAAATAAATTCTCAAAGTGAATTAAAGTGAAAATATTTGACAAACCAGAATATATACAGAATTTAAGACTTGACTTCAATAATAATTAATTCCCAAAGAGAAATGAGGGTGTTTCAGTAAGCTTGGGAAAAGTTTAAAAAACTAAATAGAATAAAACTACAGTTAGCATCAGTTGACAAAATGTAGGCAAGTTGGAACTGTCCCAGAGAGAGGACTAGTTGAAATCTCCAGAGATCATCATGGAAACAGTTTTGTGTTGTGCTTGTACTTTGCTAACAACTGTGCATGAATGCATTGATGCACAGTTTATCCAGGGTATAGAAACACTCCTTCACAGTAACATGTACTACAGTCCCTACTCCTTTATCTTTAGCACTCTCTGCAGTCCCTTTCAATCTGTACTCTCTAAAATTTGTGTTTAGATTGTCTGGAGTCCCACACATGTTCTCCTAATATTATATTCCTGACGTGCCTGCTGCCCTTACATCCTTGATGTCTCTTTATCAACTCAACATCATCTCAAACTGAAGTCTTATCCCAAACATTACCTTTACTTCTTTCAGACAGACAGTGGAAGCCACAGACCTACAATAGCACTAAAATGGTCTACTCAAACTGTGTCCAAACTGGGCACAGCTCACAACCCGGGGGAGCTCCCCTCCCCCATGATAAATGATAAACCTCTGAAGCATGTTGAATCTGAAATAAAAGGAGATGGTTAAGAGTGCTATGACCAGATAGTGCAGTAAATTATATTATAGTCATTGAGTGACAAAACACTGGCACATGCTGGAAATGCTGGAGATTTTGAGAAAGGCAGAGAACTGGATTACAATGGACTCAGGGAAGTGCTGGCTGCTTCAAAGTCATGCCAGGATGAAATTTCTTGGCAGTATTAATCATGCTATTCAGGATGCAGTCATCTATGATAAAATTGTGGAAACACTCCATGAAAGAGGTGTCCACTGAAGCAAACCGAAAGTGGTTAATGAAAGGAAATCACTTTGGAAAATAAATCACGACATCAGTGATCATGACTGCCAACATATCAGTGGACGAGAGTACACTTTCAATATGAGTAGTCCTATATGAAGCAGCACTTGGTTCACAAGTCTGACAGCGCTTGTGATATTGAATCCAGAATGAAAGAGAAGCGAAGAAGAAGAATGACAAAACAGCTTCTGATGGTTCTGAAATATGCCATTTGATAGATGTGTGTTGGTTTGCATTAATTTCATGCAATTTAAATGTCTATCTGAAGGGTTTCATTTTCTCACTCCCACTGTGTTGCAACAGAATTGGTCTTTGAAAAGTGCAATTAGCTGCTTCCATATGTAAACAACTTTTTGGCTATCAGAGCCACTCTACATAACAAATGGTTAAAAAGCAAAGGAATTACCATCACAAACCATCCAAGCAACCCAAACCAACATAGATTTAAAATAAATAAACAATAAAAACCCAAAGATAGAAAATATTACCAGAGTAACCAAGCTATAATGAAAATAATTAATAATCTGAAATATAATAACATATTATCTCGTTGTGAGAGTTTAGGTGGCTAAACAATATTTTGACTGAGATAGAGGTGAAATCTGGTTACCCTAAACATGCAGAGGTCTTCAGGCGGCCAGTGAACCAAGCATTTTTCTTTTCTTCCTTCTAGACTGCTGGCATACAGTCTGAAGACACTTGCTGCCCAGAGCTCAGACAGGGACCACTTCTGGCATGATGTTGTGCAACAGTTCAAATCCCTAGCAGCTCTGTCAGAGGCAGATTAAACAATGGCATGGCCTGGCTTTCCCTGTCCTCTCCGGCAGGCCAAGAAGCTATTAATGTGAATCTATAGCCCAGAGCAATGGAACTCCTTAGTCCCCCCCAGCCATGTCCATCAGGGTACTTAGCCCCATGCAGTCATTAACTTCTGTTACTAATTGTCAAATTCATTAAACTAATCCTTCCCCCACATCCGGATGTCTCCTGTGGAAATGGATGGAGAGGGCTGAGTTATTAAGATGTCAGCTGCGGAGAAGATTAAGGCCGGCAGACATGCTCCACAAAGAAACGATACGGCCATTAAACTCTATATCAAGGTAGTGTGCGTGATATACTTTGTAATTATATATACATTCATCTTTGTAAGGGAGTAAAAGGCTGGTTCAAATGTATTCACAGTCACAGACACGCCTTCAGTCAAGAAATCTATATGCCCCAAAGATACATCGATTGAAAAATCAGAAAGAAAAGAATTCAACTTGAGATTGCAGCTCTTTTATTAGCTTTAAGATTTAAAAGGTACTTATCCATGCCACATATTCACTCGGGGTAATGTTCAACAGTCAAAATCATTAACAGCAACCAAGGCAATTAGAAAGCCATAAAATATTTAAAATTCAATATTCATATTCATATGGAATACATCAGAGCCCTCATTAACTCGCTCTCAATGGCTGTCACAATGAGGTCTTAATTATACACCCTAACAATACAAAGCTCAAATTTGCAAAATGGTGGGTTTCCAAAATGCCTGCTTCAGTCTGTTCTGACAACTAGGAGCCCAGCGCTGCCAGGTCAGAACTATTACCGATGAGGCCGTCATTTTCCATTACAAAATCCACTTTTTATCAAGTCCCAAGTTGTTGACGCATGCATTGTATTATATCTTTGCCTCCTGTGTGAAGTGTACTTGTCTCTGATGGCGGCGAGGTGGATAAGGTGGGAAATTTAATTAAAGTGCTTTGAATGACGGTTGCTCAAGGGCACCAGGGTACCATCACATGTTCTCCACTGCTGCAATCACAATATCACATCATCGCTGGATTTGACCTCTCAGCCTTCAACCCTCTACCTGCTTTGCTTCAACATTTCTCTCCCATCTCCATTCCTCCCCCTGGATCCATCAAGTAAGTGACTGGATACAGCGTGGTTTAAAATGCTGTCTGCATGAGGTCAGGTCTGTTGTAATGGAATGGGATTGTTCTCTCGTGTTTGCCAACATGTTAAAACACTGAGAGGGGGTTGTTGTAGCTGCAAAAGTAGATGCAGTACAGGAGATAGGGTCAAGTGATCGTGTTTAATGTAATGCTGACATTGTCCTGGGGCGTGCAGGGGGTATTTGACAGCTCAGATTTGGCAAACTGACTGGAAGCTTTAGGTGAGCTAAGTGAAGGCTGTTTTATTTGTTTCTCATTACCATTCTATGTTCTCTAAGGTGACAACCAGAGTACTATACCATACCAGCTTTATTATATTTATAAAAACCACCAAAGTGAGCCAAAGTGCTACACAGCAAGTAAATAAGCCTGAAACTTTTATAAAACATAAAAATATAATACAATTACAATCAGTTCAAAAAGTATTACATAATTTAGATAATGCTAAAAAGTCAAGGGCTAGACAATTTGGTGACTTAAAAGCAAACAAAAGAATTTTGAAATGGATGCAAAAAGGCAAAGGCAGCCAGTGGAGTGCAGTTAAAACTGGCCAAATGCAATCGTGTCTAGATGTGCAAGTTAAAAGGTGTGCAGCGTTTTGAACCATCTGCAGACGAGCAATAGAGGACCATTTTAAAACCAAGACTCTTGATGGTTGGTGTCATATACTGGGGCAGGTAACCCAAATCTAAAGGAAGGATTCCAGTGGTGTCATCAAAATCATCACTTCAGTTTTTGCTTTTTTTTTGTTTCTCATTAAAATTTAAAAAGTTAAGAGCCATCCAGGGTTTTATGTCATTGAGACGGCTGAATACTGGTTCCAAAGAGCAAGCATCATTCTCTCTTAGAGGTACAAACTGACTGTCATCTGCATAACAATGAAAAGAAACACCATGTTTGCGAAGGATGAAAGCAAGTGGCAGTAATAAAGAGAGAAAAGAAGAGGTCCTAATATTGAGCCTTGTGGAAGAGAGGTGCAGAGGAGGACACCAATGCAAACACAGAAGGTTCGATCTTTCAGGTGGGACCTGAACCGTTCCACTGCTCTGCCCCTGATGCCCACCCACTTTTCTAAACATGAAATTAAAACGTCAAGGTCCATGTGTCAAAAGCAGCAGCTGAATCTAAAAGCACAGCTTCCAGAGTAAGTATCTAACAGGCAAAAACATGAGAGCTTTGCTCTTCATGCTATTGATACAACGTCTATAACTGAGGGTAAAACACGATGAACTGCATGTGATCCATGATAACAAAATAACGGAAGGATATGAAAGCTTGATGAGAGTCTACAGAACAAACATCAGCCAAAATCTTGTT
This sequence comes from Arrhamphus sclerolepis, assembly GCA_037176975.1. NCBI lineage: Eukaryota > Metazoa > Chordata > Actinopteri > Beloniformes > Hemiramphidae > Arrhamphus > Arrhamphus sclerolepis. Next base: position 4,775,541 of record JBAMYA010000015.1, on the reverse strand, counting down.
CCAGGAGGCTGTTAGGGATGTTCCCTTTGATAAACTGGTCTTGCTTTGAGTTTGAAGAAGATATTGAAAACAACTCCCTTCCTTTGTGCTTGTAGGTGAGCTGGCAAGATGACTCATTAGTGTCAGTCCTCGACCAAACGCAGTGCTGAAACAAGGAAAACAAATTTCTCACTAAGCCAGCTGCTCAGAAACCTGAAAGCCTCAACTAGTTCCTGAGACAATGTAGGTCAGAGTAACAAGAAGAGGAGAGAGGAAGCAAGTATGGGACTAGCATTATAATAAACTGAGGCCTCGATACAGGTCTGGCCAGCCAACGGAGGATATGACATGACACATCGTGTCTACAGCATGACGAGTAGAGGATGCTAATCAGCCACAGAAATGTGACGCGTGACAGGCAAGTGTGCACAGATTAGGGCATGACGAAGTCTGAAAAAGATTTTATCCATCAAGGTGCTATTGCACCATTTTATGTCTGAGTTTGTATTTATACAGTTTCCTAGCCTGAAGTTTAGAAAAGCACAAGCGCGCACACGCACACACACACACACACACACAAACACACACAGTCTGCATAGTGATTCATTTACAATGACAGAACTGTTTTGAGCAATAGAGCCTGAGCATAAATATGCCATGCTGCACAGCTGGAAAATGTAGAAATTCATCTGGGTTAAAAATGTAGAGAGATTAACGTTTCACGGGTTTCCTCTTAGATATATATGGTTACGTAAACATAAGCCCAGCCAGTTGTCAGGCAGGGAGGGAGTGGGCCTTAGCCAAAGCAAGCACAAAGTCCTGGTTTAAGCAAGCCAAGGACAAGGAAGCTTTCCATATCAACACATGGAAAACTAAATGTCAGAGCGCAGAGGAGAGACGTACGTCTATTTATTGATGTACGTGAATGCATGAATAGCTGTAATTCGAGCAAACAAGTTTAGTTATTAATGGGTGATGGAAAATAATATTTTACTTTAATCTAAATCAATCTTTTTCTTTCTATTAACAGATTTTGAGAACTTGTCTCAACATTCAAGGTCTTGTGTCCCTCCAATAAAAGGACAATAAGCAATTTTTTTTTAATGTTGTTATTTGTGGGGTGGATAAGACAGACAAATCTCAGCTCAGCCGTATTAACATTCCCACTTGGCTGGTGGCGAGTTTGAGCACCTCAGACAGGAAGTCTACTTCAGAAAACAAGTGGGACAGTCTCATGCAGCAGAGAGGTAAACTATGCCAGTTGTTTTTTTTAGTTCTATAACAAGCACCAAATCCACAGGGTGTATGCAAGGACACACACTGATGTCCATGTAAACATACAGACATGCTCTGGCCCCGGCACACTCACACACGCAGAAGCACACACTCCAATATGTAAATGTTTTTCTTGTGAGGTCAGGTTCCAGGCTCTTGGCATCCAGGCCCTCCTGTCCTCCGTCCTCCAGGTTGCCAACAGTTATCATGTACCCCCTTTCCACTCCCCATAGAGAGACGTGAAGAAAATATAGCAGTTTAACCAACTCTCCAGACTCCAGACAGAGTTTCTCTACAGATGGTTCTGACTTTAACTGCAGGAGGCGAGGAGGCTCGTCATAAATATTTCTTTGGGGGGAAATGGTTCACAAAACAAAGCACAAAAGCCCCCTTTTAACATTAGACTACATGAATGGAAATTTAGTCAAAAGACCTGCCCGGTTATGAGGAAGACAGTGCTGAGATAACCTGAGTAGTTGTTGATACCGGTTAAAATGAAAAGAGGCTTAAAGCTCAATCCCTTATGCTGCTTCTAACTTTCTTAAACAGGTGCTTATATTTCCAGTTCTTCGTGGCTGGATAAAGGTTGATGAAAAGGGAAAGAAGGGTACAGGATGTACCAACAGATCTGATGTCAACATATTGTTTCAACAAAGACATCTACACATGTATATTTACAGTACAGTAATGTGGATTAAAGCAAACATTATGAGCCGATGTCTCAAATTCAAATAACATCTCGACACCAAGCCTGTCACAATTAGCATTTAATCATGTAATTGCAATTATTTCAGATAAATGGGGTCATGTCAGCGTAATCATTGTAATTGTCTTCATTCCCCTGTTTGAAAACATGAGTGTTAAACTGACAAAAATGTGGTATTTCAAGAGTTGACAATCTTCTAATGACATTGTTGCAGCCCTGTCGTCTGCGTTGGACATGCAACATCCACCACATAAATGGCGAAAAAGAACAGACAAAGCAAGCTGAATCAAAAAATACAATTATTTGTATGATGAACAACCTACGAAAATGTCATAATCACACCAGCCCCAGTAGATACATCAATGATGCATCCAACAATAAAATAAAATCACAAGAACTCGCATTCTACATTGGGACGACATTCATCCAAGCAGTTGGAGTGACTTACGCCCTTGGCAATGTGAGATAAGGCTATCAGCTTCCATCACTGCTAAACAAGATTGAGCAAAGTACATTAAGCAGAAAAAAAAATACAAACAAATTACAAAGGTTTGAGGCTTGACTCTTTATCTAATGTTTGTGGGGACTGCTAGAGTCAGTTGGTGGGAAATGGGCCTGCATCTAATAGATCCTGTCCCACCACTTCCACATGGCCAGCAAACAATACACAGTGCCATTATCTCAGCACTAATGCTATCCTTCCTCGTGTTGCAAAACAAGCCTGCAATCTCAACCTCACTGCCACTGCGTCGACCAACATAAATACAAGAATCTCTTACCAAAGGAAAACATCTCGATGCCACACAGAGGCAGCTGTGCGAAGGGATCTGTACTTGTTCATGCTGTAACATATCCTTAAGTAAAGCACTTAAAACTTTCTTGAAATGTAATCATAAGAGGGAGGAAAAAAAAGTTTCCACAAATGATTATCCACTGGGCTTAAACTGCTTATAAGCTACTTCCAATGACACCATTTAGAGGTCTTGCAGCACCACAAACCAACTTCAACAAGCATCCATTAGCTCTGTTATTGATCTCTCCCCCTAAACCCTCGCCGTGACCCCAGAGGTCATGATTTATGTATTAAGCAGCTTTTTAAAGAAATCCATTTTCCTGTTGAGCCCCCAATGTACGTCTAATCAGAGAAGGGCTGGGCGTTTGATTTTGCCCCCCCCAGCTCACACCTCTCCTCAGCATCTTGTCTCACAACACCTCAGCTGCCTAATCAATAGTACAGAGCTCCTGGATCAACAAGAGATTCCTCCTTCTCCTCCTTTCTACTACCTTCTTTCTCTTCTGCCTTATTTCCTCACAGCAGGATGCACCTCCATCACTGGCAACAAGAAAGTGGCGAGCTTCTGAAGGGTCCGGATGAAAGTGTGACGACAATACAAAAGGAGAAAATGTCAGGAGGAGAAAAGAAGAAGGAGTGAGGGAGCAGGAAGAATGAAAAAAAAATGTCTGGACTTGTGGACAGACTGACTCGGTGATCTCAGAGGGCCCACTCAGGTGTGCTGATGTATATAATGAAGCGACGGTAGTGGCTGATGGAGGGGGGGAGTATCTGTGTGTTTTTAGGAGAATCAATGAACAACCGGAGAGAGAGTGAGTGTGTGTGTGTGTGTGTGAGGATTATCGCACAAAAGTGTTTTAACACACAGCAGAAGAAGGGAATATTTCCCCAACAAAGGCCAGACGTCTCAGTTCACCTCTCCAGGACTTTTGCGAGATATGTTGGGGGGGGGGGGGGGGGGAAGAAAAAAGATCAACCAAAAACAAAAACTGGACGT
>JBAMYA010000015.1:4742822-4766611 GCA_037176975.1 Arrhamphus sclerolepis | reverse complement strand
GTGTGTGTGTGTGTGTGTGTGTCTGTGTGTGTGTGTGTGTGTGTATTGCATGCAGGTTGCAGCTGGAAAGCTGGTGTTTCCAGCAGCAAGTGATGTTTTGAAAATTGTAACACATAAAGCAGAAAAGGAGGGGAATATCATTTGAAATCATACGGTAGTTGGGCTCCAGGATTTAACATCCAATGAACCAAACAAGCAAATTTTAGAAAGTAAAATAGTTTGCGCAGGCTTTCATTTCTTATTGTGTGGATAAAGAACTGTACAATCGTGGAGGTTTTTTTTTTTTGGTGATTTCTTAAGTATTAGTTATGAAACTACGGAAACACATGAGGCAGGATGTGAATAAAAAAGCAGGAGAAGAAAAAACATGTGCTCCTTTAGTGTCAAGGTGTTCTGGCCAGGAAACGGAGATCTAAGTGGGCAGTAACTCTGACACATGGGTCCATGGGTATTACCATGTGTCAGCCCACTGACACATGGTAATAAATATTTTTTGTAGACTACCTTGACAAGGTGCAGCAGCTGATACAGGTCCTCCACCTCATCCCCCTCTGTCTCTCTGTAGTTCCTGCTGGTGTCCAGGCTGGAACCCTGAATGATGCGTCTGTACAGAGGCAAGTCCATGGCGTCAGCATATAGCTCTATAGCCTGGTGGCCCACCGTTTGGTACATGTAGCTGTCCAGCTCATCTGTGACATGAGAGAAAATAAGGAAAAATAAATAAATTAAGCCCATACATTATTATGACACATGAGCATGATTTAAAGTGAAGTGAAATTCACAGGATGTGATGCTGCAAATGCCTCTGAGCAAACATCCAAAGGATAACATATGTTTAATATTAATTCATAAGTTGTATATTTACTATATGAAACGGAAAACTACCGAAAACCATCAACTGAAGGAAAAATGTATTGAAAAAAATCCCATCAACGTGTCCCTATCATTGTGAGAATTTTAATGGAAAAAGCCTAAAGAGACACATTTGGTAAAGCACTCATCACATGTTTCCTTTTTACCATGGTAAAGTAAAAATGTCACCTTGTGACCTTTTCTCATTAATACCACTTAGATTTGACAATGACCCTTTAACCATGACTGCTTCAGTGTAACACCTAACCTTGAACCACTTCATCAGGATCACAATGCACAGTTTTCATGCATGAATGTAACTACATGAGTGTGAACTACGGATGTAAAATCTGTCAGTGGACCCAAGTGGAGCGGTGAGGCGAGGGAGTGGTGATAAAAGAAGGTGAAGGATTTCAAATACTTGGGGTCAACAGTCCAGAGCAATGGAGAGTGTGGAAGAGGTGAAGAAGTAAGTTGGAACAGGTGGAGAAAAGTGTCAGGTGTGATGTGCGATAAAAGAGTATTGGCAGGAATGGAAGGAAATGTGTAGAAGACGGTGGTGAGACCCGTGATGTTGTGTGGTTTACAGATCGTGGCACTGAGGAAAAGACAGAAGGCAGAGTTGGAGGAAGCAGAGGTTAAAATGTTGAGGTTCACTTTGGGAAACCGAGATGGTTTGGACATGTACAGAGGAGGGATAGTGAACATATCGGTAGAAGGATGATGAGGTTGGAACTGGCCCTAGAGAAAGACCAAAGAGGAGATTTATGGATGTAGAGGAAGAGGACATGAAGTTAGTTGGTGTGAGAGAAGAGGATGCAGAGGATGGGGTTAGATGGAGGCAGATGTTGCTGTGGCAACCCCTGAGGGGAACAGCCAAAAGGAAAAAAAGTAGTAGAAGAAATAGCCTCTTCAGTACTGCCCTGAGACTGAAACAGTCTGGATTTTATTACAGTTTGGAAGATATTCAGTGTCATCACTGCTTAACCCATCCTCTTATTGCAATTCAATTTATTTATATAGCACCCATTTACGACAAGTCTTCTGTAGGTGCAGCATGACCACAGAGCACATGGCACACCAACTAACTTCATGTCCTCTTTCAGTACATAGACTTAGACAGACATACACAAACTACTGCTGGGGATACCCCAATAAACACCTCCTGCACCCTACCAGCCAACAGACTGCACTGAACCTACCTCATTTAACTAATTGAACAGCACTTTACTGTTTTAATAAAATATGCGTCTTAAATTATGTGGTTTCTAAACCTTTTAATCCTGGAAATGCACGAATGAAGTTTCACTGTACTCTGGATAATGACAATAAAGTGTCTTAAGCCTAATTTTATCAAAAAATCTGCAAACAGGACAGAAAGTATGAGCATAAATATAAACAAAATTTAGAATTTGATCAGACTTTGAAACTGCATTGGTGTTTTAATAACAGCACCCCAAAAGTGTCACAGTTGTGTCTGAAAGTTTATGAACTCTTTTAAAGGATGTCCTCAGGACTGCAGAAGAAAATCACAGGATGTTTTGTTCACCTGTGTGAGCAGGACGCAGGTTGGCCAAAGCTACGATGCGGTGTCCAGCAGTGACACACTGCATCATGTTGAAGCAGCTGTCTTTGCCTCCACTGCAACACACACACACAAAAAGAGAGAGAAACTAAGAATGAGTCGCTCAATATTAAATGACAGAGAAGGTTCGGCACTGCAAAACTGTAATTTTATGATGTACTCTCATTCTGATATATCAATAAAACCACGTCAGTATACTTTATCCAGGAAAGGTCTTTGGTGTGAATGAAGTGCATCTGTAAAGTGTACTGTTTGGAGCAGAGAACATCTGTGAGAAAATTGTGAATCGGTTAAAACAAAGATACGCGATTACCTTATCAAAGCAACGACTTTCATTTTCTTATATCCTCTTTCGAAATTAAATTGTCCCGAAATTAAAATCTATAGTGTTGCGGGGAAACTGGTAAGACCACAGACATTTATATTAGAAATGATGTACACAACAACACGTGAGAGCAGGTTTCCGGGTTGAAGAAGGACCCCATTTAAAACATGAGCTGCCCTCATATATGCCTGATGGAAAGTCGGTTCGGCTTATTTTAGTAGACTGTGGCAAATTTTGGTCATCACTCATTGCTATTGCTAAAATTCATTTTCATTAAATATGTCAACAAATTGACTATAACAGCAGCAATAACAGCAACAACAACAACAATAGTAATAAAACTAGAAAAACTATACACACATAACATATATGTGTGTGTGTATATATATATATATATGTATTTGTTTTAAATAACTGTAAAGTTACATTTTGTGTTGTTGTTTTTTTATTATTATCGTTAAAGAGAGAATTTCATAAATGAATACTTTCTTGTTATGTATGCCAAGGATCTTGTATAGTTTATTTATGAGTTGTTGTTTTTGTTGTTGTTGTTTTTGTTTTGTTACAGGCAATACATAGTTTTCCTATGTATTCATTATGTTTTTATCTCTGTGTTTATTTGTGTATCAGTCACCTGCTAACTCTAGTGAAACTGTAAAAGTAAATTGTACATTGTTCGTGTCAAAATAAATAAAATGATATAATAATAATAATTTTAATTCTTATGGATAATCATTTTTTATTACAATTATTATCATTATTATTACTATTATTATTATTATTATTATTATTATTATTATCGTTTTATTTAGGTAGAAAAAAACTTTTTTTTCAAGAGGACCCGGGTCAAGACAGTCAGCTGCTAGGAGCAATAAACTTAATAATAATTGTTAATCAAAAAATACATCTAGATATAGCTAAATATTTCCAAATATAAAGCGCTTTCAAAGCCCCAACATTTCATAAAGCTGACTGCAACATGACATGCATATTTATTACTTGTGAAACATATTTTACATATTTTGTATGTAGCTAATGTCATGTGACATGCCTTTTTTTTCTACATTTGATACAACTTCACAAACTTCTATTTGAAGTTAATTCTGTCTACTATTTAAACCAATGCATACTGTATCATAACATGATTAAAGTTGATGTGCACTCCAACTTTATTCACACTCATCCTTTGCCTCTTGTGGTCCCACGAGAGGACCAAACGTCCATGCACTGGTATTCACACACAGGTTGTGCTTTTCCTCTGAGGGAGCCCTGTTTTGCTCAGAGGAAAGCCTTTGATGCTCCTTTTGCTCTCTGTTGTTGTGCCAGAGCAGAATAATTGCACTGCTTTTGTGTGCTTCCCTCACCTTCTACCCCTAAGCAGGCCAAAGGCAACTGATTCTCTCTGAGAGTACACAATTGAGAGAGAAGTCTCTTCATCCCATCGCTTTTAACTAGGTTCTCTTTTTTGCTTTTTGTTTTGTTTCTTTTTTATTCATCCTGAATAAATGGCAAAAACTACAAGCTACACATGAGCATCATTTATGTTGTGGTATACAGGCAGTACAGACTAAACACAGTGATCCCTTTGTAATGGCTGAATCTGCTCTTGATGTAGTATACATCTATGTTTTGATGTCATTGATTTCTTTTTCTTAGATTTCTTTATTTTATAGCAATGTGAATAAATAAAAGATGAAATATTCAAACTCTTTTCTTTTTTTTTACCCCGATTGTTCTTTATAATGTATTATTAATATACAGCAACATTGTTATATTTTATTTTACATAACTGCTATAAAATCGTCGGAGCTTCTGGAGAGCTCCTAGTCACCTCGAGTCCCTTGGCAAGTGAACCAAAATATACTTGATGTATCACAACAACAAACAACTCCAAACAATTTGTGACATGCTGAAAATTTTATTTGACAGGATGAATGATATAGTTTTCAATGTGTTCTTTTGACATGTTTGCTTGAAAAATGACCCTATCAGGAGAAAGCAGGACACATCCTCCGGGGTGTGGATGTCCTTCATTTTTCTAAACTCATTAATATATCAAATATGTTTTCCAATTTTGTAGGTTATACTTTATGTTACAACCTCTCTCCCACTGGTAATTTCCATTAAAGCCCAAGCCAATAAGATTTGACGAATGCAAATTTTGTCACTTATCGCTTTTAATTTATGTCGTTTATTACCCAGACAAATAAAGAGGTGTGTTGTTCACGTTTTATTTGTAGCAGCATTTTGCTGACGTAAAAGAACGTTTTATGTCCTTATTGTTGGTGTGATGGGGATAAAAAGTGTTGATGGATAGCCCGACCAAGATACAGCCAATAGACGTGAATATGAGACGCATAAATATGAAAGCAAGGCAGCAGGAATCAAATGACACCCTTGGCCTTTTCTTAAAGGAGCATGTGCATATGACAGGTGATTTACACGGACACACAAGCTAATTTTTGCCACACAAGGACACAAAAACTTTGGCTGTAATGAGAAACTAAGGCCTCAAATGACAGGACAATAAATTGAGTGTCAGAACAGGCCAGCCAAGGTTGCAGACTGAGTGGCCGGAATACAAACACACGTACACACTTGTAGTTCCTTCAGCAACATGACAAAGAAAATAAATGCTGCATATTGCTCCCTCAGCATAGTAAACTTAGAGGATTGCAACTTGCAAAGCTTTCTCTGGTGTAACCAGAATATAAGTTGAAAGCTGTGGAAAGAAAGCAGCATTTATTTTATTCTCCTGAAAAGACAAACACCTGTATGAAATTTTGTAACAAATGGGAAAATGGTTTAAAAGATGAAATTATCTCACTGACAGTAATGAGGATAAAACATGAATCGTAAGTGTTGACAAAAGTTTGAAGAATTTGCCAAAAGAGTTTAGTTTGTTTGTTTTGTTGCTGAATAACAGTATGGGTGAGTTGCACTGTTGGTTACCACCTCGGTAACCTAGTTGTGGCTTACCTTCCCAAAACCGCAACGTTTCAAGTTTAGCTCACTCAGAGTCGAGCGTGATTGTGGTGTTGGAGTGCAAGTTTAACGACTGGAAACCAGTCATACGCTGCAATGTCAACATCAGCCCAGCAGAGTCAGTGCAGCTGGCACTAAAACAACTGTTTTACACACAAAACTGATTTCACATCCTCCAAAAAATAACATTTCTTCACATCTGCTGGATCCCATCTTCAACAGAGTATTTGAAGGGCAGCTAGCGTGATGATTTCATCTCAGCCGTTTAATCAGTTTCTTTGTCTGGATGTAGCTGAAATCATAATTATGCATTATAAGCAGAAACGTTATTATTACCGTAAAATTAACATCTCCAGAGGGTCAAAAGCTACCCATCATGTCACACTCAAGTTCGTAAGTAGAATGTGAAATTAAATAAGTCGGACATCAGACAGTCTACCAACCAGTATAATTAAAGCCTGGTCCAGGCAAACAGGAGCAGGTGCAGATGAACTGAACTGAAGAATAGCAGATACAATGGATCAGTTTAAAAACACGTTCACTAAAAGCAGACCAGGCAATGTTGAGAACCCAAAGATCTTATGGAAATGCATGTGAAGAGCATTCAAGGACCAACTCCACACTTCAGGAGACCTGGACCCAGTCTACGAGGAAATACCACTGCTTCTAGGGAATCCTCCGCTTGTGCACAGATCTTTCTGATGTTTCTGTGTAATGATCCTACCGGCTCTTTCATGCACTGTAACTAGTGTTTGGTCTTTAATTTAGAGGTCTGCATACTCCTAAATGACAGTAAATATTAAGACAAATTATTGTTATGTAAATTATTGAATTATTTTACACAGTTACAACATGGAAACGTATGTTAGGGTATACAAATCCTGTGGTCTGGGAAAAGCCGGTTAGCATATGCATACTCAGTTGTGTTGTAAGTCTACGGCTTTAACCCAGCGCTACCAGAGCCTGTTTATGGAGAGCCTGGTCACTTCCTATTTATCCCAGTTCCCTAAAAAATGCCTGCAGTTAACAGTATATGGAAGTGAATGAGGCTAAAAGCCTTCAATAATTATTTACTTTGTGATGTTGGCAAAAAGTCCCAGTTTCATTTTAGCTTTTGCAAATACTGTATCAGCACTGAAATGAAAATGTAACAATGTCAGTTTGTTATGATTATTCCAACCACGAACAGCTAACATTACAAATTTGTTGTGAACCTTGATGGTTATGAGGACCGTGGCAAATCCTGGGGAGATGCGCACTTGACGTAGGACAATACTGTCAAGTCATACACTGGTGCGGCCTCTGGTCTGCGCCTATTTACGAGCCAACTCAACCCACAGCTTTAATTGAAATCCAATGTGATTGTGGTACCACAAGCATGGATTCAGCTGATTTCCAGTGAAACTGGCTGGATAACCGGCATACGCACAAAGATGAAGTTACATCAAGCAGTGGCTTCCTTTTCGCCGACCACCGAATCAAAACGTAGCTTCAGGGTCACGCCATGATTTGAAGATTTTGCCTCTGGAGTCAGTATAGTCAACATAAAATGAATCCTTCAACTGTTATTTACATTTCATGGGTTTTCTGACCGCATTTACCCAAATGACGGGAAATAAAATCACTGTGGGGTGAGATACTGTATACGTCTCCTTGGTGTTAAAGAAACTACTTACTCCTTCCCAGGTAGCCAACTGAAAAAGGCTCATGGCACACTCACCTGCGTTCTGGCAGTGGCTCAGCATCGGTGACCCACTTCAGGCCTTGAAATGACTCCCAGATTTGGTCATGTTTGAGCTACACGAATCGGCTTTGAATCTATAAATTTGGCCACATGAAAAGATTCTTCTGGCTGGCAGCTGAACAGGGTTTCATTTAACAATTTCCAAACAGTCCTCAAGGAGAACGTTTTTGGTCGCGCTTCTGTACAGCTTCTTTTCTGAGAGAGTGCAGAGCACAAAGTGGATTTGGATTTTGCATGCTTACGTTTCCACTAAGCCACAAACATCAAGCGAGGGACACAGACAATTTAGAAGCAAATGACGCCATTGGTTGGAAACATCTGGTTGTCCAGTTTCTTGACATTTTCTGAGAATTCTCATTTTGCATTAACAAGTATCCAAATGCCAGATGCTCACATTGCAAAAAAATAATGTTCCTTAACTGCCTTTTCTATAGTGTTGCTGCCAAAATATAGAAAATGAATGTTGATTATAGATGAATCTGAATGAGGGCTGATCACAGCCAAATGTTAATTTGATGTTGTATCAAATTTGCTCTGAAGTGAGGGATGATTGAAAGCAGCCCTGTGTACTCTTAACTCCATTCCACTCTGGTGCTGTCTCCATCAGGCGGTATTTTCTAAAGAACTATCAGCATAATGATACCTCTTTAGGGCCCAACCACATCCAAATCAGTTAGTAAACAACCTAAACGGGGATCTGTACACATTTTTACGGACAATTAACTGTTATCACAAGGGGGCCAAATGGATTAGTGGGCTCATTAATGTCTGAGGCTAATCGGTCCTTGATTGGAAATGCGGGAGAATGTAAAATAAAACCATGGTTTGATCCAAATTGTATTTGATCATGGCATCGTCCTTAACAACAGTCCCAGAATGCAAACAGAGATTTAGGTTGTGCCGCCACTCCCTTTAATCCTTCAATGAAAATCTAGCTTTTACTCTTGATCCAATTTGCTTTTAAATAACAGATAAGCTTTAAAGATTTTTTCTCAGGTTCTATACAGCAGATTGATCTTCATGACAGATTTGGTATGTGTTTTAGGTGGGATGGCCTTCCTGATGTAATGGGGGTTTGAACCTGGACTTCCTGCATGGTAGGTGAAAATGCTACCACTAAGCCACTGAGGAAAGAGGAATTCAAAGAGGAATAAATAAAAAAAAGAGAAATCTGAAATCTGCTGGTTGTTCCCAAGATCACTTTTAAAGAAGGAAAGGGGCCGAACAATTACTGTTAGCATTACTACGCTGCTAGCTAGCTCAATAAATATTTTCCTGTACCAAATTTTTGAATACTTAATGCAAAATTTTCTTAATTTTTTTTTTCTTTAAAAAGCTTTTTGCAGCTTTATTTTAATCAATACATTATTATCTTTACAAAATTTTCATGTGCACTGTCCCCTTGGAAGATAATTTTACCAAATATCCAAACTGCAGTATGTTGCAGGTTTAAGAATAAAACACATTTCAACTATCTCAGGGGTGGAGAGATAGCTGGTAATGCCAAAACATGTTCCTAATTATTGTCATATGCCTGCATGTTAAACTTTATAATGACTCTCTATGAAGAGAAACATCTTTTGGCGCTTTTATTTTTTAATCTAAGTCAAAATAGACCTCATAAACAGTCTGCTTTTGGCATCAGCCAAAGAATACATCTTAAATATCTTGACAAATGTGTTAATCAATCTTGTTCTTGTGTTAGAAACTACTTACGCCCGTGTCATTTCTAAATTTCCAAATCCTGATTATTAATGGATTTGCAATGTTGTTTAGTCGCTAATCTTTGCTGTTTCGCTCACCTGCAACTGAACTGAGTTAATTGCGCCTTAGTTTGTAGTGCTGTGCAAATCTGGAACAAACAGGTTTAGAGGCAACCTCAAGTCCATTACAGAACCACATTGATGACAAACAACACACTGTCGATCTCGCTCGGCACATAAAGATGTACATTATACTTTAGTTACAATTTGGTACATAGTTTCAACACTAATCAAAACTTTAACATAAGTTAATGACTTCCACTCGCTGACATGTTTCTTCTCTTCTGACTCATGCAGCAAAGCAGAAATGGGAACTTTCCAACAGTAAAGCTATCCAGCCATCCCTGAGTACAGATGTCATTTCCTGAGTATTTCTCCTTGATTTCAAATTGTCCTGCTCTGCTTCTGGTATCCTGTAATCAAATTACAGAGAGAAAAAAAGGATGAGGCTTGTGAAGCTCCAGCCAAAAGGATGTGGTCCATTAAAGAACGCCACTGTTCCACTAATTATGAAGCGGCCAAAGCAAACTGCACACGCTGCTATCACCTGCCTCTTCTGCCAAACCCAGTTTTACACACTGGATCCTTAGCTGAATGGTTTACAGTGACACTTTGTGGTAAGAAATCCAAAATGATGGACACTGTATTTCTATGCCATCCAACTCTACTATTAAATATAGCATTGAAAAAACAAAAAAAACAACCACACATGCCTGAATGTAGAAGTCCAAGACGTTAAACCTCAAGGGAAACATTAACGCATAAAACACAAGGAAAAAAATCAAAAGAGGTGATAATTATTTATTTCCCTTGTATTAAGCATTAATGTTCAAGAGGAATAAATTACAGCTTTGCTTATAAGTAACTCTTGGTGATACAGATATCGTTGCAACAACACCAGTGTCAGTGGAATACTTTATAATCTGAAAATCGTCTGGTGGGATGCTGTAATTAGCTCGTCTATTCTCTGATATACAATCCTCGGACAGTTTCCCTCTCAGCCGACAAACACAATTCTAATCCAGGAAATAGCCTGCAATCAGAATATTGAAGTTGACATCAGAGGTAGCCACAGAGGCGATTCCCACACACCCCTCCCATAGCTTCAAAGGTCTTCCTGGGCCTGTTATGGGTTTCCCTCGTGATGAAGTGTGACACTCCACAAACACAAAAGCCCCAACCCTCTCGTGGGTTTGCTCTGCTTTTCTTGGATCATTCCAGTCCGACCAATGCCAAGTCAACTTGGCAGTTGTCAGAATGGGCCCCGTATCTCTGGAGTGTGTGTGTGTGTGTGTGTGTGTGTGTGTGTGTGTGTGTGTGTGTGGCACACCCATGCTTTCTGTGTGTAGGCATGTGGTTATGTGTTGAGTGTGTGTAGATAGCTTGTCACGGGGCCCTGTCTGCCAGTGAGCACTGTCTATGTGTGGGCTTGTGTGTGTGTGTGTGTGTGTGTGTGTGTGTGTTTCCACCTTGAAATGATATCACATGCACACATCATCAAAGCCACCACCTAGTTGTCAGTAGGAGCTTCAGCTTTTTTTGGTTTTGTTTTAATTCTTCAAGTTGTTGTTTTATCTTGATGAGCTTTTTAGATCATTTTTTTAATTAAAACAATCATGTTACACAGATTGGCCATTTTTCATTCCTGCTCTGTTGCATAGTGTTTCTGGTTCTGCTTGTAATTACTTTGATTATTTTTCAGCAAATTCAGGTGTTCATCCATTAACAACCTCCTCCCCCTGTTTTCATCCTGCTCCCACATGTTTCCTTTTTTCTTTCATTGATCTATACATTTCTGCGGTCAGTTTTTTTTTAAAATTTCAACCAGTAAGACGTCATCTGCTCTAAGTAGCTGACCACCGCTTACTCAGATCAGCAAATTCATTGCCAGAACACAGCAAGCGCAGGTCTGCCATTTGTCTTGTGGTTTTGAGTCACGGATATTTGTCTAACGTGCAGTCCAGTGTCAACACCAGCTTTAAATACCCTTGCTGCTGCATGAAGTGGGCTTCCTCAGGGAGGATGAGGAGATGAAAAGGAGGAGGAAGAGCTCCGAGAAGCCGAGACGGATCAAAGCACGTAATGAATATATCAAGAAGACATGAAGAGAACGATACAAACAAACTGCAGTTTATTTTTCAAAGGACCAACAAAAGAAATCTTCTATGGACACTTTATGGAGAAAGTAATCAGGTTCAATTCAAGTCCAGATGTTCAGCATCGGAAGTGCGGAGTCATCTTACCTAATTAGAGAATCAGTATCTCTTTGCCCACACAGTTTATGTCTTTAGACTTTACTGTATTTCCTCTGCACTTCACGGCAAAAGTGTGTATGCAGTGGGGCAACCACTTTAGAGCCGCGACGGGCTGCGTGTGAAAGATAGCCTCCGATCATTCAGAGCCATTCCTAAAGCTGTGACTAACCATAAATAACAAACACAATCCAAGGCCTCCCACCAGCAACAACAGCAGCATCCCCAGATGAAAAACTGCCGACTAGATAGAAGATGACCTCAAGTTTACGGCCTAAAACCTGTTGATCCTGAGCAATTGATTGTCAACTGGGTAAGAGAGCCCCCCCACTGCCTCCATCAACTTCTTTTGCAGCGAGACTGAGATGAATTCAAGCAGCAATTCTGCCATGAGAAGCACATCAGTGGCCTGCACCTTTTCTTTTATGAGGAGAATTCCACACACTGGGCCCAATATTCCTAGTTACTAGTGTCTGGTGATTAAAGTATATAAAAAAAAGGAGGCTGCACCACTAAAAGGCAGTGATTTAGTGAGCTGTCACCCCAGTTCAGACGGGGCACCAAGTTCAAGTCCCGGCAGGAGGGTTGTAATGAAAATGAAACAAGGGGAGAGGCAGCATTAGAGAGGAGAACTTGGATGACTGGAGGGTAGGAGGTGTCAGTAGGAGACATAAGGTCATCTGGAGGGTATGATGATACATCGACTCACAGTTTCTGCTATGTAAGAATGTGTGCATCTGGATCTAGGTTAACTTTAAAAACCTTTTGTGCAAGGTTTACATTAGGATAAGCATTTTTTTTCCCCCCCCACGGGAAACATGTTTTTGGATTTTCATTGTGTCATCAAGGTCTTAAGCAGTTGTGAGAGTGCAAAAGTGCTTTGTAGGTAAGACAATTAAAGTGAAAACTGAAAACCTGGGATTGCCTAGACCCTGACCCTTCACTGACCCTGTTCTGACCTTGTAAAAATCCTGACCCTATCATTTCCACCCTTACAGGATTCATCTGTTTTCTGGACCGCCTGCCTCTCATCTGTGGGAGTGACGTTTGATGCCTTCAAGTACCAGCCAGCTATAAAGGACACATCCTGATGGGCCTTCCTCTGTTGTGTTTAATAGCTGTCTGTCTCCCCCCTGCCTCCCCCATCCTGACCTCTGCCACCACACCCATCCTCAGCCTCGGCGCTGCCCTTTGGCTAACCTCTTGTATTCAAGGTTCAGGGTCAGGGCAGCAGACTCACTGCCAGTTGGGCGGTTGCCCAGAGGAGCTGATGTAGAGACGTATGAGACCCAGGGACCCCTGTGATGTTTCTGAAAGTTTCCAAAGAGGGAAAGACTGGAGTGTGTTTACAACATTTTAATTTAGGGAGGGAAGTAGTGCCACGCAAGCTTACACAGAACATGACGAAGGAGTGGTGTGGTGTATAAAACATGTCCCGTAAAAAAGAAGAATGCGACTTTTTCACAGTTGTCAAACAGCTGAATGAAGCTGGGAAGAAGAACAAAATACACATACGGTTCATCAACCGTTCTTTCATTCACACATGCTACTTTTCATTTCAGGGTCACGGGGTCACCTAAACACCTGAGGATGACCACAGATAAACATAGATGTGACTTTTGTCTAAGATTAAAGGCTAATGCTTCACTATTTAAAATCAAAAACGAGGAGAAACTAAATACAGCTTAAAGAAGGATGAAAACAAAACAAAACAAAAAAAAATCTCGTGTCATAAATCTGTTAAATCAGGGTCTGCTTCTTTCTATGAATTTCAAGCTCCATGTGAGACTCACTTCCACTTAAGGAAGTCTATTCTTGAGAACACCAGTTCAAGAGCCTGGGATCTGTTTCATTCTGCTGCAGAACAAAGGGAACCAAAAATACACCCATCCAACAGTTTTAGCATTACTTGCGTGTGGATCTTTGACATCATCAATTTATATTGAAACTTCTTTTGTTTCCTGTTCAGCTGTTGTTTGTACTTTTAGCCCACTTATTTCCTAAGCAACAATGACTGCAGGGTGAACAAAAATAATGTATCTAAATCTGTTAAGGAATGCATTTTAACGGCTTAAGAAAAAGGTAATGATACAAACAAAAAACACCCACAAAGCTTTCTACGTGAAATTAAATCTCTGGAATAACAAATGTTGAATGCTTATGGCTCTCTGATGGCTCCATTTTTCACTCCATATAACTTGCTAATTTTTACTGCTCAATGTCCTCCACTCAGCCTGTGTCACTAAGTCATAAGACTGCTGCTCCTGGCTGATATATGGGTCCACACGATGATGTCAGCGAAAAACACTTTCAATAATTGCTATGATTAATACTCTCAACCTTATAACACCTTTCCTTCTTCATGCAGCAACATATCTCCAGCAAGGTTCATCTATCAGTCTGCTCTCAATCTGTTTAAGTCCTCTGAGTGATGCATGGCACACTGCAGACCCTGTGTTCCAATGCACTCTATTTACATTCTCTCAGATTATGAGTCGATGAGCCTCTGGTGCATAAAATTGCCATGAGTCAAAGAGGCAGGAAGAGGGAGAGAACTGGAGTGTTTACTATTTAATTGATTCAACTTAACTGTGCAACAGAGGGTAATTTTCCAAATTTATCAGCTGGGACGTATTCATTTCCACTCAACTTCCACTTCTATTATGGCTATTATTGTATGAAATGGTTTATTCTTTTATTTATTAAATACATACTGGGTACAGTTGAGTAACATACAGTTGGTTGCACTTACAAGAATGTGCGTATAACTCTCACAGGACGGGTTTCCTCTTTGCCTGCTCACTAATTGTTTGGGAGGAAAAAGGTGAAACAGATATGTATAAACAGCGGCGGTCTTCCAGAGAGTTGAAAGAGGGCCGAGAGGGCCTGGGACAGTAGCTGACCTGCAATATTCACCATTTTCTCCCCCCCCCCCCCCCCGAGGAGTGAAGTTTGTCACGGTTTGTCTGGTAGAGTCAGAGAAAATAAACTCTCACTTCCTTGTGACAAATTCATACTCTACTGGGAAACACTTGTCACATGTCTTGGTCTGCGTGCATCAGTCTGTTCAGGGAAGAAACTGTAAACGCAATGAGAAAAGAACCAAAACAAAGGACCACAGCTAGTGCTTCACCTATATGAACAAATACATTCATATCAAAGGTACAATGTTATTTAGACATCTACATTATATTTTTGAATTAAAGTGGATGTTTAATTTCACAAGCACACACCTGTTAACCTCTGACAATTAAAGCAATCTATAAATGTGATTATTATCTATAAGTGTTAAATTCTCTTTGGCTGTGCTCGTATGCACATCCCATCTTGTGTGAATCCCGGAGTCACTGATCATAAAAAAGAAAAAAGAAAAAGAAGAAATGTGGAAAAAATGTGGTCATTGCTGAGAATGTAAATGGGATTTGTAGACAGTGATGTTCAGTGTAACAAATTGATAGAAGTCAATTAAGCATCTATTATTAACCTCCTATGGTTCACTGTCAATTATCTGTCTCATTAACTCTGTAATACTGTACGCAGTATGTGTTTAACACTGAGGAGATCCACCATGGCTCATAACTAATCAGCACTTATGAAAAAAGAGCCAGGAATGATGACTTTTAACGTCAATTCAATTTGATTAAATTAAATGTAACGGTTAAGGCCATTTATATCTCTGTTCCTCAGTTCTTATATGATTTATTACAATAATAAGATACACTTACATAGATAAGTCATAAATTTCCTCTCTTGTTCCACAAAATTAAAGGTAAGCGACGAAGATGGTTTTTATGCAGTGATTATGGTTTTAAAGATAATATTACTATGCACTTCAAAGAGCACGAATAGTTAATCTATTTAAAGGCATAGTAAAATCTGGGTAATATGCACTATATATTAACGCTTGCTGGAAAAGCAAGACACCACCAAGAGGGAATTATGCACATTTCTCACTTGCGCTGCAGACAGAAATGCAACATATTCCACAGTTGTTCCATGGTACATGGTGCCAACTCCTGTCATGTTCATCAGAAGACCCCTGGGCTTGTGAGAGGAAATCGTTTTACTGCTGCACAGTCTGAGTTCTATTTACACAAACTCCCTCAAAACACTTAAGACAGGATATTTGATTGTGAGAGCTCTTTCTTTTCCGTGCTGCTTTCCCACAACTGACCGTCACCATGGTTTAAGCCCCAAACATCTGAAACACACAATTCACAACTCTGCTTACTTGGTTGAAAAAGGAAAATAAAAAAAAAAAGAAAGAAAAAGAGGCAGCAATGATTTGGCAAGACCTTGTTTGATGCCATTGTTTTTGTCCACAATGTAGTAAGTTAGTCCAGTGCCATGTGTACTGCACTGAGACATATTGCATCAAGCAAATGAGTTCAGGAAACTAACTGCATTGTCAAATAGTTGCAGCAGTCAGAATATAGCCTCAAACACAATGACAACCATGAATTCCTGTAAAAATTCAATTCTTTAGAGATTTGGGAAGGAAACCATTTCAACCACAGAAATCCCAAATACCAGCTGGATCTTTGCTAGCAATGAAAGGCAAGCTCTCCTAAGCCAGACATGTTGTCATCTGACCTCAGTGAACGGGCTGCAACTGCATACACTTGTGCCTTTGCGTAGTACCTGGACATCCTCTCAGCTGGAGTGGATGTCCAATATCCCAGTGGCAAAGTCCCTGCCAGCCATTCTTCCTAATGGCTCTTTCTTGAGAGATTTATGATCCTGAGATACAAGACAATTACAGAAAGGGAAACACAAAAGCCTGGAGCTCTTCAGAGAAAGATTTACGGTTAAAGAGATGCTATTTTTGAAATTGAAAGTCTGATTAGAAAGTGCTGATGGTGTGATCCAGTAGAGGACTCTGTTGCTCGTACAATGTCAGGTTCACTCAGGTGTCACTTAGCAGTTGGCCTCATTACATCCTCTAAGGGGCTGTAGTCCCGTGTCGAGACTGACATGTCCTTTCTGTTTGTTCACCGTTGTGTACCTGCCATTAACATAAGCAGATGCAATAAATGAGTCACAATGTGATATACGGCATGATAGCAGAGTTTTCTTGGCGTGGAATGTGCTGCCGCACCACTGCTTCCACCAATGCTTCTCCAGGCCACTCACCTCAGGAAGTGAAACAGAAAAAAAACAGAAAACACTTGTATGTTCCAAGACTCTGGGAACCTGAAGTCCTGAAGCATGGAGACAGGATACAAGACTGTTAAAAGGAAAGAGACTGAAGTACAAAAAGAAGAAAATTATAAAAGGACACAGACAGGAGATGAAAGGGATGCAGAGAAGATGTGTCAGGAAAAGCTCAATGTATTTATTATTACATTATATATGTGTTTATTGTATATATATATATATATATAGATATGTGTGTGTGTACATATATATATGTACACATATATATATGTATATACATATATACACACAGACATATATATAACTACACACAGTGTGTTTGTAGTTATATATATGTGTTTTCATGTTATCATCGAAGCATTTCAATGCAATTCATTTCAGTTTGCCTGGAAATCAGGAGCTCTTGCTGTCTATGGTACTTACTTTCAATTTCACAAAATTACAAGAACTCCCAATTAATTAAAAATGATAAGGACAAAATCCATCAATCATCAGTGACTTCTTTGGCCTTGCTTTTGACTGACCACCTGATTCTCTGCAGGACTCACTGGATGAGTCCCCCAAGTGAATTTAGCCACACCTCAAGAGCTACTGGACTTGACTTCTCATCCCATATGCTTCCAGTTCTAAGTGACTGCTGAGTGGTATGGGCACCAAGCCACCAAAATGAAATGGGGCTTCTATTTAAGCCCATCAGAATCTACCCAGACATATTTATGTCAGACTTCTTCAGTCCTTGGGTCAAATTTTATGTACACCAATCACCATAATTAAGAATCATACAGATTCATTTAATGACGGTAAATTTAAAGTAAGCCTGTTCATCGTCTTCCCCTCGGTGCACAATGTATTGCTCAGTGATTGTCCTCCTTGATCGTCTGTATTTAATGGCAGCCTCCATCTGCCAGCCCTCTCTGTCTGCAGGCAGGCGGCCTGCGGCGCCCCACATTAGAGCCTCTTGGCGTGGGCCCCAGGCACATTCCGCTTCTGGAAGTGTGATTATTGAGACCTGATTACAATGTCCGCGACAATGATACCAAACCCAACATCACTGAGTGGTTGGCAATCTCACTGCAAAACAAAACGGCTGGAAAATTAATGATGCTTCAAACTCAGACGGGTTTTTTAGTGCTGATAATTTGGATCTGGGGTAATTTCAGCCAAATGGTAGCATATGGTTTTGTTTTACACTTTATGTCCAGCAACAGATACAAAATCTGTTGGACTGGGGATGCTATGGCAACACATAATTAGATT
The DNA here is from genome assembly GCA_037176975.1 of Arrhamphus sclerolepis. NCBI lineage: Eukaryota > Metazoa > Chordata > Actinopteri > Beloniformes > Hemiramphidae > Arrhamphus > Arrhamphus sclerolepis. The sequence goes on along the minus strand of JBAMYA010000015.1, from coordinate 4,748,691 downwards.
TCATTCAAGTTAGAGTGAATAAATGAACATAAAATGAATAAAGATGAAAGAAAAATTCAACATGAAGATAAGCTGACCTCTATATAGAAAAAGGAGGAGAAATTCTGAGAAAAAAAAGGATCTTATCGAATGAAACACACATTAAAACATTAGTTCAGGGGTTTGGTTGGAATTTTATGATAGATAAGGCACTCAAAGCATGTCACTTTAGAAAGGACTCAGAAGTGAATATGCTTCTTAGTGTTTGACACACACCTGAAAGCCCCCATGTTCTCCTTCTATAGAAGAGCCTGTGGTGGTCTCCAACTGCCTGCAAGTTTTTGAGGTGTACTCATTGCCTCATCCCTGGCTCCAGGCAAAACTTTGTCCCCATCTCTTTCTCCTCTATCCTCTCAATTTTCCTTCTGCTCTCCACCTCCACTCATTCATCACTTCCTTCTTTTGCTCAATCCACTCTCACTTCTCAGTTTCTCCATCTGTTCATCCCCTTGGGCAGCAGGTTCAGGTAGAAGTCTATTGCTAGGATTAGAGCTGATAACCTGTAGTCTGGACAGGTGAGCCACATGGGGCCACACTTTGCCTGAGGATAGGTCGAACCATGCTGGGGGCAACAGAGACATAGGAGCCGGGGGCTAAGGCCGGGGGCTAGGTCTAGAGTTGGGACTTGGGGAATGTGGGCTGGACAGTAGCACAGCGGCTGCATGAGCCTGAAGGCCAGGGATGGCAGAAGAGGAGTGAAGGGGGGCGGGATGAGGCGTGGACCCTTGGAGGCAAGACAAAAGGAAAGGGTCAATGTTAGTGACAGGGGTCTGCACGGTCTGGCTGAAGGTCTACTGATCCATGGTGGAGTGGAGCTGACAGGTGAGAGAACAACACCACCCCTAATGATGGCAGCCAAGGTAGGGGTTAGGGGGAGATGTTGGTACAGACTGGTGTGTACTCAACTTTGAGGTGAGCTTGATGGGGTAGAAAGAGGGTCAGGTGAGAGGAAGGGAGGCAAGGGGTGGTCAGGGAACTGTGGAGAGCTGTGCATTATAGCTCATAGCCTGCTGTGTGTCAAGTTCTTGTTTATACTGATGCTTCAAATCAAATCAACTTGAGGAAACAGCCTCACCGTTTCTGCTGTGAAGCTGTTAAACACCAAGTAATTACCCATCTGAATTCAGCTTCATAAAATAAGTGCTTTATTCACATTTCAATTAAATGGTAAAAGTCAAATATTTCACATACTGACACATTTATGAAAAGTGTATTTATGCTGTTTTGACTCACCAAGCTGAACCCAAAGAATACAATTCTTGAAAATAAAAAAATGGCTCTATGTCAGTTTAATTAGACTCCACCAGCTGAAGTATCTAGTCACAAGAGCTTTGGGACAGTGTTGCTCATTTGTGCATTTATTTGTGTGTACATGTTAGGTATGCGTATAGGACTGTGCTTCAAAGCTCCATCTGCTTGGCAGCATGGATCGTCCTGGTCCGTGGTGCCCCGATTCCATCACCTTTCACGACACTGGTGGGTGGTCGAATGGGGAGGGGAGGGAGTGGTGGTGGAGGAGAGTGTACACAAAAAGTCACCCTGAATCTGCCAGCTGATTAATCAAGGGTGATTCGGCAGCAAGCGGAGCCTACCCGCTCCTTCCTGGCTAGTCCGTGTGTATTTATTTAGAGTAACCCGTGGCCAGTCACGCCTGACCTCAAACCATCAGGAGCAGCCACAGTTGCGCCCAAGCATAAACAAAAAATGCGTAATGAAAGTAAGGGGACAGGGTGGGGCGGGGGTGCCGGGGAGGGGAGAGAGGAGTGCAGGCGCTCTTTCCTTTCTCTGAGATAGGGATCTTGAGCTTCGCAGCAGAGCTCCGAGGTTCAGCTGCCTGCATCCCGGTGTTTACTTCTCAGCATACATGGAAATCATAGACCTCTGTCAGACCAGCCAGGTTCCATCCATCTTTCAGGCACAGGGTATATTTTCCTGTGTATCACATAGCTGGAAGCTGGGGGAAACCCCTCTCCTCGCATAAAGAGTTAATTGGAAGCCCAGGATATATGAGTGAACAATCATTATTTCTGATTTTTGTGAGAGTCTGCATTTATCAGTAGTCTCTGACAGAAGTACACATTTTCTTCTTTTGTTTCTGCACCCTTTTTCTGAATCAAGTTTGATCAGTTTCATCATCTTAGCTATGGCATGTAAGTGGAAAGCATGCAGAGGTACAGAAACAAACAAACAGCAAAGATGGAGCCTCTACGGAGAATTATTGATCGGACATGAAGGTTAGCCAGAAGTCTGAGAAGGTTGGCTCTTAGTTGTCCCATGTGGCATCGGAGGCCTACATCTTTCTTTCTTTAAGAGCACAAAACACAGGAAAGAACAAATACAGCGGATGAGTGGGAGGAAGCGTAGTGCAGTCTCCCCAAGTCTATAAGATATTGTTTTGATGAACTACAAGAGGAAGAGTTATTGTTATATAAGATTGAACAAAACCTCACACTTCTACAGTTTGCCCATTGCTTAATACGTCTGTAATATTGTGTTTCAAGTCTTCAAAGTTCCTTCAAAGGCACAGTGAAAGTCAACAGTAACAAGGTCAGGTAGTATTTAGGATGCATGTTTACCCATTTCTTTGTCCCCCACGCGTCTGCCTCAGCACCTTGTCTTAGTAACTAATCTGCATGGTGAGGTATTATCATCCAGGAGAGGCAGAGTGGCATTCCAGGTGAGCAGGTGGAAACACCACCTGGTGCCAGGGGGTAAGAGACACAGGGAGCACAGCCTTCCGGCACAGCTTGTTGGGCTCTGACCCACCATAACCCTCAATCTCTACGAAGCCCACCTCCCATTTCTCTGCCGTCACGCTCATATCAGCCACACAGCACCTGCCCGACTGGCGCAGGAGGGAGCCCGTCTCCCATTGAGGCAAACAGGCGATGGAAGGATGAAGGGAGGGCAGGAGAGAAGAAACATAGTGGTAAACAACAGCACCTTTTGTCCCACATCTGTCTGAGCCTGGCATCCTACAGTGTGTGACAGTTAGAGATGCATGTGGTACATTCAACAATCTCTGACATAGATGTTGAGTCATCCCAGATGGCCATCACCTTTGTGCTTGTATTTCTTTTTCACTCTTCCCCCTGCTTTTGCCACCTTCTGCCAACATATGACAGCCACTTTGGTGCGACTTTGAAGAATGACAATGAAGATTTAAGTTGACAAAGAGGCTAATTACATTTTTTTTGCCTCTAAATATAAATTGTAACCATAAAGAGAATGAATTTGTTCAGCTTGAATAATAAAGTCAAATGACTTTTTATGAGCTGCACTGGGACCTTTCTGGTGTAATCAAATACACACCACTCAGTTGTTTCTATTTGACACATTCATAGTGTGATTGATCAGCATTAACGACAGAAACTTTTCGATCATGTGAATCGATACTTAGCAACCTGCACATTTAACATAAGAGAGGATGATAAATCATGATTAAACCTTGTCTTACCGAGTTTCATCTGAAGTGTAGCACCAACTGTCAGAGTTATTACCCTTGAGAACCCCTCTTGTCACTGAAACAATAGGAAAAAAAAAAGAGAAGAAAATGTGTAACCCTTTGACTTTCAACAGATTTAGAAGTTGGCTTCCTGGATGCTCTGCTATTCCCCACATCTTGAGACGGGACAAACATATTAAAATAGATTATAAATTTCCTAACGTGAATAACCAAAATTCAGAGTGCAAATGAAGGCAGCTCGGTGTGTGATCCAGCCAGCGAGGGAATGGGAAACTCTAACCTTGAGCCTTCACCATCATTGGTTGACATCTCTGAAAAAAACATGTTTTTTTTTCTTTTCCAACTGTGGATTGTCAGAAACACTGTCACTGGCAGAGAGAGTCGACGTTAAGTAAAGGACACATGTGGCACCGTGGGGGGAGGGGGGGCTCTGTAAAGTCACTCACAGGGCTGCTGTCATGGTTAAGTAGACAGGTGCTTACTGTTAACACCCCACTAATATCTTTATGCATATTTATGAATCTCCCTCCCCTATAATACGTTGCTCATTAATGTCACAGCTGCCAAATATTGACTATGACTTTCTTTTAAAAAGCGCATAAATAAAACAGCTTTTAAAGATTCTGACCTGCTTAAATACATCACTTTTCCTGTGCCTTTGATCGCAAAGCTTTTCATTATTTAAGCCTCCACGCTTCTTTATGTTGCTACCATGTCTACCTCAAAATATGCAATATAGCTTCATTTAAAGTAGGTAAATATCCCTTCATCTAACATATCCACATTTAATCTTCACTCTTTTTTTTGCATATGTGTGGTCAGAGATGTGTAAGTGTGGTTTTTATGGGAAAAGTTTGCTAGAAGGGCATAACTTGCTGCTGGGTCTCATCAGTGAGAAGGGAAGGGAAATGGCTTATAGTCTCTGAGGATTTGTTCTCTGATTACTCTGTAATTCTGACTCCTGCTTCATAAGTGGGCCTTTTTATTCCCATGAAAACTTGGCCAACAAATGCAAACTGCTGCACATGAGAGGAAGAGTTTGGAAGAGGTGTACATGAAATTGGACAAGATTGTTCTGTGTTTTAAAAGCCCAGTCTGGTTCCAGCCAAAATTTCCCTTCAAAAAGAATGTTTTAGTTTCACTCACTCACCGTGGGGATCGAGTAAGGTGACTAAGGGGCTTAAGCAAACAGTAAGACTCATCAAAATTCTAACTCACTAAATACATATTTGCACTGAAATGTGTCTCTTTATTGGAGCTAAAGCTACAGATTCAGCTATGGCAAACAAAAACAAAACTTTAATAGTGAAAAGCTTATAAAGGTTAGATAGGAACATAAACTCTGAACATAAAAAAGGGTGGTGTACATTCAAAAATTAATGAATCCAAAATCCTTAAAACTCAAACTCAGTCGCTTTTATAAAACCTAAAGCAAGTCTACAGGTCAGAGAACAATGAGGAAGGGAAAAATAAACTGTCAGAAGGGAAAAGGGTAAAGCATGATTTATAGGCTGTGCACGGTCCCTGGGGTGTCTCTGGCATTTATACTTCCTGCTGTTGTTGTTTGCATGCTTCTGTAATAACACCACCAACCACTAGGTGGCAGCGTGACTTCTTTTTCTGCGCGCTGTAGCTATAACTCCTTTTGTTTACTTCTGGTTTGACGCTACGATACAGCAATGGAGCAAATAAAGTATATTTTGCGTGAGTTGGACCTTGCAAATGTTCAGCGCGTTTTTTTTTTTAAAACAGACATTCCAGCAAACTATCGTTCTGTCTGACCTGAATACGACGAAGAAGAAGTAGCGACGGACAACCCGAAAACAAACAAGAACAAATCTACCAATCACTTTTCTTTCTGCCTGCATCCCTGTGAGGCAAGGGGAAAATATCATGAAGATGCAAAGTATAGTACATACAAAAATACAAAAAAAAGGGAAAAAAAAAAAAAACTTTACAAAGGAATTCCAAGGCCATTCCAATTAACATATGACTTGAAATATATATATATATATATACACACACACATACATATATAAATTTAAATTGTCAAATATTCATCATCATCAAAGTGTAAAAACAAACAAACCAAAACATCATCTAGTTAATTAAATAGAATTAAATAGTCTTATTGCTGTGGGGACGAAGGCTCTCCTGAATCTTTCTGTTCTGCAGCAGTGACTGAAGCCGACTGCTGCAGCTGCTTCTTTGTTGCTCCAGAAGACTGTGGAGAGGGTGTCTGCTGTTGTCCATAATAGCTTCCATTTTGTTTAGTGTGCCCCTCTCTACCACAGATGTTACTGGGTCCAGTCTCCTGCCCAGCACTGAGCCTGCTTTTTTGACCAGCTTGTCCAGTCGCTTGGT
>JBAMYA010000015.1:4695468-4718625 GCA_037176975.1 Arrhamphus sclerolepis | reverse complement strand
GGGGCTGATTGGCACACCTGTGCTGCATGTGTGCCAATCAGCCCCTCCAAAGGTCCCTCCAAAGGTCCCTCCATTTAGCAGCAGCACTCTGGCTCTCAGAGGGGAGATCAGCAGCCAGACCTGTACGAGCGTTTATGTGGGTGTTTGCACTGTAAAGTGCTGGAAATAAAACATTAAAAAAAGAGAAAGAAAAACATAAAAAAAACTGACGCCCTGTTGGAGTATTTGTGCTGACTAGGATCCTGGTAGCTGGTAAATGCTACAAGAGTGTATAATCAGACATTGTAACATTTGCATCCTCGATGACATCTTCATGGCTGCCTGTTCTGCAGGCGTACAGGGAAAAAACAAAAAGGGGCAACATGGAATAGTAAATCAAAAATGACAGGAAGGAATAAAAAAGTCATTCACCAGAGTTCTATTTGAAAGTTTCATCCTGTGTTTCTTCCTTAAACATGCAGAACACAGATGAGGTGTCCTGTAATGAAATGATTATCAGGGCATTAGATGGGAGGCGATGGTAGTTGCTGGATTTGAGTTAGATTAAAGCAGTATTTCAGTTTGAGAATGAAAGTGTTAGCTTTTACTAGGTCGCAAGTGTGACTATTGGACCCAGATACATATATGATTGAAAATAACGTTATGAAAGTGGTGCAAATTGCTGCTATTTGTCTTAAAAAATGGTAAGACTTTTAAATTGGTCTTTAAATTAAATGCATGACTGGAAGTTGGGGTTGCTGGTGAACTGAAGTCCAAAATCAACTGTAAAGCATGCATTTTTGTAATTGCAATAAAATTGGTGATTTAAGCACAATAACGAAGAAGAAATCACAACAAAGCTAGGTGATATTACTAAAACATTGTCCTGAAAATCTTTATTTTTTTAGAGTAGCTTTTTTCATGCCTCTCCAAATAACAAGAATGAATTTAGTTTATTATGCTTTATGAATACTAATTTTTACATTGATAAAATGTTTAAAACTGTGTATTTAGTATGTAAAGCTCTTTTTTTAAAACGTGGTGACGGTGGAGGAGGGTGATTAAATGATGATCTTCCGAAAAGGAGATATTACTTCTCTTTTTTGTCATTACTGTTTTTAAGTAAATATAATTAAATGAATTTAAAACAAGAAATATAAGGAATCTTAGAAACAGGTGGTGCGTTGTGGATACAGAAAGCTGAAAGCTCTGCAGGTACTGGAGTGGTTTCAAAAGGCATAAGAAGTTAACTTTTATCATCGTGGGAAGAGTTACATTAAAGTCATCGCGGGTACATTGAGAAGGATCGGGGTACAATCGAAAGGATTTTCCAGTGGCAAATGACCAAAAAAAAGAGCTTTTTTGCCTAACTTGAATTAGCTACTCAGTTAAAATCATAATTTAGCCCAAATCATATGTATGGATTTCATAGCCAAATTTAACTGTGGTGACTTGTCTGGAACTGGAAAAAAGTATAATTATGGAAGATTTTAGTTCTCAAGAGCCAGAGTGTCTTTTCAGTTTGTTTATTTTTGATAATACCACTATTGATCCTCACGGGGAAATTCATTCTCTGCATTTAACCCATCTGGGCTACTAGATCCAGAGCAGTGGGCTGCCATGGTGCGGCGCCTGGGGAGCAGATGGGGGTTTCAGGTGCCTTGCTCAGGGGCACCTCATCCATGGATGTTTACATGGGGAAGCACTTGTTCAGGTACTCCCCCCACCCACATCATTGGTGCCAGCTGGGGATTGATTGATTGAACCAGCGACCCTCCAGTTGCCAGTCCAGGTCTCTAGCCAGTACGCCACCTATTTACAGGAAGTTGTCTCAAGATGCTTGAGAACCCAACACGTGACCCCCTTATTCAAACCCCTGTCCTGCATAACTTAAGACATTTCCCTGCCACGACACACCTGATGCAAATAAATGGATCATTAACAGACTTGTGTAAACCTTGATTAATTTATCTGCATCAGGTGTGTTGAGACAGGGAACCATCTAACATATGCAGAAGAGTATATAAGCAAAACCACTTTGATTTATTTATATTTACTATGAATCACTAACTGGGATGTTTTTGGGATATATCCTGCAAACTTTCACTGCAAATCTGCAGAAAGCTGCCTCTAGTTCTTAAGTGCTGACAGGATGAAGGAACTGTCTTCTTGGGAAGCCCACTTTGTGGCCTGTCTCTGACATCCTCTGTTTTATGGAACTTAACCACAACTTTAGCTGAACACCATCTTGGAGTTGCCGTATCCCAATCACTCAAACATGGCATGTCGATTCTGAAACCGACCGCTGCAACAGGGCTGCACCTGCTCACCATGCTGACAATCACGGGAAGGAGTTTTTATTTTATTTCATATTTGTAAATTTATTTTCATATTTGTAAATCTTTCTTTTTATTTTATTTTTTGCATAACTAAGTTAAGTCTTTCTACTTCATATCCATTTAATTTAAAAATGTCTCCTTTCCAACTTATGTTCTTTAGCAAAACAAATAAATTTGGTCCATAAACATGAAAAGGTTCTTTATCTTCTATAATTTTCTGCAATACATTTCTCACAAATGTCACACTGTTCCTTTAACACGATTACACATGCAGTACATTAGCATAATAAATCCACAGTGATGCATTTGTAAGGATTCTGCTCATAGATCACACTTACCAAGATTTATCTATTCAAACTTAAACGCACCTGCTGCCAAAGCTGGAACCTCTGGATTTTTGAGGGAGAAATCAGTGCAAAACAAGATTCCAGCATTTGATTACATCCCCGACAGACAAACCTGTTTCCTTTTGACCCCAGCTGCTCTTTGCTGATGCTGTCACTGTCAAATTGAATTGCTCTTTAAGACAGATGTTTGACTGGTCAGCTGGTGACCTGCCATGCAGCTCCTGGATGGATAGACAACATGTGAAGAGCAACCCCACAATTTGCCAGATATAGCTTTGACAGCACATTGGAAAGGATCAATAATAACCTGTCAGGCTGCAGCAGCAATTCCCTTTCCTTCAGTGGTAGAAGCAAACTTGAGGTAAAGAATATAGATAGCAGAAGGGAAGAGCAAGAACCTGGACAGTGGTATTGTTGGAATTCTGCAAGTATAAATAATAATAAAAATGAATAAATCAAAGCATAACCTTTTTGGTCATGTTTTTGCTGTTAACTCTTTTGTCCGAGTCAAGACACAGAATATGTGATTGGTGTCCTTAGGTCGGTGTACGACCTCGAGGCATGAGGAAGACTCTGCATACAGTATGTAACCGGGCTAATTTAGAAAATGCTCTGAGCAAGCTTCACTCTATAATTCACAGGCTTGGTTTGTTTGAACCCCCTTTCCCCCTCCCCGCATCAGACAACAGTAGGTCTGCGCCGTGTACAACTTTGGCTCTGGATAGCTGGAGGCCTAGTCAGAGACAGATAATAGACTAAAGGTACAAAGACGCACATATCCTAATGCATGCATGAGAGGGAAGTTCTGGGTCGTTATGGTAGTCTGAGATGGCCCCAGTCCCACCACTTTCTCTGATGTGTGTGCACAAGGGTGACATGTCATTGTCCTCACACTCGGCCTAAAGCAAAGCTCCTTTGTTATTATCTCTGAATGCTCAAACCTTTCTTGTCTGGACCTCAAAACAGAGGACGAGGCAATTATATACAAAGACTATGGTGTATTATGAAAGAATTTTTTTGTTCTTTTGTCCCAGTTCCATTTTAAAAGATCGCTCGGAAATAATCTTGAATTAATCCATGGAACACAAATGCACTGATTTATATATATATATGTATATATGTGTGTGTGTGTTCCTCAATTCATGTTTACGTCTAACTTTGAATTTAAATAAAAGGTAAATTGGACTCCAAGGTAAATGACACATTTAAAAAAAAAAAAAAAAAAAGTGGTGCAAAAGAAGCAACAGGCACCAGAAGGGGTTATTTGGTCCCTCAGCTACAAATGGGAATATAAAGTTCAAAAGATCTTGGGTTGATGTTCCACAGAAAAAGCAAAACCCAAATTTCAGATCACTTCGGCGAGCCTTCAAAACAAATTCACTGCCACCAAACCTCAGAAATGTAACGCCGGTTCCTCTGTTCTTCTGTGAGTTTGATGATGTGCCGTTCTCCCAGTTCTGAATCTTAATGGTGTCTGTGGAAGGCATGCAGCACTGAATTCCAGGCTGGCAGGGACGTGCTTAGAGCAGCACACTTGTCACAGCCCATGATATGAGCGTTCCTCTGAACTACGGCTGTGAATAATTTCTTCGAGATCCAAAAGAGATCCCCCTTTTTTTTCATACTATCTTTACAGAACCAGCTGCCAAGTCCTTGTAACTATTTCAACACTTGCAACAGAGAAAGCAAAGAGATGGAATACAGTAGTAGTCTCTCTTTGTTTAACTGAAGAAAGTTTGCAAAACTGCGCTCAGAACTTGACATTAAAAGAACATCGTATGGGAGCAGTCAGGCAGACGGAAAGTCAGGGCAGCGGGCTTTGAAATGGATTCTGGGTAGGAGTTAGCTTATCTAATTGTAACTGAGCATACAAGTGTGTGGACACTCATCATGCACTTGTCAAAACATGGCTGCCTCTGCTCTGCACTGCTGCAGTCCGGGTGTTTGCTAAAGATTGTGTTTACACTCCAGACAGGCCTTTTTTTTTATAATTGTCATTTGAAAGTACAATTGTAGCAGTTTCTCTAAGATAGGTGCTGTGCAGCTGCAGAAACAACAGGATCCGAAGATTTATCACAAGCATCCCTTACAATTATTGCATCATGCTTGGGCAGCGTTTCATTTCTTGGGAAAAAGGATTTGCAGCCATATGATTTTTCCACTGTGGTTTCATCTCTAAAAACTTTCTTTAAACGATTTGTTTACTTTGTCATCAGTTAGTTTCATATGTTTGACCCATTTAAAAAAGATAGTTAGAAGTAAGAGGGATTCATGTGGTATGAGGAAGAAAAACTCAGTGATGTTTTGATTATTAAACTTTACTGGTTAATAATAAAAATGATATACTAGTCTACCATTACAATCTGGAAACAAAGATGTATCCAGATATTAAATCGAGTGCTACGTAGCCGTGCAGCTTTACTTACCTAACAATACTTATTCCACTTGGTTGCATGGAATTGTACCACTCCAGACCTCCACCAAGCTTCTCACTTGCACCCTACTTCCACAATGCCACCCCAAAAGACATATACTGTCACCACAACAGAGAACAAAGAGCTGGCATTATAAATTAAGCGTGAATATGTCAACACTAACAGTTTAGTCTGTTTACCAATCTGGAAGAAATGTTGAAATGCGAAAGTGACACCTATGTTGACCCATATTTGAACTCTTTTCTTATCAATCTTTCTCTTCAGATTTATAGGCAGTTTTTTTTTATGGAAGAGGGTGCTTGAGAATCTTTTCAGGACTCTTCCGAGCTCAGCCATGTTGGGACATGCAGTCGGTCATCGCAACCATGGCCCTTCACTGCAGGACCTTCCATCTCAAATGTTGTTTTGGTGGTGACATGAAAGCACAGCAGAGCTAAGTTAAAATTCATCGTAAGACCCTTCCAGACCAACCACAGGCAGTCATAGGGGTCTTTTAGCACAATCAACACAACACACAGGCACAATAAAACATATTCTCTTTAAAAATAATGATTTCTTTTTTTTTTTCACAGCTCAGAAGTTATGATGCTAAGCACAAAGTACCTAAAATGATGACATCATTGGCCAGCTGATTGGCAGAGCCAATGGCTATGTGCCAAACAAATGATGTCAAATGACACCCAGCCATCTGATTGGTCAGCTTTACAATTTTAGCTAATATGATACTAAATTAAATAAAAAAATTCACCATCTGTAACTAACTAGAGAGACCAAAACTGTATTTTGCACCAGACTGTAATTATGTTTAATTCTGCTGCAAAGTTGACCATTTTAACATGGCGGTCAATGGGACAGACAGCAGGACGTGAGTTAAAAATAGTTACCTACTTGAATTGAGTCTGTTTTTTTTTTGTTGTTGTTGTTATTTTTCCAAGTTTACTTCTTGCCCAGCAGAGATTACCTTCCTCACAATGATGTTGGCTCACACTGATGGTGGCCTGTTTCTTGTAGGCCAAACAGGAATTCCCCCAGTCACTCCAGAGACGACTCACATGACTCTTGCTCACAAATACGGATCGTGTGCCAATCTGTACCCAGGCCAGTCTGTCAGCTTGGCCTAAGTGATCCTTTCAGCTGTTATTCAGCATGATTAACAAGCAAGCAGAATGCTCCTTTTGCCAGCGTATCTTCTTCATTTTTTTCATTTGAATGTGTGAAGGTTGATTGAACTCTGCAATAGCTTAAATCTTTTAAGGCTGACAGTCCATCAAGATGCATGCTAAATGCTACATTTTCACCTACACTCATAAAATCACCCTTATGTGTACAAAATCATCTTTAACCATTGACCACAAACAACCACTGACCCAGATTTCACTCATGCCAGCTGCGTGTGAATTGATTAGCAGTGTTACGTCTCTCACCAGTTTAAGCAACAAAAATGTCTTTTGCTAGTTCTTCATATATAACACAAAGATAGCGCTTGAAGCTAACAACTACATGTAAAATAAAACAATTGGCACTTGATCAAAGAAAATGAAAGTCTATTTGAGGGGAATTTCAGCAGTTTTTTTATACCATAAGTGATCCTGCAGAGAACTTCCATGTCCAAAGAAATGCATCTTAAGTTGTGGAGAAATTGAAGTGAAAACAGTATGTTTCAACCCAGATGGTCAGGAAAATCACTAAATGAATAAATAAATAAACACACATAACAAATTACTTGGCTGAAAGTTGGACAGTGAATATTGTGTGGCTAAGTTTAGGAAAATGGCACAGTGAGTTTGAGGGTACATTGTGATAATTTATAATTTATTGCATGATATTTTGGATTTTCTGCATCACAGACAAAGGATATTTATGTCCAAGGTTAAATGTACGAAATATTTTGGATATTTAAAAAAAAAAGTCCTATTGAAGTACATCATTTTAAAAATCACGGTTAATGAGGAATAAATAAAGATTCCTGTCTCTTACACCTTCTGTGTGCAATTTTTATTTTCCCTCTCAACTTTTCTTTGATAAGGTTTAGCATCCACCACTAAATCAGCAGCATTTAACATACTGTGTATAGGACAGACTGACTTTTACTGTAAGAGAGAAAGAATAAACTGTCTGTAATGTGGGAGTGAACAAACAGATAACTGGAAACAAAGTCTGAATTTAAACTTAATACTGATTTCACAGTGGCTGAGACAAAGTGATAAAATCCTCTCACAGATGTTCACAGGCTTCTTTCACAAGAATATCATCATTTCCCAAGACTCCCTCTCCAGTCTTGACACTATTGCATACTGCATGGATCTTTTTTTTTCGAAGTACATTTGAAGGAGACATGTCCTTTGGCTCTGATTTGAACATCCTCGCTAAGCAGGTGTTACTATTTGACGGAAGGGGCCAGAGTTGAAGGAAGGAAGAGGCCATCTTTGTTTTTTACTGTGCAGCAGAAACTGCTGATGGGTGCACTTCCTATATAAGTCTTAGCATCCACACACATGCTGGAACAAATGCTATGACTGTATGCTAATGTTCTTGCTTGTGGCCATGTGTTATTTGCTCGACAGAGCAAAAGATTAAAAACAACCTCAGATCGCTTGGTTTTAAAGAGAAAAAAATATTTGTTCAACAGCATTTTGCACTTCTCGTTTAATGCCACTAGGCATTAATGCCAAGTAATGAGTCAGACTAATCCCTCATTGGTTTCTGTGGCTTTGAGCATTAAAACTTGATGCGTCTCCTCGCTTCACTTTAAATGCCTGTGGACCTCTTAATGTACAAGCCAAGTGCCCTGCTGGGTTGGATTGACCGTAACGGATTTGGTCCAATGACAGATATCCAGCTTTCATAAATTGATTTGATCTCTGAGGACACAGAATGAGAGATGATTTTTACAATTGAGACATCAATAGAACACAGACCACAACTAAAGAGATGGAGAAAGTCAATCCTCACTGACCTGGCACTGGATAAATCCTCATGTGACTGATCATTAGCACAAAATGCTTTTATCTTAATTTTATAATTTTCCAGATTTGCTTAATATCTTAAATACTGTCTGGAGCTACAGCTGTAACTGGTTCAGTTTCAATCTACTTTCTTTTTTTTGAAAGTATTGTTACTGACTTACTTTACCTTTTATCTTAGATTGAAATAGAAAAACAACTTTCTATTGTTAATATTGCCATCAACATATTTTAGCATCAAAGATCCGTAATTTATCACAGTGTCTATTTTTAAAATCAGTCACTCAGCCAGATAGAGTTGGATTGCTCATAAATTCAGCATCGAATAAAGTGATCAGATTACATTTAATGCATTTTTTTTTTCTTTTTTGTATCCGCAGGCCTCTGCCATAAATTAAAACCATCTGAAAGCGTCTGGAGTGCATTTCATTTTGCTTTGATTCATGTGCTGTAATATAACCCCTCTCTGATTCCCCTGTGTGGCATGGGACAGCGGGGTGAGTGAGCTGAGTGCGTCAGGAGATTAAAACCTAACCACGAGATTGGGCTCAGGATGTAGGCATCAGATAATATAGTAGAGATGTAATAAAAGTGTAAACAAAAACCTTTCACGTGAGAGAGACGTCTGCTCATAAAATCTACTCTGTGGCCATTGTCTTTCTGACAAAAAAAAAAAAAAATCCTCAGGTCTTGGTCCTGCAAGTTACTAACACTTGACTGACTTCAGCCATTTGAATTTTAATCTGTTGTGCGTCAGGAAGCTTGTCCCAATGTCCTTACATGGACTGACTAAAAATAGCTTTTAATTGAAGTGTAATTAATGCTTTTCTGAGAATCCTTCTGACCATTGTGCTGGATCCCATCTAGATAGGCGAGCCACTTAAATCATTTTACCATTTTTTATGTCCACAAGGTAAAATTATGATGTGCAAAGCTCTTGCACTCTGTCAGTTTTGCATGCTGGGTTCACACCTTTCTGTCCTTGGGTTCCCGGCTGCTTTAGTGATAGATTGGTCGCCGGTTTCACGTTGGGAGCAGCTCTGAATGAGACGCCTGCCGGACAGCTGTGCTGGCACACACTGCAGTCCTTGCTGCCAAATTGCAGATCTTTTTTTTTTTTTTACCCCGCTGCTCCCTGAGCTCTACTCAGTGCTTACTGTCAGCCTCTTCCCTGTCGTGCTTCAATGACAAAACGCACGTCAGGCTTAAACAGCTCACTTTGCGCTGGCTTGGCGGCCGCAGTCTGACTTTCGTGTTATTGGCGGGGTCGCTGTCTGTGGTGAGCGCCAGGCCATTGGAGCACACAAGGTCACATTTGTCATTCAAATTCATATATTACATGAAATTCTTACATTGCGATTTCACTGTCAGGTGAGAGCAGTTATACTTTTATTCCTAGTCATGTGGGAATCAAGTGACAGGAAAATAATCGTGTACATTTGTCCAGTGCAAAAACGTCTCCTTTGCCTGTTGTTTCGTACAGGGCAGAATTCAGGTCATGTGACAGTCTGTAAATCTAGACTTACCTATATTCAAGCCAAACAGTTTTGAGTAACAAAGTATGCACTTTTTTTGTCTTGTCTAGCCATCACTATAAGTTTCTCTATAAGTAATTATTTTTTTAAAATCTATTTTTGATGCCTAACCAACCACGGTTGACAGCAAATTAAAAAAGTTAAAAATGTCTTCGGAATACATGAATTTGGTTCTTATGAAAGCATTTTCCACAATCACATTTGTAACTGTCCCTACACATTACAGGTATTTCACAATATGCAAAGAACAGTTGTAGATCCAACAAAATCTAATAATTTTATCATTTTTGATTAAAGATTACATTTTAGCACAATGCAAAGTGGGTATGTCACAATTTTGGATCCCAGAAAGTGGACCAAATATACTATTTTTAAGTGAAACGGCTGCATTTTACTCTCTGGACCAGTGTGAGTGTTGCACATTGAGCTGTGAGACTGAGTTGCAGATGAGAGGCGTTGCTGGGTTTTACAGAAACGAGATGTAGTTTTCAGAATAAGTTAACATGAGAAGTATAGAAAAGTGTAATATATAATTATCATTTTGCTGAGGCACCAGACTCCATTAATAAGCAATGATAAAAGATCAATAGTTGTCATATGCGAGATAAAATATTAACTACTTTGTAAATTGACCTGAAGGTATTTTTTTCACTCTTACACTGAAGGCTTCATGTGGTCAGTGGTAATAAACACCTACAGTGGTGCAACTACTAGCTGGGGACGTATCATATTTATCAAAGGGAGGGAAGACAAGCAGTTAACCTTCAATATAATTAAATCAACCTGCTTTCTTGTCTGTTATATCAGTCGAGTACAGGCTTGAGCATTCAGTAATGCAAACCCTGGGAATGTCAGTTCCTGCATTAGTATGCCTCTATTGACCCCAGACTTCAAAACATATATCAAAATTCTGGCTTTGTGGCTTTGTGCAAACATCTGTCAGTGTCATCTTATGGTTACACATGAATGCAGTTACTTTGATCACTTCAAGCTACTTCAAGTGTGAATGAAAAAATCCATTTCTATGGCATGTTATGATTGTCCGTATGAAAAGTCTGAAAAAGGAAAGCAGATGATGTCATTAACCGGATTCTCCATACACGGCTCCCATTTTCACTGTAGTTACCCGTCCAGCCAAGTCCTCTCCTCTCTACCTTTTGTGAATGGATTCCCAGTGGAAGGATAGACATGGATTTCACAAACAATTTATCCCAAATTACAGGAAAATTGGCTGCAGATCTTAGGGAGAAAAGAAAAAGAAGAAGGAAAAAGAAAAACGAAAAAAAAAAAAAGTGGAATGAGGTTAAGATGATCCACAGGGCATTTATTCACCAAGGCTCTCATGGTAGTTCCACAGGGTTCTCCCTTTTCAAAATAACTGCACGGCCCCTCTCTAAAACCCCCGCAACAACCCCCTCCTTTCATTTGCCGTTTCAAATGTATTAATGGGCCGGAACCTTCCTGGATGATCTTGGCCCTCTCCCTAATGAAAACGCTCTGCGGCTGGATCCCAGCGCAGTAATCAGGCTCTGGCCTCCAGAGCACTGGGGCATGCAACATGCAGAGCAGGAAGAGCCCCAGCGTGACCCCACACTGTGTCCTTCAGTCACCCGATGTTGCCCTGCGCACTCTCCAGCCTGGGCCTCTTCTCCTCTGAAGCCCTCAGCACCAGAGGACACATGTCTGGACCTCAATAGGAGGAAAAGGAGAATCTAGCAGTTTGATTACTCAAAAAAAATCTCCTGTTTGCAGTATGTCAGTGACGTGTAGCACCCGGCGCAATTGCAATTTTCAAGGAAATTAGAAGAAATGGAAATTCAAAACATTTTGTGTTTTTGTTATTTGATCATTTTGTTGGCTGTTTGCTTCAGTCCTGTTTCAGAAAGGTGGACAATATTTACTCTGACTTGTTTTCAAATGAACCACAGAGAAGAAAAGTCACTGTTTCAAAATATTACATTACCATTTGCTGTGAAAGTGGTGCATATTACAAACACCTCAGATGCATCAACAAATGCCACCACTCATCTTCTGTAAAGAGAAGCTAAATGCATGTTTTTACACAGCAAAATAACAGCTTTTCAATTCCCTGCGGGGTGTCATTTTGTAAAAGATGAAAGCGACAATACAGAGCGGGGAAAAAAAGGTTTTTGGGTTTTCTATAGCTTCTCAGTAGTCTGTAAGATTTTGATTGGTTTGCTTAGATAGCTCTCCCTTATAGTCTCATCTCTATTGCCCCCCAGGGTCCAGGCCAGTATTCAGCCTCGAGGTAAGCCCGGCCAGATGTGGCAATCCAGGGCTTTTAACAGCATGTGCAGCGGGGCACTAAAAGATGGGGAAGTCACCGAGACGTGCATCATCTGTTTCAGCTTGTCTGTCTTCCCTGACATACTTGCAGAGTGCTGTTTTCATTCCTCTTGGATAATTTCTTTTACAGTTTTGCAAAACTGTCAGCAAAACTCTAAAGCCCTGATCCCCACCTGCCTGGACTAACGCCCATCACCTCTAATGGCAACCAGACACTCTCAAAGACAGGGCAGTGAGGTGTTAACTACTGTGCAGCGTCATGTCTAGAGCACATTTACTAGATCACGTTTTCCACTCTGAGAGGAGTGGGCAGCTTTTCTCAGACCATCCTGGACAGTTGAAAGCTGTCCTGTAGGATTTTTCTATTAGATTTGGATTAGCCCTATTCTAAGAGATTCTTTGAAAAGCTCTTTAAGATCAATTTTAGAAAAACATTGTCGATTTTAGCTCTGTAATATTTTAATAGAAGGTCGATGTCACTCAAACTCAATGACATGAAATAAACTCTGAGGACCATTTTCTCAAATCATGAAAAACGCACATCTTACTCCAGTTTATGTGGGACACATTTATGTGTGAGCACTTCTTCAGGGCAATTTATTTGAGAATAAAAGAGGATCCAGGCTTCACATGTGTTAGTGTAGCGTGTGACAACTGCACTATGGTCTGCATTTATTTTTCCTGGGCACTTCCATTCTCCTACTGACCTTGGGGGAGCAAGGACAGGTGGGCAATTGTCTGGTGTCTCCAACACTTAAGTCAGACATTCCACCGCTCCACAAAGAACGACTGCCCCTTTAACTGCTGAAGAAATTACAGAGAAAAGATAATCAAAGAAAATCTGTCAGATATAAAGAAGACTCCGATTTTTAGTGTCAGTGCTCAGCCAGGCATAAAATGCTCCACTTGGGTCTCTTTCCAGAAACAAAGCTCTCTGGCACAAACTCACAGGTAGTGATTGTCTGAGATTGTAACGAAAAATTTCCATCCCCCTCCACCATTCTCACACGCATTCAACCTTTCTTCTCCTGACCCCTCCCTCCCTCCTGTAAAGCTCAGCAGCTCAGCCCAGAGTTGTGAAGACAACTTGGCGAAAAGCAGCAGGAGATGAATCTCTTTAAGTCCCCTTGAACAACATAAAACAGTTTGGGCTTCCATTATTCAGGGGTCTGTGCTGCTTGTTTACAGTGCAGTGGGCCCGCTGCACCTGCACTCCGGATGGCCTGACAGCTTGATGGGCCCTTTAATGGTGATTCACTGGCCAGATCTCTGTGGATAAAAATGGAATTCTGAGATAGCAATCTAATAAGAAAATAAAGCGCTGACTGGTTGCCATGGCTGTTGGAGGCGCTTGTTGGGTCCTGTTCACCAGACCATGCTGGCTGGAAATCAAATCCAAACTTTGATCTTGGAGCTTTATTATATGCTATCACCTCAGATATGGGTTTTTTCAAATGGTGTTGCTAGGTCAAGAAGATGGTATTTCAGTTTTCAAACACTGGCTTTAAATCTCCTATAAGTAAAAGTTACTTTTTATAAAAAAAATAACAGTAAAGGAAAGCTGTTTTGATCCCACCTTAAAAATAGATGTACTGTGCTGATGAAAGAGCCACTGTGATCTGTAGGCGCAGCTCTGAAAGCCTTGTAATACCATTCTTGTCTCACAAGAGGTGATACAAATCATTGTGGCATGTGGTCTACCTTCACACATTCAAATGAAGAAGGGAACATTATGTTAGTTGGACGATATTCAGCTTTTTGTCAGTTATGTTGAAAGTATCCATTGGTTCGCAGATGTAGCTTGCAAATGCTGATGAGGAGTTGGAGGTTGCCCCTCAGCACTCTATCATTACATGTGTTCAGCTCAAATATGCTCACCACTGAGCCATCCCATCATGCTGACAGATATCGTGCCAAATATCTGGAGCTGTTGGGGGAGTCCCCATTCTGTCTTGAGGCAAAAGGCAGGAGTACACCCTGGACAGGTCACAAGCCCATCACAGTCAATTCAGTTCAATTCAATTGCACTTTGTTGCATCTTAAGCTAACCACTGACACATGTATTCATTTGTGATATGCTGTCTCCATGTGGTCAGGAGTGGTATCATTACATAGTGTGACTTTAGCCTTAATAGGACAGGATTTTAATCCATGTTATTATTAAAGATTGTTTAAATGTTCATGGCAGTTTACCTACAGTGAAAAGGAGTAGAAGTAGTTGACATACATGTAGCCTACACCAAGAAAATGTCTAAACTGTAAAAAAAAAGAACCATACTGCAAATATTCCACTGAAAAATACTATAAATTTTCGATTGTTTAACTAGCTGCTGTGACTTTTGCTGACATCGAATCCAGCTGTCCAGCCTCACCATGACGTAGATGGTAACCAGAGGCAGTCCAGTCTATATGATGTTCAACAGCATGTACCCATTAAAGGCAGCACATGAAGAGCTGCACACTCAAAAAAAGAAACATGAACATAACCCAGGGCTCTAACTTGCAGTCTGCATTGATCTCCCTTGTCATATATCATTAATGAGGGTATTAAATCCATGTTTAGGAAGCAGAAGGCTGGCTTTAAGCGGATTTTTGCTGGGGCAACTCGTAACACAAAGGACCATTGCTGAAATCTCCCCAAAGGAAAGAGCGCTCTCTTGCTCTCCTTGGCTGAGGAGCACATTAACGGAGTGATGTCATGGTGGCTCATATGACTGCCACTGTCCAGGGACTGAGAGAAAATTTAAGTTCCATCAAGCTACCCTTAACCAGTGAGGGCTGTTGGACAAAAGTCACTCAAGGATACTCTGATATCCAGGAGGAAATGCCTTAAGGACAAATATCCAGCTAATATGAAAACATTCACATTTTATTTCAGGCAAATTACTAAAGTGCAGTACATCCTTAGAAAAATCTTGTCGCATTGTACACCAGCTGTATTGATCACACTAAAATTCCTCCCCTGCGTACATCACCCCAGGGTTATCATCGCATCATTACCATCCGGAGTTTGGAGAGACGCTACAGTATGATATGGCAAATGGACTTACTATTGATTTTGTCAGCGAAAGAGAGAATGGCAGATGGAGGGGAAGTCAAAGGAGAACATCTGGAAGGGGACAAGGAGAAAGGGTGCACGAAGGACTTCAGATGACAGATGATACACAAGGATTGTGCTTCAGATAATCTTTTTTGAAATCTTCGACTGATGGAAAAGTGGGAGCATTTCTGGAAGACAAATATTCATTTTTTTTCAAATGTACTTTTACTGTCATTACACATTATCCAAACTGACAAAATTCTGTTTTTATCATGTCTTAAAGGTTGTAGCCCATTAGAATGGGGTAACTTTGCTCTGACTAATCCTATAAAGAGAGGGAGTCTTTGCTTCGGAAAGAAGCTGATGTGTTAATGTGATGAGCAGCGTGAGAGTAGAAGAAAAAAATGGGGCAATCCTTCCTTTCGGGAAAAGGATATCCTGAGGCACGGTTATATAGACCTTAAGTGCTGACAAAGAAGATATTGTATTTTTCCAGTAATCCTTTTAAACACCACAGGGCAGAAGCATACACTTCATTTCACAGTAATGCTGTTAAATGCCACTGATGAAAGACTCCCGTTGTGATTTTTATCAATCGTTTATTGTAAGAATGGTATGGGAAAAAAAAGAAAAAAAAGGTGAATACTCACATGTGTAGAAGTATGCTTTCTGTGGAGAAGAACTCTTAAAAAGTAATGTCATGGCAACAATCCTTCACAATCAGGTCATCCACACAGCAAAAGGCCAATCTTTTTTCCCTTCTTTCTTCCCACTGGCTGGGTTTGTTTTGTTCTGCTTGATTAACCAAGAATGCTGGAAACTGTATGTATTGTTTCCGCACCATGAGCAGTGTCTAAAATATTTGCTGTGCATTAAATACTTCTGCAGACAATCAAAATCCTTTCAGCACTCCCCATTACTGTGAATAGGCTTAAGGGAAAATAATGTGCTGGGCATGCTGGTTTCGGAAAACATGTCAACAATTCCTCGTCAGTGTGAGTTTCTTGCTGTCAGGTGAAGCTTACTAGGGGCTACGATCAGCGCGGATTTGTGTGATGCACCATAACCTTGACACTGAACTGTAAAACAGCTTCACGCAACATTCCAAAGCACCTGTCAGTCAGCTCACACCTACGAGGATAAATATCCATCTGCAGGGGTGATGCTTCGAGATGTTACAATGAGTGCAGTGTAGCTGTTTTAGTCACATCAGGAATATGCTGTTCAATATATTACTGTCTGTAGTTGCAAAGCAGACATTGTGATGTGCAAACGTCAACATTACTTGCAAACTGACCCCCACAATTACCTGCAGGGAGTGAGATAGAGGACTGTAGTTGACTTTAATGCATTCAAACCCAAATACTCTTTGGTGAAGGCAGCTGAAGAGGATGTTAACGTGTCTCCGGATCACATGACTTTCTGACCAGACAGCCCTTTTGTTATCACCGGCTCAGGTGGATCCTCACTAAAGTCTGTTCTGTTTGGCCACTGCAAAAGCGCCATTAACAGCAGAGGTTATGTGAAAAGTGAAACAGAGAGGAAACACATTTTTCAATACATTAATTTTTAGGAAGTCTCTTTCACAAATGTCTCCGCTATTGGCTGACCTGTGGGAAGCTGTTGAATGAGTCTCACCTCGTGTTCAAGGTAGGATAGCAGCTTTTAGGGAAGCCACAGGCTAAGATTTGAAAGGATTTGCTTTCGTAAAACTGGCTTTAATTACTCCTTTGCTACTTATAGCTGAACTTTGCAAGTGCGTACATTTGGATACGTCTGCAGGACAAAAATAAATAATAATAATTTAAAAAAGACCAGTGTTTAAGGTCCAGTACTTTCCCAGTTATGAAAAGGATATAAAGTCACCAACTACAGTAGCCAAGAGGAAAACAAAACTGGCATAAACCATTTAACAGCTAAGCAACTATTTGAATTTATTGCAGGTTTTTTTTTAACTTGGCTTTTTGTCTGCCAACAACTGCATACACTTTATGCAATATCTCATGACCAAGAAATACAGGAAGTCTGGCTGCTTTACCAGGGGAAGCAAGAGATGTCACAAGGGCACCCCCACTGAGAGGAAAGATGGGCAGAGGTGTGGCAGAGTGGTCAGGGCAGCTCACAAGAGACCAAAAAGGATTTCACACCACGTGTGGCCAATTGTTTAGGCCTAACCCAGAATTTATCTCTGGTTATTAACAACTCTACCTCACTGACACAGTATAAACATAAGAGAGCAATACTCTAGACCTGAACTAAACAAAGAGGATAATAAATGTTTACACTTACACTTTTGTAAGAAACTAAATACCTCTAGTGCTAAAACTAATTGAGATTAATACACTGGCCACACCTCCCATTATTTCTTCTGAGTCAAAGCTTTAAGGGTGTGCAGAGAAGCTGTCAGTTACCAACATGTCTGGGCTCATTGTCCACTAATCATCGCTTTATTTAAATCCCTCATCTGACATGTCGGGATGACTGATCTATCTGCAGCAGTGTCTAAACATGCACCTCGCTGCCTCTCAAAATCAAAACAGGATAACATGTCTATGCTCTTACAGTGTTGCATGTTTGTGAAGTAAGTCTCCCTGTAGGCAGATTAATTTCTTTCTTTTTTTGTTTAATATCTCTCTCGCTTTGATGGAATTCACAGCATTGACTTTGACAAAGGCTGGCATTCTCTTTGACGTCTCTTCATTTGGAGCTCAGAGCCATCAGGGCTCTAAAGGCTGGGAGATGAGTGGCATGGCAAGGTCCACATTTGCCTGCTGGTGTGACGTAAGGGCAGTGTTTATGCAACATCATAAATATGCATGTTGCTTTGTGTGGCACAGGGGCATTTATGACAGCACAGTGACAGGATTTGCACTTTCAGAGGTCATTTACCTGTCATCAACTCTGACAGTATCAGTGGACAAGATAAAGGACAATTACATGTTGCATATTAACAAGACAAATTTTAAGACTTTTGATAGCCAAGTGGGTTTAATTAATTAAAAGTTTGTAATTGGATGTGCAGAAGCCTGAACGTAATGTTGCAAGAGATAATTTAAGGTCAGGAAATGTAGTAATGTTGCTGGAGGGACATGAAGGGAAACGGAAAGATTGCCAAAAACAAAGAAAAGTGTTCCCAAATTCCCCTTTTCTCCTCCTCTTCTCATTTTTCCTTCTTTCTCCAAGAGACCATCTACAAGTTGATTGGGGTTAATGTACTGGACACCATTGCTATGCTGCTCTTCTGTTCCACATTATGCTTTTTTTTTCTTTGGGGTGGGGGGGTATACAGTATACATGAATCCACGCCCCAAAGTAATATTTCCCAGATGTAAACAAAAGCTAAAACCATTCGTATCGCTTTGATGTGTTACCAGTGAGGTTGATACCATCAACCCTTTGTGTTGATGTGAAATTGTTCTAAAGATATTTGACATGCAGCTGTAGAATCCTCAGATAAAGCAATATATAGATTGTGGACACAACGTTGGGGTTTTTTTTTTAATGCATTGAAATAAACCCAATTTTGAAGCATGTGCAATGAGTTTCTC
Organism: Arrhamphus sclerolepis; assembly: GCA_037176975.1. Classification (NCBI taxonomy): domain Eukaryota; kingdom Metazoa; phylum Chordata; class Actinopteri; order Beloniformes; family Hemiramphidae; genus Arrhamphus; species Arrhamphus sclerolepis. Next base: position 4,700,132 of record JBAMYA010000015.1, on the reverse strand, counting down.
CAAGTAACAGTTTTCATTTCACATAGCAAATTCAAGACAGTGTCGGTAAATATGTGCAATTTCAGAGTAGAAATTATTCCAAAACCATCAAATGCAGTAAGTGAGGCCATCAAAGATGTAAATCCAGACAGAGGTGGATAAGTCTTCTGCTCGGTCGACACTGAGTCGCTCAGATGAAGGTGGTGATCGGCCAGGAAGAGGTTTTGATATCTGTAAGCTTTGGCTCCCACCACAGAAAGATCATACGGAGTACAGAGCTTTGTCCAGATGAACACAGGTGCTCTGATTCGTCCTGCGTGTTCTAGCAAAAATCTAGGCATCCAGGAAACCCTGCTGCCCCTCCCCAATGACCATCTGCCCCATGGGATCTGTTGTCAACACCAATGGGAGTTATGAGGGAGTCTGAAGTCCTGAGTAAGAAGTATGCGTGTGTGAGCAAAAGCAGGGAAGAAGAATGTCGGGCTGGGATAGGTTTCTTTTGATATCACTGAAGAAGTATTTCACCCCTTATTTCATGCAGTAAAATCTTTTTTTTTTTGGTTGGGTGGGGGGTGTGGGGGTGTAGCAGCTGAAAAAATATGGGTGTTAACATCCACCGTCTTCATTCTGGATGTATAAAATTTATTAAAAGTTCTGTTGTAAAAGTAAAGGAAGATGCAATATAGAAAAACGAAATGTGGAGAGACAACCAACTGCACGTCAGTAATCTGAGAAACTGATAACCCCCACTAAAAAAAAAAAAAAAAAAATTACAAACCCTGCTGTGTGAAGACTCATAAAAGCTCACTGTTTTTCCATTCTTGCATACAAGTCCCAACAATCTCCTCTATCTGGGTCAAAGTGTTACATGGCACAAGTCCAAACACAGGACTGCAGTAAATAGAAGCACTTCAGAGAGCTCACAGCCCTGCGGAGGGACAGTGTTTGGTTAGGCCCTCCCCATCTCATCTACACGGACCAAAAAGTTGAATAAATGAGCTCACACGCTGTATCTCAGATTTATGTGTCTCACAGTGCTGTCTCGTCTCACCAACTAGCACTCACTATCTTGCCATGGGTCTCTCACCAACATTTACTCTGTCCTCTCACTAGCCTATATGCAACTGTAAACAACTGCTTGGCCACTTGCAAACTGACTCTGTGCAGAGAGGAAATACTTATATGATGTCTCTTTTTTTGGCAGTTTTTCCTTGTTTACTGAGCTAGGACATAAGTGGTATCCTGGGGCTTTTGCTTGGAGTACATCCATTGTCAGCGTGTTATGAGCAAACAGGATTAGTTGTGCGTGTGCGTACATGTCCTGCACACATTTGAGGATGTGCACAACTATAAATTGAGGGTAATTGTCTTAGAAAAAAAAAAATCAAGTTGTGACAATGCCTCTGGGAGAGTGAAGTAATACTTACGTGCAGCGTGTATATTTAAAGAAAATCAGGCAGGGTGGAGGTGGATGCTGAAAAACCCGTTCCCGTTCTGCTTGCTGCCTGGAGCTGGGGCTGATCTGTCCCTGGCATGGGCCCCAGGCACTGAGAGCACAGATACACTCCCTTGCATTTTCAGCCTGGAGAATAAATACAGGTCTGTCATCGTTCAGCTGAAAGACTCATTAGTGCTCGTGAGACAGGGGAAAGATGGAGGAGGCAGAGGATGGTGCAAGTTTGTGTATGATTGTGCGTTTGTGCAGAATGGGGGAGCGTGATCAAAGTTAAAGGGGGAGGCAGGAAATGACGCAAGTCTGTAAAGAGACAAGCTGCTGGTGATGCTTATTTTCACTGCACTCACAACTAAAAATGGACTTAGGTCTGAGGCCCTGAAAGGTTGAGGCTGATGCCTTGGAAGTGACCCGTCTCTACAAATAGCATCCCAGTCCTGTCCAAGCATCATTGTTAGAGTTCCGTCTGGTATATGGATAGTTCCTATGGGGTCAGGATCCCAGGAGATTGATATTTCCCTCATGTCTATATCCACAGAGGAAAGGAAATATTAAACAATTCCACAACGCATTGATGTTCCTGCCAAGCTATGAATTTTCTGACTGAAATTTTGAAAATCCAGGAAGCAAAGCATGCTTGACATAACTTTAAAGTCTATATTTATGCAAAATGACATAGATCAATGTAAACCGTGACAGGAAGAAAGGGTAAGTGGCAAAGAGAACAAGGAAAACTAATTAAAACAGAGATATCAATCAAGCAGGAAGGTAAGAGGCTACAGACACCACACTGTCACTGTCAGTCTATAAGCAGCATCTCCATAAACTGCTGGATGCAGACAGGCCCAGCATGACGTCTGGCCCCCATTCTGCCGAGTGTTCCATTATAGTGAGCCCAAGGGAGTCTTGGACCAGGTAAAGTACTATCCCAGCCACTGCTCTGTCTGTGCAGCCAGAATCACAGTCCATCTAACGAAGGAGACAGAGCACTTCCAGCTCTGTCTCTTAGAGTCATTAACATCCTTCACTCACAAAGATTTATAAGCTCATGATAAATGCGTGTGTGAGAAAGTACAATAAAGACACTTCCAAGGATAACAGTTTATTCTCGTAATGGTAATGGCCGACTTTGCCTGGCTCGCTGCATCATTGAACAAGAATTCAACCGCTGAATGCATGAATTTGAATGAATTTGATGCAGATCATTTTTATGCATCATTTTCCATTTGGACAAGTTATGTTCTGTACATATAAAAGTCAAATTCACCGAAAAACGACATTAATAATGCAGAATTACTCTGTTTACTTACAAAACTTTTTTTTGTTTTTTTTTAATTGAAGCATTAAAAACAATTTTCATTTGATTTAAGACACGTTGTTTTTTTGGTTTTAAATTTAACTTCAAGTATAAATATCAGCAAAAGTAATGGAAACCAATAAAGCGCATGACCAGCAATGACCACGCACAGTTATCAGTAATCTGATAATAACATAAATTGCTGCAAACTTGCACAAGCACACAGTCCTATTTGGCAAAGAAAAGTGCAGATAATCTGCAGCATTTCCAGGACTGTGTTGCTTAGATGGCTCCATGCCTCGAGGGCCTGCTAAAAACTGCTCCCTTGGCTAAATCCCTAACAAAGGAAGCAGAAAGCAGTGGCTGAGCTCATCCAGGTCTGGAGCGCAGAGCTGTAGTAAAGCTAGCCCTCACCTGTCCAGGAAGACTCCCATCTCCATGTGCGCAGTGCATGTATGTGCGTGTCGAGCTGTCTGTGCTCATGTATGTGTGTGCAGGAACAAAGTCCTTGCCAAAAGCACAGCTGCCTTCATTGTGACACATGGTTCCATTTCATTGGAACTATCTATCTAAAATGAAGAATCCCATCCTCCCACCACTATTCAATCCTTTTTTTCACTTTCAGGCCTTTCCTTCTTTTTTTTTTTTTAAGATAAACTCCCTTTGCTTTTTATCTCATAATTTTTTCCAGTCATAGCATCTGAATCTTCCTTTCAGACTCATAGTACTGAAAAAAAACCCACTCATCCATTTTTTTTTTCCTTTTCTTGAAATACTATTAAACAAGTTAGATGATTAGATTGCTCACTGGTTGTAAAATTAAAACATATCATCTGATGACAACATTTTGTCTGCCTGAACCTCCTTTTTCCACAAGCTACGTGCTGTCGGTGTTTATTTGTAGATTAGAATAGATGGAAAGGTAGAAGAGTGAAGAGGGGTTTTTCCAATTATTTACTGTAATGTATATTTATGACACAAAAGAACACTTAAATCCTAAAGTTTTGCATGTCAGGGAAAAAAAATGTCTATGACATACAACAATGTTGTTTGTTTCCCAAAAATGAACCAAAATACAGAAACAGCAGGTAAAAATTTAAATATACTTCATGATTTTCTGTATGAAGTAACTTGTTTTTATTGCTGTAGAGGAATTTTTGCTTATTCAGGTTTGCAGGAATTTGTTTATGAGGAACTCTCTTAAATTCCTGTCAAAGCATTATATCTGCTTAAAGTCTGAACTTTGATCAGGTCATAGAAATGACCCTTCTATTTGCTGGTGTGCTTGAGATCACTGTCCTGTTGCATGCCCCAGTTTTAGCATGTTGGCGTGTTAGCCGTCAGACAAGCTCATATTCTCTATCCTAATAATATTTTGTGAAAAGTCGAAACATAAGTCATGCTGCTGCGTTTGCTTTACAAAGGAGATGCTTTCTCCTGGACTTTACACTGACCTTGGAGTGAACTTGCTGGAATGTTCAGTATTAGTAAGTTTGGCAACTGTCTTGACTGTTTTCCAGTTGTACATAATCTTTTTTTTTTTTTTTTTTTTTACTGCAGTATGATGGATTCCAAATCATTTGGAAAAAGTTGTATAACCCTGTACAGATTTATGACCAGCAACAATTGCTTCTTCAAAACCATTGCTGATATTTTTTCTCCTTGGCATTGTGTTAGCACACGCTGCTAGCCGTCCTTCCTGATTCCTAAAGAAGCAGCAAGGGGACAGACTTTTTAATTCCTCACTTTGGCTTAGTATTTGTTGAATAAGTAATGATTTGAAGTAATGGCACACACATTTTTTTTTAATGTGTTTTACTTTTTTCTGTTATTTTCATTGCTCAAAATGAAAATTAAAAAAAAAAAATATGTATGTATGTAACTAAAAGCAGAACTTGACTTCTGAAAGCAGACAAATTTGAGGAATTATAATAT
>JBAMYA010000015.1:4660645-4678537 GCA_037176975.1 Arrhamphus sclerolepis | reverse complement strand
TCACATAATTAATTGCAACACTGAAAGCAAATATTGTTTTTAATTTCTTCTTTTTCCACTCGCATCACTTTAAAGGGACGTCCTGCAGTTAAAGCAACTCTAGGTATATTATTAGATGATAAAGAGTAAAATTTCATTTGGGGACAAAACAACTTGAATTGAAGCAGTTTTGAGAGGGAAAAGAATACTTGTTTGCTGCAAATTGGCAATTAATACTGTAACTTGAGGCAGTTAATCTACATAAAAAATAGCTTTTTTAAAAGTCTCTAATCAAACACAAACATGTTATTCAACTTCACTGATAGTTCTAAGCACTGATACGTATATAAGTGTTAATTCTTGAGGCCTCTTATCGACACTTGCCTATTTTTTTCATAACTAAGTACTGAACTGAGTACTGGTCATGTGAACTTTCTTCCTCTTCCTTCTATTGACAGCAGTTTGTGCAACATGGACATTTATATGACATGGTGACGTGAAGGAGACTTTGAATAATGCCCTGTTGTACAAACAGTTATTTTTGTCCACTTTCTGTACACTCAGAAAGTTAAAACCGCTTCCGTTTGTCTGTATGGACTTCATCCGTAAAGGCAATGACATTTTTGATCTTGTCAGAGGTTTAAAATGTTCATTTATGTAGATGTTGCTTGATTCCTCAAGTGCTAACACTAACTCCCATCTAGCTGCAAAGACTCATTCTGTTCTCGCTCAAAGCTGCTTCGACTCACATCATTTTGCTCTCTAGCACACTCTTATACTCCTTATCATCTAATAATAGACCCGAGGTTGTTTTAAATCTAGAGTGGTCCTTTGACGAAAACGACAAACACCTAACTTTTGAATGAATTTTTAATAAATGCACACACGAAGGACTTCCACACAACAACTGGAACACAGACAAGCACACACTTATTAACATCTTCATTATCTCAGCTCATAACTTACAGGAGGTTTTGGTGGTTATCATAAAGTATATATCACAGCACTGGAAATAAGACTGAGTGGCCCAGGAAGCTTTTACTGGCTTGTCTATATGGAGCCTCATTAGGGACATTGATAGATGGGCTATTGCTACCACTGGGCTCACCCAGAAAAGCTCTGCGTATTATTAATGTTTATGTATTACATAAACTGACACTTAATTACAGGTGGAAAATCATGCCACACACCAGATTAACGAGTTACAGCCCACTGACTTTAAGGCAGCTTGTATTTTTAAGAGAGTCGAAATAGAAAAATTCACCGATACTTGAAAACTTCCACCTTGGAAAATAAATAAAATTAAACCCTTTAAAAGGTGAAATATAAGTATCAGTCAGGCATTGCTATTTATTTATTTTTTTACTTAAACTTCTTCTTGTGGTAAATAAATTTATGTCTCAATTAATTTTAAGACAAAAGTAAAAACAAAAAAATCCAGAAAATCAAATACATTTTTGTGTATTGAGATTATATTATCACTATTATTTTAACTTAGAGCAGTCTATGGTAGCTTTGCACCAAATTATGAACATATTTCTTTATAGTTAATTTCCATAATATTCATTAAAGTTTACAGCGAGGGGTTTTTTAAACAGCAAGCTCTGTGCCAAACAGGAATTACTTCCTTTCCTTTTCACACACACAACTGTAGTTGTGTATCGGATTTACAGCTGATAGTTTACTTTTATACCAGAAGAGGTCATATGATATTATATTTTCTGTTTCCTAAAATGGCTTCGGCCAAGGGCTCAGACACATAAAACATGCTCCTGACAGCGATACATTTCACGTGATGACACTACTCTGAAACAATCTTGATATTGCCTTTCCCTGTCATAAACAAAACCTGACCACAGTTCTGTTGACGCGCGTGAGTGTGTGTTGCTGTCGATTTGTCTGTCCAGTACACGCATGGAGGTGAAGGAAAAGAAGAATTACGCAGGGAAATGGAGACGAAAACCCTCTTATTCTCAGAGGCAGACAGAATTGAGTAGATGGGTTCACTCTAGGGAGAGCGCTGGGGATGGCTGTAAAATGCACAAGTAACTGAAGTAGATGGGGCTCTGCTGAGGAAAAGAAACAAAGGGCGGGAGACAGGAAGGCTAAGAAAGAGAGGAGGAAGGAAGAGTGAAAGAGGAGAGAAAGCGGGAGGAATGGAGGGCGAGCGGACAGACAGTGAGGGATGGAACAGACATGGGGGGAACTCTGGCAGGTGCTTCATCATCTGCTGAGGAACAGTCAGGCTGCCTGTAAACAGTCGTTGGGCTTCTCCAGGGAGCAGCCTTCTCTATAACTAGCTCAGGTATAAATCCGCCTCTTAGCTGCTAAATTAGACACCTTCTTGAGAAAGTCTCACTCTGCAAGTGCTGCATAGACCCGAGAGAAAAAGGGAAGGCACAACATGAAGTTAATCCGCAGAGAGCACCGAAAGAAGTGCATGCATTAGGCTCGGCCTATGTGAATTAAACCAGATGGCCACCCTGTTCCCTATGAAAAATTGTTAATGTTTGCACAAGCAAAGTTATTTTGAATAGTTTCATTACACTGAGAAAGAAGTAATTTCCCCACCATGTTGAGGAGCTGTCACTGGATCATGTATAAGTGTCTGCTGTGGTTCAAAGCTGAGCGCCAAGTCCAAGGTCTGCACTCTCTCACCTCGTTGCTGTGTTTATCCTTCAGTGCAACTCTGAGGAAACTGGGATTATTTATATATGAATTTTTCTAATCTTTTACATGGGGACATTGTGGAAATATACATGACACTTGGATATGGTTTTACCACCTGCAAAAATTGATGATTAGAGGAGGAGACTTGATGAAAGAAAAAAAAAAAAAAAAGGATGTACCAATTGAGCTTTCTGACTAAATAAAACTTTTACTTCTTCTGTATGCAAGTGTAGCCACTTTTATACTATATGATTCTCTTTAAAAGTTTTATTTTAACTTGATAATATTTTAGTTGAAAGTCTCTATATGAAAAGAAAATATGCAGAGACATTCTTTATAACGTCATGTGTAAAACATTTAAAATGTCAAGTAAGCAAAGAAGGAGAGCCTGTTTACATGGCTCATATTTACGGACCGTATCTGCTCCAGCAAACGCTATCTACTGCCTTGGACAACTTTTCTAAAGTCGGAGGTCAAGTTTGTCGCTGAAAGGCCCTGCAAACATGAATCCGAAGGGCGCTGCGATGTGTTGTAACAGGATGCTAATCTCCACAACACTCCATCTGTATTTACTAAAACATTGCCTCAGTCACAACCTGTTTGCTTAAATGGCACTTGACTGAGGCATGTCTTCAACAGGCATCCTGTGGGTCAAAGGAAAGAAAATAAAGTTAATGTTTGGGCTTTATAGATATTTTCACAGTGTTTGTTGCACTGGAATTTTTTTTTTTTTTTTTTTTTTACGATGACAGAAAAAAAGTAAATATATACTGAGCAAAGCCCCTTCACACATGACTCATGTAAAATGTAAGAATAGAAATACCTTTTTTTTTAATATTCGTACCATTGAAGTTGAACTAAATGTGCTACCTGCTATGAGCCTCAGTGGTACCTTAGTTATTACCTGATCAAATATCTTCACTAATTAATAAATAACATTATGTATAATTTTACACATTGCCAGTTGCAGCCAAGACTTTGTCTGTCCTCCAGTTTAGCACAACTATTTTACTCGTTCCCTTCACACAGGGTTTCACTACAAAAAAAAAAAGAAAAAGTATAAAGAATCCCACAGGACTTTTAAACATTCTAATAAATCTTTTTTACAGAGTGGTGTGAGTGTGAATTTTCGTGATGATGCCGTGAAAAAAAAAAAGAAGAAGAAGAAGGAAAAAAAAAGACGTGAGCACAAGATTGTTAGTGGGGGTACAAGGGAGAATAAAGAAAAAGTGTTTAGCATATTTTACCCATAAATCAAGAACATACTGAGGTGTTTTGTTGACTCATCCCGAACAATGAGAAAAGTGACGCCCCAAATCAAATTTATGCATTAAGTTTACTACTTATTCAACAAACCTTTAAAACTCATTATACAGAAGAATCTTAATCTCCTTGTTTTAGAACGTTGTTCTATTGTTTTAACGTGATCGCACAAACTGTAGTTCATGCTTAATCAAGCAAGCCATAATCAACCTTTGATACAATAAGCTCACTGCTGACAGAAATAATCCACTGGCCACCTTCTCAATGAATAATTGATGCCCATCTTAACAGACTAATGAATGAATGTGATTTGGGTTTGAGTGATAGCCCTCTCATTGGAAAGCTATCCCAGGAGGGACGGGGCACTGGAGACAGAGGTGCCATCCTCTATAACCTGTATAATTGGTCTTTTGACATGAGTGACTTGACTGTGTGTGTCCATGCGCTGCCAGTTGAGGCTGACCCTTTTAGCCTGTTGTTTATTGCCATCATTCCAGCTTATCACGCCAATTAGAGCTGGAATAACAGCGATCAGGAAAGGAAAACAAATTTTTAGAAGTATGAAAATACAAGAATTTTTTTTTTTTTTTTTTTTTTTTAAAAAGGTATAATTTTAGATACCTAATAGGGGATCAGCTAAGTAATGGCAAGCATAAAACCTGACTATAAATAACTCTTAAAAGAATCATTTTTGTTTCATTTTGATAATGTATCACGGTTTTAAGACTCAGAGTAGAGACACAACAAGGTCCAAAGTCTTTCCCCCGTGTTCATTTGTTCAAGGCTTGTCCAAACAATCATACTTGCATTTTAGCACTATTACACACACCCAATTTCCACCAGTCTGATAACATTCTCACTGCAGTTTCGGTGCGGCTCTCTGACTAAACAATACATTATTGACATGAGCTCTGGCCTCACAATAGCCACAAAACATCAGGGTTCCTGTTTTTGTTGACACTGTTTGAGCTCTCCATTGAAAGCAAAGTCACTGTGGACACAGCAACGCATAATTTGAGCTCTCTGCCATACAATACAACAAATCGGCCCTTTAAATGTTTGAGTATGATAAGGCAGGGAGAAGCCACACACACGGGGAGCACAACAAAGACAGGAGGAAGTCAGGTGAATTGAAGTGTAGAAAGTTGATGCAAACAGAGAGTTAAGATGCCATGGAGTGGAGCACCACTAGGGGACAGTAGTAAGTCATGGACGGCAGGGATGCACGCCTCTGTGTGTGTGCCTGTGCATGCATGTAAGTGTGTGTGTGTGTGTGTGTGTGTGTGCATGGCAAACAGTGAACAAAAGACTTTCTTTGTTGCATTCTCAAATAATAAAAGAATTCAGAAATAGCAACTTGACTGCTTTAGAAAAGATCTTGACAATGTATTGGCCCGTAATGCACAGGAACAGCTCTGGATTTGCATAATCATATGTAATGTAAACCACTACGAGGCTCCAGAGCCAACAAACAAACTGACTGGAGAGAAGAGGTGACAGAGAGTGAGGGATCCACTTTCCCCCATGGACTTTATATACTTGCTAAAAGTACATTTTGCCTCATCTGCTCACAACAATAGAACAACGTTTGCAAATTTCGTGGATTTGTGACAAGAGACAATAAGCTTCTCGGTTTTACAAATGCAGCCTAAAATGAGAGACTCTGATTTTTGAGCAGCAGTTTTTGGGCTATTTGCTGAAAATGATTTATAGCTTTAATTAGTGCAGTTTCCTAAAGAAAGTAGGGAACAATTTAATGCTGATTTCACTGTGACACAGTTAAAATAGAGAGAAAAAAATATCTAAAAAGAGGAAGCTTGTGTGTTAATGGCACACAGAAAAATACTGGGATTCTTTCTTTGACCACAGATCAAGATGAATGAAGCAGAGAATTTCACGCTGTTACTTGAGGCATTACTACTTAATATCTGCTCCCTTTGTATGTTAAAAAGGGCAATTTGTTGCCTGGTTTAAACTAGATAAGTTAACACCTCCGTGTACCCTCTGACGTTAGATAGGAGGGAGCTTGTGTTTTGTCTTTTCTTGCTATGGTAACCGAGGACATATATTCAAAACATGCCGCCTCCTCCTCCTCCTTTAGCAATTAAAAGCAGAACAATAACAATATTCGCCACTGACAGTGGTGTCTGTACAGTAGTTATGCCCTTCGTTAGTTTCACATGTTCTTCATGAATTAGTTACGTCTGTTAATTGCACATTTATTGCACTCAAGGCCACAGAGATGCACTAAACAGTTCCAACATTTTTTTTTTAAAGAAAAAAAGACTTGAGCATGCATAGGAATAATGAAAAATAAATGAAGCTCTTATATTACTGCTAAACATTGTGTTGCAAAAAAAAAAAATGCAGCTTCTAATTCTGTAATTTATTAGTATTCTATAAGAGTGATAAACTAACAATTACTAGAGTTTGCACTAGTAAACTTAACAATGTAAATCTATATCTATATCTATATATACATATATATATGTATGTATGTATACACATATTACATACTATAATTTTGATGTAAAGAAAAAAAGGTGAAATGTTCTCACAAATCCAGATATCTTAGGTTCTTCAAACACATCATGTTTACAATCACATCACTATAAGGCAAAATTCCAAATAATCCGGTAGCATAATCCTTCTGTGTTTACACTCTGTCCTCGCCTTTTCTGATCTTTGGCGCATTTTCATTATAAAGTGATGTTTGAGTGACACTGCGTCGGCTGTCACAGCCATGTGCTGAGGTTCCCTCTCATTTCCAGCTGCAACAATAATAACGACTATTCTAGTGTTAGCCCCAATATTTGTGTTATTGTTGTGCGGTGTCAGACACGGGCCCTGTCGTTTGCTATGCTATCAGCAGGAGTGTACAAATAGGAACACATTTGCCAGAGTTATTGACCTTTATCTCCCCACTTTCTTGACAGCCTTCTCGAGTTATTGACAATACAAACACATGGGACAACGCATAACCTTTCATTCACGGAGCACTTTCTCTCTCTTTGTCTCTCTGTCTCCCTTGTTCGTTCTATCCCTCAGTCTGTGTCTCTCTGCTCCTGCAATTTGTTTAAATAAAACAGGGCAGACAATGGTGCTGCTCATTTCTGCCATTTTTCTTTCACTCCGAATTTGCAGAGGATAATATCATTAGACTGATACAATGGTTGCTATTCAGCCTTATATACAGAGATATTTCAAGTATTCAATATAGTTTTGACATGCTGGCATTAGGGGAGAGAGTTGTTTCCATATTTGTTTGCTCACATTGTTGATTCCATCATAAATCTTTGATTCCTGAGGCAACATGTTTGTCTTTATGAAGCTCAAATTAGACAAAAAACACACATGGTCAGTAAAGTCAAACACAAGTCTATAGATACTACAGAAATGGAAAAACAAATTAACTAATTGAAAAATAAAAAAAATATTAGAATATAAAAATTGTCTGAATATATGTGCAGCATTAATTTTAAAATTTAAGCAGACACGTGGAGCTTTTTTTTTTTAATCTATGCAGAACAAGGAACAACATAATTATTCTGAAAACTGGACTGAATCCATAAAACCATAATAAACAGAATAATTTATTGCATCTCAATACAGCATTGAATAACAATGGTCATAAAAAGCACTAGTACTCCACTAATGATTCTCCTCCAGGATTTATTGTGTTTTTCAATGTGTGTCCTCTTGCATTTCAGCGTGAAAGCACAGATAAAATACGGGTGTCCCCACCAGTCGGCCCCTCTGCAGGTACTTCAGAGCCCCAAAATTAAATTTTAAACAATCCAGACCAGTGTTTGGTGACCATGGTTAATCATCAAGAAACAAAGACATCAAACAATATTTGATAATGAGAAAAATGCCTCCAGGATATTAGGGGGTGAGGGGGTGGGGGTGCGGGCGCAGCGTGAGGCTCGGCAGCAGAGGTAGGTAGAGAGGCCAGACCAGACACAAGCCGCGTTCATATGTCTGTGTGTGGTGACGGTGGGTGTCTCTGTGTGCCGAATGTGTGTGTGTGTGTGTGTTTGACACACACACACACACAAAAAAAAAAAAAACTGACATGCACGCACATATCAGCTTCTGTCAGCGATACTAGCACACATCCATGCATGCAGCCACACATACACACACACACACCAACCTTTTAAGGATATAAAAATGATTTTTTAAAAGTGACCTCTTATTTTAAAGTTAATGATGAGATAATTGTGATTCAGGGCACAGAGGCAGTGGTGAGATTACAACTTTGCAGAACTGTGCCTCATTTTGAAGTTCTTCACATCACGCCTCAACCCAATTATCAGCAGTTAAAATGCTTTGGTGAGGCTGCAAAGTGAGGCTGACAAAAAATACACACTATCAACGAAAAAAAGAAAAAGTTTTGTCTCTAGATCCTAAGTTATTACTTTCTCTTTGAAAAACCTTAAAGTTTAGACTCATACTCTGAAAAAAAAAGAAATCTACTTACATATATGTATACTTTAAATTAAATGTTATTATAGCTTGACCCCGTTGCTACACATAATTAGTACGTGCATACTGCAAAATTAAATAATAAAAATATCACAGAGTAGTTTACCTTTTCAGCATAATTAATGCACAAAACAAAAAACTGTGCAGACGAGAGAATGGGGAGGGGATTGGTTAATGAGAAGAAAATGTCTTTTTTTCCCCTTTTCCTCTGTCATAGTGTTATTGTGTTATCGTTGATTGACGCAGCGTTAACAGCTTGGCCAAATTGAGGGAGATCCAGCAATGAAGGCCGAATGGCAGCATGTGCAGCCACCTCGGTCATGCAAATTGCACCGGGGCAACCCCTTGACTATGATTAATGAGCCCGGGCTGCAGCCTTTGTTTCCTCACCAAGCCATTTGGAGTGAAGCATAATCTCAAAATATTATCAATCCTCTATTAATGCAGTAAATCTGCTCATCTTGTAAATGTTTTTTTTTTTTTTTAAACATTTCACAGCCAAAATTCTGAATGTGCTTCACACATGCAAGTGTCTATGTTAAGAGGGTGAGCACAGTTGCATCTAATTACATGTCTTCTAATTAAATCCATTAAAGGATAATAAAATAAATGGAAGGAACAGCTTTGAAGACTAGACTGAAACACATGTGACTTGTCTACTGTGATGTAAAATATTGGATGTGGGATTTTCAGGGAAGTCGTGCAGTACAGGGAGGACTGTAAGAATCTGATACCTTGCTAATACTACAGGCATTTCCTGGCCATGGTTTACCTCATGTTTAAACTGTAATTTTTAAAGCAGAGACCAGAGAATCCTTCAAGACTGGAGAGAGAGAGATGGAGAAAGAAAAAACAAAACCAAGTGGCTGATGGTTTGGTGTTTTAGTTTTACAAAAAGCTCTATTTCTATGCTGAGTGCTAGCACTGAATAAGGACAAACTAAATTGCCAGACATGAGAGGGATTACAATTTCCTCAAACTGTGTGATAAGTAATGAGATAACACATCCTTCCAAATATTTAAAATATTAATTTACAGAGGATACTGCCAATAAAAAAAGCCTTACTCACACACATGTTCCTTACCTCAAAAGCCACACAAATTAACTCTGCTACGTGTAAAATGTAAATGTTTTCCAGGCATTAAGGTCCATAAGTACCATTAGTGACACAGTGCTTAGCACAACAATGGTGTGCAGAGAGCAGTGAAGCAGAGATCAGTGCAGCATCTCCTCGAAATCAGAGGGAGACATCCTTTGTAAATCTATCTCCTACTGTGAGCAGGCTTCACAGCTGGTTAGCGACACTGGGTGTACCACTGGTCTGTTTACATTCAGCCTCCAAACCACTCATCTTTCCCCTTGCATCCTTTCCCTGCATCCCCTCCCTCGCTTTGGCTCTAGCCATCAGCTATCATCACAAACCAGTGTGACTCTCATAGCAATCAAAGGTGCATACAGACACAAACTTATTCAACACAAAGGTGTGTTTGTGTGTAAGTGCACACACTCCACACACACACAGACAAGGGAGAACATACAAGCATAAGAGCAGGCATGTACCCAACAAAACATCTAATCCTCTGGGCTTTGGAGCCATTTTTTTTTTTAATGCCATCACTTTACACTGATCCTTTTATACCTATTAAAGATGTGGCACCCCACCAATATCCCTGATCTTCTGATACCTAGATGAATAAATGGCCCCTCCTGCCCCTGACCTGAGCCCTTTGTAGCAATCAGATCAGACTTCCTCAGAGGCCCTGATCTTATCTGGCCGTACCAATCCCACTACACAGCTCCCTTTTGTAGTGAGCACAGGAGCGCGGAGCCTTTTCAGACCTGTGGACTGTGCTGGTGAACACACAGCCTGAGACCTCAGCTCATCTCAGACATCATACTACACTGCCCAACAACAATAAGCTCTATTTTCTGATGCACCACAGGTCAGATTGAGGATTTCTGCTCACTGATGCATTGTCCACCCACAATAGAAAACGCTGAAATAACGACTGACTGCATTATAGAAATATTTGATGTCATCATATAGGATTGGAGGTAAGTGTTTGGGTTAATTTAAAGCTAATTGCAGTGTTTTTTAATAAGATTAAAATAAACATTTAAGGGCTTTTTTTGGGGTGGGGGGGTGGGGGTGGGGGGGTTAAATTGTGCCGATATATTAAAAAGCAGCAGTACAAAAAATGTCACTGAGACTGTAAAGCTCCTCCTTCAAACACTGTTAAGGATCCAGATTTTAAAAGTCCCTCCCTCTTCGTTTCTCTGTGCACCTACTTCTCTGTTGCAGTCTTTCCCATGAAACATTTCCTCAGACCACTAATATATTTCGATGCTTTCCTGCAGTTTTGGACTAGTGCAAAGGTGACAGGTGTGACTCACACATTGCACACAGCTGCTGAGAACCACTGACACTGGTTTGGTCTGGTCTGGTCAGGGGGAGCAGCACGTTTTAGATTGGCACAGACTACTTGCACCGATGTAACCAATCATCTACGGTTATACTGAGCTCTGTGAATTCGTCGACCAATCAGCGCGCCCTTCACACAAACGTCCCTTGTTTAACTTCCTAGCGGGAAGCGGCTATCGGGAGCTGTAGGAGTTAGAGGTAAACAAATCTTTTACGTGTCGCTTAATTTCATGGAGTATTAGTACTGCGTGTTGTATTAAATAGACACGCTATTAGTCAACTAAAACGAGACGAAATGTTTGTAAAACGCGTTGACTGAGTCGTGTTATCAGAGCTAAGTGCGGTTAGCAGGGCAGCTGTGTGTGACAGCTGTCAGGCAACGTCGGAAAATCAGACTTCTGCAGGAATATCCGTTTACCCAACTCTCCCTGACTGTTTGTGCAGACAGATTAAACCAGAAAACCAAAGATGAGACTATCCAGAGCTGAATATAAAGAGATCGTGAGGTCGACTGAACATCTGAGACCTACACGACAGTGTATGAAGATGCTGAGGGACAGATTTCCCGAGTAAGTGGTTACACCCTGAACTGCATTTGTTCTACATGTGTGAATAGATTTTTATTTATTTATTTATTTATTTATTTTACTACAGGTGTGCACACGACTGTAGTGGCATGTTCACGTCTGACTGAAAGCAGCAAAGTATAAGTGATTGGGTCATTATTATCTAAAAAAAAAAAAGAAGAAGAAACAATAAGTTATTCAATTTTTCCTATTTTCCATGTGTTTAGATAAAAAGAACATAATTTGTATATGTAAAAGTATGTAATGATTCAGATCCTCAAAGTAGCATTATTTACCTCTATGTTATAGCTCTATTAGAATTTCACATTTCTAATTGCATTTAATCCACTCTTTATGATCACAGAAAAATTATGCACAGGTTTTCGGTATTTGCTTCCACCGCAGCGGTAGACACCGTTTTGCCATGCAGCGCCTGTGCATCCAGAAATCGAAGAGCGGGGTTAATGGTTGTGTTTGCCTTTCTCCTTGACACTGAAGGCCTTCACTTTATTGAATGTAACATGTGTAATCCCCCAAGGCCACAAGGACACCACGGCTGATCCTGTCGAGGTCACTTACAAAGTCGCATGTATTTGGAGCTTCCTACTTCCATTGTGCCCTAATCACCAATCTAGAAGAAAGTATCAGGTCCCCAAAGGGAATGCAGTTTGGCTCCAGCTTGCCTTTGTTCTCACTGTCAGCATTTTACAGAATATGTCATGCGTATGAAGTGCATCTAATATCTCTCATATTAACCACAGACACCAGGAGGTTCTTCTCATGTTTATTTTGCATTTTATTTTTTCTTTTGATTTCCTGATCCAAAGAGACTTTAACAAACAGTCTGAATGCCATTTTTTTAAAGGGTTACTAGTGGTTGTAATAATTAAAGGAAAACATTGGACTGTTTTCATTCCAATAATTCTTCACAATCTCTCTTTTTCCCAGTGCTCCTTTCTCTTTTGTTGAGTCTCACTGGTTATTGTTATTATTTCATTCACCAAAACCCATCTCGGGGAGGCCCTTGCTCTTTAAAATCCCTGAGTCTCGTCACTGGGCCTGACAGACAGGCATGGCAGCAGTGTTTTCACAGCCTGCAAAATTATTCTGGTTGTCCAATCAGCTGAGCTGGGCTCTGGAGGGTTAGTGATTGGACTGGCAGGAAATCAGGCTCTTAAGACATAACATATCGACTAGGCCATCCATCATCTCTTAGCATGCGCTCAGGCACAGCAGTCAGCCACCCCCGCCCCACACCCCTCCTGTCCCCTCGGACCGTGTGGGAGCTCTGCCACTGCGTAAATATTGGCCAGGCTGGGCCTGGCAGGGAGGGGTTGAAGGGGGGCTGGATTGGTGGTTTGTTGTGGACAGCCCTGTCCTGATATGATGGGCAAAAGAATGGTTGGGTTATAATAGCCAGAGAGCTGGAACAGACGGGTATCTGGATATAAAATCGCTTTGGATTTTATTTGGTGATTTACAAACGATACATGCAATACTGAGTTTACTGTAAATCACTTTGGTTCAACAGACATTTAAGCTTTGTCACTGGTACTTCAGTAAAAGATTAATTTATGGTTTCTGCAGCTGTCTTTTTTTTTTCCCTGTACATTAATACATGCATATGTAGAAGTAAAATTCTAACAGTGTATAGCTGGAATTAATTTGATTTTAACTGTTTATCTTGAAATGTTTATCACATTTTCTGATGTGCTTTGCTGGAACTGTTTATAATAATTTCATGAAATAGATAGACTGTGACTAAGGGTTTTCATCAAATCCTGAAATTTCCTTTATTCATATCTATGATTTTTTTTTTTTTTTTTTAAATCATTTTTAGTTTATTGTTGTTTGAATCAGTATAACTCCTTTGTGTTTTTGATTTGGCATATTGAATTATATAAAGCTGATATGATTGTATTATAAAATATATTTATGATGCATTTCAAGAAATGAATATTTTAAATTAGAAATTTTAGTACAGATGAATGGGAATTACCAAGTCTCTGAGTGCCATATTGGGTTCAACATCATTTCACAGTCATTGATTTTGATTGGGGACTCAGAGGGACGAAAATCTAAACTTTGAACAAGATGATTGTTATAGACCATTTCAAGGTAATTTCCATGGACGGTCTGTCAGTCTTTTGGTTGTACCATGAACAAGGCTAGTGGGAGGAGAGAGGGAGTGTCCTATAGACAGACAGAGAGCGATTGCAATGTGGAGTCCCTCATCTGTAACGGCTGCATAACACAGATGTTGGGAGTCATCTGTCAGCCTGGCCTCTCTTGCTGGGGCCGACCTGCTCTGGGGGATAAGAATTGGACACGGTGCTGTCACTTTTTACCCCTTCTCACAATAGAGGCACATGCAAATATCAACCCCCATTCTTGCCCTATCTTTCTTGCCCTCCTCTTAGCCAGCTCTGGTTAACTGTCTAGTATCTGGACTGTGGCTAGGCACCAAAAGTGGGGGGTAGGCTGGTGATGGGAGGGCTCATCGCAGACCGGTGAGGGAAGAAAAGTGACATCAGTCCCATCAGGTCCTTCTCTTGCCACATATTAGAATTGGAAATGATGGGCTGCTCTCTGAGGCCTTGCCTGACTTCCCTTGGGTCTAGAGGGGACCCCAGTTCTTCTTCCGCTTGTCCCAAGAGAGAGGAGGTGCAAGGAGGGTAAGGCGAAGAGGGAGGGAATGTGAGAGTCCTCTCCGTCTTTCTATGGTATATCATGAATGAATTTGGATGTAATGATTAACCCCCACCAACAGTCTTTAGACTGCAATTCACATCCTTTCTCATATAACTTTGACTGTCATGAAAGAAGGAGGTTGGCTTAAAAAAGGCAGATGTTTTTGTTTTGGAAAATGCTTAAATAGTAAAGTGTGAAGCATCCCTCCCCTCTACACACAAGGACACACACACACATACATACATACGCACGCACGCACCACTCCCCAGTGAGGAGTCCCTGAACGTTTTTCGAATCGGGCCCTAATGTGCCGTTTTCATCAGCACTGAGGCGGGCTGCAATATGGTGCTAGAGCTCGCTCTGGGAATATGAATGTTGATTAAGCATGCGTTCAGCCTTTTGAAATTCTGAAGAAGTGTCAGAATAATGGATGTTGAGCAAATGTCAAGCATTTGTTAATTTCTCTGTTATTTGGGGTTTATCTGGCATGATCTTTGGAAGGAAAGCACGGGGCAGAGTTGTTGTGGCATGTGCCATTGATATGGTGATTTTTTGGCTACAGACACTGTTTTTGATGGTAATATCTCCCCTCAGAAGGAAGCTTAGGGACTTGCTCATTGATTATTTATAGTGGCTGTAGTGTTTACCTCTTTGTTTACATGCTGATTAGACTTAAGGATTTGGTTACTGGCATGATGTGTTAAACTAGCTACTTATCCTTGTATTTATTTTTAACATTAAAGCTCAAGAGCTCAAGAGAGGACTGGACAGATTCTAATAATCATTGCTGTCCTAAGCGAAAAGCCTGTACTTTTTTTTCTTTTTTTCTTTATGCCAGCCCATCTGTACTGTAGTCAATAGTACATGCTGAAAAATCATAACCGGAATCTGAGATTGTTTCTTGACTGAATAGTGATTTCCACAATTGTCGCTGAGGAATACACTGAGTTGCTCCTTTGTAGCTCTTGTGAAGGCAGAATTCCATAGCTATTTTGTAGGCTGGAAGTGGCAATGACATTACCCAGAGACTGATCAAGTGCAGAGCCTGCGGGGGCAGCCGCAACGGCTTCCAGTGCACGGCCTCACACTCTGGCTGCCCGTATTGAACAAAACACAAAGTGGCAGTTGGGGCTTAAGGGTACAACCCTTGAAGACTGAGAAGCTAGCAAACTAATTCCACAGCTTTATGTGGTTAGATGAGCATTGGAAGGGTGAAGGGATGAATGAAGTGTAAGCAGAGAGGAGAGCTGCAGAAAGAAGAGAAGCTGTGCTGAGTTTACAACTTCATGTCAGGCTAAGGAGTTCATGAATAATAGATGCAATCAATTACTTGTTTAGGAAGCTCAGGAATGACTACTTCCTTCTCATATCAAAGGAACTTTGTCCAAGCACAATCTATAGATTGAAAGGCCTTTTTGGCTCATTGGGATATGATCAGTTTGGAAAGCAGCTTGTTGCCCTTGACGATGTTGCTACAAGATATTTTCTTGAACATCAGAAAGATTTGTTGAAATTATTGCAAATGTAATACGAGTTATTAAAAAGGCCACTGTATATACACTATATCAGCTGGGAGAGTTGCATTGCGTTCTACATCCCTAAATACATTCTCCAAGGGAAACCTGCAGCATGATACCTCTGTTCAGCAGGCGAGCACTTTCTCTTGCCTGAGGTTCCCTTTGCATACTGAGATCAATTTCTGAAGAAGAATGAAACAAATTGCCCAGAATGGTGCAAGTTTGCAGCAACGCTTGGAGGAGTCGGCGATTGGTCTGTGTAATGTGTTTCTTTGCCAGACCAGTGGACGCTCGCCACTTGACGGATAACGTGGACCTTGTTTGCAGTTTTCTCTGAGAGTTTGTGGGAGCATCAGTGACAGTAATTACATTATAACAATAGGAACACATAATGGTTATAACATGTTTTGCCCAAGATAGTGTTATGGAGATCTCCAGCTTTCATGTGGAATCACAATTAAGGTGGTGATAGTGGGGGTTTCCTCGCTCATTTTACTGCCATTATATAAAACTTCTGACATCTCTGCTGACAGAAATTTTAAAGATTGTAATAAAGTGAAGAGGGCTGGGGAAGGGTAATATTTTTCATCTATTAGAACTATAGTAGGCAGGGAGATGCCCTGTTGTGCTTCTGTTAAAGCCATTTATGTCCATAGTCCCCTACGGGCCTGTAGGTTTGAATGGCCTTCTGCAGAAAGATGATAGGTGGGGGGTCAGTAAATATGGTGGAATGCAGTCTGAGTCATGTCTTTGGAGAACATTTCCACACTTATGGACAAAAAAAGCTGTTAATGAAAAATAAGTATTTTTTTGGCAAATGCATTCATCACTTTGTACTGTAAAAAGCCTTTGCAGTCGTTTCGTAGACCAAAAAAAAAGAAAAAAGAATCTAATCTGATGTGTAAACATGTGAGATCATTGTGTAAGTATTTGTTTGAAGCCGCATGACTCGCTGAGATTTGTGTTTGTTTCTTATCAAAACATATCACATTTATACATTAACACATAAAGATTTTTTTCCTACATATTTATTTTGCTGCTGATGACGGTAGGCTTAACGGAGAAACAGATGTCAGCATTTTGCCTGTCAGCATGTGCAATTAGCAGCATTTGCATATCCACTTCTTTTTTTTCTTTTTTTTTTTTAAAGCCCACATTGAGCTGTTTTTCACTTTATGAAATATTAATCTATAGAAAAGCATATGCTTGAAATGTTATCGCAGCACTCACATTTCAGTGAGGTTCTTAGATGTTATCTAACTTTGTTAAATAAAAGGAATAGTGTGGCTCGTAGCCGTAGAATGTGAGATTTAATGTAAGCGGTATTTTGTTGCATTTTCTAAAAGTGGATCAATTCATCCATGTCATTCCCTTCTGAAAATTCTTTCATTGCCGTTAGAAAAATATGTGCTGTGCCTCAATTAGGCAGTTCCATGCCCTGAAGAGTCTCACCATACAACCCTCTCTGCATGCAGATTCACCAAATGCTAAATACTGTCACAGCATATGATACCAATGTCATTAGCCAGGTGGCTTTCATTACCCAAATTACAGCTATTGCTTATAATTAATTATTTGTAAATAGGAAGATTCTGAATATAATTGATGGCTTGAATTTCTCTCATCTCCTATTAATTAGGTTGATGGGATTTTCAAGACTTTTCATTGCATTTTTTTTCCAGCTTTTTTCTTGAGACACTGTTACTATATAAATGCACAATAAGATACAACGAGGCTGTTCAGTTCTCAGACTTAAATTTGTCAAATTCACTAGCGGATATCCTGGCTTAATAGAGCCTGAAGCACTGACCAGACAGCCATACCAGATCAGTGACAAAGTGAAAATCCCTAATTGTTTTTAATTTAATCTGCTGCTTCACTATTTTGGGTGCCAGTGCATATTAATGCTGCGTCTTATGTTGTAAGGACGGGTAATTAGGTTGAGAGTGAATGATTCCCTAACCGCTCTTCTGTCTCCCAACCTTCTGTTTCCAGTCTGTTCAAAATTATGTCCAAGGGGGAAGAGTTTTTATTTTCCTCCTCTGACATAAGGTCAAGGTAAGGATGCGCTGCAGTGCTACTTGGTATTCTTCAAATTACATTTTTGCATTGTTTTTTTATGAAGCACATTTAAAAATCTATGTATGTTTATTTATTTTATTTTCAGTTTCATTAACTTATTGTGAGTTTTTTTTTTTTTTTTTTTTTCAAAAAAAAAGAGAACTTTCAAAAAGGAACAAAAACCCTGCCCCTCTTTTTTCCCCCCCCTTTTCTTGGTTTTCTTTTTTTTTCCCA
>JBAMYA010000015.1:4620243-4644403 GCA_037176975.1 Arrhamphus sclerolepis | reverse complement strand
AGAAAGAGGTTGGCCCCGGGGTTGTGGGGGGGGGGGGGGGTGGGGGTGGGTTTTTTTGGGTCGAGGGGAAAAAGGGGATTCGTCTCAACCCACTTTTTTTTTTTTTTTTTTTTTTTTTTTTTTTGGCACACCATAATATTTCTTCCCCCTCTTTTTCAGTGCACAATAAATGACTGCTGTTATGGACCGCTGGTAGACTGCATCAAACAGTATCCTATCCCATAAAATTTTAAGCCTGAAATTGACGAGGAGCCATTGAAGAGGATGAGATGTGTCTGGCTTCACCTGACATAAAAGTTCTGCTTCACAGAGGAAGTGTTTCATCCTGTCCCACTAATACTGATGCAGGGGCTTGAAGGCGATGGAGGGAATAGCGGGAAGAGAGGGTAGGCTGATATAAATGCATCTCCATGTGCATTCAGTGGATCACACCCACTCTTTTATCATACAAATAAGAATTATTTAAAATCCTTGTGGAAGAATGATGTCAAATATTCTTATTCGCATTTATTTAAGACATTTATATTCAGTTATATTACTTCTAATACTTTCAGTAATTCTCATGTTGATCAGCACCAAATACTCCAACTCAACTTTTATTTTGAGTTCTTGTTAGCTTAATAGATTGCCTCATGTGGACACTATAATAATGTTTCTTTTCTGTCACTGCACAGCTATAAAAACCCCCATCTTCAAGTAGCAGGGCCTTAGCTCTGACTATAGGGGCAAAATAGGAGTGTGGACTACTTAGGGGCAAACAGCTGGGTAGCACACCAACTATTTTCTGGGGGAGGAGACTTTTTTTGATTGATTATAAATGTGCATGTCTGGGTGTTATTGTGTCTGTCCAGGCTTTCTTGAGTGTGCTGGGGCTGTGTTTTCTGTTCATAGTCAGTCAACCTTGTCTCATTCAGACCTCCTTTAACCCCCGTTGCACCTTTTTACCATTTAGTAGTTGCTCTTTCAGTGTCAACAGAAAGTCAGCTACTCTGAAAGCAAAGAGCAGTGGGGCAGCGATTATGAACTCTGGCAAAGAACTACATCCACACATGAGACTAATGGCTCTTATCCGTGTACCATTTGTGGCGTAGATGAATTAATTAGAATCCATTTGAAGGATTTGTTTTGTCTTTTGATTGTAATGTAATGCCATGAGTTTCTTTCACAAAAATGGTGATTATATCCATCTTTTAAGTGCAAAGTTTTGTGCACCATGAATTCTAAAGCATTTTTAGAGGAATGGATTAAGCCATCACAGTAATAAACCCACTTTATATGTTGCCACACTGGTAGTGTTTTCTCTTCTGCATTAAGAGAGGGCCTTATTTTTTCCAAGTGAAAGGAAGATTTAACTTCACCTGAAACTATATGATCTATACTGCCATGATGATCACTTTATATACTACATCAAATAAAGCTCAAAAGCTGACTCTTAAATTTAATTGATATTAAATATGCACATTCGTAGTTTACCTCAGATCACCCCAACAGTGTTTCCCAACCATTCATTTGTCTGAGGCTTCCCTGCATGACGTGTATCATTTACACCCCAAATCAGAAAAAATGGAAAGGTGTTGGAAAATGCTGCTTAGGAAAAAAAAAAACGCAGTCACATTAACTTGTGACTTATATCCCATTGCAGACACAGTAAGGAATTTTGTTTCCAAATAAAGATGGATGGGAGCAGTAGTAGTAATGGGTTCACATTACGCACATTGTAGTCAGAAGAATCTGATCAATAAAATTAAGTGAATGAGGTTCATGCTGTTGACAGTCAAATACAAGTTAAATTAAAAGTATTGTTTTTCAATTTTCAAATCCAAGTTTTTTCCCACCTAAGCTGTTGCTCTACTGTAGCTGTACATTATGTTGGAATCCTTGACTGTTTTCCCAGCGCTATTGGCCTAGAGCATGAGGTACTACTGTGTGATAAACTGAAGGAGAGGAACCTTTCTTTTCTGGGTAAGCCATCTCTTGATTTTCTCTTCACATTTTAAAGTCAGTTTTGTCACAAAAATGTTATATTTTGCAAGCTTGGGAAACATAGGCTAAAGTTCGATACATTAGAACTTTATTTATCCATTCATCCATTATCTGTACCCACTTATTTCTAGAGTGAGCCTATCCCACGTCTCTTTGTGCGAAAGGCAGGGGTACACCCTGGATAGGGGCACAGTCCATCGCAGGGCCACACGTAGACAAACAACCATGCACACTTACACTAATTCCTATCAACAATTTACATGAATATTTTGGAGTGTGGGTGAGTTCCCAGAAAAAACCCACATGGGGAGAACTTGCAAACTCGATATGGAAAGGCCGTGTGAGGTAAACCAAAACCAATGTTATATTTTCTCTGGATTAGCAATGGACAAACTACTGAAATATTGGAAATATGGCAGAGAGGCATGGTTGAAATCTCCAGATATCGCCATGAATGCATGGGTTTTTGCATCTGTAGCTTAGCATCAACTGAGCTGATGACATCACACGCAGCGTTGGTACCACATAATGGTGGGACCCAAATTCTTACTAAAAAAAAAACAGATTCTGTGATTACATTAATTTTCTAACAATCAAGACCTCTTATCATACATCCGTAAATGAGACAAGTGCACAAGCCAATGATATAAAGATTAAAAACTTCATAATTTGCATACTGATATATCTGTTCAGCTCAAATCTTTGGTCGTCTCAGTTTGAGTATCAGTGGTATAAGTGGTCCATTTCCACAATGTGTATAGTTAAATTGTACCCCTGTGTATTCATTTTCTTGTACAAATCAAATTACAAAGACTTGTAATTATATCAGATGCATTTGATTTGGCCATGTGGAAAAGACTGCCTATAATTTCTCTGTTTTGCCAAAATGCACCTAACAACTGAGGGAGAAACTGCTCAAACAAGACTCCTCATGATTGTCTTCCAACTGTAGAAATTTGACCCTGAAGTCGCTTGGAAAAACATTGGGTCTTATTCATGAAATCTTTGTAAATCTCTGAATCGATTGGCACAGAAATCACCTCCTTACTAAAAACCCACGACTAATTCATGAGGGCTGCACAAAAACGTGTGGATGTTGGAGAATTCCAGTTGATCGCATGTTGGGAGCATGCTCAGAGAGCTAATTAATTTGCACAAACTTAGTCCAAGGACCACTATAAAAGGAGATTTAAAGGTGCAGACTATGTCAGTTTATTCACATGTTCTCCAAACCTTCATGTAAACCTATAATCTCACGAATCCAGCTGAGGCAGTGCTTGCCAGTCCTCAATTTTTGAACTGAGGTCAGAGCAAAAAAAAAAAACCCTGACCATAGCTCTTCCGTGTCATGTGCAACCAGGATTTAATGTAGATATTTAATGCCGTGTCGTCTGTCCAACGATACATTCCAGAGGTGAAGTGAAAATGGTTTCATATAATTTTGGATAAAAAAAAAAATTAACGCATTGCTCTACATCAGCAAAAGTCAGAAAACTGCATTGTCTCTCTGAGAACCGTTGGTGCCCTCCAACGGCCTGAGTTGTTGCATGCGTGTTTCAGTCCAGAATCTATTGACACTTAAATATGAACCTTAAATATGTGATTTGTCTATCTATTGAGATAAATGTCAAATTTACTTTCATGTTTATAACTTGTGGTCTAAAAGTAACTACATATTGTGAGAATAACAGTCCATATAAGGCATTAACGTTGTAAAGTCTGAGAATGGCGGTATTTAAGACCACTCCTCATTTAAACAAGCTCTACACATGGTCAAAGGCAGGATATTTTGTTTGTACCTACAAAAAGTTTGGAACTACTACCATTTTCATGAATACCAAAGATGTCAATTTTGCTCTGCTAACAGTTTACACACAAATCTGTTTTTATCTCATTTCATGAACAAGGCCCATTAATGTCAGTCTAAAAATGTAAAAAAAATCCTTTGCGCTCCTCTGTGTTTTTTTTTGTTTTTTTTTAATTTAATCTTGTTGGCTATTTACATCAAGTAATTTTAGCCATCTGGAGGTTAAACCTCAGAACCGTTGCCTCTGACTAAAAGGCATTGCACAATTTATTTATTTTTTTGGCAGTTGAAACTCTTCTTTGACTGATTTACCTATTCTATATTTTCACCATTCTAATAATACACTCTAAGTGTTAATTACTTAAGACCACACATTGCGTTGAAACACAAGTGTGTCACCTGGAAATTATGATAGGAATAAAAATATAATTTAATATATAAAATATATTATATAAATATTATATAAAATATGATATAATTTGGATTTCAAACTGGAAATTCAAATGACAAGGTCAGAGTACACAGTGTCTGTGAAGAACATTAACATAGATATCATGTTTTCACTCTCAAGGTTTTCTGTTTCTATTTTTTTTGGGTAGCTCTGATGAGAAAGAAAACTGCAGCTTAGTTTGAGAATATTAACTTGATTAATTGAAACAGTTACTGTATGTTTTTGTGATATTCCTCTTTTAATACCATCTGCTTCCCTGATATTATTGTCTTGTTCCAACTAAATTAAATCAAGGTGGGCAGTCCAGGTACAAAATTATGGGATGAAATTTTTAATCCTCCCTTCTTCCTGCCATTTCATCCCATCACTTTCCAAGGTCAGATGAATGATGACGGATAAAAGTCATTCCCTCCGTCATTAAGACCATATCATTTATTTGGACATGGAGCGCTGACCTTTCTTCAGGGCTATACAGAGGACTGTTCTAAAACTGTCAGAGTTCAAGGAGCACGAGGGCCACTGAAGCGGCCTCACCCCATCTGATAAATGGATTGGAAATAAGCTACCCAACAGCAGGGATGGCCCATTAATTTTAATCAAAGCTGATGTAAAAAGGCGATCAGAGCCACATGAGAATGTCAACAGCTCAGTGGGTGTGAACAGAGGTTCCCATGCTGCCACACACATCTACACCTGCATTACCACATCGAGGATGCCCCCCTGTACCACAGGCCACTGGCAGCCTCACTGACATCACTCAGCTCTCTTTTTTCACCCTTGGCTTATTCTACCTCCTCACCACCACTGACACCGCCACCCTCCATCTCCCCTCAATTCCCTTCTATGCCCCATTAGTTTAGCTTGGCTGGAGACAAAGAGGCTGGCCCTTGGAACTGAATGACCTGGTCAGCCTGAGATTTAATGGAGAAATCAGGTGTTGTAGGGATAATGGCCAGAAGTCAAGGACAATGGCTGTAGCATGCACAGGCAGGGGTCAAGCTTACGGAGGCTATAATGCCAGCCTTGTCCTCTTGCTGTATTTTTTATAAAGCATTACCAAACTTTAACTGGGAATGTAGCTGTGCGGCTGGGGTTCTAGGTTTTTATACAACGATAGTGAATCCTGTTTGTGGAAAATGTAGTTCATTTTTTTGCTGTACTTGCTGTCTGCTCTTGTCTGTACCTGATGTTGATTAAAAAAAAAGTAATAAATAAATGAAGGGTATATGTTGAATTTCACTTAGATGAAAACCAGCTGAGAAGTATGGGCTACGACAAAACACCAGATATCATCCTGGAAGTTCCAGTTGGTTAGTACCTTTTCTGACTGAATAGGCCTCTTTTCCAAGAAAGTGTAATATTGTAGTATAATATCATATCACCTATTTATTTATTTATGTATGTGCATGTGCTTGTCCCCTGCTTGTGCAGAATTATTGTCTCCAATTTGCTGAGTATTTTTATGTGTTTTTGTTTTATGAAAAGCTGTGGAGGGACACATTGTGCACTGGATTGAGAGCAAAGCCTCTTTTGGAGACGACCACAGCCACCAAACTTACCTCAATGAGCAGTTCTGGAGCTACTGGAACAGGTCAGCCTTCGCTTTCATTTCTGATTTAATCTACTTTATCCGAATCAGCCATACGGTTATATTCGCAGTTGACCACAAACCACCATGAACTTTTGTTGGTGTTATAAAAGCAACTCGTATCTCAGTCTAACGACGCTTACCATTTCCGACATGGTATAGGCTGCTTTAACCACAGAATTCAACATGGTACATCTGTACATTGCATTATTTCCACATTCACTCCTGTTACTGGAGCCCCTCAGAGACTGAATGGCAAGCCCATGAGCTTGATGTTTTTTTTAAAATACGCGCATTGTGTTGGAAGGAAAGCTAGAAAACGGATGATTAATGCATCGCATCTGTTGTCATGAGAACCTTTGGAAAAGAGCAGGCCTTTGTGGGATGATCCAAGTGTGTGTGCGTGTGTGTGTGCGCACACAATTTTGTGAATGAGGTGCAAAAATGAAAACTTAAAAGAACAATTTCTTATTCTTCTTTGTCAGAATTAAAAATGCAAATGTTACATTTTGTTTAAGAATTTTTAGACCTTGAAAGCAACTGATTTTTGTTAAATTCCAACTAAAATATCTGTTGAAAAGTGACATCCATCATGATTGAGGGGAAAAAACAAAAAACATTTTGCGCTACTCCCAGTGAAGGCTTCGTTCCAAACTGAGGTAATCTGAGACTTGTGTGCTGTCACACAGAGCCACACGCAGACACAAACACACACATACACACACACACACACAGAATTAGTGGTTGCTCCCACATGTTCCCCCATATCCCTGCCTCTCTTGATACTGGGTTCCAGTACCTTATTACAGTCCAGATTCCCAGTGGCCAGCTGGCTTGTGACATGGCTCTAGACCCGCAGCTTGTTCCAGTCCTTTATACTGTGTCCAGAAACCAGGCACAGTTAAGTCTTTTCATTTTTACATTTGTACTTGGAGCAGTAGTAGACTAGGATCACATTTCTGGATCAATCAAGACCCAAAAAGTGAAAGAGATGCTGTTTACTCATTTCATATTTTCTAAAATATCCAACCCAGAGGTAATCAATCCTCTGTTTGTCATTAACAAAAGCAAAAAAACTTATTTCTGGCTTTTACTCATCTAGTAAACTAAAACTTACTAATCATTTCTTAATCCTATGCTTTTGCATATTTATAAAAACAGTCAACCCTTTTGGCTGTCAGATTAATTTGGTTCTAGTTTTTCTGTGTAGAACTCTGGTTGCTGACTCGCTTTTGCATCAGATTTTGTGTCCCCCAAAAAAGGAAAAGAAGAGGGGAAAGTGTGCTTCATCTTTCGGCCTTTACAGACTCTGATTAAAGTATATGTGAATATATATGCATGTTTTTGTGTATTTATCAACAGAATGGATTGTAATCAAAAAAACTGACAGGAAGATGACAAGAAAGTGTTGGAGTAGTATCATTCGCTCCTTTTCACTTTTGCGTTTATTTTAGTTCCTGAGAATTTTTGGTGTTTCTTCATTGTTTAATTCCTCAAAGCCAAATTTCAGCCCTCGACTCTAACCCCCCCTCCTTTTTTTTTGTTTTCTCTTTTTCTTTTTGATTGCCCTTGAAATAGCACCCGAGTCTTTGTAATTACCTCATTGCCCCTGATTGACATTTCCAGCGATTTGCTTATTTTTCATGAATTCCCTCTTTGCTTTAACTGAGCTGCTTCACCCATTGCTTGTGTTAATTGTTCTTCAGTTGCCCTCAAGCACTGCAGAGTAAGGACATGTTTTTGTAGACAGAAAGAAAGAAACATAACTAATTTTCCCTCCAAAGCCCGCACTAACTGCATTTATCATCCAAACAATAGTCTTGCCAACACACTAACCCCATAATGAACCCCTCTTCGGTGGAGTGAGGGGTAATGACGCTTCACCTAAAAATGCTCTCAAGAAAAAAGGGAAAGGATGGGGAAAAAAATGGAGAGAAAACAATCTTGTGCAGAATCAGACGGCACGTTCAGGCCCAGTGCCTGGATGAGATGGTGAAGCAGCAGCTTTTGGTGTCTTCCAGACATCAATCTTAGCAGGTGACGCTCCGGAGCCAGCCAGCCCTCTGCTCTGACGGATGTTCGGATAATTGAGTGATCCATCTCACCCAACTATCAGAGTTGCATGAAAATTATTCACCTGCTTGTGAATATTAAACACATAATGAGCCTCTTGTGTGTTTTAGGAGAAGTGGGTAAGGTTAAACACAGCATGTAATGAATGAAATATGGACTCCTGTGTGGTATAACCTTAACAGTCCCTGCTTGATTATGGCGTACTTAAATCATTTATGGTTGGCAAGGTTTCTTCTATGACACTTTTGGCAGCATTTGAGGTTCTGCTCTTGTACATTTCTGTCTAGTATTTAGTCCAGACTACATGGATGCTGATTTGTTGAAGAAAAACATTTTACTGAAAATTACCAAATGTTGGATTGTCATTCAGCACATTCCTCCGGCATTGTGACAAAATTAAAAGCTTGACATTGAACAGATAATTAAATACAAATGCATAAAGCTTATGAAGTTCATGGTCAGCATTTTCAGTGGCAACATGGGCCTAAATTGATGCCACAATACCTGGTGTCCCTTTGGTGTTGAATTAGCCTGTTGGCTGCCTCCCTTTTTTCCCCTGGTATCCTGTTGCACAAGTTGCACATTTGATAGAACTGAAAATCCTGAGAGGAGAGCGTGTGAAGATATTCATCTCTGTCGGCATCAAAATAAAAAAAAAAAACATTTCATCCTGCCAGTAGTTGAACAAAGTGTGTATGGAAAACTATTCCTGCAAGTGTATAAGTAGTGATACTTGCAGTAAACGGAGTATACACTGAACTAGGAATGGGAATTTATTAATATGTCATTTTTCATTCTGCTTATCAGTCAGATTTTTTTTTTCCTTATCACTTTCAGAGTTTTAATGGAAAACAACTACTCCTACACAGGGCTTTAGTCTCTTACAGTCCTGAGTGGTTCTCTTTTTCGCCTTGAGTCATTTCAAAAAGAGCACCGCCAACAAGTCAATAACGTAACACCTCTGCAGGTTACAGCAGTATTTCCTCCTCAACTACAAAGCACTGCACGTACCTTAGAAAAAATGCTGGCACTCATTAGTGTAATGTTGTCATTCTGTTGGCGACATTCATGGATTTGGGGGCTGTATCTGCAATTTCAAAATAGCTAAGAAGTACAGTGCTTCCTTTTGAATATAGAAAAGTTACTTTTGATTTGTTTTTGCTTATTTCAGAATCTATGATTTATTCTCTGCAGTCTACTTTCTATTAATTAGCCATATTTTGAGGCTAATGGCATTTCATTGTTTTTTCAGCTAGTTGAATGAGTGATTTCTAGTGATTTCATATTATAACATAGCAGATTAAAGGTTTAGATTTAGAGTGATGTAAATTGATTCTGTCCTTGTTGCCTTTCCTTTCTTTCCTTCCCCCATTCCTCCCAACCAGACAACAAGCAGGCTTTGTTAAAATGAGCTTGGATGCCGGCTTGACCCCTCCCAAACTAAATCTGCTGTGCAATTCGTAAACTGCAAATGTGTCAGAGTTGAAAATGTTAGCGCTCTTAATGGAGGCTTGAAAAGGTTAGATCTGATAAAAAAAAAAAGCTGTCAGCCATCCACAAAACATGATTTATAGCAAAATAATGGGACAGTATGCCTCATTTCTCCCTCATGTGAAAAGGGAGTTAAGGCTCTTTGGTTTGCCATTATACATGACCAAGAAGAAATTTGTTGTGACTTGAATGCAAGCATGTGTATTATGTTTCTTGTTTGTTCTTGTAAACTTTAAAGACACTCTATGTTGTAATGTAAAATTATAACCTCTTATAACTGCTCCAGAAGCACAAGCAGTATTGCTCTTAATTCAAATCTTTCATTGTGTCCTTTGTTACAATGTTTAATGTACATAATGGAAGCAATTCTAAAATTAATTATGATTTAATAGTTATGAAGACTCATGACAGTGCTCTTACACCATCACTAATCAGCTTTCTAACACCCAAATAATTAGCAGAAGTAATGTTGTGTGATCTTTTATATTGGTTAACACAACTAGACACATTCAGTTCTTTTTGAACTTTTTCAGTTATTTCTAGAACATTTTCCTTTAAGTTTCTCAGATGAAATTGCAGGATAATTGTGTTATAGTCAATCTTTCATACTTTTTTTTTTTCACATAGTCAATCTCTTTGACTTTTTTTTTTTTTTTCACATATCGCCCGAGCACGCATCAGCGCGTATGACAAAACCACGTTGGGGCAAGCCCTCCCAAAGCCCATAGAAATGAATTGTAGGGTCCAAAATTTGAAAAAAAAAATTCTCAACATGCAAGTCTATGAGAGCGCCTGGGATGATTTTCAATCTGACTGAAATCACCCCAAGGGGGCAGGGCTGTTGGTTGGGAAGTGTCGTTCAGGCTGCTGAATGTCACGGTGATATGCAGCCTGCTGATTGGACAATAGTATTAAGACTTACACCAGCAAAATAAACTCTTTTTTTTTTATGTGGCTTAAGGAGGGTGATGCCTTATCGCCCATCAGGGCCAGCTGCCCCTGATTTCTACATAATGGTCTTTCCTCGTGATGCCATCTATTTTGTGAAATGCACCAGTACCTCCTTCAGCAAAATACCCCCATAACATGATGCTGCCACCCCCGTACTTCACAGTTGGGAAGGTGTACTCAGGCTTGCAAGCTTCCCCCTTTTTCCTTCAAATGTAATGACCATTATGGTCAATCAGTTCAATTTTAATTTCATCAGACCACAGGACATGTCTGTAGAAATGAAGATCTTTGCCTTTGTGTGCGTTTTTAAACTGTAATTTGGCTTTTTTTGCTCCTTTTGGAGTAATGACTTCTTCCTCAGCCCATGATGGTACAGGACTCGTTTCAGTGTGCATAATGACACACTCTTACTAGCTTCAGCAACATCTTCTCATGGTGTTTTGCTTTTTTTCTGGGGTTGATATAAACATAGTGTTCATACATGTGTAAAATTGTTTGAATAGATGAGTGTGTCACTTTTAGGCATCTGGCAATGTTGTCAGTTAACCTATTGGAAGCTTCCAAAGCAATGACATCATCATCTGGGCTTTCCAAAACTGTTCAAAGGTAGAGTTATCATAGTGTAGTGTATGTAAACTGCAATTTGGCATTTTCCTTGTTTGGAGTGTTCAGGTATACTTTAACACAAAGCCAAACAGAAAGTACATGGGTATTGTCTTAAAGAAGCAGTTGTTGCTGCACGTCAGTTTGGAATGGTAAATGGTAGCATTTATGTCGTGCTATTCTTGGTTGGCCAGTTAAAGCTATTTTACACGAGCCACTTTCATCCATACAGTTCCACACAGACTTTTCTATGGAGTCTATTGAGTGGTTTTTCTATTATGCATGCTTACAAAAGCTTCTAAAACCATTTCCAAACACTTATGATTTCAGTGCTTTGCAGAGAGTTAAAACCTTTCAAGACATTTTCAAGGCCAAGGCCAGGCTGTGCGGTGCTCAGAGAGAAAAGAAAGAAAAGAGCTGTATCTTAGATCTTACTTGAACACGAAGCAAATGTGCCTTATTTGAAAGGATTACCAGGAAAAATTTCCTTCTCTCTTGAAAGAAAATGGAAGCACAGCTGAAGTTCAGAAAACTACATCTGAACAAACTACAAGACTTCTGGAACGTTGTGGTATGGTCAGATGAGACCAACGTGGAGCTTTTGGGCTCTGATATCTATTGCCATATTTTGTGAAAAAAAACACAACATTTCAGTATAAACATCTCATAGTCCCCCGTAAGCACGGCAGTAGGAGCCTGATAATTCAGCTGATAATTTTTTTTTCTAAATTTATTTTTGTAGCCACAGGAAGTGGACATCTTGAAATCATTGAGCTGACCATGAGTCTCTACTCTGTTTACCAGAATATTCGCGGTAAATATCAGGCCATCTGTCAGACTGCTAAAGCTTGGCTGATATTGGATCATGCAATGAGACAATGATCCGAAGCAAATTTATATCAGATCCTTGCTAAAAAAAGTAAAAGATTCAAGTTTTTAGAAAAGCATAGTTAAAGTCCAGATGCTGCGAAGAAAAATAAAGGGCCAAAATTCCTAAAACAAGAGACTCATATTAATTTAGAAAATGACTACTTCAGGTTTTTGCTGATATAAGTGGGCCTACATGCTATTAATGGGCATATTCATTACTGGCCACATGTTTCTTGGCAGCTTTCATTTTATTAAATAAATTGTGAAAGTGTAAACCAGTTGCTGGTTAGTAACTTTTGCACATGAATCTATTTTCTCAGACATTCTTCCATTGTGTGCATGCGTGCCTACAAATTGTCAGCTTATATGGCCTCATACCATACAGGATAGAAGTATTAAAAGCCTCTACAGCAAGGACATCACAGAGCCAAAGCAGATAGGGGATGTCACCTGAGAGAGGGTGCCCACAGGCTGCAGCTTCTACTGATACAATTTGCCTGGACATTACAGGGCCATCCCTGAGGACAGGTACTGGCGCTTTTTGGTGACAATGTAACACCTCTAAGACCTTTGCCCTGCAACACATGACCTCAGATTCCCATCATATATATGCAACGGGCATCTAGAAAAAGAAAAATCTCAGTAACAGAGTAGGTGTTTGATTGAATTCTATCAAAAGTTTTTGTTTTGCGCTAATGATGTGGGGACTTTTTCATGGTTAACAGTTCTTTGTTTTGGAGTTTTATGTATTCAATAAAAATCCTAATAGCATTCATTTCTATTTTTTTGTAAAGAAAAATGGTCAGTTTTCTGTGTGAAGCAAAAGTGCCCCTGACATGGCTCTCCTCTTACATATAGTAATAGATGCCCCATGCAGTGCAGGAGCGTGGCCTCTTTTATTGTTTCCTTTGTTATGACATCCTCCCATAGAATATTCCACAGCTAGAAAAATAGCTATGCACAGTGGTGGCTCCTTCAGGGTTTTGCAAGTGTTTGTTTTAGAGCACACAGAAGTGCAAAGCTGGCCCCCAAAGCACAAGCAACTTGGAATATTAATGGCAAATGACAAGCTGGCTCTGATGCTTCAAGGATTTCATGCTTTTAAGGATGCACATTTGTGCGCATTGTTTAAGGCGTCTGGGGTGTAATCCGCACTCTCAGGTCTGCAGCAGCCTCAGGATTTAGCTCAGGTTAAGCCTCCATGTCTCCTATTTATTTTAGTCTGATTGTATGCGTGCATTATCCAAATTTGTCATTTACCATTGAGTGTAAGAGCAGCTTTGACATGGCTGCTGTGTGTACAAACGTGGAGCGGGACAGACCGCGGCACCCCAGCGATATATATACCCCTCCTCCTGTCTTTCTGCTGCCTGTGACACTGTGAGATGGAGAGGAAAGCCTCAAGTAAAATGAGGTGCAAGCATGTCTACTCCATGAATTCCTATTTTGCTATGGAACTTTTTAAAGATGAGCACACATTGTTTTGTCAGCTTTCACGATCTATGTCATCAGAGTTGCAGAGACACACTTTTCCTCCACTCATTTTCTCAGTCTTGCTGCCTTTTCCTCTACATTGACCTTCTGGATTTTTATTCCAGGGGAGAAGTATGCAGCATTTATCAAACACATGGAAAGAACTGGGGAAGGAATTGAAAGTCGTTTTCTATAAGTCACCTCAACAGAAAAATTTAAATATCCCTCTGATGTCTGAAAGATATTCTAGTTTACATGAACCTCAATCTAATGTTAAGCCGCAGAGTGACATTTTGACGACAGCTGTACACTTCTGCTGCTGAACATCATCACAGATGTAGAAATAAAGGTAATTGTAATTATTTATCTACAAAGGTTCTCTTCATGCATTTTTCTGCATTCATCTCATAGTCTAGTATCTAATAGTCATTTAAATATGCACATTTAATTTGAGGCAGATCGAGAAGTTCCAGAATCATAAAATGACTCTTCCAGTGTTCTTAGATCTAAAGAAAGCATTTAAACATTTCAACATTATACTGGCATGTCAAAGGATGCACATTTAAAAAAAGTAAAATAAGTGAAAGAATGCATGGGGATTTTTATTTTCCCCTCTGTTAAATATGGATAGAAAAGGAAAGCATATTTTAGCTCTGGATGTGTGACTACATGACATGGCAAGGGTTTAACATCTTCTTTTGGTTGATGTTTTTTTTGTTTTTTTCTTTTTGTTTTTTATTGATTGATAGGTTGATGTTGTTGCTTGGATGGTTGTCTGACATGAGTAGAATTGCCCAAAGTATGATGTACATTACTTTGGCTTATCCTGAATGAAATTGTATTGTTTAAAAAAAACAATCAGTATTTTTCAGAGCTACTTCAAATGCGTGAAGAATTTTATATTCCATAATTTAATGGATCTTTTCACACAGTTTATGTGAGCTTTGATTTATATGCTGTGTCTGCAGTGCCTCTGTGTCTTTCAACGGAAAAAAAAACAAAAAAAACAGTAAACAGACCAAAAATAAAAGAATATTTTTAAGCAAGGACAAGCAAGGAAATAATGCTTCATATTTCTGCCTTTGTGTTTAAAGAGCAGCTCTGTGTGTACCAGATAATGTGCTTGTACTCATGGTCTGTGGAGGCCCATCAGTCACTGTGTGAAGCTGGTCGCTTGTGATAAGTGGTTCCTTATAGATAACCTAGACAGTAGGCTTCTTTTTATAGGTCCACTGTCCCTCACGTAACCTTATTTTTCTTTTTTTAAGCTTGTCACCCCTTCACACACACGCTTACTTCCTTTTTCCTACACTGATTTCAGCTTGTTGTTGCTTTCAGCCTTTTGCTTTGCATTGACATTTTCTCTCCGTTTAGTCATTTCTAACAAGTAAGGAGTTATTCACTGACTGGATATAATCCCTTTTGCCTTAATATAACCTCACATACACATGTAATGAATGCAGAGATGGAGTAAAGTGTGGTATACAAATGTTTCTGTCATGGTAGAGTTTTCAGATTTAAAGGTCGTCTGTATGACGGAGATAAAAGAATGTAAATTACATTTAAAAAAGTCTCTTTATGTATGTTACGTAGATTAGTTAAATATCAAAATACAAAACAAAATAGAAATGTGCCTATTAATAACACCGACATATATCCTTATTTAAAAAGTGTACATTTTCAGTAGGCAACTTCCTTTGTTTTCTAGCATTTTTGTGATATCATCACATTGTATTTGAATTGTTCTTTTTGTCCACTTTCTTTCGTCTGTTTGCTTCGTTAGTCCTCTCTCCTTGCTGATCATGCATCTTAATAAGTAGCTCTTCTCATTCACACATCCGTACACATCAACATTAGTCCCTTAGTCTGAACATTCACTACCAGAGTAGTCTGAGACTGCTTCTCTAATGAAACACTGAGGTTTTTAAGCTTTGCATCATTTGAAAAAGCTACACTACATATAGAATAATCTGTTTTTGTGATTTCAAGGATTAATAGATAATTGAACTGACTGATTTGAATTGAGCTGAAGTGAACTGAACTATGCATTAGTATTTATCCATTTAATTGCATTATTCTCAGAAATACTGAAACTCTGAAAGAGACGCAAGCAGATTTGAGTCTTTTGTTGCTGGACAAGGGTTTGTTTAAGAGCATCTGCAGGCCCTTCTTTCCCCATCTTTGTTCCCAGGCAGTCCTCTACCGTTTCTGTCTCTGGTATGAGTTTCACATCTCTCGATGGCCTGACTGCCTGATACATCTCTGCTTGCTTCTCCTTTAGTGGGAGTGTCTAATCAAAGACATACGAGGAGCCTATATCCAAGTGCTGACCTTCTGATTTTGCTCATCAGTTCTTGGGGTTAATGTACACCATCCATTAGGTCAACAGATTTGTCTCTGCAACTCTGTCAGGTCTATAAACCATTTAGAAGAGAAAAAAATCCATCAGGCCATTGAGTCCAATGAAGAATCCCTAGAATAGTACTTTCTTTCTGAAAACTTTGATGTTTTTCTCCATTATAATTTAATCTAATTATTTGAATCAAACTTCGACAGGGGCTGAAAGTATTAACTAAGTCATTGTATGATCCAAATTCCAACTCCATCGGATGTTGATGTAATGTTTCATCATAAGTGAGAAGGTGAAAAGGATGCAACCCAATCCTTTTCCTTTGGACTGATGCAAGATAACAGAGGCAGACATTTCTGAGCAAGTGAAATGTAAACTCTTCAGACTTTGGGGCTTTGACCCGCCCCCTTTGAACAGTCGCCACAGAAATGTCAGAGAAATCCATATCTCATTTTGAGTGATATCTTTATCAGCTGGCACGTTTACACCGTGAATCTTCTTCCATGTAAAACCCAGAATCTGTCCCCTTAAATGACGGCTATGTACTTTAAATGACCACTCTTATTTTTCTGTTGAGGGTGGCTGTGTGTCATGGAGGTTACGAGGGAATGGGCAGAATAGAGCCGTCTGGTGAAAGGCCTCTGATAGAAAGTGCCACTTCCGTTTGAGCACAGCTGCAGCTAAGCCTGGGCTGGCTCATTGTCCGAGCCGACACTTCACATTCTCTTCTCCTGCCACCCAAATGGACGTGAAAATTATATTAACTTCAGACAGAAATTTGGCTTGAGTACTTCTACTCCTTCCTCTTTTATTTTGATTTCTTGAATGTCTGTCTTCCTTTAAATAAATAAATAAATTTTGGACTTAACTATGACTCCAAGTCAAAGTTTTAACGACAGTATCATCTTCCAAAAAAAAAAATATATAAAAAAAACTGCATATATTCAGCCTGTCCTACACTATTAAATTTCATCTCCCTGTACTTTTTGTATTACTTTTCCTTCGCCTGTCCCATTGAACTAAAGGCTACACTTCTCCTAATTTGGTGATGAGAGAATCCAACAAATTGATGAACTTTATCCCCAGAGCTGCTGACAGCATCTGTCCCCTTGAGTCGCCGATATAGATGGTGGTTACAGAGAAGACTACTGGCTCTGTTTTAGATATCCGCTGTGGCTTGAATTAGAAATGGGATAAATGCTCTGAATAATGATCAGAAAACATTTAGCTTCAACTGCCCGGGTGAAAGCAAACACACTTGAGTGAAACTTTGAACTATTCTTTCTTTTTTTTTCCCTCTCTCTCTCTTTCCCAGTCATTTTGTTTTCAAACCACTGAGTTCATGGGAAACTCTCTCTGAGGTTACCTGCTCCTCTAAAAAGTGCTGGAAAAAAAAAGGATTACGTCTGCAAGAATGTTTTTTCAGTTAGTTGAAATATTGCTAACCTTGTCAAACACCGTTTTTGAATGAGAAAGCAAACATATTTTCATCGGCATTTTAAAGGAAAGACTTTTCAAACCATGACTCTGAGAGAAATGGGTCA
Organism: Arrhamphus sclerolepis; assembly: GCA_037176975.1. NCBI lineage: Eukaryota > Metazoa > Chordata > Actinopteri > Beloniformes > Hemiramphidae > Arrhamphus > Arrhamphus sclerolepis. Next base: position 4,627,219 of record JBAMYA010000015.1, on the reverse strand, counting down.
GCTAATTGCAATGTTTAACGTCATGTTTGGTCTCTCTCTCTTTTTTCCTCTCTCTCTCTCAGCTCTGTGTCTTTCTATGTCACACCCACACACTCTTTGTCATTCATAGTCAAATGAAAAACTACTAAAAGGTCTTCAGTTCTCTGTGCTGTAATCTTCATAAAGTATTTGCCTTTGCTTCTCGTCAGCCCTCCTTTTCAACTTCAACCTCTAACCCCTCTCTGTATGCATCACTGAAAGTTTGGCTGCTCCACACACACTTAGCAGCACTGAAATTTAACTATCCTATTCATAAATTTTTGCTATTTAATGGTCATGCCAAACAAAGCAAGAGGAGTTTATCAGTGTTTCCTCCTCCTTCTCCTTCTTCTTATAAAAATATGAGGACCACAGATATTAGCAAAGCTCTCCTACTGCCATGTAACAGGTTAATCTTCCAAACTTGTAGTCTCAGTTCTCTCCGGTTCTCATAATTACTGTTTAACAGCAGCAGAGGGGGGAGTAAAGGGAATACATTGTAAATTATGTTTGACAAGGTGGGGTTAGTGGTTTTGTTGTAACTTGTCTTTAGTTATTACTCATACTTCCTCCTGCCATAGATAAGGTCTGCTGGTGAACATACCAAGGTGAGCACTGGCGGAGGGCCCTTATCGCCAACATTGATTTAGGGCAAGAGCCCAGTGACAGAGGTCATTGTGTAGTAAAGCTATCCATCACGCAGGTTTGATTTCTGCTTAGACCTGTCTCCAGGTTGTCTAAAGAAAGGCTGGCAACCCAGAGGGAGGCCATAGGAGGGTTGGACGGTCGGGGCTGAGGGGGCCGTAGCATTTGGGTAATTCTCTTACAGTGTGATTACAAGATTTAAAAAATATTTAAAAATCTTTAAAAATAAATAAAGTTTATAATTTAAAATGCATCTTATGGCACTTTATAGAGAAAGTAAACAAGTTTAGTGCAGTCCAGTTAAATATTGTCCATATTTTATAAAACTACTCCACTAATTGCAGACTGCCATCTCCATGTGGTATAGTTTCTTATTATGTGTTTGAAACTCTCCAATATAAAATTCAAATTAGTTCTCAAGTCTTTGGTGGATAAATTTGCAGTTTGAGAGGCGAGAGATTTTTTTTATTTATTTTTTTCCCCCATTTTAAGGTACGTTTTCTCAGATATGTGATATTTAGTGCTGATAATGTTCTTTATGACTAGGCTTCTAACTTTTGGCTTAAATGTCCTTTCTGTTCTGGAATCAAATCGGGGACCTCAATCTTTCAGACATGCTCTGAGTCATGTAGTCAATTTGCCACGATAATTATGTACTGCACTTTGAACTTCTGCAAAAGTTTGAAGCCAGCAAATATTCTCCTGAAGTGAATGCGTGTAAAAGAAATGGGCTTGACTGAATCCTGAGGAGAAAAATACTCATGCAGAAACTAAAGGTCTAGTTTAGTTATGCTGAAATATCTAGCGACGCTGGTGGTGATGCTGAATTCAACCTTCCAGAGGATAACTTAAGCAGCTAATTACACTTCAGTCTATAATCAAACTCATGTCAGGTTGCCTGAGAACCTGGATTTGTATGGTGGATTTAACTTCAATACAGCAGCAGCTTAAACATTTTATGGTTCTCTCCTCAAATTAAAGTTTTCTTTTCCCCTCACAATCCCCTCTAAAATATGTCATATCCCATTACACAAATTTGGATATGGTATATTAGCAAGAAGAGTGCTTAAGCTATGAATATGCTGACTTTTTTTTGTGCTCTGTGCAGAGAGTTGGCTTGTTGGGGGTTGAGAGTATTTGCCTCTAAAAAGTTGTCTTGAATTTTCTCCCCTCAAAAAATGATGTTTTTGCAATTCAAATATTTGCTCATTCTCTTCTCCATTGCAAAGCTCCCTTTGAAGCGGAAGAGTTCTATCAGGACCAATGACAGTGTGAGTGTGCAGCGTGACAGCGCAAGAGGCAGGGCTGGACTATTTCTAACTGCATATTTAAATAGAAAGGAAATCCAGAATCAGAAATGTATGCAAATGATGACATGTTTTGCATGCTGATATTTTTACAATTTGGAGCTTGCATATTCAGGTGGTGCTCAGTATGTGTCGAGCTGTAGTAACATTAATCAGAATTACTTCATGTCTTCTCTGCGTATCCTTGATCTTCTTCTAAACAAACATTCCTGGAGGTGAAAGGCCCGCAATGCGTTAAATTTTTAATGAAAGCTTTGCTTAATGTTTATACACATTTCTAAGTGGAAAAGCACATTAAAGGCATAAGATTTCATAGGAATTTGAGCAATCAAGAAAATCTTGATGCTTTATTATTCACATGATTTTTCTCTATTGCATATTATGGAAGGGTAACTTCTTAGATTAATAATCTTAACATATATTTATTTATACATGCAAGTAATTTGTCTTCCATTTGAGTACACTTTCAGATGTTTTCATTATTTCGATCTTATGAGACTTTTTTTTTTCTTGGTGCTTTGGAAGGTGTTATTAGTCGCTGTTCATGCAATGAGCTACATATCCAGAGCCACAAAAATAGACCTGAAGCATGTCTACTCTTCAAAAAGGTAAAGAAAATACAATATAAAACAATTAATTGAATTGTCATCTGTATGAGCAGTTCTTGCTCTCTGCACCCTATAATTCCAACTGCTCTCTCTCCCCCATCCCCACACCACATTGCATGTCTTTTTTTTTTCGAAACAGCAATTAATCTCATTTTTAGTCCAATTTCCAGCCCTCTGCTAGTGTCAGAGCGAGTCCCCTGTTTTGTTCCTATTTGGCTTGGTTCCTCTGCATAGTCATTAAGGGCCCAATTAATGTCACCCTTTAGCTGAAGAGTGCTCATTTTTATTGGGGAGCTGACAGTCACCACCATGAGTGCCGCAGTGTAATATTCATTAATTGCCCCGTAACACTGGTAATTACCAGTTCTTCAAGCCTCTCAGTAAACTGTCATGCCCAGACACGACTGCTTTGAAATAGATTACTCATTAGAGGGACCTGCCCTGTTTTCCAATGGGGGCTCGCTGGGTTGGCATAAAGACGAAAAAAAAAATCTAGTGCTTGAACAAATAGTTGCCAGGAGCAATTTCCTATTACAACTTCCCTGTGACGGCTTTTCTCTTTCCTGCCGTCTTTCTTTTTTTTTTCTTTTTTTTCCTGATGGTTTTCCAGCTGTCACTTGAGGTGAGGCTCAGAAATGGAGTTAAAGGTCCATCACAGATCTTACTGATTGCAGTTGGTTTGTCGTCATGTCATTGCTTCACTGGTGAAATAAAACCTTGCCTTGAGATTGTACCCTGGTTTAAACTTTTTTTGTGTGTGTGTTTGAATGTTTTTGTTTTTTGCATTTTTACTCAGGAATACTTTGTCTAAATTTGGACATTCATCTCTTTATGCTCAAGAAAAAAAAGCAAAAAGAAAAAACATGAAGGAGCACAATGTCCCTCACCCGAACGTCGGTCATCTGTGCCCTACCCTGGAGCCAAGCCTGGAGGAGGGCCACCTAACAAGCATCTAATTGCCAAGCCTTCACCTTTAGTCCGAGCTAAGCTCAATTCAGGTACCTGACTTCCTCAGAGTCCTTGACGGTATTGGAGGACAATGCTCTTAAAAACATAGCTTCAACCTTATCCTGGGGGAGGCAAGTCCAAATGGGACAAACTGTATTTTGCGCCTCCATTATCAGGACAGTCTCCCATACTTGTTGCCACAAGGTCAGTGGAGGACACCTTGGGTCACAGAGGCCATTGAGTTGAATAAGGAGTCCTATTGAGCTTGGTTATTGTGATGGGTACCAGCAGTCAAAGCTGGTAGGAGAGTATTTTTTTTTTAATCATCTTAAAAAAGATTCTAAAACAGCCCTTCAGATGGGAAAACAGTGCCTCACCAACACTATGCACTGTGAAGGTGGGGGTGCTGTTGATCCTTGAAGAATACTTTTGAGGATCTTGGGTTGGACTCATGGATGGGCTCACCTGTTATTGTGGTTGAGGTCTCAGATGGAGTTATAAAGCTCCGTGGCAGGAGGGCTTTTGAAATTATATGCTTTTTGAGGACACGCCTCTGAATTTGCAGAGTCTGGTGGTGACCCCCATTTCTAAGAATGAAACCAGAGGGTATGTTCAAATACAGGGGAATCGCACTTGCAGTTTCCCTAAAAGGTTTATGCGGGGGTGCTGGAGAAGAGAGATGGATGATTCTACTCTGATCAGAGTCTCTGATGTCACAATACCTTGCAAAATTGAATTGTTGACAACGATTTTAGACATTTATCAACCCAAATAAGATGATGTGGTTGTCTTTTGTTAGCATTTGTGTGTTCGTAGTTACTCCAGTCACCCAAATGTGTGCTCTCAAGCACAGAAAAAAAAAAAAACAACAAAACATTTGTCACCTTTAACTCTATTTCCAAAATGAAGTTTTTGATGCTTTTTTTGTTTTTAAAAAAAGCATTTTCTTCACAGTGTGTCAGCCATTTTCTGGATCATAAGAGAATGTTAATCCAACAGACCATGCAAGTAAAGAAATGTTTAGAGAACAAAAGACGAGGATATAGTGTAGGTTCCACCCTTGCTTTACAGTTTTAAGGCTTTACATAATCAAACATTGTTGACAATCAAGTCTTCTGCACGAAAAGGTACTGACCTATTTGGTCACTCTAAAATTAATATTTATATTTCACTGCAGCTTTATATATTTTCACCATAGTAAACACTCAAGTTTATGAGTGGCTTATTCCTCTTTCTTTTTCTTTTTTTTTTCTCAAAGCACTTTTGTGTCATTACTCATTAACCAAGCCAAGAGGGGAGCAGAATGTGAAGACCAGGGATAAACCTCTTTAGCTTAGAACCACACAAATAGAAATTCGTAAAGAAACTCGTATCCATGCACTCTCAGAACTTCACAAAGGTGCTGCTTTTGTTTTATCTCCATTTTAGCACCTGCTTCAGGCAATCTGCTCCCCCTCGTTTCAAATGAAGTTTGTCACGGCCTTTCAGATTCTCAACCAGCAATGTGCTAATGAAAGAAGATGGTACAATTTGAAGTGACCAGGTTGCAGCCAGCAGTGCACAGCTGAGAGCAAGGCACGGAGACACACCCCTCCTTGATATGAAAAACAAGTCAACCATCCACTGATATACCCATTACCTTTGTCATTAATACCCTGCAGACCTCAGTTTTAGAAGTGTGTGCATCTCTCTGTGTATTTATCTGTTTATGTTGGTTGAACACCTATTGAATTGTTTATGACAGGCCTAATTGGGCTAATTGAAGACATTAAGATTACCTGTCAGCCGTGTGTATCCAGGCTACCTATCTGTCTGACAACTTCTGACAAGTGAGGGACCCCGTAGCATTTGTCATGATGGAGCTTTCCCAGACCATGATAGGGATGATAAGGGGTAGTCTGATTGCATGTGGACAGCCTTAGTTGTATCAGCCACCCTTTTTGTCTGTGTTTGATTTTGTGTGTGTGTTTGTGCCTGTGTGTGTAGTGCAAGTGAGAGTTTGCCAAGCTAATGGAGACCCCTTGGCAATGTGACAAAATGATGAGGCAGTCTTAGGGGAAGAGTGAAAAGGGTTTTCAAGTGTTTATAGACACAAGAGTGAAGGTGCTCGGGGTGATGGTCTTCACAAACTGAGTGACAAGAGAGGAGTACTGACATCTGTGTGTCTGTGGGATTGTGGACAATCACAATTGCACTTTATCATATATGCATATTCTTAATGACCAATGACAACCAGTGTGTAAGGACAATTTAAGCTCCACCCGCTACTGTTACATATGATCATCAACTGTCCATACAAGCTGTGTGTCGTATTGATATTTTGTCTCAATTTACTTCCAGACCACATTTGTGATTTAATGGTTCTTTTAGTCTTCTAGAATATTTAAAACTGAACAGAGCACAGTCCTATATTCTTAGGTCTTAAGGAATGTGCCTGTGTATATCAGCTCAACCCCCTTCTCATACCCCCCCTCCCCACACTCGTTTCTCCTGTGTGGGCATTGTGTGGGGCTTTGCAGTGTCATCGCTATGACAGATCAACACTGTCAGCCCAGGAGATCCCTCTGTTTGTTTGTTCTACTCCAAAAGGGGTTAAACTGTCAAGTTGACAACTCTCGAGACCCTTAGACTACCCGACTGCCTTTCCATGGCTCCCTCCCTCCCATCCACCTTCATCCCCAAGCAAGTAAAAATCAATACCAGATTGCCTGAGGACCACTGTTTGGTGTGGGCCTGACCCCTAGATGTCCCCTTCTCTGCTTCTTTCATTACATGTATCCCAGTATTTAACTTCCACCCTGATCCCTTGCCTAATTAGTTTCGATAAGTTCTGAGTCGCTTTCCTCCTCTCTCCTTCTCCATGTCCCCCACTCCGTCTCTGTGTGTTCATACACGGACACTGCAAACACAACGGACATTATGCTTCCTTGCCCTTTGAAAGGACACCTGGGGCTGGGAGTAATAAGAAGTTAAATCCCAACATGCACACATAAACCCTCAGCTGTTCCTGAGCAGGGATTATTGTTTTGTTTACTTAGCAAATTTTTTAAAACTACAATGAAATTAGATTTGCACTCCAAATTGTCTGTGAAAACACTGTGGATATTATGCGTTGTCCGAAAAGTGTGGCGCTTTGCGGTGGGTCTTTTAGCAAGACTGCACCCTTACTTCTGTTAGCCTCCATATCTGCATTTGTCTCAATGTTATTTTTCATTCAGAGTGTAGTGAATGATATAATCATGGATGAGATGTTTATAACCTTTATATATTTCATATTATGGAACTTGTTCTAAAAGTTAAGTGATATAAATCCATACAAACATAAGTTCCAGTGTTGTTTTTTTTTTTTTTTTTTTTTTTTTTTTTTTTTTTTTTTTTTTTTCTCCCCGGGGGTTTCTTTTTGTTTTTTTTTTTTTTTTTGTCTTTCTTTCCCCCCCCCCTTTCCCGGTT
>JBAMYA010000015.1:4597908-4620143 GCA_037176975.1 Arrhamphus sclerolepis | reverse complement strand
GGGTGGTTTTTTTTTTTTTTTTTGTTTTTCCTTTTTTCTCGTTTTTTTTTTTTTTGGGTTGGGAAAGGGGAGGGGGGGGGGGTGTTTTTTTTTTTTTTTTTTTTTTTTTTTTTTTTTTTTTTTTATTATTCTTCCAGGAGGTCTATGTTGGTGTGTGTCTTTATGTGTGTATTTACGTACCACCCAGATGTCCAGGTGCCGCCACTGTTCCTGCTAGCCCGTCAAACACTGACAAGCCCCAAAGACATGTTGCCCCCCCTCTCTGAGGGGGGGGCTAAAATTACCCTCAGGAATGTAAACAGACTGCCGAGTAAGCACGCACATTTCTGCGGACCTTCGCTTCTGTCCGCCTCCAAATTCACCCCCTAAACTGAGGCACTTCCATTTTGGACATGGAGACCAGGGCTGATGGCGAGTATACCTCAACCTGACTCTGGCTGGCTCGCTGCAGTGGTTATTTCTACATGGAACATGACTCATTCACCGTGTCTGATGAAGTTAACCATTGTGCTGGAGTTGAGCTCTTCCACGTAGTCTCTGAAAAATACACCTTTTAGTTTTTTTTGTTTTTTTTTTACATTTTCTCTTTGTTATTATATCTCCTTTCTCTGTTTGGTTTTAGCAGACAGATTTGGCATTCGCACCATTTCATTACGTGCACGAGCTAGCTGCAAGCAGTGGAGTCTGGGTGAAGAAGTTCACTGGGCTGGGTGCTGACATGTTGATTTAGTGGTGGTAACACGACTGCACTTCCAAAGGTGCTGACTTGGACGAAAGCCAGGCCTCTTTTTCTCTCAGGGAGACATTAGAGACAGGACTCTAATTTTGGGGCAGAGTCGTTCTCGTGGATGCAGGGGTCAGGAGGCTTGCACAACAAACATTCACACCTGCCCTTCCACGACTTTTGATTTAGTCCTCTCTGCGATGGCAGGATTTACAATGTAAGACCTATTCCTAAACCTCTTAGAGATATGAAGCGAGTGGGTGCTGAGGATGTGTTTTGGATTTTTTTTTTTTTTTTAATAATGGAAAAACAGAATAGCAAAAAAGAGTAATTAAAACACATTTGTCTTAAAAAAAAAAAAAAAAAAAGTCTCACTATGGTGTTCAAACAGGCTAAGGATATTAAATTCATGCACAATGTATGTAGATGTCTAAATGTGTATTTCAGCAGCCCACTTGAAGACAAAACAGCCAAGTATAAGGTACACATCCTATGACCTCACATATAAACATGATATGCATACATATACACACACTGCTCTGCTGGACACATCAGATTTGCAGGCGCCCGGTCAGACTGACGCTGCCCAAGCAAGGCCAGATAGGGTTACAGTACAAACTGTTGTTGATTAGGGCCATGCCTGTAGTGGGGGATCATCCTAAATTGAAAACACATTAGCCGCCAGGGTTAAGGGCAGGATTAGGACCAGGACTGTGCGGGGTGAGGAGCTGCGGCACATACAAAATGGCCGTCCCTCTGCCTTTCTTTGACTGCGTTTCCCAAGAGACAGGTGGCAATTATCGGCTAGGGCTGCTGGGAGTTCACAATAACAGGTTAAAGGAGCATGTATCCCCCTGATGATGTGGTCGTCTCGCTCTGCACGGCCCCTCAGCCCCCAGCCTGCTTGCTCGCCACCATGGGGAACTTCCTGTCGTGATGCAGAGCACACAGACACGGAGACTCATCAAAGTCCAGTGGGACTCTTTGGTCAGATATCCAAATTAACACCCAGGATGCTGTTTGGCTTTAAATCTTTTAAGCCCCATCTAAAACACAGAAAGTGTCCTTTTTTGTCTTCATTTTTACTTTCTCTATGAAAAACAATCAAAAACAAACCTCTCCTTGCAACTACATTTTTGATATAGTGACACATCTGGACTCACAGACACTGTGGTTGCCTACTCATGATTCCTCCATAGTTCTTGCAGAGAAGATACAGTTTGCACCCATCTCCATAATATAATTTAATAATAAAACCACTCATTGTTAATGAATACCCAATCAGTATGTCGTAACTGAAGAGATCAAGCCATTTTCATGATCTAAAGGGTCATTATAGGGAGTGGAGAGCTGATATGTGAGAAAAGATCAGGTGAGCTTCAACTCTCTGAATGTTAACCCTTTTTCAACCAGAGCATTTTCGTTACTAAAATCCTATAACAAAAGCTTTGGAAAGTGATGCTGCTTATGCAGTTCTGACCACGTTTTGAACATTTGACAGACGAGACCAAAGCCAGACCAGATTTAGTTTGGTTTCGCTCCACATCCAAAGGTGGTCATAGTACGTCCAAGCATGTTTCACCATGACTGTATGGATCTGACACGGAACCAGCACACATAAGAAGCTGAGCACACATACCCCTGAGAAATGTGTTGTTAATGTGTGAGGCGACATGCTCAGTTAAGAGACTTAACGAGTTCCAAATGCTGATTAGGACTCCTCCTTTCTGTTGGAGGATGTGTGTGAGTGTGTCAGGTGATAAGGTTTAGTGGGTGCACTGGCATTAGAAGGTGGCTGAGAGCTTATTTTTCTTCCTCTTCTTTCAGGAGGAAGGAAGAACATTGTGAAGTCCTTGTTGTATTGTAGCAGACTATTCAAATTAATGTGGGCTGCTAGATAGCTCAGGGGTGAGAGCATGCAGCCCGCAGACAGATGACTCAGTCCCCCTGCAGCAGTTCAACTCCCAGCCTGCAACCCTTTGCTTCATGTCCTTCCCACTCTCTCTCTGCTGCGACTTCCTGTTTTCATACTGTCAATAAAATCACTAGAGCCAAAAATTCTTAGATTAGCTGGGAGTTGCTCAGATTAAACTGAATTTACAGTGGAAAAAAAGACATAAAATGCATATCAAACAATTGTTCTAATGTGGTGTGTTGATTCTCAGCTGTTATCAAAGATGTTCATAAAGCTTTAATTCTGTATATTTATATATTACAGCACCAGCATTTAAAACAGAAGTTAATTCAACATCTATATGTGATTAATGTCATTCAGATCTAAGGCATCATTTTAAAATGTATTCTAGGATTCAGGGTTTTTTGGCCTAAAAGCTGTCCTTTGTAAATTAAATAACTTGATCATCATGTTTAGCAATATTTTTTTACAACAATTCACAAATAATTCACAAAGAAATTCATGCACTGTGAGCATTGCTTCAGTTAAAAAGGGGAAAAGATTGAAGCACACTTGTGTTGCATCAGGTCATCACAAGGATCTGTTTTGGGTTTCTAGATTTATTTCTAGTTTAGTTTAAAACACAAACTTCATATTAAATTGTGGGTGGGGTGTCCTCATTCAGACTTTCTCTGTTCTCTTCTATTCTTCTCAGATTCTCCAAACGGAGAATAATTTGGCTGCTGTCTATTGAAAGGAGAGTCACCAACTGCTCATAAACACTGAAAGACATATTTTTCAGTTCAAATGCTTTTTTCCCCCATATACTTATACATATTCCCCATATACATATATATATTCACAAGTCTGACATGTTTATGTTGAAGGCACAAACTGTATTTCCTCATAATGTAACTTTGAAGATACAAAGCTGTATTTAGAAACAAAAAATACTGAATTCACTAGTGTGTTTCTGTGCTGAGAGTGGATTGGGTTGCTATAAATTTGTGGCAGAAGGAAAATTTTGTCTAAACTTTTCAGTTGTTGTTATGGTTTTCAGGTGAGCCTGACCTCTCGTCTCTACTCTGGTATTAATATGTTGCATGATTAAACATGCAGCAAGTTAACATATAGTGCAAATAAGTTGTAACACACTGAAATCCCCATACCTTTAAATTAAACACTTCCCTTCTCAAACATACGTAAACTGTACGAGTGTCGTATTACTTCTAGGTATATAGCATTTACAAATCCTTGTATACTTAAAGAATAAAGAAGTACTTCTAGCTATCATTACTGGAGGCAAACATAAGTAACACCCTGCCCTTCTTACAGTTTAATTATATTATGTAGGTTGAGGCTTTAGTTATGTACAGTTTTGTGTTACCATTTGTTTTGTTTTTGTTTTTTTATTTCTGTTTTACATACCTGAGCTGAACTGAACTTGTTCTTAAAAAAACACAAAGCAAGGAAAAGAGAGGTGAAAAAAAAAAAAAAAAGTTCTATTCTTGGCTCTAGAGATGTTAATAACTTTTCATTGAGAGGCTAAATCTTATGTTCAATTCCTATTATTTATGGTGAGTAGGCTGTTTAGTTTGCACAAAGGGATTATTTACCTACCTGTTCCAGGATCCCCCTCTGGGCAGAGTCGGCCTTTAAATATTTGATCTGTGCACAGAAGCTTTACTTATCTCGGGTGTCATCATCATCATCTCACCGGCAGACTTCCTACAAACAGCTACTGCAGGGCCATTAAATACACAAGCTGCTGGATTTACAGTTATCAGCCACAGGGCAGTATCACCTGGGTTGCAGGCCCGTTGGTTACAGCAACCCTCTAAAATTCTAAATCATGCAACCATTTTCTGTACCTGGCTCATGCTGGTCAGGGTCGTGAGCTTGCTGGAGCCTAACCCAGCTGTCAACAGCCAAGAGCTGGAATAAGCCTGCAACACACAGGGCTACACAGAAACAAATGGGACAAAAAAGGCACCTAAAGAATACCCATAAGAGCGCAGGGACAACATGCAACTCCACAAAGGAAGGCTTCAGCAACCGTTATCTGACCCTGTAAATACATTCTCAGTGACTGAACTCTAAAAAAAGAAGAAGAAAAACAGGCATTTGTCACTCTGTCACATTGCTACTGCTATGTATACAGTATTTGTTTTGTTTTGTTTTTTTTTACCTTTGGAAGAAAGACTTTTATTCATCCACACCATCCCCTGATTGGTCTCAATGCTGTTTTAAAAGAAGTTGAGGAGGTTTCATACCTTTAGAGAGCAGAGAAAAGACTGCCTAAAGCTAATGTTTAGCAGTGCTTTAGTGGCTCTACCTTGTGACCTGATGTATGAATGATGAAAACAAAGAGGTCTTTATGGAGAGACAGAGTTCAACCTCAGGTTGAGGCTTGCACTGTCTAAATCATTGCTGGGGGCTTTGTTTAAAATGGCTCTGTGTGGTATTTAAAATGAAGTGAGGATGTTTTACAGTTGCACGAAAATTTGTCTTGATTTTATTGATAATTCATCCTGTCATGTTATGTATTTTGGCAGAGGTGGTTCATTTCCAGTTTGGTAAGGCTTTTTCTCAATGGATTTGGAGGATCAAAGAGGTTTCTTGGAGGGTGAACAATTCTGGAAATCACTCAATAGGTTCGTGAACACTTATAAACACCATTGCCAGTGAACTCAGTACAACCCTGCATTCATTCAAACGCAGGTTAAAATTGAAAGATTGGAAAGACAGAACCAAATATATACAATAGACCAAGAAATGGAGCTATTTTCTTTCAGTCTAACTCATTTTGGATAGGAGAAAGAGGAAGTGGAAAGCTCTCTTGTGTTCTGATTAATCAAATTTTTCAGTTCTTATAGGACATCAGGGATTCTTCATTATCAGGGTCAAGCAGGAGGAGAAGCATCAAGCTTAAAAAAAAACAGCTTCTATGATTTTATTGGGATTCCTAACTGCATAAGTATAGCTAACAAGTACTTCAGAGAAGATGCATATAATGCTTCAAGATAAATATAGGTTTTAGAGCCACTTACCCAAACCAGTAAGATGACGTCTCTTTCAGAAATGTCTTGCTTGTTTCAGAAAAATAATTCCAGTCCTCTTTTTGCTCGTATTACAACAGCATTGCTATGTAATCTAGGAATTCCACTAGTCTGACCTGTAGGACTTGCTGTTACAAACATTAAATTCAATATGAGGCCATATTGAAAAGCCAACTGATCATTTATTAGTAATCAATGGCCAATATGTTGCTTTTGATCTATTTTCAATTAAATTATTGCATAAACTGTATTACAAAAGGTATTTACATTTTATACATAATTTTTAAACAGGTTTCATGAAATTGGATTGAGCTAGACTACTTTATGGGTAGCACATTGTAGATACAGAGATGTTATTCTGTGTTTAACTCACGAGAGTCTTGGCTTCGCAGCTCTCTTGATGTGCTCTAGCAGCTAGTAACGCTCCCTCTCCTCCATTTAAGGGTTTTTGTGACTGAGTGCCTCACACTCATTAAGCTGGTGTAGTAAGCTGCTTGGCACCTGCTTAAAATGTGACCACCAGCCGCTCATTAACACTAACGAAAGCATAGTTGGCAGCCGCAGTCCACGCCCAGGCTTGTCAAGTGGCTCTCTTGCTGAAATTAGCCACATTTCAGAAACAGTTTAACTACCTTGTTACATAGTTAGGTGTTTATTGGAAGATGATTCAGTCTGATTTAGAGGTGCTCTGTGGAATAAGCACATGGCAATTCAAGACGAGCCAGCCCACCTAATAGACCCATTTTTGCTCACAAATTTAAACTGAACTTCTGGTTGCTTCCTCGGTTCTACATCACATAAGCCTCAGCGGGGCCGTATAGTAGCAGATGATGTAGGGTTCTCAAGCAGTTTGAAAGTCAGTCTTATTAATTACATTGTGATTAATCCATCTAAATTAATTGCATAGATATATACTTTTTGATATTGAGGTATTTCAGATATTTCATTTAGTTCATTTTGGTAGATAAGCAAACCTACTAAAGACCTTCAAACCTTATTTCAGAGCATTTTCTTTTTACTGCTCAAAGAAGTTTTAATGGTCTCAGCATTTAATCTCTGCTTTTTGCAAATGATATGGTCCTGTTGGAGTCATTGCATGGGGCTCTTCAGCTCTCACTGATGTGCTTTGCAGCCAAATGTGAGGCAGTGGCAGTAACAATCAACACCTCCAAATCTGAGACCATGGTTTTCAATTGGAAATGGGTAGAATTCCTTCTTTGGGTTAGGAGTGAGGCACTGCCTCAAGTGGAGGAGTTTTAAGTATCTTGGGATCATGTTCACACATGAGGGAAAAATGAAACGGGTGGATCTGTCCATGGGGGAGAATCTGTACCAATCTTATGTGGTGACACCTTTGTGTCTTCCCAAAATAGCTGGACGAGGTGGCTCGGGAAAAGGAGGTCCAGGCGTCTCTGCTTAAGCCCTCAGAACATGGTTTTACCAGAGACTGACTTCCAGAATTTGGTAGTGGAGAGGATGGAATAGCCTACCAGGCATCCTAACCTCAACCCCACTGAGGACTTGTGGGATCAGCTTGGGCGTGCACATTTGTACCAGAGAATGGGATGCCATCCCACAATAGTGCGAGACCAGGCTGGTGACCAGTATGAAGAGGTGCCAGGCTGTTGTGGCTGTGTATGGTTTCTTAGACATGCTACTGAACCAATCCACCAAATGCCACCAAGCAAGAGTCAACAGCAAAGAAAAAAGTGGATTTTAAAATTCTGAGGCAGAAAGAAGGATCCTGCAATGGCCCATGAGTGGAACATTTATGTAAATAAAATAAAAATAAAAAAAAAGAGGCAAACAAAGGCCCAGCTGGAACTGTTGATAAGAGTACTATTCTTTAGAAGTTCTGTAGTAAGGAATTTTGGTGTCATTAATTCTTGAAGCATTTGAACAGACTTTTGAAGTTTATTAAGTAATGACTTTGCAAAACTGACTGCAGAACAGCTTCTATCATGGATGACAAGATTTTACTAGAGATAAACCCTTGAAGCTAGTATCGTCTGACACCTCTTATACATGCTTGTTGTTGTGTGCTGATATGAGTTGCCAGTTTTCTGGGGACTAAGTACAGTATCTTGGCCTAACATACCTGATATATTCTAAAACAGCCACTTTTTAACTGATTTTTGAACATTTATTTGAACTTCATGTGAAAAATTCTCATTCACACAATATTACCATAAAATTATGTCAGAATCAAAATTAGACATCTTATTTTGTTTTGAGTTTTTTCACATTGTTGTTTTTTGTTTGTTATTTTGTCTTCCCACATCTAATTCAGCAGTAAGCAATCTAAAGATTTTGAAAGGAATGAAAGTGAAAATAGAAGATAATAAGCAGACTGGATGGACATGTTAAAAGTGGCATGTGGAAGTATTTGGGTTCTACACCATAGATGGAAAGTGACAATAATAGATGGACAAATCTGTTTGTTGACTTTAGCCTTGCCCAACAAAAACAAACCGCAGGTCGTTTTCACCAGGCAACTACCTGCTGGAACCACAAAGACATATAAAAGTGACACTGCTAAACAAGTGCATAATGAGTATACCACCAATGTCGACTAACATCAAAGCAACAACATTAGAAATAAATATTAGGTATTGTTATATAGTCAGACTAATCGTGTGACATGCCATGAGTTGCAGAATTTAATCTCGATATATGTGCATTGAAATAATGCCAAGTCATTTTTTTCCAGTGACGCCCCATACCATCACACTGCCTCCATCAGTGCAGCAATCACCAAAGCGTTCTCTGCATCTCCTCCACACTTTTATCCTACAATCTTAGTGCCACAGACAGAATCTGGACTCATCGGTGAACATAATGTCCCCCCACATGTGGTGACAATCAGGTGCCTGATTGTCCTGATTGGCTGTACCTGGGAGGGTACCACAAACTCATAACAAGTGTCAATAGCAACCCCCCCAGGAAAAAGACAAAACAAAAAAAACTGTTCAGCTGTCATGGGTGCACCCCACATTCTCAGCTCTGCACCTCATCCCACAAATGTTCCTTGGGAAAATAAACAGGCTTTCAAGATGTATTACCAAAGAGCAGTATTACAGCAAAGAAATAATGTACCAGACAGATTTCCTTGCATTACATGCTTAGTTTACTCACATATTTTAATGTTTGTTTGTTTTTTTTTCCTCCCATAATTAATTGATCAAAATCAAGGCATTATTTTCACAGCCCTTATGAGGTATTGTGCTGTTCTATAAATATAAGATTGTTTTTCTGCAGTGTTTCAGACTGGTTGCTCCCAGGAATGTGAAACAACCAGTATTGGTCTTTGTCCTCTCATCCTACCCTTCTCTTGTTGTTTCCATTCCCTATCTCTTTACTTTTTTTTTTTTTTTTTTTGGGTCCTCAAGGTCCCTGAAGTATTGACTTGTATTAATGCGGAGTAGGTTTCAAAGTGTTTATTTTCTCTACGGAAAGGCCTTGGTGACACAGCTCCCCTGTGTTTATAATTTTGCTAGTTTCAATTTGTATTTGGCCTCCCCTGACAGACCTGGGACATGATATATTGTGCTCCACTGCCTTATCTGTTGATGTACAGTTTTAACCCTTTCAGAGGACTGCCCCTTCTCCACTCTGAAGATCTAAAGACTGGTCGCCCTTTTCTCCCCTGTTTAGCCTCTACTTATCCACAGCACAGGAAACACACACAGCATGGAGGCTAAATGAAAAGAAAAAAAGAAAAAAACGTAATCCCTTTTCCTAAGTTGTCTAGTGTAAATGTTTAGGTTGTGTCTCCATAACATTTCCATATTAAGAGTTGGCCGCCGCGTGCAGCAGCGGACCATGGAAACGGGAGTTTTGGGGTTTGAGCTTTGCACAGCACTGAGAAGCTGAGCTATGTATGTGACATTGTAGTGAACTTGCTGTTCATCTGCAGACTTTCTGGAGGGCTGTTAGGTTTGGCCTGTTTGCTAATAGATGCAGCACCGTAAATCACACTTTGTACAGCACAGAATGCAGGCTTGGAGTACAGAATCATGTACTGCTGCAAGGGCCTCTTAGAGGGAGGGATGTCTGCATAGGCACATATTTCCTTGTACATGTGCCTGTCTTTATAGAAGTGTTTTATGTAAAACATCCACTGCCTGGAGGCGCAGTCAACACACTGCATCACACGTATAACTGGCGATGACACACCAGTCTTGTCCTCACATTTATAATGTATGTCATCAAAATACGTTGCCAAAGTCAAAAATCAACTGTTTAGATATTCATCATAATTTCTTACAGTATAACCACACAAAATAGTAGAGTTGTCCACAAACGAGGTAATTGGATGTGTTTGAGTCGATATTTGAATATGAAATGATGAATAGTGGGTTCAAGATTTTATGTACTTTACCTTGAAACTGAACTTCCACTACTCTCTGTGGCCCTTTGGCTAGCTTCCTGTCTAGTTCTCCAGAGGCCCCACAACGTTGTTAACTGTGTGAGGATAGAGTATCTGGGACTGGAGAGCTTTCGGCCCCCTGAATCAGGTCTTGCATCTGGGAGTTGAAGTGTTCTCCAGTCAGAGTTCAACTGTGACATGTCTTTATGCATGGCAGCTAATGTTCAAAGAATGGGTATGATGTATATGAGGCAGAGAAGGGCCACTGGTTGCTCTTTAGGGCTTAATAAATGGTTTGACAGATGATTTATTCCCTCTGTAAAGAAAAGCAGTGAAATAATGTTGCATATTCCCAGTGAAGATCCCAGACCCCAGCAGGCCATAAGATATACAGTAGCTCCAATGTTCAAAACATGCAAGAGCTGCAAAAAGATTATGGTACAGCTAATTGAGGAGGGGAGAAAAATTAAACATTTTGAATTATTAGAAGCTGGGCAAGTCAATTGTAGCCACTGGAGGCTGCAGTGCTAATCAGCTAAGAAAAAGTTGCTTTTACTTTGAAAATGCATATGAATCAAACAGCTGGACTGTTGGACTGGGGTGCATTAACCACCAGATGCAGTCTGTTTAAGTCTCAGGCTTTGTGTTGACCTCTGCGTACTCTTGTTATGTGCCAAAGGCCTCTGATGACACGATCCGGGGGCCTTGGTGCAGCACTGTATTTCATAGATTATTGTTAATTCACTGCCAGTGTAATGTGATTGAGTGTGTATCAGCGGGTCATAAAGATCTTTATCTTCCAGCAGGCGTTTCTGTTTGATTCAGTGCAACTTTCCTGGATAGTGATCAAAAGCGCATACCTAACCTGACCATCTCCTGCAGATTCAACTCACTCACGGCCCATCTTTCAACCCCTTTACTTACTTATTGTTCTTTTTTTTTTGATTGAGCTACCATTTTTCTAATGTCAGCAGTTAAGAAATGTGAAATCAGAAGCATCTGTGTCTCTCATTGTGAGCTACTTAAGAACTCAAAACAATGATTCAGTAACAAAACACCGTTTTTGTGGTCTGTTTTGTGCTGCAGGTTCGGCCCAGGCCTTGTGATCTACTGGTATGGTTTCATAGGAGAGCTGGACTGCCAGAGGGACAGAGGTATCCTACTCAAAGACTGCTTCCCTACAGATATAGTCACCCTGTGTCATGCCACCCAGCAGGACCATTCACCAGAGAGCCAGAGAAAGGACAACGAGTGAGATAAGATCAGAAGTGGAAAGGGGAAAAAAAAATTAAAGATGAGGAAGTCAAAGGAAGGAAAGAGGGAGGGCAGCAAGGAGGTGCGAAGGGTAAGAATGCTGAACTGTGCATCTGGGGTGGATACTCGGATCCGGAAGCAATTTGGCTTTCCTGCAGTCTGATACAACTTGCAAAAAATCTGCCCTGAACTCCACCTGACCCTCTTTCTCCGTCTGCATACCTCTCTCTTCCTCTGATTTACTGGCCCGAAGCGACTGCATGTAAACACACAACAGCATACTGTATATCTGACGGTGCACGCCCAGATTCTCCTCGTGGTCAGCACCTGGCCCTTGGATGGCCTCTCGCAATGGACCTCCATGGTACTAGCCATGGCTAAAGCAGGACATCAGACCCGTCCTTATCACGCTCGAAGTCCTGGCCTTTGTCACTCCTTCCTCCACCGTTCCATAGACAGATAAGAGTGGTGCGTTCTGGAGGGTGGGGGGGCTGTCTCCCACCTGCGTCACTCAGTGCCCTCTCAGTCACTCACACGGTAAACAGGATCATCTCTGATTAAGACTGTCCTCACAATGACCCTTTTGACATTATAAAATCCTTTTTTTTTGTTTATTTCTTGTAGCATGAAGATCTGAAACGACTCTTGGTCATTGCATTGTAAAACTGTATCATTTACTTTGATTAATAATGATTAAAAATAACCACAAACTATTTACAACAGTTCTGAATTTAGGCAGATTTCGACACGGGTCCCACTAAATTTGTATGCTAACAAAATCCGATGGGATTAAACAATCTGCGTTTTAATTTCTGCTTAAGTTTAAAGTAACAGTTTTCCAGAAGCCCTGACATTTTGAAATGGTTTATGAATGACCAGCAGCCCAACACAGGAATATCTTTAATTTATAATGATATAAAGCAGTTATTTGGTTTTTATTGTGGTATATGGGGTCATTTAAAAGCGACTGAGGGGGGGGGAGTGATAATAAAGCAAAGCAGTGTGCTAATGTTGGAGTCTTTTGAACAAATGTCCACTAACTTACACCAACAACATCCTTCAAGCTTCCAAAATGAAATATTTCAGTTGTTGCCTGTAGCATTGTATGAAAAAGAAGAGAATAAATTTAAATCGCATCTTTATTTCTTCAGTCTTCAGTCCATGTGCCAAACTGTGTGAATAAATATTTTCTTGTACTGCACAACTTTGAATACTTGTTTGAAAATAAATATATTTTGACAAACTGATGTGAATTATGTTCTTTTCATGAGTTATTAACACCTTAAACTTTACTGTACTGCTCCTTTAGCTGTTTGAGGGCCGACAGGTACAAAGACACATCTGATTACCATGTAAGGGTGTATGACTTTCATCTGGTTGTCTGTTGCACATCTTTATAACCACAGTGCATTTTATGAGCATATACTAATGGAAGAAACACAGCTAGGCTCAGGGATCCAGAGGTGAACATAAAGTTGAGTGATGCTTTTTGAGACAGATATGCACTGTCTATAGGGGTCCCTGTGCTACCCCCTTTCTTTATAGAACACAAAGCGATAAGAGGAAAGAAAGTGAAAGGATGAAGAACCTTTTGCCACTTCAAAGACTGTCTCTTATAAGAGCGGAATCATTTTCCATATTGTGCCCTCTAACTATGCCACTATTGCAGCCAAATACAGTCAGAAGTCAATTATTTAATGTTTTGGCTTCAAGTCTGCAAATCACCTTACCTTCTTTCCTGGAGAGAGAGAGAAATGTAAGCAAATCTCAGTTTTACTTGAAAGTGAAGTGATGCTTTTGTCTTTTCCTTTAATTTAATTTTTTTTCTCAAGAACATTAATCCTTTCTCTGTTACTGATGAAAACTTCCCTCCGTACAACGAAAACAAGTGCTCTCTGGGTTTTATTCACTGCAGTCGTGCACTCTTCATGCAGTTAGAGAGATATGGAATGTGGGGGTTAAATACCACTAAAGTGTTGCTTGATTTGTTACCCTTAAACCTCTAACCCTCAGCTGGCTCCCTTCTAGGCCTTGATCTCTTCATGAGGAGGCCACTGGGTCACTGCGAGGTCGCCAGGCGGCAATGGCTTCCTCTGTCAGCCCACCACCCCGCTCCATGTGATACAAAACAACTGTCCCCATGTGTCCAGTTAAACTCGGCCCTATTTCTTGCCAAGGTATGCTTAGACATCAGTTTATAGCTCCTGTTGGACATGAAAAATAGAGCCATTTTACTCTGAGAAGGGGGGAGGGAGGGGAATTCTCCATTGAACAAGAGCAGAAAACATGGAAAACAGCAGATTCAGTTCCTCTCAAGTTTCAAGCCTTCCTGCCATTGTTTTCCAAGATGGCTGGTGCACAAAAGAGGAGCCAGGGTCAGCTTCTATAAATTAGGTTTTGCACACAGAGTGGACTAAATACAGCTTTTTTTTTTTGCTTTTTTTTTTTTTTAAACAACATCAAAGGCGAGTGTTGGCATCAAAGCCGACAAGATTTCCATGATGTGAATGCAGATGTAAAGGCGGAGGGCTTGTCTGATTTTTAAAAGCCAGACTTTTATATTTTGTAATTTCCTTGCCTCTGTCTTCCACCCCTCTAGATGCATTGTTCTTGTCACAACAATAACAATAAGGGTTTCAAGTGCTCTCCATATAAGGCCGCGTCGGAGCTGGGAACACCCATGACCAGTAATTTGATCCTGAAGAGACATCCAGAAAGAAGAAAACTTGTAGTAATATATGGGCTCATAATAATCTAAGCTGTATGGAAAAATCCAGAGCATATTATGAATTATGCTTTTCCTCTTGCAATGTAACCAAGAAATGACATGTAATGTGATTTAGCTGCACATTTCATTCTGTTTTATTGTATTGGTTACAATTCTTAAATCTGTGACTCCCCTGTGTGGGATTAATTCGATGCTGTTCACAGTTTTTGCTCTTTCTGGCCTGAGTCTGCAGACTGTTGGAAGTCTGCTATCCACTCAGATGTACAACTTGGCCCAATCTCCTCCTGATCCTGCTGTTTTATGCCTTTTCGGCCAAGCTGTTAGATACACCACTGAGACACGGAATGAGAAGAGAAGGACAAAACCACAGTCTGAAGGGTTGGTTCTATCCCTCCAACAGACCACCAAATGGACTTCCTGCACGCTCCTGTGTTATTTATGCGAGGAGAGCTCTGGCCTGTTTCTGCCTCAGGCAGCATAGTACTTTTAGGAGGGATCCTCTCAGCTTCCCTCAGCCAGCAAGACATCACAGGGTGGAAATAAATAAAGGTTCTCCTGGAAGACTCAGAGCAGCCAAATTTAAATTAAAAAATGCTTCTTTCTTTCTTTTTTTTTTCTTTGGAGGGGATGAATAACAGCACTGGAAAAAGAAGCCTCGTTACTCTGAGCTGAGGCAGATACAGAGATTGGATTTTTATTTTTAGGAGGACCTGCTGACCCAATCAGAGACTGTTGTTTAAAAACAACAATGGATCATGAGAAAAATAAAATGGTCGGGAGGGATTTTAAGTAGCGGATGTTTGATTGGTGGGATGGAGGACAGATGGTATGTCTGAAGGAAACTGAGCAACTATGACGCATAAATCCACTCTGGGGTGGGGGTGGGGGGATGTAGTGAGAGTTTAGTTTAGTTCCCACTGACTCATTAGATCAGAGGTGTCAAACTCAAGACCCACTGGCCAAATCTGACCCGCCACTTCATTTTTATCTGGCCCACGAGAGCACACAAAGTCAATTGTATACTTCTAACTAGGAACATTTCTGAGGAAATTTCAATGTGACTTCCCGTTTTATTCAGTACTGACATCGAAAAGTGGAATAACTGAGGGGAAGAGCGGCTGCTTTATGTAAAAAAAAAAATCATGATTTTAAAACATAAAATTTGCAAAAATTTTGTCAAAACCTGTGATTTTTCTCAAATTAACTTCTCTTATAATTTTTGATTATTATTATCATTTAAGGATGATAAGCAATTTCACGAATGTTCTAATTTTTGTCAAATTGTTGTCAAAAGTTGATATTTTCGGGCAAAAAATAAATAAAGTTGAAAATTCGCAATTGTGTGACATACGTTAATGTATGTCTAAAAAGCCAATTTTATGACAAAATTAGCTTTATTAGGAAAAAAGCCTTTTTTTTAAGTTGTGATTTTACAAGAAAAAAACTTTTTAGTACAAATGTCTCAGTTTTATGACAGAATGCAGTTTTTGTGAAATTCACTTATTTACAAAAATTCACCATTTTAGAACATTTTTTTATTTACAAGAAAAGTCAAAAAAATTTTAAATTTGCAATTATGCTTAAGAAATTTGTAATTTCAGTATGAAAGCCTCAATTTTATGACAGAATGTCATTTTTGTGAAATTCTCTTATTTGCAAAAAAAATGTGATATTGTAAAATTCACCGTTTTAGAACTTTTTTTGTTTTACACAAAAAAAGTTAAAAATTTTTAATTTGCAATTGTGCTTGAGAAATTTTTGATTTCAATACAAAAGCCTCAAAAATTCCCATTTTTTCTTTCTTTTACAGCCGAGTCCAGGAAACCAGCGGGGGAATCTGGAAACACAGCTTTGTTGAGAAAGTAAAGAATAACCTGTCCTTTAACAGTAACCATGGTGATTTTGTGGCCTGAGACCAAATAGTTTCACACCCCTGCATTAGATGTATCGGACACGCACAGACATCACCAAAACCTCACGAAACCAAAATATTCAGACATCTGAACACCTTGTAAAACTCCCTTTTGACACAGATGTGACTTTGAATCGTGTGTTTTTGTAAGGGCTCGGCCATCTAACTTACAGCTTTACGCAAACAGTCAAGTTGCTTTCCACTGAAATGGAACAGCTTGGCAATGGAAATGTAATGGTATGCCATGTAAAAGAGAGAGGTGTTGAGTGGGCTTCTTGCTAATTGAAGTATTCCATTTAAAGCTAAGCTCCCATTTGTAAAAACAGCGGTGCTTTCTGCGTAACCCCGCTTTCAAATAAATCCAGGAGACATATTTGGAGTTCCTTCCAGTGAGACCTGATATGTCACGAGTCTGTGGCCAAGATGTCAAACATCCGCCAAATTTTACAGTGACTATTTTTTCCCAGGTTATGTTCACCCCTATTTCTTTCAGCATGTATTGTCGTGAATAAAATGGAAGAGGGGGGAGCTACAGCGGAGTTCGTAGCCCAAACCACAGGGGTGACAACCTGCACGGAGGCTGCCTGCTTTAGTATCGGCCATCTGAAAGGTCAGCCCACCTACGTGGCATTTGGTTTGTGACAGAAGTGACCCAGAAACCCTACCATCCCCTGCTCATGGCGAGGTTTCACTGCAGGCCCGGTAGCACACACAGAATTGGGTACAAGCTAGTATCGTGGTGGGCTGCGAGGGGCGGGTGAGGCGAACAGCAGGATAGTGGAAAAAGAAATTTAAAAAAAGAT
This sequence comes from Arrhamphus sclerolepis, assembly GCA_037176975.1. Lineage (NCBI taxonomy): Eukaryota > Metazoa > Chordata > Actinopteri > Beloniformes > Hemiramphidae > Arrhamphus > Arrhamphus sclerolepis. The sequence continues at coordinate 4,603,400 of JBAMYA010000015.1, read as the reverse complement.
AGCAGAAAGTCAGCAGTGTTCACCAGTGACATTCTGAAGGATTAGAGCTGTTATGTAGAAGGGAAAAAGGTTAGTTGAGAGTTGCTGGGGACAAACCTTACCTCCCCCGTCCCTCTGTCCTCTGTTTGTGTCACAGGCTAGTTATTATGAAATAAGTGCACTAAGGAGGAGGTGTGGTCTCTGTACTCTGATGGCATCCATGGAGACCAGAAACTATTATGGAATGCATCAACCACGGACTCTGATTGGATCTCGGAGCAAAACTTGAATTCGGAGCATAATCGGAGCCACTAATCCAGATGATAACAGAGGGCCTGGACCTGCATACTGTGCCAACCCTGCACTCATTCAGAAATACCCTTGCATTTGTCAAAATAAACCATGTGATCATTTATCACACCGCAATACATTCTGGCTTGAAACCCTAATCCACAGATGAGACAAACTCTCCATTATATTCAGACTGCTTAATTTAAAAAAAAACAAAAAACATTTAGACAGCAGATGTGATTGGATACCTTACCGACTTGTTGTCCATGGCAACATAATATTTTTGCGCTGAGATATTGTGAATCTTTGGGATGTAAGAGGTTGTTTTGCTGGATGAGAAAAAGAAGAAACAGAGAGGAAGAGGAAAGCAGGAGACAAAAGGGACTTAACTGTATTTTTTTTGTTTTGTCTTTTTGTCTGGTGTTTAACAATTATTTTTTGGACCTTCACTGAACTGAGCAATTAGTTGTTTGGCTGAAAACTCCAGTGCTCCTTTAGCTTTGAGAAACATGGGCCATTTGTCATCTTTACAACTCATTTTGATCCCCGAAACGCTCCACTATGTGGCTGGATCCTTCCTCGTTGCTGCCTTGTCCTTGAGTTCCTGGTGACAGGTAAATATACACTTCCATCCAAACACGTCCCACAACGTCTGCATGTGACTTATGGGAGGTCAGCCTGCGGGGGATCGATGCTGCAGTTCATTTTTACAGGCCTGATGATGTCATGCTGTGTGTGTGTTTGCGGTTACGGTCCGCAAACCTGTTGCTGCAGGAAAGCTACAATCAGCGCAACTGTCTTCACTCAAAAGTTAATGACAAGTAAACGAGGCAGCGTGTGTGCCGGAGTGACTTTTACACACACTTTGAGAGAAACTTGAATGGCCCGACTCTTCTTCTTGCGCTGTAGCTTCAGTACATCCCTTAACTGACAACATCCCAATCCCTCAGGGATCATCATCAGTTCACCCAAGAGGGGAGAATGAATGGAGCCATGCTATGTTGTCATTCAAATGCAACGGATCACTTGAACTCCATTGCATAGTTGTAATGACCCTGTGAAGGGACCTCTAATGTGGTTTTCCCATTGGGTTTGAGAGAAACTCTATGCCAGATCATTCAGGTGTGCACTAAAGTGCTTTTCACTTTCTGAGGACTTCCTGTCTCCAGTGGCGTTCTCCATTAACTCCTCACAGGCAGACAAGAGCCTTTCCATTGGCCCAGACACTCTTTATCACAGCAGTTATTCCCCGCAGGTATGGCGCTACCTGGACCGCAGATAAGATATGAAGCCGGCTGCCTGTCATTATTGGCAGATGAAGGCTACGGGGATATTGACAGCAGTTTCGACTTCTTGTTGAGAAACAACGTCAGGACTTTTGAAAGAGGTGCACACGGGGCTTTTATTGTGTTAGAGGAGCCTCTGAAAGCCCAGGTTCCCAGTGGTCACAAAACCAAATAGCCTTATGTCACAGTTTGCACCCCCACCCTCCACCCCAACACACACACACACACACACTCCTCCTACTCCTCTTCAGTTGGCTACTATTTATTCCCACTTCCCACCAGCTGTAGTGAAGTGCTAAAAAAAGTTCTTGACACCAGCTATTGCTTTTCATCACCGAAGCTTCCGACTGCTAACAGGGACAGAGCTGGATTCTCCTGTCCCCCACCCCCACCCTCACCCCCACCCTCACCCTCCCTCTCTCCTACAGTGTTGAAAATACTCACACAAGCCAAATTTGTCATGTACATTACAGATTGTCACACATGAAATCTTATAGATCTTCACATTATTAGACTCTAAAGTACTACTATGCACAAAAAAAGGTTTTAATAAAAAAATGGTGTGGTAACTTGTTGATTACACCCTTTTCATTGCACAAGTGCATCTTTTAGATCACTAATGTGAACATAAATCCAAAATAAGAGCATAAATAAACTATATTTGTATCTGGCTCCTTTATTTTTGGGGGTAACTCATTCACACACGAGAGTATCAGAAGTTTCCAGACACGTTTAGGCAATATGAGACAGATTTTCTCTTCCAAATTAACCATTTATAGCTCAATGAAATATTTTGAATTTCAAAATATCTACCCTAGACGGTCAGTGAATTTCACAAGCTTTACCTATTTACTTACTTGCTTACCTGCTTCTTCCAGGATGTGGCATTATATGTCACTTATATGTACTGAAGTTACCAAATACAGATATTTGCTCAATAAAGAGTCAAAACTCTGTCTGGTCAATTACTATAAGTATAATAAAAACTGAGAACGCCTTCAATTTATTATAAAAACCGAATGTTGTTGAATATAATTTCTTAACTTTTAATATGTGGTCTATATTTTAAGACGATAAATTCTACAGGTAAAAAAAAAACTCTAAGAAAATATTCAATGGTCTTATTATTATTAATCGCAATTCTAATATTGTTATTGTTGTTATTGTCATGTACTTGGAGCACATCTGTCTCCTCCAGAAATATTTGTGTTGAAATGATCCTCGATCCTCCTTTTTTTTTTTTTTTTTTTGCTTCAGCTCCCCCCTTCTTTTTCTCTCTTCAGATAGATCTGGATGCCATTAGGTTGTTTTGAAAAATAAGGAGAGGTTTTAACTGCCACCCGAGACAGTTCTGGTTACCGGTTCTGTTACCTACTTCCAGTCATAGTGTTCAAGTGGGCCGTGATTAATGAGAGCGGTGCTGGTCGGGTCCTTCAGGCCCCTGACCGGATCACTTCAGCTCTGCTCCTCAGGCCCGCTCTCCTTTCTGTCTGCAAGCAGGAACACTCAGACTGGGGCGCGCCCTGCGCTTGCTGAGATGTGGCTGTTGCATATTATTAATTGCTCATTTCTTTTTATTCCTTCCTCTCTCCCCCTCTCTCTCTTTGGTATGTCAAAACACAGGCGTGCGCGCGCGCACATACGCCAGAAAAGGAAGCCGGGCAACGCGTCCCCAGATGCCAGCCGTGGTATTGACCCTATAATCCATCTTCATTGATTTTGCCATCAACCTGGCCTCCTAATACATGCATAAGGAGCTTTGTACCTGTGAGTAAATATGAGATGAGGGCCTGTGGAGGTCACGTGTGCTGCAGCAGATCTTGTCACATCACAGGTAGAAGCGAGGTTAAAAAGTGTGGGTCTTTTTTTTTATGAAATAAAAAAGGAAGAGTAGAAACTAAAAAGAAAGGGAAAAAAATAGAGAAACCTGATGTCACAAGAAAGACAGTCAAACCTCTTCTTGTCTTTCCATAAATAAATTTACTCTGGTCTCCAGAAGGGGTCGCCATCATGTAATAACAGTGCACCCAAGGGTGCGGTGGGGAGGGAGTCTCCAGCTTCCTCTCTCTCTCTTATACATTATATTGGAGTTATTAATTAATGGATTTGAAACACGCACCCGTGCCTTTAGAAATGTTCACATGAATCAATAGCCCGGAGAAATTTCATATTTTAGAGACTCCAGAGTGTGCGTGCGTGCGTGCGTGCGTCCCTGCCTCTCCTGCTGCCTCTCTTTCCCAGTCCTCTTCTCTTATTTACAGTTCTTGTGAAATGTCTCACTTTGCTGCCCTCGGCTACCCGCAAGATATTTCTGAGGCTTTTCTAAACTCTCAGAATAACCCAAGGAAATTAAGGATAAAAAAAGAAAAAAAAAATCAACTTAGGACTACAAGCCATACATTAAGGAAACAGATCTTTGTGTCGCTCTCTGTAAAGGGTTTCCGTCTTCTAACAGAATAACGCCGAATTTATTTGCGAATCTTATGGTTTCTAAGGCTATAAAGCGTGATTATTTCACCGGAAAAAGCGGTCAAATGTTGACAAGCTTGAGGCGTTTGTAACACAGCGCTGGAAAAGGCAATATAATGAGGAAAAAGGGGGCCCGAGGCTCGCCTAATTAAATCTTAACTGATTGAAACAAAGGTTTGAGTACCTCTAGGCTTGACTAAACTCCGGCTATTTCCCTTTTTATTGCGCTTTATTTATTCTGCACTCACATGCCCTCTTTTCTGTCTTTTCTGCAGCTTCAGGACTGGCCACTGCAATTTCCAGCTCCTGCTAATTCCAAAGCCCTGTAGCTATGTTATTTGACTAATTATAATTTTTTACATCATTAAGAATTATTTTTTTGTGGCGTGGGTGTTTGGAAGGGAAGAGTTGTGTGCGTGTGGCGGGGTGGAGGGGTGAGAGTCACTCATTTTTAAGAGGACAAGCATCACTGAAGTGTGAAAAACAAAGATTTAAAAATCGCATTTAATATCAGACACCAGACACAAGTCCACTTTGGTACATTTTTTTTCACACATTCGAGGTTATTAAGTACAATTTCTTTATCTTTAGAGCTTTAAAAAAAAAAAAGAACAATGGTGTTCGAAGTAAATTGCCAGATTTAATTTTAATTTTGTGTGGTTTAAGTGATTTTTTTTTCTTTAGATAAAATCTTAATTTTCTATTTACCCAGAAGTGGGTAGATGCGCATTAGTAAAAGGCCAGAGAAGAATCATCAGTGGGATTATCCGTTCTCGCGTTTCTGCCTCCATTGTCTGAAGAAATACTATCATAAATGATAAATAGATAATGGAGCTGTCTCCTGCAGACGCGTTCATCAGCGGTAAATGGGAGCTGGCGCAGAGCACCGCGGAGAATTAAGGCGAAAGAGTTTGCAACATTCCTGCAGGGGATAAGTTGTTGACTATTAAAGAACACACACACATACACATGCACACACAGAGACGGAGACACGAAGAAAACCAGGCAAAGACGTGGCCTGCAAGGAAGGGAAGAGAGGTCACAAATACGTTTACTAGCGGACTTCTATTTTGTTTATTTTTGAGCGCATGTTTTACGCAGATTTTTACGCGCTGCATCAGGTGGTGCAGCCGTCTGAACGCAATTTTTTCTTCATCTACACACAGAAAAAAAATAGAGACAATAAGAAAAGAGCTGTGTGATGGTTGGTAGACTTTAATGTCTTGCTTGACTTCCAGTTTGATTCTTTGCTTATTAGGCTGTAAAAGTCGACCAAGATGTGAAATTATGCGCTTAATTCAAGCCATTTTTGACTTCGTTGCTTGGCTTGGGAACTTGCACAAGATGGGGAAGGCGAATAGGAAATTTTATATATTATATTATATGTTTGATATTTTTAAAAACGGCTTGTCTTTTAAAGCAATACTCTGACTGAGAAATTTGCAATGAAAACATGCAAAGTGCTAC
>JBAMYA010000015.1:4571809-4590348 GCA_037176975.1 Arrhamphus sclerolepis | reverse complement strand
TGTGTGTGAGGGAGAGAGAGAGAGACAACAAAACAGCGACACAGAGAGACTGTATCTGTATGTGTGAAAGAGATCTCCCTCCTTTTGGACACAGCCTGCATGCTTGTGTCTACAACCTTGTAAATTTATCTCAGTGTCTCTTGTCTCAGGTCAGGCTTGTCACTGGCCCCCACCCTCCCTTAAATCGTCTCCCTCCAGTAAAAAATAATCAAAACACACAGCCCCCCCACCACACAAACTCATTCCTCCCAATGCACAGCTCAAACCGAACCCCCCGTGAAGGATCGGCCGTGTCACCCGCGGCCCGTATATCTAGCTCAGGGACCGTAATGTACTGCGGTGTTCCCGTCTTTGCATATAAGATAATTTGGGCATCAATCCTTCTCCAGACAGATTTATGTCACTCGGAGGACAGTTTCACTTCTCCTTCTTTATCGCTTCACTGGAGCCTGCTTAATTTCCCCCTGTCAGTCCCTTCCCCAGGAGATGTTATTTTTTCCCTAAATGTCCAACATTTGCATTGGCTGTCCAAAACGGGGAGAGCGATGGCGCTGTTGTGATAAATAAATTTGTGCATGGCATGCCTGGTTCTTTCTCCCCACCCCCCTTTCTCTGTTGTTGTTCTTGTTGTCTGGCGCCACAAGTCGGTTCCTCTCTGTCCCAGGATGGTTCCCACTTTTCTCAAGTCTCCAATTCATCCTTGGCCCTCCCAGCTCTAACCCTCAAAGCATCTCGCTAAAACATCACTGCAGGAAAGCTGGAGTTGTTGCAAGGAGCAAGAACTTGCTGCAAAAATTGTAGCCAGGGTTAAAAAAAAAAAAAAACAGGTTGTTCTGGCATGGTGAAAAGGGAATTGTGGAAAAAAAATGAATTAATTAATACATAAAACCTCCCAGCCACAACATGTTAGGAAAAAGAGCCCAATACTTACTTCCCCCTTTTTCTTTGCGTTACAAGTTGGAGGTTACATGTAGTGCCATTGCCCATCCATGCCCATATTCATCCCCATTCCACTCATAGGCCCTAAAAAGAGGAGATAAATGCGAGGAAAAAGGGTCAGCGGGAGTTTGAAGCACAGAAAGATAGAAGAAAACCCATTGATAGTGAGGATGAGCTCGGTTAGCTTTAGATGGAAAACAGCAGACGAGAAGTCAGAAGTTGTACAGTAGTGGGTTAAGAGTTTGTTTTGCATTGCACCCCATACATTGCACCGTTGTGAACATTTCTGATGTATTTTTCTGGATGTGTTATATTATGAAAAGATAAAGGAATAAACAAGACAAGGGGATGCTTGAGGGACTTTGAAGAAGGAAAAAAAAAAACTGCCCAGTGTTGAAGTGAAAAATCTCGTGCAACAGGCGAGATGAACAGTGCTGATATACAGCAGTTTGCAAAAAAAACAGTGGTGAAACTGGTGACTTCTAAAGCATGGAGTAATAGAGGGAAGAGGGATGAAAAACAAGAGGAGACGAATGGACTTACCAGCTGGTCGGATCCCCATGTGCTGCTGACCGTCCAGCACGAAGCTGCCCATTGGCTGGCCCTCTGGACTGTACGCTGCTCCTTGGCTCACTGAAGGATCAAGAAGAAAACCTGATTGTAGTCAAAACGTGGACATGAAAAAGGGAGGGGGGGAAGAAGAAGAGAGAACACACCAGACAATCAGCAATTGTCCCAGCTCCAGCCCAAACATACTGTAAGACATTGTGCTTGTGTTTGCGGACCACATTGACTGACGCGTGGCATGCAAACACGCATACAGTCGGTCCTTATGCATGCAAGCACACACACTTGTGCGTACGTGCAGCCAGTGTCATTCAAAACCACGCTCACAGGAGTTACATTGTTTTCTAATGCAGAGAAGAAAACATGCAGTTTGACAGGATAAGAAGAATTTCTGTCGGAGAAGCAGTTCACCCAGTCAGTTCTCAGACAAGAGGACATGCAATCTACATAGATTACATTTCTTCTCCTAAGACTGACAAAAGATACCATTTAAGAAGTACTTGTAATCTCCAACCTAAAATTATTTCTCTTTATAATAGATTTATCTGATTATCTCTCATGAGACACAAGAAACAGTAGCAATCAATTACCTAAATCAGAGTCTAAAGCAGGTTATTTTTTTTTCTTTTTTTTTTTTTTTTTTTACTCTTGGCCTTAATGAACTACTGCTCAGTGCATTCTAGGAATATAACACTATTATCTGGGATAATCTGTAATTCTTAAAGATTAGAGGGAGATATTAGTCATGCCATGTTTGTTTAGAATGCTCATTTGCATGCAGGAGATGTTTGTTGCAGAATTCCTCATGAAATCAACAATAACTGCAAAAAAGTCGCCCACATTTGTTATTGCACGTCATCTTAATCTTGGCTCGTGTTTCTTTGAAAAATCTCCACCCTAGTGAGAAGGAATCTTTACAAGATGGCGAGCCGGCTAATCAACAAAAACAGCTTTCCCCTCCCTGAGACAAATGGCCTGGCTTGTTTTTAGTAATGCCATAGTCAATGAAGCTTAGGGTGACTAAATCATTCTACAGGATCACGGTGTTTGAAAGTCAGTCAGAGCTTTTTCTGCTTTAATAACCTGCATTACTCTTACTGTATGAATGTAAAAACAGAATTTAAGACTTGTAATTTGTTAAATATCTACTTTCCATCAAATTTCAGGGTAGTAATTGTTGAGAAAATTATATAGAAATGCAGAAAAAAAAGGTTAAAGTAATTTCACCTCCCCTTTAACTTGAGTGCAAAAAAAAGCAAAATAAAATTCAAAGAGTAAAAAAACGAGATAACTCATAAATGGCTAGCATTTCTGGCACTTCTCTTGTGTCCAATTATTAATTCTCAGAGAGAGCACTAATATACCTCTCTCTGCACTTAGACTGGGAAATCTCCAATTAGAGTCAATCAGCAAACGGCTTGCAACTCTGCTGAACACATCTCATAGAGAAAATGGAAAATGGAATGTAAATGGGGAGAAAGGCAAGGGATATTTCTGGGAAGTAGGTGAGAAATTATATCTCTGGGCTCCAGGCATGATATGTTAGCCAGTAAAGAATTTAGAAAGGGAGGTCTTCATGTTTGGAAAAGAAGGGGATAAAAAATAAACCCCCCCCCCCCAAAAAAAAAGCAGTAAACTACTGTAGATTGGCTGGATTGTGCTGCCTTTCTTTCTTTCTTTTTACCTGCTCGATTTGACTGGTCAATCATGGGTTGTACTATTCTTCTCCTGGCGTTAATAAACCTGGCAGAGAAAAAAGAAAAAAAAAATAGACAAAGAGAAGAGAAAAACAAACGTTAAATCACCCTGCATTCACACATAGAAAGATTCATCACAAGCCTCCACAAAGACAAACAGTTTTGCATGACTTAATGGCAACATTAGCCACCGAGTCCTTGAGAGAAGCGCACACAACAAAACAGCAACAAACAAAAGGGCAATTGTGTGCTGACTTGGGAACCCAGTGAGGGATACTTTTAATGTTCCATATGATCTATTCCCCCCTCTTTTAATAAAGCTTTTGATTACGTTGGGTTGCTATGGGCACCAAGGAGACATTCCTCAAGTATTAACTGCAGCTTGGGCACAGAAGCTTGGGCACATCGCTTTCTCCCTCCTCCCCTCTCAGTGGCTCCTGAAACCAGCTGCATAAAGCAATTTTTTTTTTTACATCTAGTATACACAACTCTCCCCGAAATGTTATTTTGCAGCGTTACCATGCAACGCAATTTCAAAGTGAGCTTTAAGTTGGGAAAATGTAGGATACAAATGGTTCCTTTCATTGCACCCTACCACTCCACCCCCACCTCTGCCGTCCCCCTCTGTGGGACCCCCACTCTGGCTGCATTGTAGGGGGTTCTGCTCCCCTTCCAGCTGTCTCGAAATGAGGACCAGGCATGGGCCACTCTGTGCTTTCACAAGGTATTGTTATGTCAGTTAGCCCATCAATTAGGCTGTCTGAAGTTTTATCACCGTCACAGCAGCGAATAAGTGCAGCTCTACAAAGCCTCCCCAGCCAGCCTTGCTCCTGTGGCTTTTCCACTGTAGAGCCGGAGGTCATCGGGAGGTTAGTGCCAGCCAGGGGCAACCTTTTTAACTTCGAATGGGGTGCCTTGGGCTATGTCAAATTCAAGCTGGCCACTCAGGTCAAGCAAGCTCTCCACCTATTCTCTGTTTTATTTCTTCTTGTACCCTTTTCCAATGAAATGGCAAATGGACTGCATTTATTTACACTTTTCTGGTTTTGTTGACTGGATATTCTGTCATCCTTTGACTAACTTTCAACCATTTAAAATCTTGGAAGTTGCACTGCAGGTACCATGCACCATGTGGTTGATATTAAAGAGGGGCGTCAAATTATGTTGGAGCTGTCCAGCGCACTGGTTCCAAAAAACAGAGGGGAGAGAGCAAGAGAGAGAGAGAGAGAGAGAGAGAGAGAGAAAAGACCTCCCCATCCTAACATACAGGCCCATGGCACCATCAATACGGCTAAAGAACTGGTCATTAGAAGGAACGGAGAGCTGGAACCAATTTGGGCTCCTAATCCCCCATGAAGCCCTGATACCTGCCCTTACCTTCTCCAATGAACTTAAATGCCTGTAATCTGCCCGGCTCAAAGTGACATGGTTAAATGTACAAAATGCACGGCTGGGAAAAGAGAGACGCGGTACTCATTTGCCAGGGGGCAACCAGAGTGCAGGTACGCAGGGGTGCTGTGGGCCCCCAAGAGAAAAAAGATGAAACGCATCCATATGAGGACGCGAGAGAATGAAAGAGGAGGACAGGAGGTGAATGAGAGTTGGATTGGAAATCTTGTGTTTGCAATGCACCATTTGTGATTTAAGGGAGGATTGAGGATGAAGTTTTATTAACTGGGAAAGTGATTTTCTTTTTCTTTTTTTTTTGATAGAACAAAGGGGACATAGCATCGTCAGATAACTCTGCTTTCAAAAGAAAAAAGTCTGCAAAGCTTACAAGAGGAATACGGTTCCAGCATCAAAACCAGCTGAGTAAGTAAACAGCATAAAATATATGTCTGAGTATAAAATATATGTCCTGCTTTCTCCCTTTCTAGATGAACCAAGGGTCTCACAATCACAACCATATGTATTCTTACCTATTCTGGGTCATAACCATAAACACATAATATTAGGAACGTTCTTCCCAGGTGCTAAATTTGACCATAGGTTTAAATACTCGGGAGAGTATTCTGTAGGATCAAAGAGACGTTTTCAATTTTCATTTTATTAAAAGCAGTGTTCTCCGTCTTGTGTTTTTCCAACTTCTTACAGGGAATGTTTGACTTACAATATATGGAGGGGAAAAAAAAAATCCACTGTGTTTGCTCTTATTGAAATGGTAATTTTTAAAATGAAAACAGCTCATTGCTGTGTAGACAAACATATGGATATTCAAATATTTTCCCAACAGCCTGCTTCTGAGATGGGCCTGCTTCTTGTCAACATTCCCTATTCGCTAACTAACACCATATCACACTACAAAGTCACAAAGGCTCTGTTTCTGCACGCTAAACAAGTTTCCAGAGTAACCGGCAGGCGATGAGGTGCACTGGAAGGAGGGGGTTGAGGGTGGGAGGAGGAGTTGACCAAGGGCCCCTCTCGTGGCCTCAGAGCACCTTTTATCAGTCTGAGTAAAGCCAATTGAGATTATCAGAGCCAGGCCTGATAACAATGTTTTTTCTCGACCCGTGAGCTGCTAATGGAGTGTGCTTAGAACAACACAACCAGGAATCCTCCGGAGATGAAGGCCAGTCAGCTTGGATGGACAGTCAGATGGATAGACCCAAAGTCCCGGGAGACATGCAGAGGTTGACCACAGCCGCTGAGAATCCCTAAACCACTTGCTAAAGCACACGTGTGCGCTGCAAATCTACACATCGCCACCATGAACACGACCACAGCCACCGCCAGTATGTCCGAGAGCTAACCAGAACACACGAGGCTCACAGGGGATGCTGGCGTAAAACCTCCAACCCAAAGTCATGTTTTATTATCTACATCTGGTGGTCTAGCTTATTATGGCCTGCCTCTGCTCAGTGTTAGCTCGCAGAAACACCAACACACACATGCACACAGTACACAGAGTACCTCTCAGCATGGGAACTCCATGCTGTCTTCAAACAAATAATTAAAGGCAGGGTTAGGAGGTCATGAGGAGGTCATCCATTGGGATACAGCTCACAATGTGTACAATACCCCAGGAGAAAGCAGGCTGGGGGTACAGCAGCGGCCGACTGCTGTTTAATGTGCGCAGCTAATGCCGTTCAGCCATTAAGCCTTAAACACATTTTCATGTTGCATATCAAAAACTACACTAGCAGTGCTAAGTGCGCTTTGGAGCGTGCATGTGAATACGTATGCACGTGTCAGTCAGTGTGTGTGTGTTGTGCATGTCAGCACATTCTTCACAGACTATTGCCAACTGGCCCACAGTAGCACTTCCAGCTGACATGCCCTAATACAGTGTAAGAGATACATGCATGCAAACACACGTGTGAGCAGACGCGATATGCATCTCCACTGGATGACTGAGAACCCGGCTCCTTGATGATATAAAGTAGTAGGTTTTCTCTGTTGTAGCTGTGCAGGTCATGGTGGAAAATGTCAGACAGATATGACTGATGGAGCCAGGGCAGCGGGAGTCCACTTGACACAGCTTCTCCACTAGGCTGGATCAACACGACATCCATGGTTAATAATATCTGTTCTCACACAAGAGGGAGCTTCAGAGAAAGCTTCTTTAGGTGTTAAATAGCCTGTCTGGCGTACAATGTGATGTTAGTACATATGTGGATTTGACAACTTGAAAACACGCACATTGTAGGTCTAAAACAGTAACCTTTAATGCAATAAACCAGCTGCCTTGTAAGCATATGTTGACAAAAGAAAAATCTGTGGAAGGTTACTGGAAGATGCAATCATCACAAACCAGTCTGTCCAACTCTGGGCTTGCCTTTGTTGTCTTTTCGTACTTCCTCATCTCAATCTGTCAGAAAGGCCTTGTTTCTGGTTAACTGACTTGCAGCCACACCTGGTAACTCACTCATGTTTTCAGCATTCCTGCCCTAAGAAATTGTCATGCCAAACCACCCTACCCTGGAGCACAGCCAAGAGATGGTGTGCGTGAGGGAGGGAGACGAGTCAGAGAGAGTTTCAACGCCTGGCCGGCCAATTGCTGTTGAGATGGGGGAGAAACCCAGCCAATCAGGAGTGGGGTCACTCGTTTGACGAGTCTGTGATGAAAGAAAGAAACCGAACCAGAGCCAGAGTGGGATGGGATAGAGAAACAGAGAAATAGTGAGCGTGTCTTCTCCGATATATAACCACCAGACTGCTCTAGACGTAGAGAGTCCGAAGAAAGGAGGTGGCTTTGAAAGTGTGACACATAAAGTGGTGACAGATTATTACCTTCACGGATGACTAGCACATGCCCATTTTGAAGGCTCATGTGCAAGTTGGGGGACGGGGAGGGACGGGGCAAGTTTCCGTTGGCTGGTCAAATTCCTGGGCCCCTGTCTGTCTGCCTTTGTGGGAAGATTACATGCAACACAATATGAACAAGAACGTGCTTAGCTCAGTTCATGATCACTGCTGCAAACACGACTGTCCTCTGGTTCCTATTAAAGCTCATTGCTTCCATACTTCCGCTTCAGACAGAAATAAAGATTCCAAACCCCAAGCAATTGAGCTACAGCTCACTGGAATCAAAAGAGGGGATGTCTTAGTTTGATCCTCTCCAAAAAAGCAACTCATAGCTAAAAAAAAAAAAAAAAAAAGTACAAACACTGAATGTCCTTTGACCAGGAAGTGCATGCAAATTAACCCCATGAGGAGGGTGTGTTTAGTATAAGCAAACACTAATTATGGTCTGGTCAGACAATCAGGGGCTACTGAACCTCCAACGCTGATCTATTGTAGTGTCAACAACAGTGATTTAATCATCTCACGTGGTCTAGCCAGGCCCTCTTTTAAGAGTTTAGACATACAGTGGTTTTTCCACCAGACCGAACTTTCAGTATCTGTGGATTCATCATAAACTATCACAAGGAGGCTTTTTACAAGTTCCACTTGTCCAGGATGGAGATAAAAGACAAAGAGATAAGAGAAGGATGAGGAAGCTTCCTCAAACTCATCCTATCAGAGACACAGTTTCTCTTTTTTTATCCCCTCTTTCCCTCTTTAAGTTAAAACAGGAGTCAAGAGACATGCGCCGGACGAACATTACCTCACCCCCGTGTTTGATTTAGTGCAGATGTGAAGCAGGATCGTTTTTTTAGAAACGTCAGACAGGGCCCACGTTTAGAGCAGCCACTGTGTTTACATAGTTTTACCTCTGTCTATCTCTCCCTCTTTCTCTCATCCACAGTGCCTCCATACCCCCCCCACACACACTCTTTTGTCTGTTTCTGAAAGGGGGACTGTTTCACCTCTCCTCCATGGACTTTCACTGACCTGTTTTGCTTTTCGTTTTTATTACTCCATTCATTGCCCATTTGTGGCACACCCCCCACCCCCCCCCACCCAGTCCTATATGACTAACATTTGCATTGCTCTGTCAGTCGATCTGCAGAAGTCATTTCTCTCTGAAACCCAGGGAGTTTGAGTCATTAAGACTGCAGAGGAAAATCAGACAAAGAATTATATATTTGTGTTGCAAACTGACAAGATTTAACGAGGAGCTAATTAAAATAAATCAATATCACTGCGGCATGCTTGCTCCCTGTCTGTCTTTTCCCGCTCTGATTCCCTCCGCCAAAGAGGTGGAGTGCTGCAATGTCGAGGCATGCAATATTTTAACCCTAAGATCTGGGTTCAACTACCACTTGTGCATGATGATGAATAAATGAGAAGTTTCTCAGTCATCACAAAAGAGTAAATATTTAATAGAAATACAGAAAAAAAGAAAACTCCAGAGGCAACTCCATCTGCTCTAACAACAAGAAAAGACAAACATAGACGTCTATCCTGCTATTTACCCTTCCATCTAACACCACTCTTCTCCCTGTCCAGTGAGGGCATGTCACCTCTGGGCCTTGCAGTCCAGCAGCCTGACCCCTACAAGGCGGGCTGTGCGGCCCCAGCTGCTGACTGTCCGTCAAACACCTCCAGAGCAGCATTGGGCCAGGAAGACCACGCTTGTTGCCTCTTTGATCCGGCAAGCAGCAGCTGCTGCTCCACACAGCAACACTTTGTTTCTCTGTCTCCTCACCACACTCTGTCCTACGGCACAAAACAAAAAAACAAAAAAAAACAAAAAAACAACAACCCTGAATCCAGCACAGAAGTGGAGAGAGAGAAAGGAGAAGAGGGGAAAAATGTGGGGGTTATGGGTTGGTGGGGGTTAAAAAAAAAACAGAAAAAAACAAAAAAAAACATTTTTCCCTCACTACAACATCAACAAGCTCTGACAACATCAGCGGGGGTTTTTCTTGGCCCCGACACAGCTCTCAGGCATCTCCTGCTTGATGCTTCACCCTCCCTTTTCTTTCAAGAGATATGATAGTTATTGTTCAAATCAGCCGGGGTGAATGGAATGGACTGAGGCCAAGCCTGCCGCAGGCGTCAACACACCTGTATGAAAGAGGCCTTATTGTAGCAACCCAGCATGGCTAACCTGCTCAAGCTCTACCGGTTTTCCGATATAAGGAAGGAGGATAGGATTATCTCTTCTCTCTTTTTCTATCATACACCCGCTTAATATTTCCCTTAATTAACCTCTTTGTCCTCAGAGATTGGCAACTCTGCCCAGGAATGCTTTCTTATTAAATGATTGTTCTTGAGTATGCCTCTGCACAAGGGAACTGTGAGAACAGTGATCCCCATTTACATGTTGGCAAAGCTTTTGCACCCCCCATCCCCTCACCCACCCACCTCACTCAGACAGCACCTTTATTAACATGCATAGGTGCACTAAAGGTATTTTCTGCCAGCTCAGGAGCTAAGGGAACAACAGCTGTGTTTTCAATTGTTTGAAGTTGTCTCAGAACAGCCACGTCAATTTTAGCCCCCGTCAAAGGCTCCAGCACATAGCACATGACAGAAGCCGTCAGCGCTGGAAGGTAATGCTCATTGCTCAGACGCCAGTTTCTCACCACGTTGGCTGGATGAGGGCTTCCTGCTTTCATGCAGGTCCAGCAAGATACAGAACAGAGACATAAGTTGCAGGCTGACGTACAAACAGATACTTAAGTAATGCACAGAGGGGAAGGGAGTGAAGAAGACGCAAAAAAAAATGAATCCAGGGCTATCATTACCCTGGCCTATTTGCCAGCCCTCCTGAGATGAATGGCTGCTCTTAAAATGTCACCCAAATTTCTTAGCTTTGAAGAGTTCTGAGGAGTGTTACCCCATTGCCCAGATTCTCCTCCTTTTCCCACAATGACACCTTTGTTCATCTCTGCTGGGAGGGCAGATATAATCCCATTTTTTATCCACTCCTTACTGCTATCATACAAATGTCTGGCTTTTTAGCCTCTCTGTTTTTCCTGCATTATCTTTCCATCTCTTATTTCCTACACCCTCTCTTTGTCTCCTTCTCTGTCGTCTTCTGCTCTCTTTATTCTCAACCCTCTCCCCGTGCCTGGTAATCGAGTGAGAGAGTCTGTGACTCTGTGACTCCCCGTTATTGTCAGATATCAAACAGGGTGGCTTTGTGGATTAGCAGGGGAAGCTGATAATAGCATGATAGAGGCGTTATATTTCAAACAAAATTGAGTGTCAATTGCCTGCATCGTCTAGGCAACACAAGTGCTTGCATTGCCGCAGCCAGGCAGGAAATAAGGCCAATCTAGTCCCATTGCTTCATATCAAACGCTTCTCTTCAAAACTCCCATACAACAATAGCAGGTTCAGCCATTACAGAAGAAGAGGGGCCTCCCAACAGCAACAGTTACGTTCATCCAAAAGCACACAAGCTTCCATGGAAGCACATACAGTATATGTGCATGTGTGCCCTCACTTTTGCTGATTATTGCTCCAGAATGTAAAAGCACATAAGCTGAAAAGCATAGCCAGTATAAAGTTGTGTTGGAGGTGCTCACATTTTTATCACTTCACCCCCATTCATAAGAACACACGCAAATCCTCAAACTGGCATTCTGTTAACTGTATATTTTAGTGCAGATCAAGATATTAAAAAGTGAAACCCAAACCTTGAGATTATGTAATGTTCTGGTTTAGCTACTGCTCCACTTCGAGTCCTTAAAAAACAGACGACGGGAGAGAAAAGAACACTGTGTGTTTGGAAAGGGATTCTCAATCCCACAGGGATGTCATCATCCTCTCATCATTGTCTCTCTGGCTTGAATGAGTGTTTCCATCAAGTACATTTCCATGATGTGTCTGAGAATACGTTCTGGCACATATTAGTGACCACGAGAGTCATTGGTTAAATGCTGTCAGCTTGCTTCTGACTTCCCTACTGAATAATTAATCTGAGTTTCAATTGCACATAACTGCTTTGACATACATACGCTTGAATGCACAGTCTCACACACACACGTACGTGCAGACACCATCAGAAGTTTAGGGCTAAAAAGCCAAGCAGCAGGCGAGTGATATAAATAGCTGTTGTTTGTGGAGGGGACTGCTGGCAGAAACGGCAGTGACACTGTGGAGCGGACCTAAGGGGACCTTGATGTGCCTGGTGGCCTGAAGTGAGCCTCTCAGATCAGCTCTACCACTCACTGCTATGCTTTGACTGGCCTCCTTCATATGTGACAGCCTTAAACATATACAACAAAGACACAGTCAACCCACACTGCAACTACAACCCTTTAATTTAGGTCTGTTAACCGTCATGTGTGATTCTCTATATGAATGTGTAAAATAACCTTGAAATACAGAAGACCAAATTCTGAAAACAGTTTCATTTTTAGGACTAAAAAAAAAAGAAAAGTCCAAATGAATTCAGGAGTAACATATGACTTTGTTTTTATGTGCAACATATTATCTGTTTGAAAATTGCTTTCCTTCTTCAGCTTTTACCTTTGAGAAGACTCAGGAGAGTCTCTCGGTGTAACACACACACACACATGATATAGCAGCTTTATCTTCTATGCCCACTAGGGGAAAAGGAATTCCCCCTGCCGCCCCCTCCCACTTCACATGTTCACACAAACTCCCAATTGAAACATCATCACTGGTAATGAGAAGGATAAATATTCATAAGGCTAAAAGAAAAAGAAAAAAATAGATAAGGGTAATATACTACTCATTGTTCTCCCCCTTCCCTTCTCCATGTATCCCTCTGTACCTCTAGATCATGCTATGCATGCTTTAGTATAGGCTAATTCCTCCAGCTACCTCTGATAACCTCACCTGAGTGTGTGTGTTTGTGTGTGTGTGTGTTTCCTTTTGTATGCAGGAAACATAGCAACCAAACTGGACTGTTTATTTCTCAAATTGCAAAATTATTTTGGCTTTAAAATGCACAGAAGTTTGGTTCTGCTCTATTTGCCTCTGTGAATGCCTTGACTCTTCTGCTTGGCATCAAAATTACCCAAATTCAATAACCACAAATAGACATTTGTATATGAACATGCACAGGTTGTAAGAATGAGACACGATCTTTGGAACAGGCTATAATCTGACCATGATTTAGGCTTTTATTAGCTTTTTAAAAATGTATCTGCATTCCAAAGCCCTGAATATTCATTGCTCCCCATAAAGAGATGATAGCTGACGGGTTCCCAATTGGACTGATATGTCATCTATAACAAGCCTGAAGTCAGGCAGGGCATAGCTCGAACCAGCAAAGGACTGTATTGATTTATAGGGTCTTCCATGATAGGGTTATTGGTCTACATCTCAAAGTCACACAGGGCACAGGGTCCAGAATCACAGTGTTCATAAAACAACAACAGCAAAAACATTAGTCATTAAGGATGTGATTACAGAGCCCTCCTGTTTTACAAACCAAAACATTTACTTTTAACGTAGGAGAGATGGTGAGGTCACTGGAGGTTGCATTAAACGTAACACCACAAAGGCAAACCAAAGATAAAAGATGGTATTTCTCTGTATCAAAATACAGGGATAAAGGGAATGTGATGCGAGTAAGAAGGAGGTAAAGAAAAACACACAGAGTGAGAGAATGAGCATGTCTGGACAGAGAGAAAATACCTTGTGTAGGTTCACAGAGTTAAAAGAGCTCAGCCAAAGAAGGAGCTCCTGTCCTCTTTGGCTCTAACACACACAAACACACTCACACACACTCACGCACACACACACACACACACACACACACACACATACCCTCAAGGCCATTCTGCTACACCTGGTCACCTTTATCCCTTTTAGTCCTCCAAAACCCACCCCTCCTCCCAAAGTCATACACAACATCCAGCCGTCCCATTCACACCAGCATTGAGGCACACACAGCAGCAGTGTGAGGATAACGCACAGCTCCTCAAGCTATTTCCCTCAACAGATAAAACTAATTATTCCAAATCTACTCTGTCAGGTTGTCTGATCCTCTGGGGGCCCCAGTTTAATTCTCTCTTTCTCTCTCTGTCACAGGTTGTCTCTCAGGCATAAACCACAAAAAGACTGAGAACCTTAGCCAACTGACCTCCAGAGTAAAAACATAAACAAAGTGGTGAGCCATAAAGACACATATAGCTTCACAGCAGCTGAAGCGCATGCCTTTCTTTGTGAAAAGCAGACCTTTTCGAACAGCCGCCAAAACTTTTCTTAAAATGTGTGACTAATTTACCAATCAAATACGCTGCAAAGACCGAAGCAGGGATCCGAAAAATCACAGAGAATGTGAATGACATCAACTTGCACGCAATCCAAAAGACTAATGCACCTATTAAGATGTGGAGACCCTCTGCTTGCACTTGCCGTCGGCACCCATGTTTCAGAGCTAAATCACAGGCCAATATGTCGCTTTCCAACTGCACACCCTGAAAACCCGCAGAGAAACCGTCCGTCCCAATGAGCTCTAAAGGCAAATGGAAGCTCATAAACAGAGACTTGACTGTATAGACTTTGCATTTTATCTTTTGAGCAGTTTCCCCATTTATGAGCCAGGGACCTTTATAAGAGGGGGAGGAAGTGAGGGATGAGGAGGATGGAAGGATGAGACGATGAGGACGACAGTAAGGATGTAAAGAAAGGAGATGATGGCAGAAAGAGCATGAAGAATAAGAATGAGGCACAGGTTGGGAGAATGAGATAGAGGAGGGCTGGGGTCACAAATCTTGCTGCTATTCTAGTACGTGACATCTTCGCTCGTTTGCGGCTGCTCATTAACAAACAATACTGCTGTGAAATTGGTTTAATGACAAAGTAATAAAATTGCTATTCTGCTCACAGATGGCCTCAGGCACAGGGAGATTCTAGCAGGCTTACTGTGGCTGCCCGTCTGCATTAAGCTGCTTGTTCGTGAAAACAGCACCCCTATGCTTTTTTTCTCACTATCACCTACCATATTTTTTTTCTTCTTACAAATGACATAAATTAACCTACTTTCCCCTTGTTGTATTTTCTTTGAATCCTCCCTCTCCCACATTCTCACCCTCTTGCTCTCCTCACTCTCTCTAGTGTATTCTCTCAATCTTTCTCCAGTTCTCACCCTTAGTACAGAAATTACCATCTTAAAATAAAAAAAGGAGGCCTGCCCACGCAAACGCAGCTCGACTTCATCTCAAACGCAGAGCCCTTGTTATTAAACGACCCACCAATAAAACCAAGCCGTTGAGGAATAAAAGAGCCAAAAGGAGCAGAGAAGTACAAAGACCTCCCTCCTCCCATCCCTCTCTCCATCTCTCTCTAATGCTTTCTCTGTAATGCCTCTTTCAGCTCTTCGCCTATCTGTCTTGCCTCGTCTGGTTTAGTTCTCCTTGCATGCTGTCTGAGCTGGGAGAATTCCACCGCCTCGGAGAGTCCTGAGCTTGTAATTGGAAAACAAGTAAAAACGGCATTCATTTTTGTGCATGATCAGCCAACATTGCCAGTTTTATTAAAGCGCCAGCTGCTTTTCATAACTCTAGGCTCACACAGTGGTGGGCACCGGGCTGCCACAGCCTTGGTGGGTGTCCATGCCATGCTATGACCCAATGTGCCCCCAGTGCCCAATAAAGTGGGAGTGGGCCCTGTTAATCACACTGAACATTTCAACAGGGCTCCTGTACTCACACGCAACACATGCTGTGTACTGACACAGCAGACATAAACACAGTGGCACACATTAGCATCAGCTGTTTAAGACTCCCATGGCTTATCCTGTGAGCAAAGCATGTGTCTAGATTTTTGCTGTGAGCAGATATTTGGATCTGTGACAACTGCTGAACAAAATGAAAAACAAATTGAAACCTGCTACAACAGGGAGTCTGTTTTGTTCCACCCTGCCAATAATGAGAATATGTTTTTTTTTTTTCTAAATGTGTTTCTCCCTCCAAAACTGATAAAATGGGATTATTATTACAGCATCAAGAAAGGAGCCAGATCAAATGAACTTAGCGGGCGGAGGGTGATGGTAGGGGGGCTGGCACTTGGGATCTGACAACAGAGTCAATTCTGCTAATTAACTGCCAATTAGCAGTCCCTAAATGAGAGGGATCACGATGCCTATTTTGGCAGTGCCCTGATCGTCTCTCTTTTTAGTCAGGCACACATATACACTCATGCTAATACATACAAACACACCAGTGAGAGAGCAAGACACACACACACATATACAGCCGCAGCCTCTCCACACTCCAGCTGTATATTTAGAAAGCCAGGGGCATGAGATGGCCACTGCTGGGAGTCCCTGGTTGCAGCCAAAAAAAGGCATGACATTTCCATCTGGGTCAAAGTTAGACAGATAACCAGCAACTTCAGTCAACTAGTCCACCAGTGTGGCAGCAGAAAGGAAGTGGCAGAAAAATAAGTAACAGGCAGTGATGTAGACTTACAGAAGAGAAAAGGAACCTCAAAAGCCTTTGTGTGAGATTCATTTGACTTCAGCACTTATAAAGAATGTGTGGGGGAAAAAAAAACAGGCAGTTTGGCTAGTTTCATGACATTACATTTGGAAAATATTAGTTATTATTTTGCATTTCATAATGGGCTTGTCTGCCAAACCAGAGAATCGTAAAAAAAAAAAAAAAAAAAAAATCATAAAAGCAAGTGTTCATAAGCATTTCATTGGACACTGAAAGAGGGTGGAAAATGCTTTTCTAAGTGGAGGAACAAATTTGACTTTGTCTTTTCTTTGCCTTGTTCTCCCATGCAACACACAAATGCACTTTATCATTATAAGTTTGCGTGTGAACCTGCAGAACGGCTTCTATGCACCTCTGTTGGGAAATCTGGAGGGGCGCATGGAAGGAGAGGAGAGTGGAAAACAGAAGATATGAATTGAAGAGGGGAACCTGCTGTAAAGAGAGCTACAGAGTCAGTTTAGTAGTATTATTATTCGTAAGATGTACTATTAGGCTACATTGCACTATCTAGGGCAAGGATTTTATATAAATGGGCTCTATGCTCCAGAGGCATATCTATGCTTTTTTTAATATAACAAGAGTATCATTTAAACATCTTTAATTTAATTACTTTTAGCTATTAACGGGACGTCTAAATCCTAATGCGTTGATATAATGAATGTATATCAGGTGACATGATGACTGTTGCTCAAGGTGAAGTTTGTCCTGGTATATATTAGTAAAGAAAAAAACAATCAGTGCACCATGCTCTGTGCGGCTGCAGAGATTGAGCCTATTTCATCTCCTCAGTAGGCACAGGCTGCTTGGCGCCGTCGTCTGGCGGATATCCTTCCCTTATCATGTGACCTGTGCTCCGACAGGGGGCAAAGGTTGGCTGCGATCCGCCCCTGTGTCTTAATAACTCACTCATTGTATTCCTTTCTGCCGCTAATTAGAGCCTCTCCCCAGTGCATGTCTGTGTGTGTGTGCATGTGTGTGTATGTGCTGGTGTGCATGTTGTGTGCCTTGAGCTGTAGAGGAGGCAGAAACGTAAAAATAGAATATGGCTTAGTGCCCTCTTTATTGTTATTAGTGCTCCAGTGGCACAGCAGTCAGTCATCATTGATGCCAAGAACTGACATAGTCGTTCTCTGACTTGCTCTGCCTCTCCCTCCACCATGGAAATGACCAACTGGCTGCCTGTGAGATGAGGGAATAATGATGGGACGATTTCCTTCCTTTTTTTAGATGCTGTTTCTCTCAGTCATCTGTCATCACCGTCATCTCCCAGGCTCATGCAATAACCCTTGCGTGTGTGTGTGTACGCGCATGCATCTTGCTGTAATGGTAAATAATGGCAGGATAGTTGGTGCGTGTGTGTGTTTATGGCAGTGAGTGAGGGCACATCGTGCTGGGTCTGACGCTGAGACATGAAAGGATTCGGTCAGGCTCCATTTAGCCCAGACTGATAGCAGGACACCAGGAGCTGCTGAGGCAGGCAAATATACCGCTAGATACTGTAAACTATAAACGCTTCTTCTGTGCACAGACACCTGAGTCTGCCATTTCACCTACTTCACTATCCCCATGGCCCTCACCTTTTCCTGCAATCTCAAACAAATGCAATTACACATCAGACCACACCCCGATTCTACTAGCATGACGCCTGTTGTCTCAAATCTAAGAACAGCAAACAAAACGCCACACTTCCTAATGGTCAGTTAATGGCGTCATGACACACTGTGAGAGTGCAGTTTGTAATAATGTGCATGGCGTGCACAAACAAACACACTTTTGAACCCTAATGACAGGATAATCAAGTCCACCTCCTCATCTGTGCAGCACCAGGGTGTTGAGATAGTGGACTTTAACCTCTTCCTCTGCTACTTAATAAAGTTGGACAGCTAATGGGGTGTGGGCTTAAAACTGGTGAAACTGTTAGTTAATGATATACACTAAATACAGAAAAAGGTGGAGTTTGTCAAGGATCCCGAGTTTCGAGTTTCAGAGCAGCTGGGAGTTGTTTTCAGTGTGTGCATGTGAGCTGCAGGTAAAGGGAGGTGTCACTTGGAAGGTATGGTTCTGGGAGGTTTGTTGGGGCAAGAGGGGAGAAAGAGCAAGATGCACTGTCTATTGACTATAGCACAGAGCACCGTTGTGCCCTCGCTGGGCTGCGATTGTGCCGGCGGACAAAGCCCTGATTCAGCACATCCTTTCCCCGAGGGAGAGCTCTGGAAACTGAAGACGGCGGCCGTCCCCTGCCTCGCCCCCCCCCCCCACTCATCCTCTGCTCCTGTCTCTCTCCCTGAGTGTCTCTGACTTTGGCCGGTAACATGGCAGCACCCATGCATCAAAGTGAACTACAGAGCAGTGCAACCTCAGACAGGAATTTTTTCCTCTTAAACAGGAATTTCATATGGCTGTATGTGATCATATCCAGGGTGGATTATCTCAGTAGCCATTATAACTAGATATCACATAGATTTGTACAGGTCAGACTTCTTTAATGACTTTATTTGTGTAAAAACATATTATTTTTTTTCTAACTCACATGGCTGGTGTAACATTGATACTCCATGTCCATGTCCATCTAAGAATATGT
>JBAMYA010000015.1:4521601-4561741 GCA_037176975.1 Arrhamphus sclerolepis | reverse complement strand
GAGAAGAGAAGAGAAGAGAAGAGAAGAGAAGAGAAGAGAAGAGAAGAGAAGAGAAGAGAAGAGAAGAGAAGAGAAGGCTCTGCTGGTTAATAGCATTGAATCTTTAAGTGCGTTTTTCCATCCTCTCTCTCTCCCCTTGCAGTGGTCGTAGGCCCAATCCTGCCCGGGGGCCAAGGTGGCCTTTGACCTGGCTGGCCTGCCTAGCTACAGCCCTCTCGTTTGTTAGGCGCTTTATCCACTGACAAAGCAGGCAGGAAGTTGGCAGCAACCCAGCAGCCCCATGGGAGGATGACCATCAGCTAGCTCAGCTTACTGCTTATTACAGGATGGTGGGGAGCATGTGTGTTTTTTGTGTCTGACCGAGCACTGGTGTGTGTGTGTGTGTCTGTCTGTCTGTCTGCGTCCTTATGCCTTACAGTATGCATCTAGGGTGGGTTTGCATGCTAATGTGCTTGTGCATGTGAAGCTGCAGACATTGTGGATGAATGTGGGTGGAGGAGCAAAAAAAAAACAACAAACATTAAAATGTAACTGACCTTTTTCTGTGTGTTGTTAATTTTTACTATGCTAGCTAATGACACGCAAAGAATAACCCCGGAAGCTACAAACGCCCCTGTCTATGAGCTAAACAGATCAGCTACGCATGTTAGCAACAATCAGGCAACCTTCCAGCGTTGGACTCATGGGACGCTAGCACACTTCAGTCTTTCTCTCTCCACTTTCTGTCCTCCTCCTCCTCTCTGCAGCCTGCTCATCAGAGCGCTCAGAACAGCTCACTAAAGCATTATATCATGAGACACTCCAGTTTCACTCTCGCCACTCTATAAAAGTCAGGTAATTCATACTTCATTTATATATCTTCCCATTAATAAAGCTGATGAACTTTTACTCCTTAAATCTAATAGGCCATTTTAGCACGACTGCCAGACTCTCTCTCTCAGTCTGCCGCTCCTCTTCCTTGGATTGCTTTTGAGAAAGATAATCCACAGACACTCCGACACCATTCACATACACTGTTGTGCAGGTGAGCAGAGATAAAAAGAACAAAAAAAGTTTCTTTTTTTTTTTTAGATTTTTGAGACTTTTGACTGACCCCACCACAGACAAGCAGTGACATGTACCTTATGGTGATTTTTTTTTTTTTTTCCTCTTTACCTCTCTGTCTAAGGGCAACAGAGGGTCATTGACCTACGGACATAGCGCAAGGCATGATGGCTCCCCAGCTCAGAGGCTGTTGACAAGCGTCTGTGTTCTTTTCAACAACTCGTTGAACCACCCCTCCACCATTGCCACCACCCCTTCCCTTCTCAGGAATGTAACACAACCGCTGACTGAGGTAACTCAAGCCCCTCCCCTCTCCCCATCCCTCATTTACAGAAAGAGAGAGACAGAGACCAACTGGGGGTGCAAGGCAGCTGTCCCCCATCTAACTCTTGCTCCCTCTCTATTTCCCTTCCTCGCTTTAGATTTGTTTCTAGCCCTGCTGCCTGTGGAATAATTAATGATGCAATTGAGCCGAGTAGAGGACTCTGACCAGCAGGGGCCATTCCTGAATGCCTGGCGTTTTATGTTTGCTCGAAAAGCAGAAACATAGAAAGAATCAACGAGACAGATAAGCAGAGGAAGAGAACGACATAAAACAGTCAAACACAGAGAGGAAGAGATACTCCACAGCAATCTTCCTTTCTGTTTTCGTCCCCCTTGAGTCTAATCCTTCGTCCCCATCCCCCTCTCCTTCTTGTTCGTCCTCATGGCAGGATTGGGGGGCCTGACCTGTCTGGTGATTGATGGTAATGTCTCAGGAAGTCATTTTCCCCGACAGCACCCCGCCGCCTTTCACCAGGCCTGGTGCAGAGGTGAGCCCATCACATGGACGCTTTTAACTCTTTGCTGGCTCAATCCCCAGCTCTTGTTCACCAAACCTCATCCTCACGCCACCTTCTCGCTCAACACTAGAATGCCAACTGCCACCTTTGAATCACCTCCTTCCGACACCATATTCATACAACCGATGAACTCTGTGAGGAAAAAACAAAATTCTCAGAATAGTGAAAACAAATCTATTTGGTGGATCTGCCAAGTGGCCCCTAATTCAGGTTGCTGGGGAAGAATCCCCACGACTCCATTACTGTCAATGCTTACCACCTCCATTATGGCAATTAGGACATGGTCCCAGCACTAGGAATGCTTTGCTCTGTTGTGGAATTGCTAACATCTGCTGCGTCTTCGCTCCATGTGTCAGAATAGAGTTGTTGTTTCTTAAACACACATATTTTTACAGTCACACTCTTCTTTTTTTCTTCTTTTTCTTCCTGTTACTTCAAGACTTCTCTCCACATTTATTTTCTTAATTCAACTCAAACTGTGCTTTAAAGAGATCTCTCTCTGTTTGAGCCCAAATAACCTAAAATGATCCGTGAAGAGACTTGCACTTCCCGTTTTCAACAGGCTTCATTAGTTTTTAATATCTAGCCAAGGAAAGGAGGGGAAAATGGCATGGAGATAATCAATGGAAAGGGGCTGGTAGCCTATTAATCTCCCCCAAAGGATTGTGGGTTAATACACGCTCTTGCATAGGCAAACATGGCTGTGTGGTGAACACATCTGTCTGCCTGGATGGGCTACTTAATGAAACAGCCAGCATTTGGCTGCTGAGATGGATGTCGTTCCCTTAGTGAAAAATGAGTTCCCTCTCCCACTATGCTGAGGCTGAGCTACACATGATAGGGCTCCATTCAATTCACCGGAGACCTGACTGTGCCCCTGTGTGAGAGCAGCTTAAACAATAAAGGTGCCAGGCAGGACAGGCAACGCATGACCACTAGAGCAAATCTTCATGGAGATCATATCAGGGAATCCTAATGTGAACAAGACTCAGGCTGATCTGGAAATGAGAGAAGATGCTGAAAGACTAGCAATAGTACAGTAGACAGATAAGGAAGAACAAGGAAGGACTGATGAAGGATGAGCCAGCTGTGATAGATGAGCATTCTTAATGTCTTTAAACTTTCTAAGTGTGCTCATGTGCACGCCTTGCTGTCTTTTTGCCACAACATGTTTGCATGTTTCTGCGTATTCTGACAATGTCAGAGGTGACCCCTGGTCAGGGAGCCCTGTAACAGGAGCTCACCTCCGGTTCTGCAAGCTCTCCTCTCACTGCGCTAAACAGCCACCTGAAGACAGGATTAGCCATTGTGACCCTGCCCCTGAGGTAACTGAGATACACCTCTGGGGACAGACATGAAACGCACACTGTCACGTGTTGCAAAGGCACAGCCAGGTGGGGTGAGAGACATGCACGCAGAGGAACATAGAGCTTTAGCATAAACTGTAGAATGTGAATGACTTGGACAAGTGGTGGCAGGGACTGGAAGTTCAAACAGGACACTTATAAGAGGATAAATGCAAGTAAGGTACTGTATAATGTTGAGCAAGCCACGTCTCTGGTGTTTGCTGTTGTCTAATGAAAACAAAGCATCAAAACGTAAGAGGATTGGGCGACCTAACTTGGTGCCTTGGGGTTGCTGAGATTTGTGCCTGTTTGGAAATTGATGCCTGTCATCCTGTCTATGACTCAACTCTGACAATAATCATGCATGCGTGACTCTCTGTGCTATGACAAATGAGAGGCGCTTAATTTGTGACTGATTATGCGGGCTGCGGGTGCCCTAAACCCCTTTGAACTTGTAATTGCCCCTGGTTTCAGTAATGAACATTAAGGAGGATTCAGAAATGTGTAGCTAATTGCACATTTTGCCTCCTCCTTTTTGCATTTCTTCATCTTCACGCTGGATGAAAAAAAGAAAAGGAGGAGCAGGAATGGAAGTAGGAGGATGAGAACCTAGGAGGAGGTTCTGGGTTGGGAGGCATACACTGCCGTTGTTGCCTTATTATCTAAATAATTGTGCAAGCTGGTTTATGGGCTTTAGTGAGGTGCTTTGTGTGTCAGCCACTGCAGCCCTGGGGATATGGGGGACTAGCTTTCCTCACAATCAATATTCAGAGAGAGATTCACATCTGGAGCCAAGACCTGCTGTGCTCAGATTTGGATTTATATATTTATTTTTTTCTTTTTATTTGATTTTCATTGGTTCCCAATTCCTTTTATCCATCTGCTTTTTTCTTATCAGTGCATGGAACAGCTATTTTTTGCTACAGAGCTTGCTCTCTATCGCACATGTTCATTTGTGTACCTTTTACATGATCTTAGGGGGCATGTGGCTACACAAAAATCCACTGGTCTTGAGGGAACTAGGTCTGCTCTATATGAAGAAAAGACACCGAAAACACATGCTAGGCAGGAATGCTTCAACAATGATGCATTCTGGGTAAATGGCTGCGGAGCAGGGAGAGTCCACTGTGGCTGGTGGAGGGGGAAGACTTGGGGAAAAGGAGCAACAAATTGACCCGCTCAGCATCAGTCTTTGATGTGGACTGGGCCCTCTCTTAAAAACCAGTCCATATGTTCAGAAGGGGAAAAAAAGAGGATATCAATGGGGAAAAAAATGAAAAGGTGAGGAAGTGGGGGGAAGAGGTGAGAACAAGAGACATGGCTCCCAGTTATAAGGACCCCACTGTGCAGGAATCCCACTGCCTGCCTCTGGACTGAGTGCTGGGCAAAACAAAAGCATGCATTTGAGAGAAGAAGGAAGGGAGGGGAGAAAAATCGCATAAAATGGCAGGAGTGGGATTTGGTGCAGCTATAGGGTCCCATGACAAACCAAACAATGAAACACATAGTCTGTTTTTGATTTCTACTCAGTGCCTCCATCCGTCAACCTTTCCTCTCCTCTTGCCTCCCTCCCCTTTTTAGCCCGGTTTGCCATTTCCACACTTGTGCTGCTCCTTTTCCCTTTTGCATTTTCCTTCTCTTGGTGTGAGATGAATATCAAAGCGGTGCCGGGGCAGCTTGGAGGCCTGCAGCAGAATCTCATTGGCCTCCATGGTCCCCAGCAAGCAGCAGCCACCATCCTAACAGCTTACACCACAACCCTGCAATCAACCATGGGGCCAGTGAAAGTAGCCTGCAGGGCAGAACCCTAGGAAGGGGTAAGGGGTAATTTAAGGGAACTGACTCTGAGAACTGAAACTGAAATCTAGTTATACATTTATGAGTAAGATAACATCTCAAGTGTAGACAAGGAAAAGCAGCACTGGATCACCGGCAACCATCCTAATGATGTTTTTTTTTTTCTTTTTTGCTGTTGTTTCTTTTTTAGCTGGGTCATCTTATTGCAGAATACCACATGGGGTCCCTTATTAATAATGATGTCATTCTGTCCTCTTTCCTAAAGAGTCAGCTTGGCTTCATCTCTATCAGTGCTATGACTACAGAAGCAAGTGTCAACACTAAAGGCAGGGAGATGTTCACAGTCTATTGTCAGTGCAGGCCAATCCTTGAAAAAGTATTGTCAGCTTTGTGCATGTGTGTTTTCAGAGGAGTTTCTCACTGTTCAGAGCTGTGAGTTCATAAATCTGACTGCCCTCCACGGGCTTTATCTGTTTGTAGTCTGCTGTGGTCATGGCATATGCAGTCACCTCTGCAGGGGCCAGACAAATTCCTGCTGTGTGCCCTCTCTACAATGAGGAAACACCCTTTGAGAAACCATTTAAAGATTTTGATACTGCATCACATTTCGGAGTGCAATCTCCTCTGTTTTATTTACCATTTTCATGGTGTTACACTATATGTTACAGGCTTCTCTTTTTTTTTCTAGCAAACGCTATGAATTTTCTCACAGTTTAATCATATCCATGCAGATCAAATGTGCCATAAACTGTCCCTGAGTGAAAACACTTGTCTCCGCTATTTGATTAAACAACCTGAATTAAGATGCAGAGAGCAGGAATGAAAACGAGCAGGAAGTGATGGTAATAAGAGGAAACAAGGGACGATAGGTGATGGGGTTATGCATGTATACCAGAAATGCAAATAGAAGTGCACCGACAGCAGATGCTAATTTTCAATAAGCAAACCGACGGGAATGAAACATTAAAAATGAACGCAAAAAAATACAAAGCAACACATGAGCATTTTTCTCACACCCCATTGTATGTCGTACTGCAAGGTTAATGTGGCATGCTTTATATGAGTGGATTCCATGTGGGGTTAGTTGGCTTTGAAGTGGAACTGTGACAGATCTGGATTAGGGGGCAAAGTGTAAAGGTCTGATGTCGGGGCATGAAACGAATTAGAGCCTCTTACATTCAAATGCGGCATTAAATCTCTGGAATAGCTACCATCTTTACCAAAGCACACTGTAAACAAGGCTCCTGTCAGTCAAACAGCTGGCACACACAAACACTTCAAATTTTCAGCAGAGTTTGTTTGCAATAAGATGGCAAATTTGACATGTAACACACAGCCTGGGATGACTCTGACTGTTGATTCTGTCCTGTTCTTTCATATTGACTTGTTCCAATCAAGCCTGTGAGAGTCATACGTGAAATAACTTATAATTTCATCGCAACGTCTGCATTTGAGTGTCATTCCCTGCGAGGGCCTGTCATTAACGTGGTAGTCCTTGGGTGGTGGCCTATATGAGGAGGAACAGATGGCAGACAGAGGTGGCTTGTGTCTCTGTTTTCCAGGTTCGCTGTGCAGCCATCATTAGAGCATAGTGACAAGACAATAGCTAGAAACCAGCCCTCCTCAAAGGTCTCCACTGCTCTCATCACGAGTGACTTTCAATGACTCCTATGACAGACATCGGCAAATTATGTCACTTAGTCAGTTACATCTGTTTTGCAAACACTCACAAAGCAGCTGGTATTGTCACAGGAGCAATGTGATGACTCTTTTTCCTACGACTTCCACTGTTAGTCTCATATTTGGGTAGTGGCAGTGAACCAAACCGTCGCCTGGGTTGCTACGGGTGACTGAAGAACTGACTTTTGGGCTCCTGAGGCAAACAAGCACATGACAGATTAGTGTGTGGGCCTCCTCCAAGCTTCCACCTCTGTGACCCTTAGGAGCCCCCACTTTACCCCCTCCCCTCCCCTGCTCTTATCCCTAAACCCACTCCCTACTCTTTTGTCTCCACACTTTCTTCATCCAAACTCAAAACAACCTAAGAGGTGGAAAAGCAAACTGATTCTCAATCACTGGGACATGAGTAAGCTCTTAATAAATTTCTGGTTTAAAGAATTTACGTTGTTACAACAAAATGGGATTAAGCTGCATTACAGGTAAAATAATGAAAAAATATATGATTAAAAATAAATAAATGTTTGCCATATCTATTAAGGGGGTAAGTAAGCATAATGAAAAATGAAGTTAAGAGCTGGCAAAAAT
This sequence comes from Arrhamphus sclerolepis, assembly GCA_037176975.1. Lineage (NCBI taxonomy): Eukaryota > Metazoa > Chordata > Actinopteri > Beloniformes > Hemiramphidae > Arrhamphus > Arrhamphus sclerolepis. Next base: position 4,554,447 of record JBAMYA010000015.1, on the reverse strand, counting down.
AAAAAGAGAAACCACTTGGGTATTTCAAACCATTTACAGATGGGTGTCTCTGCCAGTTACATGCTACTTACGCTGGAACAACACACAAGGATTATAAGGTCTAGAGAAGCTTTGATAAACTGGGGACACTACAGGGCTCTTTAGTCTACACAAACAGTATGCTCTCTCCTTTTTTAGGGATGGACTTGTACACTTGTTTATCGGATGGAACAAACATCCGTCGCGGGGTTTCGGCCCTGCCTGCGCCCATGCCTTGTGCGAATGACCCTTGTTGGCTCTTTTATGTGCATCTATAAATGGTGGCAGAGAGAGCAGCTCCCACAGGAGGGCTCGACCTGACGATGACACCCTGTTGTCATGGAGACTAATGCTATGTTAGGCTTGGGTTGGGAGTGCGTGTGTGTGTGGATTTGGAGGGGGGAGCACTGTCACTCGTGTATCTAATGATGTTTGCAGCACAATGCACCCAACTCCTCAAAGGTCCTCACTTTTGTGAACGCCTATATTAGCAGGGCTCCTGTTGCTTCACTTGCATCTTCAAGCTCTGAGTTCTTCAAAGTATGCAAGGAGAAGACGACGGGCATTTTAATTCGATACCTTGATCCAAGTACAGTTCAAGAGTCAATACTCCTATGAGTGTTAATGTTTAAGAAGCTAAATCCCTGCAGTGTATTATGCCAACAACAATATTTAAATGTCATTTAATCACACATAAATATTTCTTATCCGGGCATTCAGTTTTACTTCACAGTCCAAAGACTCTCTAAATGACCAAAGGATATATCACTTCCCTTTCAAAGAGCCCAGGGGACCAATATACCTGGCTTAGCAGCTTAACAGCATTTCCCCAAACACTCAGACCAAAGGGTGACCCAGCACAGAACCTGAGACGCTTGATGCTTGAGAGGGCTACCTCCTTACTCATCTGACTGACCATTCTCTCCCTCTGTCACAGAGTTCTTCCCTCCCTCCCGCCATCCAGTTCACACATGCACAGAAACTGTTAACTGGCCTGGCTTGCTCCTGGGGTCCCCTATTTATTTTCATAGGTGTTTGAGGGTTTACACTAGTCAAAAGACAAGGCCAGAGCTCAGAGTGGTATCTTTGTATCTGAGTGCTTCCTGTTTTCATTGCAAGGCCGACCCTTGTGTTTACAGGGGTGAGTGAGGGCTAGCAGGGGGTGAGTGAGAAGGAAAGGCCAAGGGCGCAAAGGGGCTAATTGTAAAGTTTAGTTTGCTTTTGGCAAACACAAAAGGGCATCACTTTTGCAACAGTAGGAAAAACACTGATCACCACATTTTCTATTTCTCCTTTCTCATGACTTCTCTTCTTCTAGCCAGTCCCTCAATCTACCAACGCAACACGTTCTTCTTATCCTTAATTCCATAGTGTAGCCCCCGCTTTTGAAGTGCAGCAGAACATTTTACCCCTAGCAGTGAAGTTTACCTTTCTGATAACATAATCTCCCTGTAGCATTGAAAAGCTTATACCAACAGTCTGGGATTTCCCTTCCCCTAATGTGGCTGGAAGATATCCAGAAACTCATAGTGAGAGAGGAGGTGGGGGGGTTTGAGGGGGGGGCATTAGAGAGAAAGAGCGGGAGAGAGGATAGACGAAGGGACTGGAGAGACAGTCTGACCCTCTTCTGCCCGCCAACACCAGCTGATCTGAACAGCCGTTTGCCAATTACATGTGGGACATTTAAGGTTGCCAGCTCACGTGCTCTCTAGTGCATGTGCATATGGCCTTAACATAAACGAGGTCAGGGATATCACAGCCTCCCCATAGAGTCTTTTCATGTCTTGCGCTACCAGTAGAGTGTGAAAACTGTACTGGAATCCTGGCCGTGTAGAACTGGTTATAAATACGAGTTGCAATGAGTTTATTTAGATGTGACCATCATGATGAAAACAAACCTGCAATTTCTCCCAAGAGTGTGTGAGGTCAAAGTAAAGCCTTTGGAGGGTGGGAGGGGAGAGGGAGAGGGCAATTTTGTTATACTGAATCTAAAAGCCAACAGTTGTTACTATTGGCCCGTGTTGTTTTTTTTGTGTGTTAAGGGGGGTCCTGTCCTTTTGAGCTTTTCAGAAGATGTGACAATGGCTGGATGTTGAGAACATATGTAGGGAGACCCCTGCGGCTCATGGAAGAGGAGCTCCATGCTGGCCCCCTCAGTTTGAAAAAAATACAGGGCCGCTCCTTTCACTCTTCACCCCTCAGTTAATGAATGCATGAATGGCAGAATGCCACTATAGGCCATTCAGGGCCAAAGTCCCCAAGAATTCATCTTTGGACAAACGCATCCAACTATGGCAAATACATTTGCTTAACAAATTAAAAGAAAGGAGAATGGTTAATGGGTGTGTGTGTGTGTGTGTGAGAGAGAGTTTATGGGTGGGAGAACTGGATGGTGAGAAGAGAAGGGGGATAATTCAATTAGTCCTCTTCCTCAGTAGAGAAATGAAGGCAGGTTAAAAGGGAGGGATTATTATTTGTACAAGACTGGCCAGGGCTTTTCACAAAAGAAACAAATAAAGATTGGAGAACATCCACAAGCAGGGGATGTGATGAAAGAGAGAGCGACAGAAAAGGAGGGCTTTGAAAGCTCCGTGCTGTCTAAATTCAACAGCTCGCCGAAAAGATGTGCTCAATTTGTCAATTAAAAAAAGGTTTTAAAAAATGACAGAAAATTGTTAGCGACACTTCCAGAGGGTCTGATCACAAAGTAATTCTCAAAAAATGTGTGAAGGTTTCATCAGTGAAAATAAAAATCATTCAAAAGTTTTCTCTTTTTTTGTTGTTTTTTTTTAAGAATGCACTTATATAGTAAACTACATGTCAATAAATCTCTCTCTTTCTATTTTTACTCCAACTCACATTCATAGGTTATTCCACTCAGAAGAGGAAGAAAGTCATTATAATCGGGGGAAATAAGTTTTCTCAAATAATAGTAAAATAAAGGAGAAGTTTAGCCACACTCCTGCCTGTGAATGAAGCCTGGTCTGTGCATTTTGGTGAGAGGTTTCCACTCAGGGAGGGATGGAGCTGTGAACAGCTGTGAAGTCATTTTGATAATGATGAGAATAATAAGCGTGCAGACTGGCGTGGTGGAGCCACTAAGGCCTGCGAGGCTCAGGGCTTTGCTGTTGCAGCTTCACTGCTCCTGAATAGATAAAAGTGATTAAAGCACCCCTGATTATCCCTGACCAATATGTAATGGATTTACAGCCCTTTCAATTAGGCTGTATTTGCTGGCCGCTTATTACTTGGGCTTTTGGTTAGGTAATCAGGGTAGAGGGGGCTTTGAGTTGGGAGTGGGCACTAGTGGTGGTGGGGGCTACAGGGTGCACAGAGGGCACCTGACCCTCTTAAATGTGAGGATGATCTGAAAGACTAAAGCTCAAAACTCTTTTCTACTTTCTCCCTCCTTTTCCTTAACCCATCCCCCTCCATCTCTGGGACAGGGAGGCATAAGCTCATGCAGCTTTTGTGGCCACCTTCTTCTGAAATCTGACCTGTGTAGCAAAATCAATACAGCATGATGTTCTGATAATGTCCTGACATTACCCAGGGTGAAGAGACATATGGACCACCCCCTTTTACTAAGATCTGCACAGACCACTAGAGCAATAGTAGACAATATTTTACTGAATAGGTCTGGATTACTCTGCCATTTTAATTCAAAATCATGAAAAATGACTATGTTTCCTTAAGTAAATGAGCCAAAGTCAGAGTAGCCTGTCTGAACAGCTGAATAAACCAATATAGATAGAAATTAATTAGAATGTCACCAAGTCGATCAAATTTCTTACGCTCACAACTGTTCCCCACCTAACTCCACTCCTCTTTATCTGCAGAGAAACTTTCTTCTTGAGGGCAGACAGGCAGTGCATCTCATAGCAGAGTAAATGTCACAGATTGTTGGGCCTTTTCTCAAGTGTGATGAGCAGTGTAAACAGTCCAGACTGATTAAATTGACCTGGTCACTGTTTCCCCCTGACAGGCGGCTGACAGGTGAGCATCACGATGCTGCCACCACTCTATTGCTTGCTACCACAGAAACTACCAAGTGCATTGTGTGTGTGTGTGTGTGTGTGTGTGGCTTGTTATATGTGTTATTGTCCAACATGTGCATCTTAATAAAATGCAATGGCCTCGCTTACCGTGAGATGCTGGAACAACCACGCTCTCATGATGTTTGTGGCCACCTTTGGGAAAATGCCACGCTTTTTCTGCCTCTTCTTATCCTTGTCTGGATCGTCGTCATCTCCTGTGCCTGGCGATGCAACGCTGTTGTCTAAGCCATCTCCTGGACGGAAACCAAACCAGGGGTTAAATAACATCTCAGACCACAACACAGACTCATATAAACAACGCCCACTGATCACATAGAAGCACAGACAGCCAAAGTGGGCTTTAAGGCTAATGATAGATGAATAAATGGACAAATACCACTAATACACATAAAGGAATTGAAAAGTGGTGTTCTAAGGCCTCAAGAATTGCTGCAGTAATGCTGGTGTGATACAGAAAAGACATGGAGGTAGGGGGATTTAGATGGCCTTAGATGAAGGCCCATACAGCGAATGAGGGGTTTACGAAGAGGCCTAGTAGAGCTGCTCTCTGCCCCAGAGCATGAGAGAAGGGAATAGGGGTTAATGACTCCAATGTTATGCTTGGACGCTGAAACACTGTGTTCCTCATTCCATTCCTACTGTAGGCAGAGGAGGAAAGAAATAATGGACAAGGAGCCTTCAAGTACTGTTGAGTCTAGGACTCATGTCATTAATTCAATTAAATTTACATGCTTGATGGAACATAAAGCATTTTTTTTTTTTTTTTTTGCCATTCTTTGAAGAGAGCCAAAGGGGACAGAATGGAGTTATGCAGATATGTACAGTACTATACATTCATGAATTCACCACATCCAGTTGAGGTGCATGAGCATTGATATGTGATTTGGTGAGGTTCATTGTTGCACTTCGATGCACATAATGGACTTGTCGTCTGTTTCCCCCGCGCCTCCCCAGACTCTGAACTCCCCCCAGTTCCACCATAAGATTAGCATGGCAGGCCAACAGTGGGTTTTGTTGCATTGATGTCCATCTGCATTTGATTTCATGAGGCAAACATGAACATACCCTTGCACCTTTTCTCCTTTAAAATCAAAGTTTCCATCTTTGTCCCTTGTTTTTTTCTTGTTCTTCTTCCCTGGCATTAATTGTGCATTAGCAAAAATGATTTACTTTTAACAGTCATGGTTATTTTTTCTAGCCCCCGGGCACAAATGCCTTGAAAGCCTTCCTTGAGGGCATCTAAATTATGTATCTGAAAAACTCCTCCACTAAGGAAGAGAAGGACCCGGACATTCTCAAAATTCAGACGCACATGTCCTTCTGTTTTTCAGGAGGCATCAATCAAAACCACCTATACAAGCCTTAATCTCGCATAAATATTTGAACTAATAAAATTAAAAAAGGGGAAAGAAAAAGGATCCGACTGGTGGCGTAATCAAATGCAAAATAAATGAAGAGTATAGGGCCAGCGGGGGCCTGCGCTTCTAACTGCTTTTTCCTTTTTCTTTTTTTCTCCCCCATGTTTTTCCCTCTCCCTTTCTTCCCTGTCTTTCTTTTCTGTCTGTGCACAGTGTTTTCCTTCCACATCATTAGTGCAGAGCCACACGAAAGAGGAAAACAGAGAAGTGCCGACTTTGCGCTCCCTGTGTGAAGTTAAGGAAGCAACAGCCCTCCTGAAGGACATATGGGAATCTGGATGTAGACGTGGAGTGTTGTAATTGTAGAATGGGCATTCATTAGTGGCGAATGCCATAAATCCCAGACTAAGTACGAATCCTTGTTCAGGGAAGCCTAAAACAATAAACTTTGGTCTGGCCGTAGCCCTACCCTGACTGCGAGGGGCTTCCTGAGAAATGTGACCCAGACGGAAGCTAATTCTAACTCCTCCAGTTTTCTGCCAAGCTTCAATAAAAACACAACTAGTGAGCTGTGAATTTTAACCACCCCCCACTTTTGTTTCTTTGTTTTTGAGCTTCACTGAATAATGTTGATGCAAACTTTGGTGTTTGTTTGTATGCCACCAGGTTTTGTGTCGATGTTCGAGCTGGTCTCCAAATCCCCGTCCTGCTGTGAGCAGTCAGGCTCATCCAATAGAACTACACAGTGGCCAAAAGGCTGGCAGATTAATTTTATTGACGTTTCCATTTTCACTGCAATGCGATAGCCTTCCCCCTGGCCAGGGCCAGTGCGACCCGTGCGTATTTACAGACTGACCTGTCACTTCATTACCCAGCATGCTCGCTGCCTCCTGCCCTAGCCAGCAAAGATGAAACCAGACTCCACTTTTTTTAAGCTTCTCTCTGTTTTACATGCACTTGGAGACTGGCATGTGTCCACAGACCAGACAATTCAAGCAGCAATTCTGCGTACACTTTTAATGACTGTTTTTGAGTTGCTATTTATATGCAGACTACACGTGTTTTCACAAGAGAATGAAGAAAAACTAAGTGTGGACATAACATGAAAAGAAACAAAGAAAGAAGAGAAGAGAAGCGGGATGAAGCAGGAGGAATAAAGAAGGACTGGAAATAGAATAAAGAAGATCCAACTTGCTCAACCTCATTACATCTAAAGAAGAGCTGGTGCTTTGCATCCACCCCCACTCCTTTCTTATGAGAGAGAGAAAAACCGCTGCAGGGCAAATTGTCCCAAACGCTAATGGCTTCTGACTGTTCCCTGGCAACTCTGCCATTCTAACCTGCGTGGATGTGCACTCTGAGAAAAAAAAAAATTGGGTAAGGAAAAAAAAAAGTGCAGGGCAGAGCAGAGGGAAGCGTCCCATCATCTGGCCATGTGACACAGATGGGGGTTGGCTATTAGGAGGCAGCCGAAAGGCCTAAGGGAACTGAGGTGCTGGAGTGTAGCCCCAGGCACTTTTGGAAAAGCAGCGCCCTTGGAGATGGAAAAAAAAAAAAGACACCCCCCCCCAACAACACCCCCACCCTTCCCCTCTCTTTCTGGTTTCCTTCAACCTTTTTCTCCTCTCTCATCCTCCCTCCCTCCCTCTATCAAGATCTTGACTTAGTACTTGCAATGAAAGTTTGTGCGCATATTTTCATAAGCACGGAAACTGTGAGCAAGTGTAATCAGGCAAGATGGAAGACAATGACCAGATGCAATGAGGGTGAGAGAGAGTGAATGAGCATGCTCGCGAACAAACAAGCCCAAGTCCAGGAGCATATTACACTCACATACATTCCCTCTCTCATCACCAGTGGGTGGTTATTAAAAATGCATTCAGATATATCTCCTTGTGAGTAAATTGGTCTCAGGGCTGAGCTCATTATCGGGCTGGGAAAGGACTGTAAACACATTGCAAGTCGACTTATCTAATGTTGGCACATTTGGGGTCGCTTCAGGAGTCCTTGCACAAAAAAAAACAAAACAAAAAAAAACGTGTTAAGTACAAAGTGTCCTGCAGTTTCTGCTGAGAGTAAGGCCAGTTAATGACAACGTAGCCCATGCTTCATGTCTGTGAAGTACCTTGCTCCTGAGAGAGCCACAATGGTCTAGTCAGCTCTGGCAGTATTATGGATATGACCACAAGTTACACATATTTCAGCTATCAGCAAACCAAGTGTGTCCTCCTTCTGCTGCTCTACCACTGGTAGACACTCCTGCATGAATGAATAATGACTTGTCAATAGCTGGAAACCACATTCAAATATAGTTATGGTTAGCTGCGAAATCACACACCAGATTAGTCTCCCTGCCATTAGTACACATCTGAGAAGGCTGCCGTGATTCTGCACTTGGAGGCCCTGGCGTTTGTTTCGGTCTAATTAAGTGAGAGTGTTGAAGCAGTGGCTTATGGAAGCCATGGTTAAAATGACTTATTACTACAGACCCCCCACGCCCCCTGTCAGCCCAAACTAGTCAGGCGTGTTCACCCAAGCTCACCCAAATAAAGAGAGGAGAAAACTTATGAGGAGTATGAGAGTGAAAGAGGAGTAGATGGAGGACAGAGGCTAAGAGGTTGTTGCAGCAACTTCAACCAGTATTCTGAAACTCCACATCTCCCTCCAACACCCTCCTATTACACCACCTCTGTATCCCTGCAGGCTTGGCCGCAGAGAATGAGGAGAAAAGAAGTACGGGGATTTAGAGCCTCCCTTTTCCCTCTTTTTTTCCCCAACCTTTCAGCCAACATAAGCGGCGTTTAGCACATTCAGTCCCCCAAATGGCAGCGAATGAGAGAAGCAGTGGGGGCTCCTCTTTTGTCTGTCTGGTTACCCCTTTTATTTACTCTGGATTTACGAAGGGGTCTTTGCCGGCTCTGGGACCACATGCTTTTGACACACACACACATTCTCTCTCACATACGCACATGCACAAATGTGTAGAGGCTGTATTCACATCAGTGGACCAGCTATCCTTCTGTTGCTCCATGCTAACAAGGGATTACAGGTCTTCTTCTACAACTAAATGCTAAACATCTACTTTTTCACTCATAGAATATTGACAACAAAGAGAACATAATCGTTGCAATGATAAAGCACATAGTTAACAATCTCATTCCTAGATGCAAGTCAGCTATCAGCATGGTTTTGTGTCTGCGTGTGAAAATGCCATATGGTGCACTGCACACATTCAGATCCATACAGTAGATGGGGGCCCTAAACGGAATGGTTTTAGTGTGGCTGCGCCACTGCAGCCAGGGTTTTACGCTGATTATTTCCTGATCTGTGCTTAAACAAGCACCAGCCCCTTGCACTGGACCATAAAACAACAGCTTAGTAAACAGCTAGCATGCTGACAAATTGGTGGCGCTCAGGCCGGAGTCATTAACAGCCTTAAAACCTGTCAGAGCAATTACAACAAACTCTCTCCTTCAGCAAGTCTCCCTGCCAAACTCAGATGTCCCTGCCCGCCTCCTGTCTGCCACCCCCACCCCCACCCCTTGCCACCACTACACTGGCTAAAGGTGAATGAGAAAACACAACCCTTTTCTCTCCTCTCCTACATGGCATCACAAAGACGGAAGGACAAGCCGTCTCAAACGTGGCCACGTCTGAATCCTGGGGGTTAAAACTGAGGGGTTCATTTTTGCATCTGTACTTGTCTCCCCACAAAAACACATCATTAAGTGTTCCTTTAAATGAAGTGGAATAAGAGCTCCTAATTAGATGTTGTTGTTTTTTCTATGTGTGGGGAAGAGGCAGTCAGGCAGTAAGAACGGCATTAAGGCAAGGAAGAAGGGAGGTGTGTGCGAGGTGGAGGGCAGTTGCTCAACAACTCCTGTACCTCTTCTCCTCCCTCCCTTCTCCGCCCCTTCTCTGAGCCCCCTAACCCTGCCATCAGGCAGATATCTCTCTGTCATCCCTGGAATGCCGGAGATAACGATCGCCTCTCCACCGATACAAGGCCTCTCTCCTCTCACAGGCACAGCGTTGACCCCACTCTGCACATCCCTGCCATAGAGGGTGAGGTTGAAGTAGAAGGAACAGAGAGAGAGAGAGAGAGAGGGGAGGGGTCGGGGGTAAAATGTGTTTCTAAATGCCAGTTAGGCTGTTTTACCCTATAACCCAAAATATGGGCTGGATCAAATCCACCCTCCTCTTTCAGCTTCTTCCCTGGAGCCAAAGAAAAGTAGTGAGTCCAGAAACAAGAGGAGGAAAGTGGGGGTGCAAGGTGTGTGGTTACTACCTTTTTCACTATTAATCCCTCTCGATCTTTTCTTAAAATCATAATCTCCCTAAACTCCTACTGGCATTAACCTCTTCACAATTAAATCAACTGGGTTTTTGATTGATTGAACGTTTTGGGAACTTGATTATCCAAATATTTTAAAATGTGGATTATGGATAAAATGCTTGTCAGCTGAGACAAGGCTCTGCCATAGAGGGCTTTATTTGAGGAGCAAGCAATCCAAAAGAGAAAAAAAAGATGCAATAAAGATGTATAAAAGGGAGGCAGGCTGTTGCAGATGTCAGGACCCAATTTGCATGAATGGCAAAGGGCTAAATTGCAGGGGATGGGGGAGCTACCCTCCACCCCCTCACTCTGCTTTTCTTGGGTAAACTAAAAGGGAGTTGTGATGCCCATGACTGCCCCTCACTCAGCAGACAGGGATCAGTGGCTAATGAAGGGCTTTGGGTATCCACCAGACATTTCACACTCCCTGCCTTCCTGACAACTCCACCCTGCTCCCCTAAACACTGCAGCAGAAACCGCCGCTGCTCCTCCCTTACATTTTGAATCGAACGGGGCTAATTGGTCTCACAGGTAATCTCGGTTCTTCGCGTCTTTCTTCACAAACAAATTTACAAACCTGTCAGTTTAAAAGTGCAAGCCATGCTTGTGTCTGCCAAGACTTTGTCCTTCTTTCTTACCTTAATTTCATGCAATTGCACTACTCTTGGTGGATGAAACTGTCTGTATCAACACAATTCACTCTATAATTTATAATTGTTACAATAGAAAAACAGCACTGAGGGTACCCAGAGAAGCATACCTAAATTCTAGGGTTTGATGCTGCATTAAATATTAAAGAACAGGTATTTCCCTAAAGTAATTTGGTCTTTGTTGAATTGAAACAAGCATGATCATTAGTAAAACAAGCTGTTTCTGAGCTTGTACTTGCAAAGTTACTAAGTTGCTCTACTTTTGGAATGATCATGTCATGAAAGCTTGGAAATCAAGCAATGAAACAAAGCAAAAGAGAGAGAAAAAAAACCATGCAGATGCATCATCTGGATCTATCAGCCAGTGAAGAAATGGCTTCATAATCCCCGCTAGGAACTATTGCATATCAAAGACTTCTACCTAAACCAGACAAGAGCAGCTGTATGGCATTTTCCTGGTTTAACTGAGCGTGTTTTGTGATTCAGGGCAGCTTCCACTGTTTGAGGGAATGTGCTGTATGATAACAACATCAGCGGTGATTCTTTACACTCAATTACAATTTAAGACCAAACAAACAAACTTACTGTTTTACACTTACAGAGGATGGAAATTTGGATTTATTACAGACACTTGATGGACAGTGCCATCAAAGAAAGAGTTTAAAAGTTGTCTTTTATAGACCTGGGGGGTAGAAAGGGTATATGAATTAAAAGGTTTATAAATCAACAAGTCAACCATCAGATTGTAGCCTCTGCTCAGCAGCCCTCTCATCTGCCAAATGCCATGAAGTTTTTTTTTCTTTTTTTTCCCCTCCCCATTCTCTTTTTTTTTTCACACAAATGTCCTGAAGGCAGGGAACAAAGCGAGCAGAACTGATTACTGCACTGTTGCTCCGCTCCGCCAGTCTAAACTCTGTTTGGTTTCCTAATGAGCTCACTAAAAACCCAATTCATCACCCATAACCCCTTTTCAACCTTCCTTGAAATCCCCCATCATGGGAAGTCAAGGACAGTCCGTTTACAGACTTTGGGCTTGGGTCAAGGGCTGGATGGCAGTGGCCATGACAACAGACTCAACCCCCCCCACCACCACCACCAGTACAGAAACGTGCCCACCACACACTATTCATTTCATTCCAACTAATCCACTACTTTGACTGTCACACTCCATTGATTTTATGCAGCATAAATATATTTGTATGTTGTATTTCAGCATGGTGGGTTGCTTTATAAGTGTTACACCCACCTCCTCTTTCTTTCATGAACACTGTTTTTTTTTCTTTTCTTTTTTTAGTTTTTGCAAAACCAGCGGTGTCCCAGCCTTAGTGGAGGAATGTCCGGCTTGATGGCTGCAGCAGCAGGATTGTCCCGTTCTAGTAAGCTTTCGCACTAGAGATTTCAAAACTAATACCCTTTTGTCCCATCCCTGCCAAGACAGGAATTTGGTGGGAATGCAGTGGGGTGTGGGTGGGGGTTCAAACTAGTGGAATACTGTTGGTCAGCTAAACATGGAGCAAAGGAAAGGAAGAATAAAACAGACAAGATATTGTAGGTATATGCCAGGAAAAGTGGGAAAGGGAATTAAAAAAAAAAAAAAAAAAGAAAAGTGTGTATGTTTGAGGAAGTGTTCAGAATCTGAGAGGTGGAGGAGGAGGACAGGATCGGGGTAAACTCCCACAGTTCCTCATTACATGGAGCTGAAATGATCCTCCTGACACCTGGGCTGTAACCAAGAGATTACAGAATTGATGAATCCTTGGTTTAAAATGCAGCTGTTTTATTCTGCTTTAGTAATTAATTCTTTTTCCGATAGCGTATTGATTAAGCGTAGCCCCTGATAAAGTTCAAACTGAGAGAGATCCCTCCAGGGTTTTGGGTTGGCCTGCTCTTGAGAGTCAATGAAAACTTCCTCCCTTCACCTGCATCTCTCTCCCCCCCCTCTCTCTCTGTCAGTGCAGTTTACCCTCATAAATTAGTCAGATCTATGAAGAGTAAGGATCTCGTTCAGTTGATATCAGCTTTGCCTGCCCTCTCCCTGATATATTTCCATGTTATTTTCAAGCAATCACGCCTACACGACTGCAGAAGTTCTTCTTGTTCCTTTTTTTTTTGACAAGTTCATCCAACACAATTCACCAAAACATTAAATTAAAGACTTTTGGCTCACAGAGATACTATGTGGATGCAATGTCTTCCCCTAACCACTTCCTTCACCCTCCTCCCTCGCTCTCATTCTCGCCCTAGCAGGGAGTTGCAGCATACGGAAGGAGAGCATCTTGTTTCACAAAACTACTGTTTCATTCTTTTTTATTGCAGCGTGACTTCCATACTGCTGTGAATATGTGAACGAGAGTCTGATCAACAGAGGGTAGAGCGGGTCTCGCTGGGAGCCAGCTAACAGAGAAATCAGATACAGCTTTACAACAGAGCCAGCCACTCATGTCTTGTCAAGACCCCTCTCCTGCAGGGACCGCTGTCCTCCTCTGGGCCTTGGCACACATCCACCTCTTCTTAAAGGGTGAAGGAAGGGGGATCTCTTGCTAGACCCTTAAAATGGTGGTTTCATATGGAATTATGGAAATAACGGTACATTTCTGCTATGAAAACCCTAGGTGGAAATATATTCCCACCATCATAGCAGTGGTGGCACACTACATTTATTCAGAATATGAAACATGGACTCTGACATTCCCCTAATTAAAAGTGACAAATAATTGGTGACCCCATGAAGACAGAAGAGTCAGTTAAAAGCCTCTTTCAAGATTAAAGAATAATGAAAGAGTGAATGAATTATGAAGGGAGAGGGGAAGAATTAGAACGTGGAAGCAGCGCTTAATACATTTACTCGGGACTATTTCCTTTTGTTAATGGGACTGCAACGTGCAGAGAGATGGTTTTGACGAGACCAGCATGGACTGTCCGCTCTGCTTCTTAGAGTAAATCCAGCAGGTCATTTCATTAAGGCCCAATTCCATGGCACTAATTTTGATTTTAGGGGTTTGACAGCTGTTGGGATGTGAAAATTGCTACGGTAGGATCAGCGACAGAGGAGCCTATTACTGCTGTGAAAAAATAAAAAAATAAAAATACAAATTGTATGACCATGTTTCAAATTACTATATCACTGCTTTCTGAACCACCATCATTTGTATTTGCTTACACACTTAACTTTCCATTGACTATATCAATTGACAGTCAATTTTAGCAATAAGATGCAACTACACAGAGATAAATAAGTATGTAAATATGATTAAATGCATACTTAAGGCTAGTAGTGTAACCGTGTGAGTGACCAAGGAATATTAACTCCTTTCAATTTATCAAATTACAATATATTCAGCCTTTGATGCACAGTTTTTGGCAAGGCATTGAAGATTTTGGAAACTAAATATAATTTTAGTTAGTTTTTTTTTTTTCTTTTCTGAGGAGAAATTATGAATCCTCTGTCATATAAAAAAGGTTGCTCTGGCAGCGAAATGAACCTGACTCACACTGTTAGCTCTTAATCATCCTGCCTTGCAAGTTAATATGCAGCATTAAGGTCCAGAAGGAAGAAAAAAGCTCTTCTTCTGATGCTATTAATTAGCTGTGCTCTATAGCTCTCAGCTTTTTGAAGCTCTCCATCTCCTTTTGTTTCACCCTCTATTTCTTTCTCTCTTTTTTTTCCTGTGCGTTCTTCTCTATTGACTTTTCAAATTTTCCCTCACATCCACCCCCTGCACTAGTGGTAGCACCAGCGCTTCCACAGTGGTACCCAGCTCAACAATACCCCGAAGCCCACTCTCCGAGACGCTGGCTGGGGAGCCCTGAGAGCTGGGCCGGCCCTACAGCTCCCACCAGCCAACCCACTCTCTCCCCACGAGACCAAAATCAAAGAGAGAGGCCCTTAAAATCTAACCATGGGTATAATGAGGGTGATCCAAAGAACAATAAGCATAAACACCAAAAGAGAAAGGAGGGTAGGAGTACAAAAGAAAGAAAGATAAAAACTACAGGAATGCTGGCCCGAAAGTGTTCTTAAGAAGTGAATAACAGAGAGTGGAGGAAAGAAAAAAAAACAAAAACAAAACATAACGATACTGTGCTGTGGGAGAGGGGGCAAAGGGCCACAGCCAGTGGTGATGGTAGTCGGGGCCACGCATACATCCAACCACATATCTGAACCCGAAACAACAAGGGGGTCTGCCGCATGCCTCTGGAGCCGAAGGGAGCCAAAGGGAGCACGACTAATTTCTGCACAACAATGGGCCTGCATGAGTGCCCACACAATGGCAGGTGCTTTGAATAGCAGCAGGGCCCTTGCAGCAGGGATCTTCTTCTCTCTAACTCAGAGGGCTTGGGCTCTGGCTTGTGTAACCTTTCATTTTCAACCAGGCATCCTTTTGACTCATAAAGGATGAAAATGCTCTCACGGGGGAGATGTGAGGGGGGGGCAAAGGAGTATGAGACAGCCAAGCCTGTGAGGCACAACTCAGACCAAGTCCATCTATGCTTCTGTTACAGGTTAACGTCAGTTTTTGTTTATTTTATTTTATTTTTTTTTGTTTGTTTGTTTTTTGTTGTTGTTGTTTTATTTTTACAGTTTTTTTGTCATTCTTCATCTTCTTAGAACTAATCAACTCTTCTTTCTTTGTTTGCCTTAATATGACTCCACGTTTCTTTTTTTCCCTCTTTCCCCTTTTCTGTGTTATTGACTGTCCATTGTGCTGATCTGTTTCTGTGTTTGTTGTGCTGCTGCCGGGCCGTCCTGTAGGCCATGCAGTGGAAAAGGCAGTTTTCCCCCCACCTTAAGAGCATTCTTTCCGGGGTCAGGAGGTCAGTCTTCACAGATGTCTCCTGCAGACACCCAGTTGTCTAAGGAGTACATCCCTGGGAGTGTTTGTATTAAACAATGCAGCTTTCTCCCACACTTTAAAAAATGTAAGAAAAAAAAATCTTTTATTGTTTCCTACCTTTTTGTTTCATAGATTTATTTTTACATGACACACTGAGTGCAATTTTTCCAAGGTGGGAGTTTTTTGTGATGAGATAATGAAAAGAAAAAAGGTCTGGTTATCACAAGTTAGTGGTGTTTTCTGGCTGCTTTCATTCCTTTAAACACTCCCTGTCTCCATAAGTTTCCTCCAATTGTTCTAAGGGGCCTTAGTCATCCTTGTCTGATGTCAGAGGGAAAGATGCTTTTAAAGTTCTTTCTTTTTTCTCATTATGTGTTGCCAGGAGAGAAAAATGAAAACATGTAGTAAATGTCCTGAAATCCACACTGAAAGATAGATACAAGACCCCCTAAGTAAGCAAGGTCAGAGCAGAACAAAGAGCAACTCTAAATGAACAGAAAGGCAATATTTAAACTAGAGGATCTCTTTGTAGCCTCAATATCAGAAAAAAAAAATGGAGAGAAGAGAATTCCTGAGCCAAGCAGCTTTCAATAAAGTGAAATCATCTTCTGCTTGGTTAGGGGGGAATGCAACACTGGTAACTGGGAAGAGACTGCACAATTGAAAACATACAAATCCCGCCTCACAACATGGAAAAGTGTGTAATTGGAACAACATTTAAAAATATAAGCAGTGAGATATCTTACTCCTTTTCATCTTGCGTTCCCTTGTTCCTTTTTTTCCTCCTTCTTCATTTTACACAGTGCCTTTGCTTCTGCCTCTAAACATCTCTTCTGCAAATTGATAACCCTCTAAATGAATTATGGTAAATGCATAATGAAGGTTTTCTCTGCTTCAGCCCCGCAGCTAGCCAGGATGGAGCATCTCGTTTGGCATGTTTGATTCGTTTTGTTGCGCATTTAGCCCCAGTGTTCCTTAGGAGCGTTCACTGCTTGGGGGATGTAAATAAGAAATTATCCTTGCTGACTAACATGGCTAATACCTCCTCTGGGGTAATCAAAAATTATTAGTCGCTTGCTTCCAATAAACATTAGGGCTCATGGCGCTAACCACTGTCAAATTGCTCACCTCCGCCTGCTCCCCAATAGCCATAAAATGGGTGAACAAAAGTGATCAGGTGTGAAAAAAGCACCCTGGCTACATAGAAACTGAAAGACCGCGGGACTCCTATTATGACTAAAAAAGCAGCCCTTGGCTTTAAGAGTCATTAAAGCATGTACTAGAGTGGGAATCAGACTAGAAAATGAGCTTATCTTGCATAATGCCCTAAAAAGCTTTGCATAAACGTGAAAGATGAACGCGTGAAAATCAGCAGCAGAGAGGGAGAACCCAGCTTGTAACACACTTCCTTTATCCTCCTCCCACTAACTTGGACGGTGGCAGTATGTTAAAGCACTATCTGTAGGGTAGAGCTGCTTTGCTCAATTCCAAATATGCTTCTGTGTGTGAACCCTGGTTTAAATAGGAGAAAACCACACAGCAAGTGAACAAGCTGTAGCTAGCCTCGCTAAGCCACCCTACTCAACTCCATGCTGTTTTTCAGAGGGACCTTTGCTGTGATGTGGGGTTTGGACATCAGTGGGAGGAGAGTTGGGTGGGTGGTGGGGACGGGGGGGTGTTGGATGAGATTAAAGAGCCAAGAGAGGCAGAAGAAAGAAAAGAGAGTAAAAGAGCACAAGGCCCATTGGTCAAACACAAAAGGGAAGAGAGGGAAAGGACATTTGAAGTTAGGGTTGCACTCCAAATGAGCACACCTTTAACGGCCCCATGTAAGCTGGCAGTCAGGGATTTTGGAGTTTCCCTACAGGTGTGCCTTTGACAGACTTGGCCTCCATAACCTTTTGTCTGATCAAGAATGGGGCCCCGAGTTGGGACACCAAAATCAGTGGCATCTTGCCGTCCGTGCATCCCCATTCTGTGTCTGTTACATACACATGCACACACGTGCTTACATAGTCTACAAACACACACACCATGACACTGCCAGACAAGAGAAAAACAAATCTCGTGAGGGCTGGAGCAATTGGATTATCACTTCTTAAGGGTGACTTCTTGGCTGACCCCCTTCAGGCTAGCTTGCTGAAACAAGACAAAAAATTTCCTGTGAAAACACTCTCCCTTTAAAGAACTGAAGCACTGTCATGCTTGTGAAAATGCAGCGGCGGCAGCTTTAATGGACATGGAAATGCCCTTTGGGGCAAGTGCTCAAATCCCTTTTAGCCATATTACATCAGACCCCTGTGCACTCCTCATCATCAACACATGCACTGGTGTAATCAGCAATGGAACATGGGTGTGTAAACACACTGTATAGTGAACTGACACAACAGCACTGCACTCTGGCTTTATTTTTGACCAAAGCCTTTGAGTAAAAAGAAAGGAAAAAGTCACTGTTGTTCAGTGCTGATTACATCCATGCAGCACTGTTTCCTCTGAGCTTTTTGAGTCTGCACAACTCACTCTCAGATAAGCTGGATTTCGTCTCAGAGGTCGACAAAAAGAGAAAAGAAAAAAAAAAAGTCTACCCCTAGCTTTCCCTTAATGGCAAAAAAACAGACATTCTCCTCAGCTGCTGTCAGAATAATATGGGTAATTTTTTCCCTATGTTCTCCAAACATTAGTTTGCACATTAAGCCGACCCAGTTAATGTGCCTTTCCTGCTGTGTAGGACCTAGTTCCTGGCCAAGCTGGGTCAGGCTAGCCAGGTCACACTAAGGGCCTGTTCATGATTATGGACCAGAGGGACCAGACCTCATCTAGCACTGAAGCAAAAAATAAAGAGAGGGGGATGGACCGAAAGAGTGGAGAGGAAACGATAGGAAGAGGAATGAAATCTTGAGCTGCAGTGTGGATGAAAGGGCAAGCGTTGATGGCAATGTACTGGGACGGCGGTGTCACTGGAAGTGGAACTGGCTACAGAGGCAGCCCTCATCCTTTTACATTGCCTTTTCTTCATTGTTTTAAAGCTTTAGCGCACACCGAGAAGAAAGACAGAGACAGGAAAAGGAAGGAGTGCAGAAAGGAGAAATGAAAGAGGGATCTGAGGCTGATGATCATTCCCTTTAATCACCTTTTGGATGATGGCCAGGTAGTCTGCAGCACTGTGGGTGAGAGAGGAGAAGAGTGTGAGGAAGACAGAGAGAGAGGGAGCAAGAAAGGGAAACATGTGCGAAGGAGGAATAAATGTGAAAACAGGAGAGAGAGAGAGGAAGGGTCTTATAGTGAGACACAGAGGACGGTGAGCTGAAGAGCAGAGCCCCTTAAAACAGCTTGAAGTGCAGCAGTGCTTAAGCTAGTGTGCACATATGCCCACACTCCCCTGTCTGTGTGAGTGTGTGTGTGTGTGCAGGAGAAAGTGACAGCCTTTCCCGTAAATGCCCGTGAATGCTGAATCTAGCAAGAATCTGGCGTTAGAGCCGAGGCAGAGAGAGATCCATTTTAAAACTATGTGCATTAACTATACTTTTCCCCATAGATTAAGCACTCCACATGAATAATTTAGCCTCTTTTATGCTAATGGGATCATGAAAGTATCCCCTCCTTACCATGTTTTCTCCCCCTCCGCAGCAACTCCTCTCAGCTTTCAACAATAGCCCTGCCCCTTCCCAACAAACCATCGGACAGACATGCTCCAGTGTTTCCACAGCAAACACCTGACTAACATGAGGCTGACATGTACTGACAAGGCTAAGGTTGTGCACAATAGCTTATTGAGAAACACTAGCATTGTTACCCTCATTAAACTGGTTTGTCTTTAGTTTGCTTCCTGTTAAGTGCACTTCCATTGCTACAACTGAATGAAATTTTGCAAGTTATAGGCTGAATGCACAACTTGATTTAATGTTTATGTGATCTCTTTTGCTCTTGAGTTGATTTTGTAAGAGGCCACTAAGGTAGATTACTCATCTAGCTCTTTCTGATTACTTCACTCTGGCTCATTCTGTTTTCTTTTGAGAAAGGACATGAACATGTCTTGCATATCCTGCTATACTTATTTTTATTTTATTTATTCATTTACTTTCTCTTTTTGTAGGCTCTGCCATCACCAGCTAGAATACACATGCATGAGTTTGCAGCACACACACAACCTTGTTGCTTCTGCATTGTGTTGTGGTGAGGTGGGGGCACTGTGTAAAAATTATCAGTGCTCCAACAGCTGGGAGTGAGAGCCATGAAACAGCAGGGCTTGGGTCTGCTTTATTGTTTATCTGTTGTTTATGGGCTAGTGTTCAGCTTTAATTACCACACTAAATTAAACTCTAACAGGCACTTAGAGGGAAGCAGCTAACACATGCACACGCGTGCCCATGCACACAAACACACACGCACACATACACCATATATTTTACATATACAGACACACCTCACCAATCACTCCAGAGCTCGAGTATATGCAGCCAACATGCAACAAGGCTTCCATCTTGTGTTTAGCAGAGACTGTGGGGCCTTTTTTTCTGTTGTGGCTACATGTTTGTTTCTTTCTGTCTTGACTTGCATTTTTAGAACATTTTCAACCCAAGCATAACTGTTAAAAAGGCAGAGGCAAAGCCAAAGGTCCTCAAAATGCAGGATTCAACAAACCCTGTTCATGCTGGGACACCAAGAGTCATGTCCCCACTAGGAATGACCCCTCTCTCATGAGCTCAACCACAAAGACCTTGCTTAGTGGGGCCCCCAGCCAGGGCCAAGGGGGCTCACCACACTCCCCACACACACAAATACACACACTCAAGCAAAAGTACCACAACACCATCAAGCGCAGCATGCTCCCTCGGAGCTGAACACTCAAACCTTCCCTCTTTTCCCTCCCTTTCCCTCCATCTCTTCCAGTCTCTCTGGGGAGTATGTCTATCCACAGAGCATGGGGATTGTTCAATTGCTGAGAAAAATGTACAAAATGCTTTCTCTTCTCTTCTATTGAGCCTTTTCCATCTATAGTAGAATCATGGAAATGTTCAGAAAGCCCCTTTGCTGGGCACTCAAGATGTCATCGCGGATTTTGTCTTCATGCATAGCTAATAATTACAAGTGAGAACTGGAGCAGGGACACACACACACTCACACTCACACTCACACACTCATTCAAATACAGAATTATATATAAGCACATGCAGCACAAAAGGAACATTAGCTGCCATACAGAGTGTTGGGGAATTATAGTTTATGACTATGTGCATTTTACTTTACTGTGTTTCCTCACATTACTCCATCATAATTTGAGTGCTTAACATATTACAGACACCTGCTTGGAAACGAGTGCTATCTTAAGGCACGCACATTTTTCAAGTTTAACTCCCTGCAACTGATGTCTCTGATGTTTCTGGAGAAGCTTGGAGGCGCTCCAAAGGACTGTTAATCAAAATGATGTGCATGCAGAGCCAGCGAAGTTATTGTATGATACCATCTCCCCTTAACCGCTGATATTTGTTTATCCAGCCAGAACATGGGGAGTCACTTTTAGAGTCAGTAAGTGAGAGGGCAGAATTGGTCCTGAGGGTGAATTCTTTTTCCTTTTTATTTTATTTGTGTGTGTGTGTTGGGGGGGATTCTAAAAAAAAAAACTTAAAAAAAACTTTAAAAAAAAATTTTAGTAACAGATTATGTTTTATGGAAATCTTTTTTTATCATCCGTCAGAACCTTTAATGATAATTTACTTGTTGACAATAAATTTCTCCTGAGAAGGAATAATGGATATTTGCACACTTATTAAATTGTTTTCTGGCACACGTCCAGAGCTCTGCTTAGTAATGAGATGCAAGCAAATAAATTCCGTTGATCGTCTGGGATTCTGGCTGCACATACAGTACTTTTGAAGGAAAAGGTAAGTGGGTGGTACTGAAATGTATTCCTCTGTACATCCTGCAACATCAGCCAAAGGCAAGGAGAAGGGAGAAAAAAAATCTTCAAGAAAATTGGATGTGGTCATTGTAAGGAATGCCTCAATATTTTGGGAAGAAGTGGGCTGGAGTCTTATATTCAACTCAGCAATGCTTCTGGACCAGTTTTTAACGAAATGTTTTTCAAGCCTGAGGCAGACATAAAAACACCTTTCAAGACGGTAGATGGCAGAATAAAAAAAAGTTGTTCTCCTTGGCAGCTGGAACCAAAAAGCACTGTAGGTCTCACACACTCTTTCACTTTCTCCTTCCTCACTCTCGCCCATCTATTCTGTCTTCCTCAATTGATACACATTGTCACCCCTTTTAACAGGGGCCAAGCTGTTAAAGACCCCATTACTGAAGTGAAGCACACATTTCACATTTTCTCTGTGGACTCGAGAGTGCGGACTACAAATTTTATGTTGAAATGTATTGAGATAGGAGGCGAGTTCATGTGTGGAGTGAAGTGGAGTGGAGTGGAGCACGGCAGAGGAGGAGAAGGTGGGGAGGCTGGAGAGGCAAGGCTCTGTCAGAATGGAAGGGCCAGAGTCGGGAGTCAGCGAGCGCTTCAAGCGTTAACGTAATTGCAAGAATGTGAAAAATGAGGCGGCGGGGCTCCCGAGCAAAGCGAAAGGTCAGAGCATGCCTCACACAAAACAACTGGCTGGAGGACGGCCTCATTAGACCATTAAATCAGTTGCCCTTGGTCCCTTTCCCTTTTTCTCTCCTTCTCTTTTATTCTTGCCTGTGCCTACTTATTCACTTTCTCTACTCTTTAAGATCTGAACTTAAATGACTCTTCCTTCGCCCTCTTTTAAATCTTCTGTTTTAAGCTGCTTACTTACTTTTTATTATGGAACATTATGAGCCGCTAGACATTGCATTTAGCATGATTTAGTCTCGGTTTACGTTGGCCCAGTGCATGGTGCTGTACCGTAACTGTGTTTGGCCTGTATTGATCCACTGTTACTGGATACGGTGGGGAAAGGAGTCGATAAGTGCTCTGTGGATTACAGGTCACTTGTACTTATGTGTGTAAGATAATCAATAGGCAGTGCATTCACCCTCCCTCCCCTTTTGGCTGCTCTCTTTATCTACAATGCGAATTGCAATTGGAAAGAGAAATGCAAAAACTCATTTGGGCTTTGTCTCTGCATGCTGTCATACTAGATGTTTGACTTCTCTATCTGTTTTTGTTTGTTTGCCTTTTATGGCTTGCATTGAAAAAAAAAAGGTAGCTTATGCTCTGTGTGACAGTGAGCTCATTCCTTTTTCAGAAAGCACAGATAAACCACTAATAGAGCACTAAAATGGTCTATGCATTGAATGCATTCAAAATGTTAAAGCAAAACAGTGGTCTTTTGAGTCTGAAACATAGCGGATGTAATGAGATGTAGGCGTCTATGGTAAATTTGTTAAAACACCAATCACAATCACTTCTGAAAAAGAATTCTGGACATCAATGAGCGCCATTGCTGAAGTGGTAGTGCGTGAGAGAGCTGGATATAGTTTGACATGTGCAGCTCCATATGGCGCAATAGTTACTCAGCAAGTCCTGCAACTCACGTGTAGACAGATAACAAGTTAGCTTTGATTTTGAAGTATCTTATTTAGTGCAAATGAATCTAAATGGTGGCTAGCATTATTTTAGTGGTATATGAAGGTTACTTTTTAATATATGTATATCTCTATCTCTCTATATATAGATTGAGACATATCTGTGTGTGTACGTAAACTGGAAAATCAGTGTCTGAAAAATTCACTAAGTAAAGTAAGCAAAATGAGGAGTATTGGGATCCATAAGTGTCACATGAATTGAGGTTTGGTGATCATTGTCCGTTTGGTTACAAACAATCTAGCAGGAGCCTATAATCCAACTACTTCTGACAAAGCCAACCACATAGTTGCTGCACCCCCAAATCTGTTGTCAGTAATCAGCAAAAGCTGAAATGGTTCCTTCTTTCCAGAGAGGAAAAGATCACTTAAACACCCGCACCACAGAGGGCACGGTGTATTGATAAATTCGATTGCTTAGTGGCAAAACAATAGCCTTGAGCAGACACAACAATCATGAACTCATGGATAAACTGTGTGTACTCGAGGGTGTTTGTGCATGATGAAATCCTATGAAAAGCTCTGGACATTGCCAGAGGGCACCCACGTACACAGAAAAACACCCAAAAAAACACACACGCTGCCACTGGTGGAAGGAAACTGTTGCTGGATTCAAAACCAGGCCAGGACAGGAAAGCAGAGGTCACGTGCTCAACATGTCCTCCTTTAGTTCAAGCAGCAGATGTAAATTTTAAGCAAGCATGTAAATGTTTGGTCTCATAGCAAAACTTATGATTTTCACAATTTACATGTCAGAAAAGATACTCACCATGACAAGAAAAACAAAACAAAACAAAACAAAACAAAAAAAAACAAGGCAGCTAGCTGTAGCCAAAGCACAGCCTAATGATTTTAAATACATTTACGCGTAGAGGCATTATTCAATTTTGGCAGGTCGAGTGCATGACAATACAAGACTGTGAGACATAATTATGGGCTGTTGTGCGGGCAAAGTTAATATGGTTTAAATCCAAGCGAGAACTGGCAGAAATAAACTATTAATCATCAGCTTTTGTTCAGCTCTCTAAATAGCAACGTGTTGGAAAGCCTTTTACAAGGTTGTTGTATTACAGTAGTTGTTGCTTGCGTGTTATTTTTAGCCGTGACTGTGTTTACATGGACACCAGTCAAAAAACAGGATAATCCAAAAGGAAGGTCTGGTGTGTGGAGAGAGATCTGTTCACTATAGATTCCACAAAATACATAATCATGTAGACTCATTATAAAATAAATACGTACGTGTATATATATATATAGATATATATATAGATATATATACACACATGTATGTATATATATGTGTATTAAGTTAGTACTTGAGTACTTGAGTGCACGTTGGCACTTATGCATACCTATGTGTAAGTGTTCATGCATGTGCATGTCCATTTCTGCACTGGCTCACCTTGTTCACTACTGTTGTCACCGCTCTGTGAAGCGTGTCCCCCGCTTGAGGGCCCCGGTGTGCCGGCTGAGTGTGTGGAAGTGGCGTCATCGTGGTCTCTCCAGGAAGCTGGGTTCTGAGGTTTAAGAAGGGAGAAAGCGAGCGTGGGATCCATCCATCCATCCGTACGTGCATCCAACCGCATTCCCAGTCCAAGCCACAGACCGGGAGCAGAGAGAGAAGAGAGAGGAGTTGTAGAAGGCAGAGAAGAAATAGTAAAAGCCCACATGAGTATGCTGGAAACATGAGAGTGACAACTGTAAGGATCTACAGGCACTCTGAGAGTCCTGTTGACATCCTCCTGGCAAGGCAAAAAGCCCCACTGCTTAGTTCCAAGCTAGCAGAAAATCAAAGAAGCTACAATAATCGTAAATGAATAGAAAGAAAATGATGCTCTAATGCAGCTGACTATAAGTCAAAACACAGTAATCAAAGTGTTTCATTAATGGATGAAAGCAAAAGGCAGCACGGTTAATGTGGCAGTTGATTTTGAGAGCTGCATGTACAGCACTTGTGAGTAATTGTCTAAACACATATGGTAGAGCCCAGTGGAGTTCATTTATACCATAGCCAATTGAGACTTCCGTGTCAAGTTAGAAATATAGAGGTAAGAAGTCTAAACACACCACAGCTGCCATTAATCATTACCACTGTCAGAAATGAAAATAAGATATGACAGTGATTCTCCTGCTAATCTGCCAAAAATGTGTACACGCCCCCGCTGACATACACACACGCCCACAGAGGCTTGCAGAAATAAACTTACGCACACATGCTAATGACATAATACAGCAAAAAGTATAAACACGCATGCATGCACGCTCACTTTTATATAAACAAAGGCATTCTGAAAAAGAATGTAAAATCTCCTCTGGATTGCTTGAAAGACGTATCCACAAACAAATCCGTAGCTTTTGAGGCAACTTTGTTTTCTCCTGTCCTTCTTCCTGTCTATTTTTGCCCCTCGTCTTCCTCTCTTTTCTTGGTCATTCCCAGTGCCCTGTCAGTGCACACGGGGAAACAGGATTTTCTACTGTACAGGAAGAGCTTTATCAGTGCCACATGAAGGCAGGCTAGAGGTGGAATTTCCTCTGCCATTGAAGCAATAGAGGGACAGACTGATCACGTCATTCACTACACTTGTGCCCACAGGCTCAGTCAAACACACACAGACTTGATAGGTCACGCAACCCTAGCTAGTCCTTCCCAATTTAACATGTCACCTGAGCCTGATGACAAAATGTTGGCAAATGTGAGTCTAGTGTTGTCTGGGGCCCGTGAAAAAAAGCGGTCCCTTGAGCAGAACCCAAGTCAAACAAACACAGGCCTGCACCAAGGCTTCCCACAAACCTCAACCCACTTCTCAGTTCCCCCCATGTGCTTTTTTTTTTTTTCCTTAAACACACATAAACACATTTACGTACATACAAAAGCGGAGTGGAAATGTACACACCACAATGCATTTCAAGGAATAGCCCATTTTTACCATTTTGTCCAACTTGAGTTCCTGATTAACTTATTTTTTTCTCTCATTTCCCACCACAGAACAGCCTCGCTGCCAGCCTGCTTTGGTGTCCCTGTCAGAGTAAGCTGTACTGGAGGAGGACAGACAGGATAGAGCCTGGAGACTGATGGAAGTTCGCAGGGAAATCAGGGCTATAGGACAATCCGCTGCGGAGCTCCCTTGGGCTCACGGTCCTGATGTGCTGCTGCGGAGGCGAGGCTGCTGCTCCCGCCTATGAGCGAGGCCCTTTTATCTGCTACGTTTTGGGGGGAAGGCCGGCTGTTTTTTCCGAAACAGCTCGGAGCTTAAAAACAGCAGACAGAAACACACAAGACCCTTCAGACCCTGCACTCCACTCGAGGCCCTCTCAGAGTCAGCTGTTTGCCGGATGGCAATCAGATAAAGAGCTCGGAGAATTGCTCAAAAGAGGGGTAAGAAGACAGGGTGAACAACAGTCCAGTGCGTGGGTTGTTGCAATCCAGAGTGAGAAAAGTGTCCCCGCTCTGAAGGGGATGGTTGATTGTGATGTGTTCAACACATGGGAACTAGGTCTGTTGTTACAGTAATTTTCTTTTATTCTCAACACAACGTAGGCTGAGTAAAATCACTAATGTGGGAAAAGCCCATCAATCCCCTTGTCTTCATCATTTGGGGAAGGGAAGAAAGAGAGGTAAAAATCCCAGACTCGCAGAGTGCATTATGTATTCAAGCAGAGCTGGGCTATGTACTCTCCGAACGAGCTGTTGTTGTTCTAAGAGAAGAAAATGACTGGCTTCTATACTTCCTCACAATGAGACACCCACTGCCAGCGAGGCACAAGACAGACCTGAAAAACTGTGCTCGCTGCTCTCACGCATGGTTCTATCTCGCCAACTGCAGGCCACAGCACGGTTTTAATGCAACAGCAGAATCGATAGGACTTAATTTAGCTATCATTGCAGAGTAATGTGTCATTTTTAATGGCGCTGGCACTAAATTAAATTCAAAGACACCTCAGCTAATGGCGTGAAAGGGAATGATATTCTGCTGTGATTTGCTATCCAGTGGATTTAATGTACATGTATGCTGGGATATAGAGATTTGTTAGTTTGGCTCTTAAAGAGGATAGAAAGGACTGCAGCACTCGACAGGACCTGACGATAACAGAAATAACAATAATATAACCGAGGATAGAAGGACCAGAGCACCCACTTCTCTTTCAATATCTGAACGTCACAGTTTGTTCATGACCTTGTCTGCAAAACAAGACAACAAATATCAAAACAACAGCATTAACTTTCCACACTACACAAGGCGACAAAAGCAACAGCCTTTCCTCGCCATGAATAATTTAGAGACCCTCTTTGAGCTATGGCGGTGCATCATCAGACACTGTGCAACACAAACACACGCAACCATTTTGTCACAACCCCCGTGGGTCTGATAAAGTTCAAACAAGTTGTAAAAAAAAAAAAAGAAAATTATTGTGTCACCCAAACAGTCTTCTTCAACCTACACAAGGACTCATGGAAGAAAAATAAAGGATAAAAGTCCTCTAACCCATGTGACTATTCCCTGAAGCTGGGCATAATTAGGAGTCAAACATGGTTCACTCCATGCTCTTCACTAATTGTGTTAAAGAGCAGTGTTACCAGGAGCAAGAAGAGGAGGAGGAGACTGCTTGCAAGCAAATACACATATATGTGCAGGCGGGAACACGCACACTAACATACACAATAGGACCAGATAGAGAGGAAGATACAAAAGAGGCACGGTCTCTAGGGGCAGCCTTTTCTATTTGCTGGGGTTAGCAACTAGCGCCTGATAATACAAGTTGTAATTAATATAAAAGCAGGAGACAATATGAGGAGGAAGGCTTGCAGTGCATCCAGGCCACAGGAGAGCAGGAGAATGCTGCTGTCTCTTTTGCTCCTGTCCCCTGTTTCTCATTTACAAACACCTGCCTTGTGCAATCTCACCTCCCTCATTGCACTCTGCCTACATCCCTAGGAATTTCAAATAAAATTGATTTAGCAGCATCATTGAATTTCCCTCGAATTCCCTTGAAACCTGGAGGGAAGCAAACAAATCTGTCTGCGTAGCATCAGCAGCTTGAGGTAGGCTGAGAATGACTAACCTTGTGAGCGCGAGTGTGTTTGTGTTGCACTGCCGCCGTGACGAGCAGCTACAGGGATCCTGTTCTGAACATGCACAGATTCGCTGACACGCCAGAAACACACGGGACTGTAAATCATGAGGTGAGCTGACTTTTCAAGACACATCTTGCCGCATAGCATAAACAGAGAAGTAGTAAGACTCCGCACACATTTTTTTGTCGGGGAAAGCTCGTAATTATATGCAGCCACTTTAGGAAAGTGAAGGTGCACTTTTTTATTGAACACCTGAGTATTTACAACACCCTCAATTATCCAGAATATAAAGACTCCTTAATTTAGCAGCTGATGATTCACCACCGCATGTTTTAGCAGACAGGAGGGAATAAAACTGATTGTAGTGATGCCTGAAAACTTATTCTAAGGTGCTACATCATGTTTGCAAACACTTTACATCTAAAGAAAGAAGAGATTTTAAAATATTGTGAATGCTATGATGATTCATGGGTTTAGCATGCATCCAAATGTCATTACCAACAAATGAAATGGCATATAAATGTCAGATGGATATGTCTGCATTTGTTTATTCCTTGTAACAAATTACTCTCAAGTATAGGTTTTCAGATTTGTATGTAAATTTATGTCTGTGGAATAGTTAACTGTATATCTTGTGTTTCAATCCAAGTAAACATCCGAGTACCTCGTGATCCTAAAATGACTGCTGAGAAACTGCTCGTTGGATTCATTTAACAGCGTAAAGTAAAGGGAATGTGGGAGAAGCAACAAGTGAGCATAGCTTCTCTTCATCCCTTGTAGCGATGATTAGACTTGCCTGCCAACGGGGCCCTGCCTCTGAACGCTAATCAAATAGGAAATGTAAGGCCAGACATGCCAACATCACAAAACAATCATGTGGAACAGACAGAGCGTCCCAAGTCAACAATGCACTGTTTTCATGAGGTCCAAACGTTGCCGTTCCCCTGAGGAGAACAAAGCAAGTAGAATCAGAGAACCTCAAAAACTGAAAAATTCCACGGTTCAGTAGGCCAGCTCGGCCCGAGGGCTCTCTGTCCTCTGGCTGAGGGCTGCTCTGCGTGTAGTGACAGAAATAGGACGGGAAATTACTGAGCACCTATCTCTGCTGATAGACAGTAAAGCACTGCGTAGCCCCAAGACGATCTATTGCATTTACTCGACCGAACCTGTGGCGTCACTGTGTCTAACCGTGTACCCGGTACCCCACCCCGAACCAGCTCCGGAGAAACTGAAAGGGCTTGCTTCCCTTTTTCTCCCTCTCTAGTCATGCAGAGCCATGCAGAGTCAAGATAAGCTGCGACATAGCTATGGGAACTAGTGTAACTCCCCGAGGAAAGCTCAACAAAATGAAGCACTAGGACCTAAAATCCTGCTGAATTTCTATATAACAAATCTGTAACTACACAAAAATGCAAAGGCGGTGTCAGCAATATAATACGATCGGATGAAATAAATGAAAAAAACCTTCACTAATAGGTACGATTGCCTGAAGAAGCAGCACAATGGCACAAGCAGACACAAAGGCTGATTCATTAGAACAGATAATACCCAGACACTGTTAATTGTATTTGTCTCCCTAATTGGATGTAGCACAGAAGAGAAAGAAATTTTATTCATTAATTAAAAGACAAGAGAGCAAACGGTTGACAACTGCACACACCAGCCACCTACAAAACTACACAGCTCAGTGTGTGTGTGTGTGTTTTCCCTATCACTCTTTGTGTGTAATCCAACATACTTTTTCCCTCTATTTAAATAGGATGGAGTCGATGTGAGGAGGGGCGATGAGTTAGGAAACCTTGGGTGGGCTACATGGTTGAGATAGTCAACGCCAGCGAATGAGGGAAATCAACAGTGTCAGCAAGGCCTCATCCTGCTCTCACTATACCATAATCCAATCATCACCAAGACAGTGCTGCATTCAAGTGTAAATAAAACCGCGCTTATTATTCTCTACTGTCAGGTACGAGAAGGGGAGAGGAGGGAAAGAGAAGGAGGCAGAAAAGGAAGGAGACATACATAAAAACGCACTCGACGGGCTGCCTCCTTTTCAGTGAAGAGCCTCATCATCTCCAGAAAAACCAACTTTCTCCAAATGAGATGTAGCCCAGGGCTATATATTAAAAATGCATATCAAAGCAAAGAAAAATGGATATGAGAGATTCTAACTAAATAAATTAGCATATCTAACTATCAAAACGCCTTCCTCTCCTCAATGAGACAAGGACAGAAATGAATAATAAAACACAGTCAAATACAAGTGAATAAATAAAATTACAAGAAAAAAGACGGCAAGGAAGGAAATCATTTCCGCCCAGAAGCAGTTTTGCAAGAATTATTATTATTATTATTGTTATTTTGTAGCAGATTTTTTTTTTAATTATCCAAATTAGCACTAATTTATTCACTAAACTTTACAAACTCACCTTCCACAAGCTGTTCAAACTTAAAGATCACGGAGAACATGCATGCACTCACACATTGTACTTATTCATTTTTGACACATGACCATTAATCGTGAGTGTGCCTCCATAAGATGTGGTCATTATTAGAATCCCCCAGACAAAAGCAAACAATGGAAAAACGCTTTTCTTTTTTCTTTTTCTCTCTCTTTCTCTCTTTTTTTATAGATATTCAGACCAGAAAGTATATAAAGAAAAATAAAAGTTCAATGGGACCACATAAGTGAAATAAATCCCTCAAACCTTAAATGCCTAATGAGGTGGTCAGTCCAAACGACTCCAAGACAAATAGCCTGCCATGCAAACTGCTTTGTTTATTGCTGATCCTTATTTGCTTTATTGGCATATTTAATTTTCTAATTATCAAAATATCTCTTACAAGTGGAGCGATGACAAAGCTGGTGTTTGAGCATTGGAGGCTGCATCAGAAATTGGCTTGAGTATCACCCATCTGCCATGAAACTAAACAGGCCAGTTTATCTAATCTCTGCAATATAAACAACAGCATGCCTCATTTCTACACTTACGGTGGAGGATCACGGTGTTGCTGTTTTTCTTTTTTCTTTCTTTTTTTTTAATACTGTTTCTAAAAACAACAACACCAACAACACAGGGATCTTCGGTCTAACTAAAAGTCAGTTTCACCTGGCTCAGCGCGGCGGGCATTCACAGAGGATCACTGCTATTAGGCCTTTGGCCAGACTCAACAGATGTAGCGCAGAGACTTTGCATAACACTTAAATCTGCTTTAATTCCTAATAGGCTTGGCCTTGTGCTGCACTATTAACTAGTCACTTTGTTACACTAGCCTCTCATTTTTACTCCCACCAAAACATTAGCTTTATCACAACCAAGCAAGACGCAGTAATTCACAAAAATCAACTCACTATGCTGTCAGGTCAATCCATAACGCAGAGGGAGGGGGTGTTGGAGTATGGTGGGAGGGGGGGTTTACGCCAAAAAAAAAAAAAATACACGATTTAAACTAGAGAATCGATCGTCAAATTTAAAGCTACTGTACTTCAGGTGCATATAATTGAATTCAGCGTTATGGAGCCTCTGGCCATAAAACGGGGGGAGCAGAGGAGAACTGCAGAGCAAACCACACGGCAATCAATACGAAACAATTAAACACATTAACATCAACAGCGATGGAAGGCCTCCAGATGAAACCATCATATGCCTATTGAACTTGACATTGATGGTAAGCTCTGAGATCTCATTCACTAGGCTACCACTTTCTCCACCTCAACAGACAAAATCCACAGCATTACGCACAGGCCACAATCAACACCCACGGTCCCAGATATAAAGCCCCTTTCTTTTTTAGATATTGGCCTAAAGCTAAAGCTTACATCGCTGATACCATGCCTTAACGTAAAACCTGCGTAACAGATAATTGCCTGACTTTTTTTTTCTTCTTTTTTTTTTCAACGCTCCATAATTCGGGCCAGCGATTTACGCACGAGCAAGCGCAGCGTCTAATGCGCACACATCCACTCCCACTCAAACCTCGAGCACGGATGCATTATGCACACATGACTGCTCCTAATCAAAAGACTAAAACAATAACTCAGTCTATTGTATCACATCTAGCTTTTGACCTTAGAACATCGATCGGCAGATTTTCCTTGCAGAACAGAGCATGCTCTATTTACTGGCGGCACAGCGGGGTCACACACTGAACAAACGCCCCAAGCAGCCCCAAAGTTGCTTTCATGGGAAACACGGGGAACATCAAACGAGCTGATT
Organism: Arrhamphus sclerolepis; assembly: GCA_037176975.1. NCBI lineage: Eukaryota > Metazoa > Chordata > Actinopteri > Beloniformes > Hemiramphidae > Arrhamphus > Arrhamphus sclerolepis. The sequence goes on along the minus strand of JBAMYA010000015.1, from coordinate 4,522,350 downwards.
ATTTTTTAGAAAATAACTGATTAATTTTAAAAAATCGCGTAAAAATCTAAAAATAAAAATAGAAATCACACAGTATGATCGTAATAAAGGTCGTACTACTCACGTGATCTGCAAGATTAGTCGACGATCCGGAAAGTTCTTCGTGATCTGACTTTGAGCTGCCATCCCGTTCGTCAATAACTAGATCTATTGGCATTTTTCCTTTCAAACAGCTGATGTACCGGTGGCAAAAATTATCGCACAGCTCGTGCACCTATGGAAGGAAAACAAAAAAAAAAGGGGGGGGGGGTGTAGATGAATAAATAAATAAAAACACACCTTCTTCAGGATGGGGAAACGCTCCAGTCAGTCCAAGAATAACTCCAATTAAGGGGGCATTATCGGCGGCGAGGAAACAATAGTGAAATTGTTGCAGAGCTTATTATTCTCCTGAGACCGGAGCAACAAGTCAAACGACCAAAAAAACAAACAGCATGCCGTAAGATGGCGAGACAATGAAACCATAGATGCGGATCAATAGCAGCGTCCAGCGTGGGCACACAATCCCTGGTATATTTTATCAATGGTTGGTCAAACTGCATCAGTGATTGGCTTAATAAAGGAACCCATATTATAAAAAAATAAAAATTACTTTTCTATTCTTTCCATGTTTGATGGCATACTTGTCACAGGTCATAATAATAATAATAATAATAATAATAATAATAATAATAATAATAATAATAATAATAATAATAATAATAATAATA
>JBAMYA010000015.1:4507254-4521501 GCA_037176975.1 Arrhamphus sclerolepis | reverse complement strand
CGCTGGAGCATCGTCACCGGAACACTGCCATTAGTCCGCTGAGCAGGGCCGCACAGGAACCGGAGCCAATCACAAAGTAGCAATAACCATCCCTGGATTTGCATAAAAGCAGAGAGGCCCCGGGGGCCGTAACACTCCCTAAAAACTAGTGCCACAGTGAAAGCTGGTGTAAGCTAGCTAGGGAAATAGCCATGGTCCTGAAAACCCTTGACAAGGATTCTTCCAACTGATTCCCATTCTTCTTCCTGCCACTTTGGGGAAAGTAATAGAACTCTCATGTCTTGCCCTTCAGCAGCACAGTTCAAAAACTCTGTCCAGAAAGCATAATAGACATCTCAAAAGACTCCTTCTGCATCTGCTCCTATTTCATTGATGAAACTGAATTTTCAAGGGCAGGTGAGCAAGTTGGGGTCTTTGAACTGTGCTATTAGTTCATCCATAAGCTTTGTTCTGTGAAGTTTAATGTTGACATTAACAATGTCACATCCTGACAGCTCAGTGTTAATGCGTGCTTCACTATATGAGTAATTTGCACTCGGTGTCTGAAGCACCTAGCTGGATACTGGCTGCTCATTGACATCAGATGTAGATGGCACAGTTTTAGTTGTGTTGGTTGCCCAGGTTAAGGGCAGATGAAGACATATGAATAATCACAGATTCCCCTTCATCACTTGATAAAATGGGTCATCCATGCCAAAGGTTCATTGGTGTAGGGACCAATCATGACCTCAGAGGAGTCAGATGAGTATGGGAAACTCTTGTCATCTTCTGGTTCATTGTTCTCCAGGTCTTCATCCGAATATTGATGATTTCTGTGATTGTTGATTCCTTCCTTTCCTTTGTGCATAGATAAAATCTTAACATACCCATTCTAAACAAGGAATACAGTCTCAGTACAGCAATCTAAAATATCAAAAGAGAAATCCTCCAGTCTAGTATAGCTCCTTTGCAACACTTAAAACATCAGCTTTTGTTGCATCTTTGGGAAAATCAACTCTCCTTGTTCCTCCTCCATTTTTCTTGCGTTGCTGCTTTCCCTCACGTATCCATCCTAACTCAACCTTTCTGGTCTTTCTCACCACCAACTTGTTATTGCTCATATATGCCTTTGGATGCATTTGGGTTTCATCAGGTTCTTCTTGGTCAGGGTCCTCTGGTACTTTGTCAATTCCCATCTTTCTTCTGAGTTTTTGAAGCAATGTCTGCCGCTGTGCAGAGGCCAACAAGAAACTGTCATGGTCAGCCTTCTCTAAGTCGCAGGCTCTCTGGAGCAAGACTTCAAGGTCAACTCCTGCTGCACTTGTATCGGAGTAACATTTGACCATTAGTATCTGTACTTTGACTTAAGTACTGAAGTTGAGTACTTTGTCCGCCTCTGTCCACGATTAATGATCATCAGCTCTGATAGTGACCTGATCAGGTTTTGGTTTTACACATACTGATGCTTATTGGTAGCTGACATGATTACAGATGACTACATGATGACATGGAGCTGATGTAAACCGTTTTCATTTGCTCGTTTGTGAAGGCTAATTGCAACGTTGTAAAGCTCTGTACTGATTGCTTGGTGTTCACACAATAAAATGTAAATAAACATAACTCTAGTAGCTTAACCTGTCACTGTGTGTGAAAAAAGTAAATGCTATGAATATGTTGGACTTACAAGAATGCAATCAGTGTATTTCAGTTAAAAGTAACTCTCTATCCCTGCTATTAGACTGTAGGTCCATTAAGTAACATAGAACTGTGAATGCTGTCAATGCTGAATTCATGCAGTGCTTCTCAAGTATTACTTACTCTGTCTCTCTTCAGTGTGGAAATATGTTCCTCCGACATATTTCTACTTTTTAAGAGGGTAAACAGAAGGTAACATCTCCATGTTCTTCAGGATTAGAATCAATGACAAGGTGACGTTTTACTGTAACACCTTATCACGTTATAATGAGATAACCTTTCTCATTGAAAGAATATAATGATAATAATAATAATAATAATAATAATAATAATAATAATAATAATAATAATAATAATAATTTAAAAACGTACCTTTTCTAATTCCAAGAGGTGAAACCGTAATACTTGTATGGCTTGTATCATCTAAAAGAAAGAGAAAAATTAAAGCACAATTAACATGACCTAAATGACAGGGTTCATTTCTTCACTCCTGTTCATCTTTGTAAGGAAAATAGAAACCGCCATGCTCTACAAAGCGGAACCACATTTTTAGGCTTTAAAAGAAAAGTTGCATTTCGCAGTTTAATAAGTAAACGCTGCTCAGCTGTGTCTGACATCAGGAGACTGAACAATGACAGCAGAGACAAATGTGTTCAGCCTGCTTCTCTTCAGCACAGATCTGAGACCGGTGAGGAATTTAAGTCCTACATATATATATATATATATATATATTTCTTCTTCTTCTTCTGAGAGTTACGAGTATCGGCAGAGACAAACAGAGAGGTGCGCTTACCAAATTGTCCAACTCTGGATTTGATGAGAATAAAGGTTTTTCTGCTCGGACCTAAAATAATACACCAAATGTCAAAGTTAGTTTAGCATGACATGAAAGGAATGTATCTATTTTTTCCCCTGATTGTAATCTGATAATACAACCTCATATATTTCATAAATTAATAGTGGAAACTCTGCAGCGAATAGGCACATAATAAAGATTTTTTTCATACTAATTATTTATATTATTGCAGACAACAGCGTGCAATAACGCAGCCATAACATCTAATGTGCTTATTTTTCATTTGTGCAAAAGTGACCTGTTTGGCAAAGACTGCAATGTCCTCATTGAAGGAGTCTGAAGAGCAGACGTCGCCGCCTGCTACGCCGGGCTCCCTCGGAGTACACGTCGCCAACTCGCACTTCTCAAAAACCAGGGCGAGCAGCGGGAATAAAGGGTGACTGCAAGAGGGGAAACACAGCCTGAGTACAAGCAGCCCACCGGCTCCACAAAAGCCCACTGCAAAAAGATGTCCAACCTGCACATATAGCCGAAAACTCTTTACTTTTCTCTTTGCAGCTAAAAAAAAGGAGAAATAACAAAGGGAATTACACAGTTTGGATTATTATTCTCTTTGCTGTTGAGTTTTTCTTTCCTTTTTTATGCACTTGTCCTTTAGTTGAGCAGTGCTTTAAAGATATGGCGCACAAATTAAAACAATCTTGCTGCAAATTATTGCATTTGGGGGCTGCTTTGAGTAAAAGGTGATTTACGCATGTGAACTCTTTTGGTGCTGATCTTGATAGAAAAAAAGGAGAGAGAGAGAGACTTTTAGTCTCAATGTGATATCCATCGACATTTGGACACTGACATTTCTTGTAGTGCAGAGAAGGGGGGGACAACAACTGAGAAGTCAACAAAACTTAAACTAAGTCTGTTCAAGGACGTCACTTGTATTTTTTTTTAAAATATTTCCTATATATTATTTAATTTTTCCAGCTGAGGAGGAGATTAATGTTTCTTTTATAAGCGGTCTTCAGCTTTAACTAACGACAGTAATATGAAAAAAAAAGTTTTAGTTTCCAGTCCGCCAGGATCACGAGACAATCCGGTTATATTTTTAATTAATTTCAGAAAGAAAAAATCTTTAACGTGCTATAATTTCACGAGAAGCATTTGAAGCCTCTTTTTTTCGTTTTGAGTTGTAGCAGAGAGAGTAAAGTCTGTTTTCATTAAAAAAATGCGAGTAAAGAGAGATAAAGTGGATTTACTTCACACTACAGCCCAGATTATATGCGTGGATTATACCACTTTCTGTGTACGTATTAGTGAGCAATAGCTGTAATTTACTTTTGACCTCAACCCAGAACAACATGCAAGCTTTTTCAGTGTTTGAAATCGGTCTAATAAAAGTGGACTTACGGTGCGTTGAAACGCAACCTGTGTATGTGTGTGTGAGAGAGTGTGTGTGAGAGAGGGGGGAGTGTGTGTGTTCCTGCAAACTATTTCTGAATACATTACAAGCAAAAACAAAAGCGTTTAAAATTGTTGTTTTTCCACAAACAAGTAATTGCTTGCAGTGATATTAAAGCGAGTTTGTTATAATGTTGTCAAACTGGAATAGTTTTTAATGTTGTAGTTTCTGTGACTTTCTGTTGGGGCTACTGAGCTCCCATATTATTTTACAAGCTCAAGGCTCACACTCTTATTTACAGCAGGATTCACGATGCCTTGTACAATGAGTGTAAAATTACACATCAACAAAACTCTCCTAACCAATAATAGAGACCCAAATTGCGGTCGAAATAAAACAATAACGCAATTTAAATTGAGCGTTGGGAGAGAACAAAACTTCCAGAACAAACAAACAAAAAAAGAGCTGCAAACTTGGGGGAACAACTATCTGTTGTTAGGTTCATGCAAACCTTACCCATAAATTTGATCTTTATCCCTCTTTAAAACGTCGTTGACAGCGGAGCCCATGCTCGTGGGCATAACGTTTGGATGGGGAGCGTGGGCTCCGTAGTGCTGGCTGGCGTGCAGCGGCGGTCCGTGGTTCAGGTGGTGGACCTGGGGAAGCGGCCGGGGAGCGTGCGGGTCCCCGTACATCGACGTCGGGACTCCGTCCATCCCACCGTAATGGGCCAGCTCATCGTACTGGGAATAAAATTAGAGCAAAAAAAGTGAGCGTACTTCCCGGTAACTTTTTGTTTTTATTTTATTTTATTTTTAAAGAAACTATATATCTACATGAAAAGTACAAAAAAAAAAGCATGCCGTCTCTTTGTGAATACACGGAAAGGACAAACAAAATAAGCTGCTGGGCTGTGAGAACACGCTGCAGCCAGGACACCAAAGTGTCACAAATAAGATCTTCTACTCAGTTTGACATTACCAGAAACATTAAAACTTAGGTGCTCCTCTCTGCACGCAGAGTGTGGTGGCTGGGGGGAAAAAAGAGTGGAAAATAGTTTGGAGTCTCCCGTGAAAGTGCTCCACGACTGTGCTGGAGGGTTGTCGGTAAAAGCAGAGGCTGTCACTTCGGTTGAGGAGAGTGAGAGCGCAGCAAAAACGTCAAATATAGTGGCTTTGATATGAATACTTTGTAAATTTGCCAGCACCCGACAAAGAGGGCAGCGATACGACGGGCTCCCTACATTGGATTTGAACAGGTAAGTGGAGGAGATTTAAAACCTACCCTTTGCGCCATCGGGCTGCGCTCCAATAAACTCCTGAATCTGTCCGTATATTTAATATCCCAGTCCCGGTTAGAAAGTGATTTGGTGGCAAGATTCCTTTTCAACCAACTTTGCGAATTGTCCTATTCGCCAGTGTGGTTCAGTTGAAATCGTAGCATTGGGGAGTTTTGGGGGTTTTTTTAAGCAGTTTTTCTTGTTTTCCTTCTTTCCTCGAAAAAAAAAGAAAAAAAATGCGCCAAAGTGAAGGTTACAATCGGCCCATCAACAACCTGCATGTAACTAAACTGTCGTGTCTCATGGCTTTTTGCCACTCCAGCTGTCAATCAAAGCCAGAGGTTGTCAAGGTAATGAATGAATGACGGTTCGTGATGATGTTCAAGAGAAGGACGAATCTTTTTAGTCCGTTTTCATTCCGCAAGTTCGCGTCTCCTTCAGTGCCTCCAGATCGCTATCTTGTTTTATTATCACTGTAGACAAAAAAGAAGAAGAAGAAAAAAAGCAGTAGAAATTAAGAGATTGCGATTAGGGTCTCTCCTTTCTTCCCCCTGTAGGTATTTCGTCTATCTGGCGAGACTGAGATGAGTGAGTGTCAGCGAGTGTTGGCAGGTTGGCTGCTAGCTTGCTTATAGAAACAGAGTCAGTTCGCAGCGCTGAGCGGTGGGCGAATGAAATGACGGATCCCGGAAGTAGTGGTGGCCATAGCCAGTCCTACGGCAGCTCCACAGAAGAGAGAGGATAGACCAAATCTTGTGATATGCAGAGTGTATGCGAGGCGCAGGGACGGCTTCAACTCCACTCTGGGGGTAAAAAATCTAAAGCAACGCAGCTCCAACTCCCACCCAATTCCTTTCTCTCGGAGAAGAAGACCTAAAGCAAAACAGAAGAGGGTGAATTAGAGAGGCTGCAACTCCTGCGAGCCGATATAAGCACAACACCAACTGAACTTAAGCACATGAAATAGAATTTACGGAATAAGACGGTGCGCGTCCAACTTTTACGCACACGAAAATGGAACAAAAATGCGCATATTAGCAAGATATTTCAACTTTAATCCACACATATAGTCAGAGAAGCAACCAGTTTGAAACCATATTCAGTTCAAATTACTAGAATATCACACGAATGCAGAGTTTTATACATAGCGCTTACTTGTTTTCTGTTTTTTGTTTATAAATTGGCGTGCATATCAAAGTAATACCTCCTTAATCTCAGAGCTAATTATTGCTCTGATCTTTATTATTTTTAAATAAAAATAAATTAAATGGTACGCAGCACCCCTCTAAGACCAAAATGAACTTTTCCAAGAGGAAAAAAAAGGCTTTTTGTGGAGAAAGTAATTTTGCATGTTTCTTTCGTCCAATCCCCTCTCTTGATAGAAGCTCGTGCCTTACCTCAGAGTAGTCAATTACCAAAGCTCCTCTAGATCATCAATCATATGAGGAGATTGAAGTTTAGAGGAGGAGCAACGCTCCGGTCATCGATTGCAGTGAAGCCCTTTTTGGAGTCTGAGCACTTTTACGCACAAAACAGAAGCAGGCCATCTATCCCCTTTAATATTTTGCTCCATCAGGGCTAATATGCCATCATGGCCGTATTGATAGGTTCTCACATAAAGGCTCCATTTGTTGCTCCGTGACATTTTTGATGGTGGGAATTAATTATTCACAGGTTAGGATTAAGGTAGACACACGCTCGGGGAGATGGGCTGGCTACCGTTTGGAGGGTCAATAAACTCTCCCAATAAACAAAATACTAAGCAGCCTTCCTCAGGGTCGATTGTAGACATGAGTCAGATTTTTTTTCTTCTTCTTTTAAAGGGAAGAAAAGGAGTTAATAAATGAAAACGTGACAACAGTTATGTTTGTTGGCATAAAGGGGGGTGGGAAGTGTAGGTCTGCAGGGTTTGACAAACGGCTGTGTGGACATTTCAACGCGCAATACCCCGGGAAGGAGCAGCAGAGCTGTGCGCACAGAGAGCCAAGGCATTCAGCGTCTCCAAGTCTCTCTTTACACTCTGTAAACACAACCAGGCCGGCAGACTCTGCTATTGAAGACTGATATTTTCATAGGCTAAATACTGTCATTCACATTGATTTGTGTGCTTGTAGCGCTTCTTTTTTTCCCCCACCTTCCTCTTTTGGACAACCATGGTAAGTAGCATAAACCTTGTACTGTATCTACCGCTTTGTTGTGAACGCGCGTACTTTCATGGGGCAGTAAAAGGGATATTTTTTGAGGCTGGGGTATAAAAAAAAATGCTGCAGAATGCGTCTGTTTTATGTAGTGTGGCTGACTTCTTCCTTCGCGATCTGACCAGTAAAAAGCGGATTTAAAAAAAAAAAAAGCAAGAAAAAATGGATGGCTGATCTCTTGTAAAGTATCCATCAAAAAAGAAAAAAAAAAAAAACTAGTCGCGTGAATTTTTAAGTTAACCTACTCCTATGCTTTACTATTATAGCGGGGTTTCCTCACAGTAAATGTGGGTATGTGTGATTTTCCCTGGAGGAAAGTGATGTAAACACCCGAAAAATGTGTGAATATATAAGAGGTTATTATGCGTGCCCTGTGTTGGACTCAACCGAAACACATCCATCCCTGCAAAACTTACTGCAGTAACTACTAACCACGTGATATTTAAAGCTATTTTTTTATGACGTATTTATTTGATTTTTTTTCTCCTTTAGCTTATATGCATATGAATTAACAAATGACAACATTCAGACTGAAAATTATCTTTTCACGCTTACTTAGGCTACGGCTTTTTAAAGATGATTTACACAAGTTTGTTGTCGGATTTCTCTTTGAAAATAGGAATCATTTTTCAGTCATTCGTTAATTAAATTTTTTTTCCTCATAAAGAAGATTAGTCCAATCTTAAATTCCCTCTATTTCTGACCTGACCGAGTTTACAAGCCAGATAACTCCAGGAGGGCACCTCACACAGATAATAGACTTTTTCTAAGCTGTTTTATATTTCTCCGGCTCTTTTCAGGTGCGCACACAAACTCTGGCACATATGAAAAAATCAGTAGATGGCATTAACAGGCGGTAAAATTTCATCTGGCGGTGTCAAATTGAGGTCAGTTTAGGGTTAAAGCGCTCGGTATCCGTGTGGGACATGGCCAGCTGCTTTTGGATTCATTAAGGGGGGAAGAGGATCCATGTCAATGAAAACACGAGTGGGACAGTGACCAGGCTACAGATCCGCCGCGTGTCTCCGTCCTAAAGGTGCACCAGGACCGCCTGCGTGCGAGCCAGCTCCAGCACTGAACTTCCAGTCGTCTGTTCTCTCTTTTTGCTGGAACCCTCTCTCCAAGCCCTGTGGGGCTCTGTTGTTCACGCACACACCAGCCTGTTGCTAAATATGGAGAATGGAGAGAAACGCATTGTTGATTTAATTCCTTCAAAAAGATCACTGATATGAAACCAGCTTCAAATCCTCTTAGTGACCTTAAACACTACTGGAGAAACAATTGGCGCTTAACTGCAGGAACAAATAAAATCGCCCTAATCTTGTTTGTAACTTTGTTCTTCTTTGGCCCTCTTCAGCATTTGAGATTATGTAAATTAGGAGAGCTAATGTATAGAGAGGCTGAGATAAGACTGGATCACAGGCTGACTCCAGGAGAGACGAGGACAGTGAAACTCTTGCAGCTCTTTCAGTTTTTGAATTAAAAATGGAGAAAAAGATATTGATGCATATTTTTATTTCATTTTTTAAAATTTTGTTCCCGATTAACGTAAAGCAGTGTTGAGTTTTTCTATGCCGCCAGGTGTGAAGAAGATAAATAGCATCTTTTTTTTCTTTCTTTCTTTTTTTTTCAGCGTCACAAACTACTGTAGTTTCTTCACTGGTTGATATATTTTTGATAGTTTTAAATTGGTGCATACTGGAAGTTTAGCCAAATAAATTGCCTCCCCAGTGTTTTCTACTTGCATAAAGCTTTACCTCAAACCTCTGCATCTGAACTCCCTCTGACCCCGGACTGAAATGTGACTATGGGGTTTCAGAAAATGGACCGAACAAGTCAAATACTTGTAAAAGTTTCGCGACTAACTGTAAATTCTTCAGCTCCAAAGCCTTATTTTCCCCTCCACCGACTCTCAGAGTCTGGTGTCAGAGGGTTAGTAAGGGGAGGGGGGAGAAAGGCGCACAGCAGAGAGGAGAGGGGAGGACAACTCGAAATGTAACTGTGGCTTTGCCTCTGGTCGAGTCTGCTGCAAATGTGCGGCGCTCTTGCGACACCTGGCGGCTGAAATGGGTACTGACCTGCCAAGATCTTCACCGCAAATGAGAAAAGGCCCACAAAATATGCCCAGCTGGAAGAAAACATTTATGTGAAATACATTCAAAAGTCCCCGTTAAATCAAAGTGGAATAATGTGTAATCAGTTAATATGTTGCAAGGCAGAATTGTGAATTTGAAAACTGCGAAATAGGCATTAAAAAACGAAATGTATTATTTTAACCATCTCTAATTTAAGTAACATTTTGAGTTAATTTCATGCCATTTTAATCTTATTGTCTTATTTGTCCCTGAATGCGGTTTAACTGTTGACACGTTTCACCGTTGTAAAATGACTTCTACTGTTGAACACAGACCAGGAAAAAAATGCTTTCAGTGTCCAAAAGTTATCCTCAATTCATGTCTAAATGATTTACACTCTGTCACAAATTTATGTGTATTTTCCAAGTTCAATTTGAATACAACTCCGTCTTTTTTTAAATCAACGACTCTAAAATCTGAAATGTAATTTCAGAAATAGTAAATAAATAAATAAAACAATATTTTTTAAAAATGGTTCTCAGCTTTATTTCTAACCAAACAGATTAAATTAATAGTAAATTCATATAAACAGGTTGTCGTGTCTTTTGAGTGTTCGTGCATGTTGAATAAAATGTGCAAATTATATGATTATAAAAATGAACTGTGAAGGGATGCTTTAAAGAATAAAAAAATGCATTTAAATTAATGAAAGCAGTCACATTTATAATAATAATAATAATAATCATTATTATTATTATTACTTATAGTAGGAATAATGTTTTTTTTTAAACATCGGGGCACGAAAGTAAATTGTTTTAATCATTTTGGTGTTGTTTTTTGTTTTTGTTTTGTTTTTTGTGTTGTTAATGTTGTTTTTTAACGTGAAAATTGCTGTGCTTTTGTTTAAAAAAAAAAAAAAAAAAATCCATGCCAAATTTTTTGTCAGATTTCCGTGAAATATTTCTCCTCCAAACTAATCCTGGTGATACTTTCTGCTCTCCAGTCTGCAGCCTGTGTGTGACACGGTTCGAGCAGGTCACCGCCGAGATTAGAGCCCGTCGTTAACGCCTGCTCGGACACACCAAATGCTGTTTTAATGAGCTTGCGTTGGCTGTTTGTCCCAGAATACCTGGTGTGCATGTGTTAGTAACGCCACCGACTGTAATCCCCGCGTTTCCTCTTTAACACGCTGGCTCCTGGGGCAGCCCACAGCAAGTGCGCAGATATGACCGTGATTTCCCCTCTTTTGTTATTATTGTTATTTGAGTTGGACTGAGCGAGCAGAAGTCCATAAGGCCCGTATCCAGCCACATTACCAGATGTAATTGAGAGAAGTTTAAGTGGAGGCCGGGAAACGGAGGAGTTAATAGCGGTGACCCTCTTGCTGTGCCTCTGTCGCTCATCATTTATCAGGCTTAAGGGGCTTAAAACTGGCAGCACAGACCCACCTTTTATTACATATCAAACCCGCTCTCCCTTATCTACATTATAGGAAATACATGCATCGTTGGCTCGTTGGCTGTTATGCGGATTTGGAAATAGAAACATGTCCAATAAAGTCGCCCTCCTCCGCTGATCAGAGGAAATATGTCTTCAGGCACTTCGGAGACATCCCAGCGGTTTAAGCCCTTATTAAACTGTCTTAATTCCTCCCTCTACTTTGAAACGAATTTAAAAGCCCTTCGCCTCTTGTTTGTCCAGTAGGGACACGCTAAAATGTAGGTGCGCAGGTCTTCATGCTTTCAGTCTGATTAGGATGTGAATAAAATGGCACCAGAGTTGGCTAAATAAGGATGCCCCTGAGTGCGTCTTTCCACATCCGAAAGCATGTCAAGAGACATTCAGGGTGGCTGCAAGAAATAGGAGAGGACAAACAATGCTGTAGCCTATATGAAAAATATATAAGCACAAATGAAAGCTGGGTTATTAAAAAAAAGTAATTAAAGGTGAGGAAAAAAGGAGGGGATATATTTATCCCGTCACTCCGCGTTATTTATAGTAAGCTTTAATGAATGAGGCTACACATCTCTTACAGACAGCTGCTTCCTTGAACTGTTCAGTATTATAACCAAATCTTTGTCGTTGTTGTTTGTATTTTTATTTTTATTTTCTTCGTGCACTTTAAAAATGTTTCATAAGTCAAGTCTTCAAGGAGAAAATATCTTCAATATCTGGGTGAATATGGAGAAGGGTGATTTTATTTATTTTTTCTGTCTTAGAAATACTGCAGCAGCAGTGTTTCAGTGAAACTTCGGATCCACGCCTCAATTGTCTGCTGGTTTCCTCCAAGGAGAGCTCAATGAAGTCTGCCTGAACGCAGCTGCATTCACGTGGAGCGAATCATTTTGATATTCTAGTCACACGAGGGAGTAAACACTGCTCTCCTGTTCAATAAACATCAATGATAAGGGTCCACATCCTCAACCCCTAGAGTAACAGCACCTTTTATTTTATTTATTTTATTTTTAAAAACCATTAAAAGACATTCTTCCTTTGTGTTTAAATTTCAAATGCACAATATTCTTTTTCTCAATTTGTGGGCTTTCAGGTGTATGGGATTAATGTAACAAATGCTATTTTATTTTCTTACAAAGGTTTATATATGCTCTTTGAAATTTGTCTTATTTTGGATGTTGATTCTTTAAATGCATTAAAACTTTTTCATATTGACTTTTGATTTCTTCTCTGGTTTATTCCTGCAAACAACATTTCACTAAAAAAAAAAAAAAAAATGACCTGACCAAAGAGACAAAAGATGCTCATTTGGATTTTGTGCACCACCTCCTTCCCCTTACATTAATTTTCTCGAACTTATTCTGAATGACCATATTGTTTACTCTTTTCACAGAATGGGACGGTCCCACTGGGGTAAAAAAAAAAAAGAAAAGAAAAGAAAAAGAAAACACTGCTGAATACTCTAAAAACCCACACTGGGCCTGCTAAACAAAGCAGTGCACCTCTTACTCATGACTACCCTTATTTGCAATACCTGCAGAAAATAATGCAAACAAATGCAGATGGTTTGTTTTTGTCGCCCTGCATTTTTTGAATTTATGTTTATGTGTTCCCATTTCCATCTTCAATCTGATACCCACGCCGCCACCACCCAACCTTCACATGATCAAGCTAGGTACCCAGGTAATTACCTGGCATTGTCAAATAAAGAGACCACTGATTCAAATGAGGAGTGAAATATCAAAGAGCAGTGTTGCCTTTGCAGCCAGCACTTATCCACACTAGACACAAGAGAGGAGATCTGAGAGCTCGGGGACCTGTAGGGAGGCAATAACAGCATTCAGCCTTCTCTTCCTGGATAAGTATCACCAACGAGAGCAACGGAGCCAAACATGCCCAGGTTCACTTGTAACAGCATATTTGTTTGTATTACATCCCCCTACTTATCCGTTATTAGCTTATGTATCCTTTAAAGTGGCCACGGTTCACCTTTTCCGAGATAAATTTTTGCAGCGTTCCCGGGCTCTGTCAACGTGCGTCCTGCTGAGTGAGGCTCTCTAGAAAGGTCAAAGTTTGGAAATATATGAATTAGATTGTACTCAGACAGTGTGGTCATGCTCTGTTTCCAGTCTTCTGTCAAAGCATTTATTCAGTATTTCTGGATCAGATACAAAGGGAGGAATAAAGAGAGGCCAGTCACCAGGATTAGAATTGAATAGCGCATTAATGTTTGGCAGCACAAGTCTTCAGCCAAATTAGCTGCACAACCGCATGATCATATATAATGTGCAATGTGAGATGTCTGATTTCCCTGAAAGTTTTTAAACCCACATAAATCCCCTTTTCTACCGGCTGTACAGCATGATTCTGCTTTTAAGAAATAAACAAAAACGCTGTAATTTCTTCATGTTGAATCCAGCAGCGCTGAGAACGAGACCTTTGACATGTTGACACAGTAAGTAGAGGGTGATCTCAATGAGCAATGTCATTGCTCTGGAAAAAAAAAGAAAGAAAAGAAAAGAAAGAAAAAAATTATTTCTGATCCCTTCATGTACAAACTAGACAAGCTGCGTCCTGGGATTTCACCTCAGTACAGAAAGAGTACCTGTAATTTGACTTGCCACGTCTCAATGGAAGTTGAATAGGTTACATTGTGCAACAACAAATAAAATGCTCCAAATGCTTTAGTGAGTGTTTTCATGGTTGGAGGCGAAATGGGGTTGCTGACAATATTTGAGTGTTTAATGCTATAAACACACAGACTTCCCTCCCTCTGGCATATGGATGGCTCCCAGGGACACTTTGCGTGTAAATATTCATAGAGAGATGGGATGGGCTATTAATTATTAAGCACAGCAAAGGAGTGTAATACTTCAGCATTAACACATGAATCTTGTTTTTTTCTTCTTCTTCTTCTTCTTCTTATTTTATTTGCTGAACCTGACCAAGAGCATTTTAAGGTAAAATGAGTCATATTTCACAAACCGGTATTTATGGTATGAAGAAAAAAAAATGAGGACGAGCTCACTGCTGACTTAGAAGAAATGAAGAGGATCAATTATAAAAGCAGAACGTGAGCAATATGGATGAATGTACGCAATTAACATGTGAAGCAAAAGGTAAAGAGAATTCTTGATCCCCGCAGAGAATAAACCATTTCTCTTAGTGGCACGACAACGATAAAGTTTAAATCACCACTTTGCTTTAGTTTTTTTTCGTTTCTTTTTACAAACACAGAAGAAGTTTGAGCACTTCCTGTTTAACTTTCCAGGTGATCTACTTGAGCACACATTCATGCAGCTTTTTTCTTTCTTTCTTTCTTTCTTTCTTTCTTTCTTTCTTTCTTTCTTTCTTTCTTTCTTTCTTTCTTTCTTTCT
>JBAMYA010000015.1:4488062-4507154 GCA_037176975.1 Arrhamphus sclerolepis | reverse complement strand
CTTTCTTTCTTTCTTTCTTTCTTTCTTTCTTTCTTTCTTTCTTTCTTTCTTTCTTTCTTTCTTTCTTTCTTTCTCTGCACTGTGGTTCGTGACAGACTGTCACACTGTGATGGATCTCGAGTGGTCAGAGGTCCATCCCTGAGTTTGACACTGCAGGTATTTGAGAACCAAAGAGAGAACTGCCATAACACTCTGAGGTCGATTAAGAGACAGGAAAACGACAGGAAAAAAAGGTGTAATTCTTTAGACTACACACCGTAGACCCTGTATTTTTTGAAATACATGAGGCAATATTCAGTTTATCTTCCTGAAGACTCAGTTTTTGTTGTAGATACTGTATAAAATGACAGTAAAGAGGACAAAAACGCAATATGAGAGTTCAATTGAGCATTTATATCCTATTGTGCCAACTGACAAATTAACCAGTGATCAGTCGCGTTGTCATTGAGTCAAACTCAGAAAGAAAGCTGATGTTCTATAAGATCTTCGTATCCCTACCATTCAGATTCATTTTTGCTCTGAAAAGTCAGAATTATCTGAGTGACATCAGATTTACAATTTCCTTTGCCGATCTGCTCATTACACAAAAGCATTGTATATGTTACTGGATCCCTCAGAGGGCTATAATAGCACCAAGTTTTCATATTAAAACCATTTTTGCATGGATTGACTAATTGTCCAATTTCTCTGTTGCTAATTAACCCTGGAAAATATAAATAGGACAAACTAATTTCTTAGGAGGATGCACAGATAGAGCTCATACTTTTGTTAACAAAGTTGTTTCTGCAGCAGCTTCCTCAATATGTATGAGCTACATCAAAGAGCAGAGATAGAAATGGGGCCTGTGCAGACGCAGAACACATTTAAGATCCAGAATATGCAAATGCAGCGGTCCTTCTTGAACTCTGGTGTTTATATAACATCACATTTTCTGTGCCACTTGTGTAGTCTACAAAACACAGCCGTCCTTTGGGATAACTTATTATAAAAGGCACTCACAGACCTAAATGTGCTTGTGATGGTTGTGATAACACACTCCTCATTATCGAACTGCAGCCGGCTAAATGTGTCTGATGGGACGATACTGTATATAAAGTATGCTGCAAGTTTAAAGCTGGCAGATTATTATCACTCATTCACGTGGATGTCAAACAATATATGATGTGTGCTTGTTGTGCTGCAGTTTTTGAATTTTGCCCAGACAAAAGCCAATCGACTCCGACGCTGCCGTTGATTATTACAGAGCAAAAGTTCACTGACTGCAGACAACAATTAAATTCTGAATGAGACGCTTCGGGGAAACTGTGTAACTGTACACTCGTGTTTCCAGGGAGTTGCCTGGGGCTTGCTTACAGTAGGAACCCAAGAAACAATAAGCCTACTGTATCCTACACAGAGACGCCACTGAATTCCTTTTATTTAAAACACCAGTGTACTCAAGAAAAAATATATGTTTTAACGCAGTAAGACTTCGATAATTTATTAATTTGCATTTTACAGAAACAGCAGCACATTGTCAAGTAAATGGGGGGAAAGGGGGAGTCACACTCATACTTTTCAGTTTTTTGTTTATTTAGCTAACTGTAAAATATAAAATCAACCCCAAAATGGCAAATAAGCTTTCTGCTGCTGCTCTCTGGTCCTTTGTTTCACACTGTTGTCAAATGTGGAATTTTCACCTGACTCCATTTGCAGGAAAGATATCCTACATTCTTCTTTAATATTCACTGGTTGTTAATTATTAAAGGTATGTATTTGAATTATAAATATACTAGTTATACAGAAGTAGGCAAAGCAGGCGTATTGCCTGAGGCTAAATTCCTCCATTACCCATTATTTTCCAGCCTGCCGTCTCCATATGCCTGCCTCCTATTCCTATGTCATCTCCAAAAACACCAAGGCATTCCTTTGTACTTTCCTACCCCTCCCCATTTTGGCCACCCCAAAAAAATCCCCCCACCCCAGCTCGCCCCCATACATATGTGTGCTGCTTCCTTGAAGTAGGATGTCACACTTGTCTTAAATATAATGAATCACTATCTTCAAGGCATCCCTGGGTCCCAAACACTCCCCCACTGAAACCTGCCTGGTCCTCCCCCCTGTTCTGAGCCTTTCCTACATGTCACAAATCATCCGTTGTGTAGAGCTCTCCACTAAATCATTAACATTGTCAGAAATGACTGGGCCATGAGTGGGAAGAGCCCAGAGATGTGGCAGCAGAGGCGTACGTGTGAGAGATGGGAATATAGGATGGTAAACAAAGACGCAGACTTGCACCCTGTCTCTCCTTTTCCTCAGCATTCTTCTTTACATCCTCTTTTGGGTTTTTTCCTTCTTTTAATTCTCTCTTCTTCCATGGGATTTTTGAACAAGAAAAAAAAAACACTATGAAAAGAAAAGATACAGAAACTGTCAAAGAAGTTTTAGAAACACATAGAAAATTCACTCTCCCAGCTGTTGTGGACTTTTCCTTTGGAAGTTTTGGTAATTCCTACTGCTGTGACCACTGTCGAGCAAGTGCCATGAAATAAGTGAGATTGTGTCTCAAGATAAAATTAATAACAGGTATTTAGAAGCTTAATGTTGACAAGTGACATAAAAAAAGAGTTAACTAACTCTGTGGTGGCTTCTTTGTCATGGATTATAATTCTTCTATCATACAGCATTATAGCCTGGTCCATACATGTGACATATCCTGAAATACAAGCTTCTTGTGTGATGCAGCTTATCATCTGATTCCCATTTAATGCCAGGGACCATACTTGTCTATTGTACACTCCTTCCTATGCTATCATCCATCAAAAGGATTACTAATTTTCCTTCAATTTCCGTTGGTCTCTTAAGAATCTAAAGGATGATTGATAACAGTTGAAGGAAAAGCACAGTGGTACTGTTTTTAACCTTGCTCAAGTCATTAATCTGCTTTATACCCATGAAGGTAGTAAAGGAGACAATGAATTAGTCATTAAAGCGCAGGTCAGTTTATTAGAATTCCTGATTGAACTGTAAAACGACTTCTCCCAAGATGCCTGGGCAGAAGGTGGAATCTGCAAATCCGGGGAGGGAAAATGAGCTGAGGGAAGCTCCCAGAGAAGGAAATGCACAAGTGCCTTTTCTCATGAAGAAGCTGACAGCATTTGTTATCATTGACCTGATATCCAGACAAGATTGTCACAAATACTGTGTAAAAATTATCAAAGGGCAAATGTGGATGTAAGCTTAAAGGTGGAGGCTAATATAAGCACATAAACAAAACCTGTAGTGGCAATTTGTTTTGTTGAACCTAATGTCTCTATTACCATATAATGCCAGCAATGTGAGTGCTGGCTTATGTTTGTCATCATTTATTAAGCCGTGTGGTTGTTGGCTTCACGCCAGAGGAAAAGTTCAGATGGCCTGGATGTTTGCTGCTCCCTGCAACAGAGTAATGATCTAATGACTGGTAAAGGGGTCACGTAGAGACCTCACTGAGAGGATGTAATTGATAGGATGAAAGCAAAACTGTTAGACAGATTCAGTCTGGTGTGTGTGTGTGTGTGTGTTTGTGTGTGTGTGTGTGTGTGTTTGTGTGTGTGTGCCTGTGTTTGTGTGGAGGGTGTCATCTTAAAAAGTCTGCATGACTCAAATTCTGCAACTGTTCAGGTTGCAGACTTGTGTGGAAATTGAAACGTGATAAGATTTTCCTATTCATCTCAATCTATTCCTTCCATATAATTAATAGTCAGAGCGACTGCTTTCAAAATATTTAACACAGAATAGTGGGAGTGGCTCCACACGTCCCAGTTACATATCATTTGACAATTGAGATGTGCATTCTCAGGCCTGTAAACATCTTATACCATTAAATGATGGCTCTCCGTCTGTGTAAACTCTGTTTCCATGGCAGCAAACAGAGTATTGCTTGTTTATGTAAACAAGTGTGTTTGTGAATGGGATATGAAGATCAATATAAACAGCGCCCCATAAATGAGCTGAACAGCGTTGCACTGTCGTGGAATATTCCCTTATCACCATGCATCACTCATATCACGCCAGATGGAATTTAAATTCCGTAAACGGTATTTATTTTACACCCAGATTGAACTGTGAAGCTGTTGGATCGTTTTGAGACCTGAGAGCTTCCAAGTGCCGACTGCACGCCAACCACTTATAGCAGAAGGTGGACATGAGAAGAGTTGGACGTGCGACTTTTTGAAGTGCGAAAGTTGAAGGAATGTTTGAAAACGTAGGCACACGGCTTCGACTTTCACCTCGGTGGTTTCTTGTTTACAGTCATGTCTGTAGACTGACATCCCAGACTGTCTTACTCCTTAACTAAATTGAACTTTCATTTCCTGGTTTGTAAATGAGCCTCTCCCTCTGCTTTTTGTTTGATATTTATTTATTCGGTTTATGTGACAGGAGAAATGCACATTAATCAACATCTCAGCTTTCACATCACTGTAAACGTGTCAGACCCTCTCCCCCCTCTCCTGCCTCCTTCCCTCCTCTCCACCCTGCCTCTCCCCTGCCTCCCTCTTGGCGTAGAAGCCTCAGAGTATAAGTCCAATCAGCAAATCAGCATCGTAACTCTAATGAGCAAAATTGCTTATAAGCGGAATCTGCTTCCAGTGGTGTCGATAAGAAATGTGCAGTGACAACATCTCTTTGTGGCAAATGTGTGACGCCACCTTGTAAAAGATGGTGACAATCCCAAAGAAAGTGGGATAAACTGGAGATGTTTCAAAGAATATTTTGTGGAAATTACACAAGAATTCAAGTCAGCCCAACTCGAAATACTGGTTGTTATAGATATTGGCTTTACTCCACTTTCCTCAAAGTAGTTTTCCTGAAATTCCTCAGGTATCACTCAAGGAGCTCAACTCTAGACCCCGTAGATCCTGGTCTCATAGAGCATGCACAAACAACAGGACCCAAAGTTTGTGAGAGTGCAGAACATCCACCTTTGATACCAATACCCCCAATGAATTTGAGTTGCAGAATCGTATTGTTGATATTTTGTGGCCAATCAGTGTTGGTGTTATTTGGGTTTTTGGACCTTATTCTGGGGGTAAGAATCATATTTTTTGATTAAATCTGCCACCAAACATTGTAAAACCAGCGTTCCATGCTTTTACTTGCACAATGATGATCTTTTAGTTTGTGTCAGTGTACAGAAACAATAACAATTGAAAAGACACAATGTGCAATGGTGTAAAGTAAGAACACTGTATATATGTATATATGCTCTTTTTTTAAATTCTATTCTATCTTATCTATTTTATTTACTAATTATGCTGTTTTTATTACTACTATTTTATTTCTTTTACTACTTGGTACCTGCTTGCCGCTGCTGCAACTCAAAAATTTATCTGCTGTGAGAATATGCTTATTCTTATTGTTATTATTCTTAAACCTGGTTTTTGTGCTGCACGAGAGTAATAGCAAAGAGAAATTAAGGCGAGTCAATTATTTCTCATGAAGATTTCACAAATTTGAATGAATCTTTATTTCCTTCAAAGATTTGGGTGTTCGAAGAGAGCACCAACTTAAAAAAGAAAAAGACAAAAACACAAACAAGGTGACAGATTTGTCTTTTCCAAAGAATGTAAGATGACAACAGACTTTATTTTCATTAAAAAAAATACAGAATATAATTTGGTGTTTCAACTAACTATTGGTCTAATATGGAAAATCTTATTTAAATCAATGAAATTAATTTGAACCTTAAACAATTCTGCAATGTTAATGTAGCAGTCAACCATTAATGTTGTGTTTCATGTCTTCTTGCATCAAACTCAAATGTTCTTAAAATGACCTAAAAATGACCTAAAATAACCTAAAATGACCTAATGCAGGATTGTGTCCCTGCCATTACATTTAACTGCAGTGCAACTTGGTCTGTAGAAAGATATGCTAAAGAGTTTCATGTGATGTGATGATGTCACGGCTGAGCGTCACAGAAAAAGTGACGGCACGCTGTTTCACATGAGGGGAAGCTGGTTGCCACAGTTCACCTCGTGCTTCAGCTGCTCAGCTGTTAGCATTTCATCATGGGTATACATTTCATCACCCCCCTATCCCCAATGCTGAGAGATTGCTCACAACAAATGGGCATTTATCGATGTACTATTAATGCTATATGAAATCAGACATTTAATGAGACAGTAGTTCTAACAAATACGATGATAGCAATAAGAAGAACGCTTTGCAACTAAGTGTGGTGGCTCTGCAGATTTAAAATGCTTTCAGCCACGTAGAATTTGTATTATGCACCTATTCATGTTGTAACCAGTGTGTATTTGGCTTTGTAGCATGTGACAAGATTAGATTAACAGGAGGGTATTCATCTTCACACTTCACACCTCAGGAGAATTTCTTATCTACCATAACCATTCAGTAAATTACATTGCACAGACTTTGAAACACTTATCTTTGGCTTGCAAGGTTCTAATGTAACATTCGCCATTATCAAAGAATTTCTACCTAACGACCCAACTAACCTTAACACTCTTTTCCTCATTCCGAGAATGCAGATTAGATGAGACCCCACTGAGCCAATGAGCTTCAGCAAAACTGACTTGATTGCCAGGGATTTAGCGCCAATGATCCTAGAATAACAAGGAGCATATTGTACCATCAGCACAGAGCTGCACAGCCGAGTCTGTTCCAGGTTAACAGGCTTTTTGGATGCCTGGGCTCAATGATGGAGGTAATGATCTCATGATACAGCAATACAGCTGAATAGGTAGCCATATGGGTGGGGAATGAGTGGAGAGGAGACAAAACTGCAAAGCAGAACAACTGGAGATCTCATACATTTAGATCATGTGCATAGGTGAATTCTCATTACAAATAGTTGAAGCGATATAATTCTAAATCAAAGTAAAGTTTCTGGATCATACTATCAAACTGTACATTTCAAGTGTACAGGTGAGCAGTAGTCTAACAGCTAACCTAAAGAATAAAGATGTGATATTTAAATAATCATGAAGTGACGACAAATAATTAGCCTGAATTTGCTTGGCATTATACAGTATCTGCTTGCAGGCAAGTGATTAATACAGTGAGACACCTGACTGACATATACATTCCTGCAAATTCTCTATATGGAGTGTAAATACAGTTCCAGTGTCCATGGCTTTTCTCAAATTCTGAAAATCCTCATAAATTCTGCTGTGAATCAGTCTGTCTCTGCCAGACGCCACAGCGATGGAGAATGAGTGAATGAAAGGAAAAAAATAAATAACTAATTTTGATAATTAAGACATGAGCGACTAGTCATTTCTTCTGCATATAACATCTGTCACAGGAAGACCTGTGCGATTTTACAGAGACAGAACAGCTCATGCGGTTCTGCGTTAGAAGGATGCATCACAGTGCGTGCTTGTAGGCAGCACATAAGTGTCATCTGCAAAATTAAGAGAAATTATGACACAATTCAGTTATTGATACTGTTGCACCAGTCATTCACTAAAAAGTGTGAAATGGTTCATTGAAGAGGAGAAACAAAAGGCAAATTTCTGATGCACAGATACGTTACTAGTTCAGGAATTTTCAATGACTGTTCATGTCTAATCTGTCATTCTTCTGGAGACTTTGTGCAATAATGCACGTGTAGTATTAATACGTGTACATGCTACTTTTTGCAAGTGCAGTATTTGTCATCTTAACTGTGTATCTTGTCCATACTTTTCAATACTCGCAACTGCAGTCTGTTATCATAATTTTAATGCATATATAAACTGTTATCTGACTCTTTAATAACTGTATCTAACCTACTCCTTTAGCTCTGCAATGTTTACTAGTTTATTTTATATTTATTCTATCTCCCTGTTTGCATATTTAAATTAGACAATTACCTCGTATGCGCATCAGCTCCTCCAACACCGAGACTCTTATTGTTACTTGCTTTTTCTTCTATATTTTGTACATTATTTTCCCATATATGCTGCTGTCTGCCCTAACAATTGCACCATGGGAGGCACATCAAAATGTTCTGAATCCGAACCTGAATTGATGATATATTGAATCTTTTATACTTTTACTGAAATGACAACATGTGAGAAGTTCAGAAGAACAAAAGATAGCGTTGTAAGCCCAACAATACACTGCTGTTTGTAGTGATAGAAATGTTTGGAGCCGCTGGTTTAATCTTTGAAAGTGTGCTGTATTTTACAGTAAATGTAGTGGGGATAAGA
Source organism: Arrhamphus sclerolepis (assembly GCA_037176975.1). Taxonomy (NCBI): domain Eukaryota; kingdom Metazoa; phylum Chordata; class Actinopteri; order Beloniformes; family Hemiramphidae; genus Arrhamphus; species Arrhamphus sclerolepis. The sequence continues at coordinate 4,498,974 of JBAMYA010000015.1, read as the reverse complement.
GTACAAACACCTTTATATGCGCTTTCCACCATTGTTTATGTGTATGGATCATGTGTAAATGCATGCTTTTTTGCATCCACATGTGGTCCATGTGCCTTCAGCATGTTTAGGTACATCTACCTGGATTGATGCCGACACAAAAGGAAGGCAGCATTATCAGCGCTTTACATATCTGCCTGTCCGCTTCCACCAGTCATGAGCTCAGTCTCCGTCGCTAACCGCCTTGGGAGTTCAGATAATGTTCCTTGGCTGGCAGAAGACAGGTTGATAGCTGTCAGGGACAGAAACAAAATAGATGACAGGATTTCATTGGGGCACCTCTAAGGCACATTAGGGACCTCAGGATCCCAATCCCCAAACACGGGATGAAGAATCATTTTGTCACAAAGGCACCGGGTCGCCCATCACTGTCTAATGCATGCCTTGATTAATCGTAGGGATGGATCAACATTATGTCCTATTCAGGGTGATGCTTAATTGCCTCTGCCATCTTATTCATCCATTGCTCTAATGATTGCACGTCTGCTTCCCCGGACACATAGTTAGCCTAGCGGACTGTAGCTTAGCAGGACAGGACCCTCTTAAGCATCGTTGCCAGCTGAGAGCTTACCCTCTTCAGACACCTTTACTTCCCCTTTACTGCGAGTATGTGGATAAACGGAGGCGGCTTCTTCACCCGTAAGCCCTGTGTTTATATTCACAGCGGAATGTCTGCGAGTGTTAATGTATGTAGATTTCATTTCTGATGAGTGATTATTTGACTGCTCATTTTGCCTGAGATTTATGGCACCCTCTCTATCTCCTGACTGCAGTGCCACTCTTATCTTTAATAAAAGAGATGAGGACATTAATCAGGTTTTGTTGGCGGCCCTTACTAAGACATTAAATGTATTGTATGGGGTAAGTAAACACGCTTCACATCCTTCTCCCTCATAGCAGAGAGAGCGCGAAGGAAAGGGGGTGAGGGACAAAAAGAGGCAAGTGAGGAGGGAAAAAAAAGAAGCCCTCATTATATTTATCATAATTTCACATCTGCTGTTTTTGAAGCAATGTACCATGAGCCCATAAAGTGAATTACAACTGGGCATAAATTCAACTGATTTGTGGCTGGAGTAGCTAATTCCTTGAGTACATTTTAGAAAAACAAGCACTGAGCCCTGAAATTGCAATTCCATAAAGCCTTTAAATTACTGAGTACAGAATCAAGAACTTGCCTGATGTGCTGCGCATGGTGACCGTGTTATAGGAAAACGCAGCACTCCCAAGATAGAGACAATAAAACCTGAGATGAGTGAGCCATATACTCAAGCAAAATAAAGGCAGGGAAGATGGGCTGGGAACATGATGAGGGGAATTGACTATCATACCCCTTCATCTCATTTTACCCTTTTAACCATGGGGATGCATTTGAGAGGATGCATTTAGTTTTCTTCCATCACATTATCCATTTCTGCATGTGGGGGAGTTCAAGCATGCAAAGCCTACTCATAAACAGTAAAAATGATATGAATATTATTAGTACAAAGAGGATTTGCACATCTTTGCAAACTGTACAACTCCTTTATTTTAAAAAAAATCGTCACGGTTCATATATTTTCCCATGCATTTTGTAATTTTCTTCTGTTTTAAATTTACATGTCTTAATTGTCTGCAGTATTAGCTTTTATCTTATAATTTTATGTAGGTGTTTTTTGTTTGATTTTTACTGTCACTTATGCACAGTGCTGTTTCACTCAGATAGTTTTTGGTCAAGACACACAAGTAGAAAAAACATTCACACACAGCTTCTATTCATTTATTCATTTCCCAGAATCACTATTTAGGTATTTATGCTTTCCACTTTGACTGACTTGAATGATTGAATGATTTAACAATAGTGTCTCTACAATCAATGAAAATCCAGTACCAGCATTTGATTCAAGGTCTTATTTTCTTATCATGCAAACTCTACATGTCGCATGGGCTCCTATTGTATTAATATTTCATGTCATTCTTCCTATCTGTCCCTCATGCACACCCATCCTATCACCTCCTCGATACACCTTCCCTGTCTCTCATCTCCCCATTTTCTCCCTCTTCTGTCTAGAGTCATTTGGGATTGGTATGAACAATATATTCATATCAGGTAAATTAATATCTTTATCACAGAGGCAGGAGCCAGGGAGCTGTGGGGAGCTGGAGAGAATAATCACACAGAGCAAACAGTCTTGGGGGAAACACAGAAGCACTCAGTAATAACAGCCTCTCGCAGTCTCTCACACTGCTCTCTGTGTACATCTAAACTGCCTGCTTACTGTGGTGAATGCTGCCGGATCAATGGCTTTGCTGTGGCTTAACGCTGACCTGGGATCTTTGATGGCCCCATTGGAAAAAAACAAAACAAAACGGGGGGAGTATAGAGACATCAGCAATGATTTGATTCAAGATTTTTTAATTTATCTTTTGAAATATATTTTTAAGGTACGAGGACTGAATTTATAGATACTCTAATGTCATGTTTTGACTGTATGGATGCCAGTGTGGCTCTGGTGTTGGTTCCCTTCTTGCAAAAATCTGCAGGCAAAGAAAAAAGTCGCAGCACAGCAACTGCAAAAGGAGGGATTATCATGAAACTTTGGACAGATATTCATAACTCCCAGAGGATAGTTCCTACCGACGCTGACTTTTCCTTTTGCACAAACATGATACTGACTTTTTTCTCCCCATTTTTTGTCCTACTTCTCATAATCAAATTTTATGCAGACATCATAGTTCCCAAGAGACGGCTAACCTCGCCGTGACTAAGAATAGTCGTACAAAAGTACTAGCAGGGCTGGCTTTCCTTTTATAAGATGTAATTAAAATTATATAGCACTGATGAACATTTTTCTTACATTTATCCTGGCTCAGCAGTAATTTGCATGTAAAAAAAAAAGAAGGAAAGAACAAAATATTATTTGACGAAGTCCATTCTGACAGCTGACTTAAAACAAAGCCTAATTTCGAACTGTCAGTGCATCGGAGAGAGACGATCACTGAACACTGATACTAAAAAAAATTATTAACTGTGTACGGAATGTTAGTAAGCATTGTACGGGTTGGTTGACATTTCATTTACCTGTGCAAAAACCGGCCACAATTCATTCTTTTTCTAGTGTGAAGTCCGAGGGGAAAATCACAGACATCTCTCTTTATTGCAATGCCTAATAACGGTTGATTTAAAGGCTATAAAATGTGTTCATTAGAAGGTTACAGTTAAGAAATATTGAAAGTATACCTAAAAGTGTCACTTTTATAGTGAATGAACAGGATAATATAATCTAAAAAGGGTGTGATTATACTCAAGTCCTCCAGCATTATCTTGGAGCTCATAAAGAGATGAAATTTAATATGATGCTTTCAGTCAGTTTAATTGAATTTTAATTGCCACTTTGGACAGAGGGTTTAGATCTAATCAATAAAATTTTAAACTTTTGGAGCTTTGACGTAGAATGGTCTCCCTGTCATCCTCTGTGCAATGCACCCTGGGACTTATGGGTATAAATTGGCTGTTTATGAGCTAAAGAAGCTGAGCCAACACCTTGCTGTTTTCTGTAGTGTTTCAACAGAATACAGTGGATAAATAACATGAAGCGGACAAGCTGAGATTCCATTAATTACACTGGTGTGGAAGAGCGGTCGGTCACCTTCAAAGGAGGCCTTTAATGTGCCAGAGCTATAAATATTTTGAAATGTCACACCTTGGGAAGACGGCATCAGGGCAGAGCTGTGAAGATAAATCAGAGCCTGAGAAGAACCGGGAAAGAAAAGATGGCTCTTTGGTATTTTAGAAATAATTACTAATACAAAAGGGGTAATGAATGAAGCTATAAATTACATTAAAACAGACCATTAGGAGAGAATTAGTTTATAAAACACGTTATTACCCTCTCGGAATAGCACCTATTTCACTCCATCCATAACTCAAGGACTAAACATTGATGCGTAATATCACTAACCCATTTGATTAATGCTGAATTAATTGATTTGTTGCCGCTGCTTTTGAACAGGAATATTGTTCTTCTCAAGATGCCACTTTTGACATCATCATCGCAGTTCTGTCTTACTAATAATGCCAAGGTAATAAGGCTCATGGTCAACTTTTATGGCAGCTATAAAAATTTGCGATGAATCTGTGTACCCTTTTCAGACTTTCTATCCAAGTTGGAGCAGGTTTTCTCTGGGTGAGAGCAGGTGTGACCCAGACACAGACCTGTATGCTGTACACTGTATGTAGGCCACTAATTGTGCATTGCCATCATCACCAGCACTACATACAGTTATAAATCTAAGGGGGCCTTGGTTAGGCTGCTGCACGGATGGAAGGAATTTATCCTCCATCCCTTTAGAGAGAGCAAGGGAGAGAGAAAAATGACATGGCCCATCCTCTAAGGCTCATAAAAGTCTAAATTAAATATCAAATGGAACCACTGATGGATAGCGTCCCTTCCATGGATCCCCAGCGCTTCCTCAACCTCCACTCGCTGACACGACAGGTGTTACTCACATGACTGGAGAACCAGACAACTTTGTTAGCAGGATTATTTTTGGTTCAGTGTAAAAGCCCTCCATGTACAAAATGAGGAAGTGAAATAACTGAACGTGACATAGTACTATTATTCGCTGCTGGATCCTCCCATCTTGTCAAAGAACGCTTTAATACTGCACTGTGCATGTGTGACTGAATGAGGATGTTTCTACAGACAACTCATAAGTCCAATTTATCAACTGATTTACAGAATGCATGACTCTTTGTATTCATGTTTATTAAATCGTGATTCTCCCTTCCTCAGCAGAAGAACGCTTCCAAAGATTGCGGTTAGACAAGAACCACCTCGCTGATAGATACTGTAAAACTAATGCCCACCACAATAGCGGCTGCTAACGCCAGGCTAAAACTGTATATTATGAATCATCAATTGTCGCCCTACTTTGTATTATCCCCAGAGAAAATCCCAATCTGGACTTGAGCCTACGGCTGATGGACACACCATTATTCACCACCCGCTTCTTCAGCTCTGAGACAGGAGTGGGGATAGGCTGTAAAACGACGGCCTTAAGATTAATCCCCCTCTTTTTTTTATCTTGCTTCCCAATTCAGAATGAAATAAAATACTTCTTTCCCTTAATCAAAAAGTTTCTATCAGCCCCCTCCTCCAACAGTGAATGTGGGGGAAACACTTATTCCACTGTTTGTCTTGAGTTGACTTTGAGGTGCATGATGAGAGGGATCTTTTCTCGCTGTCTTTTGTACTATAAAAAGAAAGAACGATTCAAACAAACTGGCAGTAGCTGATCAACACGTGAATTATGCCCTGTTTGTTGCCCAGTTCAGATCTGAACACACTTAGCTCTACGAAGCTTTGGCGACACCTCCATCACTAAACGGCCTTCAGTATATACGACTGCATCCAAATTAGCACGTTTTCATTTTTAAATGCTGTTTTAAAACACATGAGCATTTCGAGCACATCCACACACCTGTCAGGAGTCATATTTGTCTCATAAGCGTACATGAGTGAAGACAGGATGAAGACTCACTGTTGATAATCTTTGCAGAAGATTGTGGTTAGAATTTCTTTCCTATGCTTCATGTAAGAAGTTTCAGTATTTTTATAAGCAGATGTTTGGCCGTTTACATCATCATCAGTGTGTGTGCATGTTATCATCTGGTCCACTTTTAAAGCTCATCTTAAAACCTACCATTGCTTACTGGCTTGTATACCCAGCATGAGACAATGGTTTGATTCTATTCTTTTTACTGGTTTTATTGCAGACCTTTCTGTCTTTTTATTTCTGTTTCAGTTGTGTTTTATTTTGTTTTTATGTCTTGTGTTTTAATTTGACTCCTCGTGTAGCACTTTGGTTCAGTTATAGTTTGTGTGAAAGTGCTTTATAAATAAAGTTAGTATGGTAATGGTCATATCAAGGAAAGATAAGCTGTGACCAGTAAGATCAATATGGAACGTACAATATCATGAATATGGATCAATAGCTCTATGGGCTTGTCAATTTATCAGAAATTTTCCATTTTAAAGGGCCAAAGTCATCAGTGTAATGTGAAAACATTTATTTGGATAGAACATAAGAGTATAATGTAAGTATCTATGAAATAAGTCTGTCTACTAGATAAGAACACATTTCTCTTCTTCCTATTACTCGTAAGGCAGAAAGGTGTGGCACAAAGTGAAATGTGATTTGGTTCTCAGATGGATCACAAGCATCAGGTGAACTGTGAAGTAGTCTATCACTAGGTTGCGGTCGTCTGAGTCCTGCCTCACGCAGTCAGTTTCACCAAAGCCTTGGTGCCATCACGCCTTGGCCCGCATAGCTTAGCAAACGGGTGTGAATTTGTTTTCACCCAGGCGTTAATGAACTGTGGGCTTTGTGGACTTAATGAGAGTGCACCTCTATTGAGTAAAGGTACCTGGGAGGATAATGAGAGCTTGCAATTCCCAAACTTCTCTCTTGCCACTGCTTAGATGGTGTTTTAACAAAAGGGCTGTTGAACATAGCTGATGCAGTTCATCTCCTCTGGCCTGCCAAATCAGCAGCATCAGGAAACAAGACTCCGGGAGTATCCGTCATCCATCAAGAACATGCACTTTTGTGCCACAGCTTCTGGCTCTCAGCCAGGTCCAAAGCGACTCATTGTACAGCAGCCAAAAGACAAAGGCAGCCCCCACCCCTACCCCCCCATCCCCTCAGCTCTGAAAAAGCAGTGCGTGGAAGTGTGGGTGGTTATGCAGATTGCTAATTGTGCAGGCCACCGTGGAAAGAGAGAACGGAATGGCAGCGTCTCTGCAAGACATGCCGAAGGAGGGGAGAAACGGACTGGTGTGAGCCACCCTCTCTACTCTTCTCTTCCTTTACTTTCTCTTTCTCTCTCTACCCTAAATTGGCAGCTGGCAGGCAAATGAATGCGGTGTGAAGTGAGCCCACTGAAGTGCAGGGTCCTGCTGTTCAGGCAACAAAGGAGCTCCATGCGAGACATCTGCTGTTCAGTTATCAGAATATATTCAATCACGTGCCTCCCTTCCCTTGCTCTTTCTCCATTCCTCTTCCACCGCAGCCCTGCAACATCCATTCTGTCAGCCGAAAGCTGGGCTGTTCTTTCACCCCACTTCTCTTCAGCAGCATTCTTCTTCAGCGGACTTCTCCGCTAACAACCTCCTCCTCAATCCCTTTCTCATTTGCTTCCATAATCCCTCCTTCTACCTGTACTTTTTCTTGCTTTTATTCAAACAGTTTAGGTCTGGCAGATAACCTTGGGGTGCTTCCTATCTGGTCCTAAATGCAAGAACCCTGCGTGAATGATCACAAGACAGCCCGAGGAAACAGCAGACTGAATCCTAATGAGTCACTCTAGCACAAGCAATAGTAAATTGAGCTTACCACCATGATAAATTAAGCTAATGAATGCAATTGTTTTGTGGCACGCTAGCTTGGGCTGGTGCCAGATGGTCAATACTTAGTGCTGAGTTTTGTAGCTGTTGTCACACTTTCCCACTCAAGAAGCAAAAATAAAATAAATCAACAATCAAAATCAAACAATACTAATTGTTTAGTTGTTGTTTTATTACTTGTCATCTATTGTATCATATCTATTTTCTCCTTTTTTTTTCTTTCTTCTCCTAAATTCCTCTGAACAGTCTACAGTGCTGCTACAAAGCTTTTGTTTCTCTGCGTCAGCACCGCTGACCGGGAATTAAACAACCAACTATGGTGACATGGTGGTGATCTGCGGAGGACACCATGGTGCGTATTTCTCCCCATTTCCCGTCCCGACTCACGATATCCGTGTTTACCTTCTCACTTAATCCCGGTAAAGTATGCCGCTTGCACGCTCTTCACTCTCCACTTTGTCCTCCATCCTCTCCCAGCGGTGCAAGCTAGTATGAAGGTTGCACATCCAGGAAGGGACAAACCCCCTCCTGTACTGCGTGTAAACTAGATGACTTCCTCTAGGCAGGTGGCACATATCCAGATGTTCTTTCAATTTCCTCTGTGCGTGTGTCTGCTTATGTGTATGCGTGCATGTATTGCTTGACACACCCCGAGATGGTGACCTCTGTGCTCTCACCACAACATCACCACTGGAGCAGTTTACACCATAATGACTTGTATCGCCCGAGGCCCAGCCACATCTGTGTCTCCCTTCCTCCATCTTTGTCTCTCTGTCTTTCCCTCTTTCTATCTTTTTTTGCCCTCTTTGTATCTCACCTTTCATCACACAAACGCTGTCTACAATTCACCTGCTCAGCCTTCATTACATCAAGTTTTCGTCATTTAAAAACTTTCATATCAAAATGGCTGAAGTGGATGAAATCTGTTGGCAACCATAATCTAAATGTCAAACATGGAAAAATTCTGATCATTGCAGACCCAGTTTCAGTTCACAAATGTAACTGTTACGGTCTAATGTGGATAGGCTAAACCATAAATATTTGGAAAAAATTATGTTATTCCACAGAGTAAATATCATTCATGACATGCTGGGTTTGCTGTCCTTGATGTCAGTTGTTATGCAACAGAAGTCTGTGTCAGATTGTCATTTCTAGTTGTTTTTGTCTTATGTATGAGTATGAGTTTACTATATGAGTATTCATACATTAAGTTCTGTTTGTAGTAACTTAAGGATGAAAAAGAATCATTAAGAGTCCAACTTTTTTGAAATTGAGATGCCGTTCTCTTAAGTGTATTCTGATTGGTCGGACTTCTGTAAGTTATACGAGATGAACAAGGGTGCTTCATGCACACATTTAATTGCAGCTGCGTTCCGGCCAGGAACAAAACACAGCTCTCCAAATTTAAGGTACTATAAACAAAACTGTGAGATTACTTAAGTGTTCAACAATGACAAGTCCAAAAATCCACCCATACGTCTGCGCCAGAATTGGATTCGGAGTTTGAAAGTCGTAAAAAGGAGGAACCGCAACAGCAAAGGTTATATGCCGACGCCTGTTTGGGACAGCTGTAAAAGCAATCCGCCAAAAGTTGGAAAATGTTCGTTCCATCTTCACAATCAAATACACATTTCTTAAAAGATATTGTGGAAACAAAAACAAAACAGTTTGTATGAAGAAGAAACTGATCGCTCCTTCCTACGTGTGCTGTCGAAAACTTTAGCTTTTAAAATGAACGTGGAGTTATATACATCTTAACATTTATACCGGTTTGTTGTATGCTGCTTCAGCATCATGCTGCATAGCCGACAAGCTCCATCAATCGATGGTAAAACCTGAGCAATAATTGCAATTAGGAAATGTCATAACCACTTACTTAAAAATGCAGTTGCAGAGTTTTTGGCCCATTTTCAAATCTGCAGACATATCTGGTAAGCATGGATGTTGTATGTTTTTACCACTGTGTAATGTCGAATGAGATCTTTCCCAACACTGAGTTGAAATACTCCTGGAACAAATCCAAACTTGTACATCCACAGCTTGACACTTTCCAAAATGTTTCATCTTCACTTTGGTCAACTATTACAGGACAGTAAATAAATAAATAAAAACAGCATGTTTCACTTTGCAAGGACATAATGCATGTCTAACATGGCACCTATCTGCCATAATAAACATACACATCATTCAGTGTCAACAACCTTCAAAAGGTTGATGCAGCCCTGCACTGGGAGGGCCTGGTGTCCAAGCTAAAGCTAGTGGTCAGCTGTGGCAGGTCTGACTGAGTCTGTCACATGGAGTGACATGTGCTCCTCCAACAACAGCTCAGCTCATTACACACCCAGGAAGGCACGGAGGGAAAATGGTGCATCCAAAATGTGACCGTGTGCTGACCAGGCATTCTGTCCCCGTTGCTCCCCCGCGGCTGTATGTGGAGAGCAATGACCTTTCACTTAGACAGTGCGGGGGTCGGTCGATCACACGTGACATTTGTGACATTGCGCGCATCGAGATATGCATCTCCATGGTGTCAAGTTATCAGTCAAACCATCTCAGGACAGGACACACGTATCACAATACATGTTCAGCAGCTCTTGTGCTCCAACAAGATAGCTGCTCGTTTGACTCAGACTCTTGCAACCTGCAACCCACAAGTTATGCTGCATGTCGGAGAGTGTGGCGAGATGGCGATGCCTGTTTTATCTTTACAGCTGGTAAACTTCTAAATCAAGAGCACAAAGACAATTAACTGACCTCATCATCATAACACAGGGGGCATTTTCTCACATGAGATGCATCTGAATTAAAAAAAAACAAAACAATAATACTGTCATAAAAACCAACTATGAGGATTTACGCTGGTACACACACACTCACAGACAGACACACACACACACACACGCACATGCTGACTCCCCTCACCACACACAGTGTCTTGTTTTCAGGTTCATTAAGCCCCAATGTTACCCAGAGTAGCTGACAGGATGAGGAACAGTGAAGAAATCTCCCCCTGCAGGTATCCATTCACATTATCATTGGGAATAAGCCTTTCTCGTCAGTGCCCTTGTTACGGCTCGAGGGGGGACCACTAATTAGAGAGACAAGAACTGCTTGTGAATAAGTCCATTACACCCAAGTGAACCCAAAAGCTTAAAATACCTGAGACTTCAGCAAAACTCCAAGCATCCCCTCCGAGCACTCTAGACCTGTGCCGAGGGCATGTTTTCATACACGGAAAAGTATGTGACCAAAGAGTCGTAGCGATGGACAGGCACGGATGAGCTGTCAGCTGTTTCATGAAAATTATTCACCAATTAGATCTGATAATCAAATCAGACGTGAGCTCCACTTGTGACTGCTCGATGATTCCTCCATCTCTCTCTTTTCCTCTGTCTACCTCTTAATCTATGCATGAATGTGTGTGTGTGTGTGTGTGTGTGTGTGTGTGTGTGTGTGTGTGTGTGTGTGTGTGTGTGTGTGTGTGTGTG
>JBAMYA010000015.1:4458503-4471526 GCA_037176975.1 Arrhamphus sclerolepis | reverse complement strand
GGGGGGGAGATGATGGCAGCAACAATAATGTTAAATATTTACTAACAAAAATGTCTGCAAAGCACTGGGTATCTAAGGGTAGTTTTAAAGCAACACCAAGGAGCTTCTTCATGTCAAATGATATTTAAACTTAAATTTTAACATGAGAGAAACTCCTTGGTGGAGATGTATAACCTTTTCCCCTTTTTTACGCATAATAATCTGATAAATGTGACGTCAGTGTAAGTTAACAACAAATCCTGTTCGTTTCATTGTCTCATTTCTGTTTTGGGTATGTTTCTTTTTTTTTCTTTTTCCTCCTAACTCATCATACAGATTTATATAGATGACTAGTCAGCATCGGGTATAGTTGAAAGGAGGTTTTTGGAAGGGACCTTCACCCGACCCCAGCCCGCCATTTAGGGCTACACAGATAGATGTCCTTATCTTACCCTGCAGCTCCCCCACAGCTAACTGACAGAGCTGGGAACTGTCAGTCGGCACTGACATGAGATGTCTTACTCAGGAGATGGGACAGCACCAGACGAATTCTTCGAAATGACAAATCACTGTGGTGATGATTGATCTGCGTTCTGTCTTGGTTCTTATATCACTGACTGAGGAAAAACACAGGCGCACACTTTTCAATAATAACATACAGAAACATTTTCAAAGTTAGGGACATATGAGGAACTTACTGGCAAGCATCCAACTTGGCCTTGTGTGGAAATTATATGTTTTTGGTTGCTCATAGACTGTATATGAATTATTTAATCACTGAAATAATATCTGTAACAGGATACTTTAGCCTTTCTTCTTTCCTGTGGGAACAATCCCCTTCTGGATCTTGAGAAGAAAAACAAACTATAAAGATTGTTTTTGGGTCGTTTGGCACATAAACAAAGGACCTTGTCTTTTCTTTCTTCTTCTTCTTCTTCTTCTTCTTCTTCTTCTTCTTCTTCTTCCAGGTTATTTAAGTGGAAGAAAATGCTTTACTTAACAATCTTTATGTGCCAGTATGATCAATTATTATTAAATGGTAATGTCAATGTATATGTGGTCTTAAAACAATGGACAAAATATTAAATGAAAATCAAGCAGCCTCTGAAACATCATTATAGAAACAACTGTAAAATAAGGGCTGCACCTAGAAATCCTGTCCATAAAAGTCATCTTCATCCTCGTGCACAGGAATAAACAGGCATGAATGATTGATGGGTGGATGTTTGTTTGATTAAGGGACTACTGAATAACCGTTTTAAAAGGGCTACAGTTAATCATGAAGTTGTAGTTAACTTCCTCATTCATTCCTCATTTGTTCCCTAATGACTAAGCAAATCTTTAAGCATTTTTACTTTAAAGTAAACAACATAAGGCTAATATTTGTGAGTTTTAGTAGGTTTTTGGTATTAAGAATTTGCTTAAAAAGATGACTTTAAAAAAATGGACTAGTTGGCAAGAATCAAGCAAAAAGGGACTTTGGCTTCTTTATGATTCACTATGATGTGTCAAAAAGTAAAAAAAAAAAGAAGATAATTCCAAATATATACATGTATATGTATACATAATGTTGATTGGAAGTCCTTTACTCTCTGTAACCAGAAACTTCTGTGACATCTTCTTTCTTTCTCTTTCTCATCCTGGCACCTTCCTTATACAGCCAGCTATAATGATACATGTTGTAAAGTCTCTGTAAGCACTGCCTTCAGACACTAAAAGTGACCCTCAAGGGTATAATTGGGTTATATTCTTTCTGGCATTGTGAAAAAGGTGAGAAAAAAAAAAGAAAAAAACGTTTATAACTCTTTGTACTGCCACTTAAGGACTTATGTAGGCAGTTTATTTGCAGAATGAGGAAGCTTGTAATTTTCAGTGTTTCTTGCGACAAATAGGTAGGTGTAGGAGAGGTTAAGCTGCAAGTCAGTGCTTGTGTTTTATGGCCCTTGAGTATGCGTGTGTTTGTTTGGAGAAAGGATTTGAGGTGGAGCTCAGTGGATAGATTTGACCTACAAATGTCAGCCTAGCTGCACTGTCGTTTCCAATTGTAAACTGAAACAGATCACAACAAACGCACCATCTAGCATTAAGGAATATTTGCCAAGCTATTTGCTGGGGCATTGAAGTTAAAAAAAAAACAAAAGGTATTACAACCTCAGATGAACGACAACATATGGCATATTATATGCCATGTCATTATTCTTTAATTTAGAAAATGCAATTGCACCTGCGCTGCTTAGTAAATAAAATGTTAAATAGCAAACAAGTGCAGACAATTCGGGGCAATTAATAATTAATTATCAGCAAGTGAAAGCAAAGGTTTCTGCAGTTTGTTAGTCTGAAGCATTCATGAAGACTCAAACTCGAGGCCCGCGGGTCAAATCCGGCCCACCACCTCACTTTATCTGGCCCATGAGAGCACATAAAAACGATCATTTATGTATGTAGCTAGAACTTTTCTGAATAAATTTCAATGCAACTGCCTGTTTGATTCAGTACTGACATGAGAAAGTGGAATAAATGACATGAGAGCAGCCAGGAGACTGTTGAGCAGCTGGTTTGTGTAAAAAATTCATGATTTAGCAAAATGTTTACACAAGATTTTATAATAGAAAGTCGTTAATTTTTGTCAAAACTCATGATATTTGTAAAAAATGTACTTCTTTTAAAATTATAGAAAAAAATGAAATATAGAGTCTTTTAATTTTATGTAAAAATATTGCAAAAAGTTGCAATTGAAAAAGTCCCACATTTGTGACATTTGTGATTATATCTTAAGTTTTTGTTGCTGAAAACATTTACATTTATATGAGAAATATTTATAATAGTTATACAAAAGACTCAGTTTTATAATAAAAGCTAAAAAATTTATGAAATTTTAGATTTTATGACAGAAATTCATGATTTTAGGACAAAAAGTTTAAATCATAGAAAAATCTGTAATTTTATGACTTGTGATTTGATGTGAAAATGTTTCAAAAAGTTATTTTTCAATTTGAATTTTAAGTTAAAAAGACTAACTTTTGTGACACTTGTGATTGTATGAAAAAAAGACTTGGCTGTTTAGAAGAAAAACTCTCAACCTTGAAAAATTTCAATTTTAAAACAAAATTTGCTTTTTTATTTGTGAATTTACATGAAAATTGATTTTGATGAAATTGATGAAATTGGTTTTAATACAAAAGACTAAATTTTATGATAAAGGTCACAATTTTTGTAAAATCTGAGATTTTATTAAGAATTGTTTGTGTGTGTGTGTGTGTGTGTGTGTGTGTGTGTGTGTGTGTGTGTGTGTGTGTGTGTGTGTGTGTGTGTGTGTGTGTTCTTATGACCAGTCCAGGGACTGGTGGAAAATCTGACAACATAACTGGTTGAGAAAATAAAGAATAACCCAATCAAGAAACCCAGTCGCTTTCTATCAATTTAAAGTGATTTTCAAACTATTTTGATTCTTTAATCCTGGGGTAAAAAATTAATAAATAAAAAAATTAAATTCAACTTAGCTGGGTATTTCCCATATATGGATCTTCCTGCAAGTCCAGACATTAAAAACAAACAAACAAAAAAAAAGAACTATCTCAGAATCCACACATACCACACATGTCCAATTTCTTCTGTTTAACCTCCATCATGTTTTGTCAAAATAAGTAATAGCAGTATTTAATATGCCACGTGTAGTTGTTCATATTCAGTGGTTTCTGCTAGATTTCTCTGCACAAGTTAACTTCAGTGAGTTTTTAGTTAACTTTATTAACTTGATAGTATTAGAACTCCAAAGACTCTGTGAGCTCCAAAGGAGGTTTAATTCTTCATAAAAAGCCACCATATTTTACTGCTGTTCTCATAAAGATTACACCACTGGAAGCAAGAAACTCAAGAGATGCTGGTATTAGCAAGCCTGGGAAAATAGATCTTCTCTGTTCAATAAGTGCTTGGGACTCTTAATCGGCCTGAGTGTAAGACTATGGTCCACAAGTGAGGTAAAAGCTTCTAAAAGCCGAGTCCGATGATCATCTGCATTGAAGCAGAGACGAAGAGACACGGGACTATGAGCAAGTTGGAAAGAGAAAAGCTCCTCAATATCAGCTGAGGTTCCCATGTATTTATATGGAAGATATTTATTCAATTTCAGAACTCGGGGGACGGTGGATGATAATCCGTTAAATGTCTTCTGTAGTACTGGCACCTTATTAAAATACGTAGATTAATTTGCGGCCGGTTCTCCGCGTGTGATTAGAGCAGAGGGACTGGGTGCTCGAGATTCAGCTCATATTTGTAATCTTCTGAATTTAACAGCGAGTGAGAGCTTGTCAATTACATGGGATGAAATGATGGGGAAGAGAAAGATTCATCTTCATCTCCTTGTTTTATGCTTGAGTGGCCACAGAGTTATCATTTACAGGGCTTCAGATAATTGGCAGCAGTTTTGTTGAGCACCTCCGGTTTCAGGATGAATTTGTATTCAACCAGACAGCAGCTCAATACTCTTTGGCAAAGCGTAGCCAGGCTTTGTCAATTACAGCGTGTGTCACAATGAAAGAAAAAAAATATCATGTCACTCCAGATGAGAGAGAGGCATTAAGAGCAAAGTGAGGTGAAATAAGATCTTATGGAATTTAATGGTATTTATGTCATTTTGTTTGAAGGTGATTGATTTGCACTTTTCATTCTTTTTGTTCCAGTCTTCCTCCTATTAATTTAACTTGCATCAGAAACTTGAGTGGATATCTGCCTTGCTTTTTTTTGTTTCTTGTTTGATCTTATTGATGGCAGACCAATCTTTACATGTCATAAAGGGATTTTCTTTGTGAAGAAATTATGAGTAGTAAGACAGTATCTGTGGTTAGAGAAAGTAACATGTGTATTGTTATTGCATTTTTGTTTGTTTTTTGTTTTTGCTGTATTTATTTAATATCTACATTGAAACACAGTCCACAATCCATAGCCCCAATTTCATACAGAGATCATGGTATAAAAACACACCATAGATCACCTCTTTATAATGAATTCACACGTTGGCTGGAGCGTCTGCATTTACCTACACAGACTTTGAATGGGGTGACATCATCCATTGTGGGTTTCATGTGTCGTGTCGGGTCTGTTGCTTCCAACAAAAGTTAAGAAATTTTCAAAGCATCAATGCATATGCCAGCCAATCAGGTTGTGGCTAGGCAACTAGAGCCTAGCCAATGAAATCTTTTGTGAGGTGAGTCTAAAGCAGCTTGTATCCATGGGAAAAGTTAATAATTGCTGGATTTAATCATCCTGTTTTGTGTAGTCTAAATTTTTGGTCACACAGAGACACTTGGAAGGAAGTAGTAGATAAAGTGACTGCACTTGTGTGGATGTGGACAACAGTGATACTTCACTCAGAATAAACCAGCTCGAGTTGAGGCTTTTAAATGTGGCAAATGCTACATTGGAGGACTTTCGGAAGAGTCAAGTCCCATCGAGTGAGCCCCATTCAAGTGACAAAGTTCATAATATGGCCAGTCAAGTTGATCTCCACAAACCCAGTGGCAGTATTTTCCGAAGTTCTTTTAGCTAACTTTTCACCATCGCCATGTTAGCTTGATTTCATTCTTCAAGCGATGTTTGCAGCCATCTTTGTGCCCCCGTTACGACTTTCCACATTGCCAATTCACATTGGACTCACTTCTCCCTTGTTGCACCTCTGTTATTATTTCCCAAGGTGGAACAGGGGTGGAACAGCAGTGCAATGTAGTGTTAAGCCATTCCACCTCCAAGCGGTTCACACAGCGCAGCGGGGTGGAATAAAGGTGCTACAGAGGTGGAACAAACTGGTTAAGTGAATGTAGCTCGTGTAATGGTATATGTCGCAGTAATGTGTTCTAAAGCACATTGTGATTACACAAAAAGTCTGCTGTGACCACTGACCACTGCACGTTAGAAAATCTCAAGACATAAGTACAGTATTTTACACTTCAACACCACTTCAAAATAAACAAAATATCCCTGGAAAAAGCTTCTAGCTTCCTTTCCTTCCATGCCTGATGCAGTAATTGAATCAGACTGCAATAAAACCAGGGTTTAGATTTAGTGCATTGAACAATTTCTATGTCCAGATATCTAGTACCCACCCGCCACTGAATATAATGTAACCTTTGTTTCTCACCACACCATATTGGCAGCTAGTCGTTCTTTGTCAACCTTTGACTGAGCTGAATGAGACAAGAGAACAATGATCTGACAATGAGGTTCCTGCACAGAAATCCCTTTGCCATCAAACACAATAACACAATTTGGGTTAATTAAATCTAAGCTAATAGGCAGTGATTGAGCCTCACATTTTACTCAAATCAAATTAGCTGTGCCTTTGAACAATGCCGGTGCTCCATGAGTGTGGTATGGAGAGGTCGTGCAGGTCTCTGGAACAGGTTTGAATTGATCTACCCAGAGGAAATCATCCTCTGCTTGAGCTGCAATCAATATAGGAAATAGTGATTTAAAACAGTAACGTACATGACATTCTGATGATGGTATTTCTTGTCACTTTCTTTTGCCACTACATCCTGTTCGGGGTCATGGGTTGTGTGCATGATTTTAAAGAGTGGGAAGATGCCAGTGTACATAGAGAAAACCCACAGCAGCTCAGGGACAGCATGCAAACTCCACATGGTACAAACCAGCATCCTTCTTGATGTGAAGGGGATTTGCTCATGTAATCCTAAATGTTTGCCTATGTTCTTTTTAACTATGCAAAGAAAGTTTTCAAGTTAATTTAAAGTTGACCTGTTGGACTTTCTGGCAGATATAGCCATGGGGATCTCCTTGTTGTTGACCAGATCTCAGTTAAAAGCCTCAAGGCAGAGGGGAAGCACAAGTAAAGATACAGACCTGTCTTGACAGCGTCTTGTTTCACCTCCCTTCAGCAGTTTTCCACTTCTTTGGCAGGATTTTGGAATCCCAATTTTTAACCACTTTGATTGTCAAAAGTTTCGCTTTGAGTTGAAAAAAGGGAAAACCTCTCTAATCTCCAATTAATCAGCAAAGTTTGCAGATGGAGAAAGTAGATGCCCTCTCTGGATTCCAAACTGCCTGGGTTGAGCCGAGGTTTGTTTGTAGGTAGATTGGTCTGGACGGGAGATGTGATGTGGCGCTGAGTGGCATGCTAGCATGTAAGGCAGGATTAGAGGCTGCTTCTGACATTTAGCAAAACACCCAAGGTATAGTTAATTTAACCGTGAAGGATCGGAAGGAGTGCGCCTTGTCAATCTCTGAACCAAACCAAATTCTGCTGACCAGTTCAGGAAATAGTTTGTCCTCATATATAGGACAAAATGACATGATTAATTCCCCGCAGACGCTAATTGTTCCAGTGAGATATGCAATAAATGGAAAAAAAATGTTGAATCCCCAGCCCCTTATGTCTTTTTGCAATATTACAAACCTCACAGTGGACCCAGTATACTTATCAATAAGTAACTGTAGAGACTAAGAACTGCATGTTGTACACAGAGTGGATCTTCATGAGAAACAATATAGGAGTCTACATGTAAATGAGGAACACATTATAAAGTGCTTCATAGATTGTGGATAAGGTTAAAAAAGATGATGCTGTATATAAGGGTGAACAGATTAACATTTCCTCTGGGCTTATAAATGACAACTATAAATGACCATGCAACTATGCACTTGAAAATAACTAGCGTATTTCAAGACAAAATGTACTGAAATAATTGGCACAATTCAAGTAAGCAATGAAAAGAGTCTAATCAGGGATAGCCAGTGTCCCTGATTAGCTAGCCAGTGTGCTAGCTGCTATTCATGCCGTGTACACTAATTTCTATAAACTGTAGCAGGTAAAGTCATTTTCCACATTTGCACTTATTGGACTTGACATAGTTAAACAAGGAAATCATACAACAAACTTACACCAGAACATTCAGAGAGGTTATCGCCTTACACTTCCTATCCTTCCTACACTAACTATCTTAGCGAAGGAAATTATAAAATATGTGACACAAATAAAAGTTAAATACACATTTACTTATTAGTACACTTACTTTTACCAATAAATTTGTGCAGTATAAATTGCAATCTATTATTTTTTTTTCCATCTGCTGCACATTAACTGGGAAGTCAATACCATTTCAGACCCATAGTGAAGCTTGCAGTGCATCATCCTAAGTGTGCGCGCACATGTGCATGCGTGCATAGGGTCATTTTTTTTGCATATGGTAAATTTAAACAAAGTAATCGGCTAAATGTCTGGGGGGCGGGGTGTTTTGCGTTTTAGTTTGTTTTCTTTTCCACAATTCTGCAAAATGATTTGGCCCAGACAGAAGACTTACACAAACTATTTTCTGTTTCTCAAGTTCACACAGCAGTCAGTCAGTCTGTCCTTAGGTCTGGCAACACATCTGACGGTATTACTGACGCTGATGTTAATAAGTTGTCTTAGTACCATCAGTCTACAAACCATTTTTATCTGTACGTAAATACAATTCAGTTCCAAACTCCTGGATATCGCTGCATAACTTGTCCTGAAAAAATGAATCACAAGACATTAAAAGAAAAAAAGAAATGAATGTGTATGCGTTCGTGTCTGTGTGTATGTGCCTGTTTCACAGTTGGGTGTGTGATAGGTTTGGAGAGGTCCTCCGTGTGGTCCTCTAGTCAGTCACATCCTCTTGCTTGACTGGTTTGCTCAGCCAGGCTTAAAGCTGCTCCGTTGTCAGGTTGGAGTGTGCTAATTAGGCAACAGTTTAATTTTCTGGGATGCTCTATTGCCCTTTAAATGGCCATTTCGAATTCAAAGTGAGAGTAATTGTAGAGTGGCATGCTGATGTTGTAATCACTTTAAGATTTTTTTTCTTACTTTCTCTGTCATATTCTGTTTCTATTAGATTCTGTTCTGATTCTGTTTTCTTTCTTGACCTTTTCTGTCATCTGCACCGATATTAGGTGTATTCATCAGTACTTTACATGCTCTGCAAGCTGAGGATCAAAAACAACCAGCAGGTCTTAAATTAAATGTCAATTACATATCTTGTCTTAAAATTTAAGGAAAGAAGAAGAACCATGCAAGCTGTAAAATAGCAGATGTGTGACTGTTGTCTTTATCTCTGTGTTTTTGGCAAAGTAATGAAATTTCTGGGGCTCACTGGGTCCAAAGCTTAACTAATCTGCCACATAAAAAGCAAAGTCTTACCGAGTTTTTTTTTCTTTTTACAAAGTGGGAGCATGTGCAAAGTAGGAACAAAAAGGCAGAAATTGGACAAATGACATACTTGGATATTGTATTCATAGTGATTAACCTCATGTTGCATTTTTTCATTTGGCTTACATCCCAGTCAAACTCAGCCACATTAAACTGGCTGATGAGGAGACCAGCTGGAATTATTAAAACACCAGGGGAAAAAAAGAACCATTTTGATAGCCTCCTGGAAGAGTAATTGGGGTTAATGAGAGTACTATATTAGTGGAAATTATTACATTTGGTCAAACTTTGAAAAATGTCAGTGGCAGACATAGAAAAAAAAAATCCATAGCGACCATGCCTAATGTTACAGGATTTGAAAAATGAACCGGCATGCATTAACCCGTTGTAAAACACCTTGTATTTCAAAAATGTGCCTTACGAAACCAGTTCAGCTCTCTGCTGCCTGTTTCTGTGTTTTTCTGTACCAAAGAAGAATTATTTTTGCCTGTTTTTTTGTTTTTGTTTTTGTTTTTTAAGCCACATGCACAACACAAACAGATTCATCGAAAATCCTTTCAGCAAAACTTTTAAGAGCATATTCAATTTCCCCTCCTGAATTTTAATTGATTTCAGCGGGCGTGCTTCCTTTTGTTAAAAGTGGAAATACCCCTTGCTGTTTCTTGCTGTTTACTCTTGTCCTGGACGAGCTTTGCTTTGTCAGGTGAGGTTTTATTTCTTCTTGAAAGGGATTCCTTGAAGTGACTCGGGTGTCAGGTTTGTGACGCTTCCTCTTTTCAATTGTCTTTGCACTCTGCGGAGATGTGAGGACGGGTGGCTCCTCAGCCGTCACAATATTGATACTGTACGATGGCTGTCAAGGCACATGCTCCTGCATCTAATCTGCCCTGACAGGCCATGCAGCACATCAGCGATAGCAGGTGTGACATCACAAATAGGAATGTAATCAAATGAGGGGAATAAGGAGAAAACTGAAAAAAAATTAATAAGAAAAAGTTTTTTGGGTGGGATTTTTATGTTTTATTATTGTTTTCTTTCCTTCTTTCACGGCCATGACAGGTTAATACAAAAACAGATGCTCCAGCATCAGTTATGCTTTTCTCTTTCTGTTCTGAGCTTGAAGAAATGGCTGATGGGACAGTGACCTGGGCCATTCATTGTGGCAGTGTCAGCAGTGGATTTATTTTCTCTTTAGTGCGCAGGGGGAGGCACAGGACGGGACGCTTAAGACTGTAGAACAAAGGCGTACAATAGACTTCTTCAAAGACACCTTGAAGACACTGATTCATCAGTCAGACAAGGAGCCTGTGGGCAGGTGTCTGGACACAATGGGTCACTCACAGATCTACACACATACACACCCAAGTGCATGAACAAAAGGCACAGAAAGAAAACACACATGCCAGCTAAATCAACTCTTTGCTTTCACTGTGATGTTGTAAGATAAATAAGTCCTGGATGACACCTTTGTCCCAGAATGCAATGGGTGCAGCAGCTCTTTGTTACGTTGTGGACCTTGGTTTGAACAAAGCCAATGTGACCATTGTCTTTGGAGCCGGTGATTAAACATTGTGAAAACCATTCTGGTAAATGTTAAGAGACCCATTTCTCCCATTTCTTTCTCCCCCTTTTTTCATTTAGTCATTAATAGCCTTGATATATGACACCAAAATAGTAACTTTAAGGAAATAATTCCCCTTGCCAATGGCCAGGAAATCAGTAAATTGAGAATTTATGACATTTTGTCACCTTTTAATGGTCAATTCATGAAGAAAATAGCTACTGCAGCTGTTGGAGCCTTTAGTTTACAAAATATAAAAGCTCTGGAAATCAGCAAATTACCATATTTCTGTGGTAAGAGTATTGCTTTCACTCTAATGAGGTCAAGCATGGGTGTGGACATTTCTAAGTATCAGCAACAATGTATGGATCTCTCTCACCATTTTTGTTGTTTGAAATTGCAGCAGAACACAATGTGCTTGTACATTAGAGCAGGTGAGTAAACACAGCAGAAACATGCCCGGGATTTCTCAGAGCTTGATATGACAATAAGAGGTTTATATGGTCATACTTGAGGCTTTTGAGGTGCTATGTAGAGCCTGATGTGAGTGACAAGGTGACGAAGGGGAGCAAATGTCTGATCAGGAACAATTTCAGTCTCAGTCAGCTATGAAAACGATGGCGGTTCTCTGGAAGGATGTCAAAGGGGTTTCTCAGCTTTTTAGAAGGTTGTTCTTTAAAGCTATGAAGCAGAAACCACACTTATTTTTGTTTCACAAATGTTGAAAAATGTGAAATTGTGTTTGTTTCTGAAGCACAGGATAGTTATATGTTGAGATAAACTTTATTTTAAAAATGTACTGAATTAATCACCTACATTTGCAGCTGATATGCAAAATACAATAAAACCTATATGGTTTAAATAAGGAAGGCCAAACCGTCTCCTGAGAAATGATGTTGTTTTTCCTTCAACTTCTTTTTGTCTCATTTCCAATGTTGAATCCCCCCTCCCCCCTCCCTCCCCGCCGCATATCCCACAGGAAAGACTCTTGAAATTGTTCATTTACCGAGAGGAAGAAGTTGAAGGCCAGGACATTCTTTTTTTTCTGTCAGATTTGTAAAGATTATTCCCATCATGATCCTATTAGCCCCAAGGAGAATGTGACTACTTAAGATGGATTTATGGAAAAATAGTTATCCCCAAAAAACATTGGTTGGTGGGTGAATGCATACCCACCCCTTCCACAGAACTTATTTCCTCTGAAAATTCAATTCAAGAGGCTACATTTGTGTTCTCAAGGCCAATGAGTCTGAAAGTCATAATCCCAGACCACAAGTACCACTTCATGTTCCCAGCAGGCTCTTTTCTTGGAACTTTGAGATTGCTGAGGCGGAGCTGATTCGGCGAGGGATTAATCTGCCCCGGCACCTGCAGTCCCTGCAACCCGACTATCATAGACCCCAAAACAAAGGTTCTAAGAGGTAAATAGATGAAGTTAAAACAAATCTATAAAAAGAAGCTGTTTACGCTTCTTTTTTTCTTTTTCTTTTTTTCATTGAAAGAGGAACGTTTAAGCTACTTCACATCAAAATCTTCTCCTGAAAAAGTTCTCTTTGGGTTTGGTGTTGATTAATGGATTCATTCTCATGCACTCATTCTAATGAGTGAGGCTTACCTTCCCCTGCCCTTCCACTGTTTATTTTCCTCAGGTCAGAACCCCAGCTCAAGGACCCCATGGCTGGCGCCATATGTGAGCAAAGCAGGGGGGCGGTGCAGTGGAAGCCTGCTGGTCATGCCACTGAGCTCAGGTAGGTTCCCTGAGCCGGATCCCCCTCCACCCCCCAACCGAGGCACCCGGGGGAGAGGAGGTGTTAAAACCTGAAGGGCCTTTGCATGGTCCCCCTGAGCTTGCAACCATCTGCTCCCCTCCCCCGCCCAGCTGGCCACCTTTGATCCCACCAAATTTGAGCTAAAATGAGGATGATGACTGAGGTCTTCCAGTTTGCTCTGGAGAAAGGTGGTGGTGGTGGTGGTGGTGGGGGCGGGGGGTAGGAAGAGCAGAGGTTCAGGGACTCGGGATTGAGGCAAACTTGGTGTTACAGAGAGAAAATGCTGGCTCTTTCACAGATGTGTTTCCGCCTGAAGGCTGCAAAATGTGGATATGCATGCGTACGTGTGTGGCAGACCACAGGCATTCGTTCTCAGCTTAAGTTTCTTTTCATCGCTGTTGAGGTCAGAGAAAATGCAAAAAGTGGGCCATAGCTGCACACTGAATAATGATAAAATAACAGGTAGATTATATATGTGTATATATATATGTATATATATATATATATGTATATATATATATATATATACATAT
>JBAMYA010000015.1:4437129-4458403 GCA_037176975.1 Arrhamphus sclerolepis | reverse complement strand
ATAAAATGAGGAATCCTGCAATTTATCTCTGTTAATAGCTAGGGCCAAGCTGAAACCACAGCGATATAATTGCAACATCTCATATCCCTAATTAAAACATGTCTCTCAAACAGATGTAAACTGTGGCCCAGGGTCAATTAAAATGGATATCAAAATGATCAAAATTGCTCTCTTTCACATGAAAACATATGGATGTGAGCCAAATGGCCTATACTCTGCGTGATTAAAGAGGATTTTGAGCTGAGTGACCAATTCAGCAATGAATCAGCGAGGGAACACACAATCAGCATTTTGCTCCTGTGACCCGGGACCAAATTGATTCTGCAGAAAATATCATGTGAATAATTAAACGCATTGATTAAAATGTGAGATAATATTTAATTAAGGGGGCTCATTAGAATTCCTCATGAACCACCATTAATAGGTCATTAACACAATTAATTAATTAAGCACCATCTAACTACCAAAAGGAATTCAATCTGTAATGAGTACACGTTTTTGAAGAAGTTAATTAGGTGATCCCAGCTCACTAAAGTCTTGTGTACAGAATCTGACGTGACCTACAAGAATGCTCAAACTTGCTGAAGTCTTTGTGTCCTTTGTGAAGTTGGACTTGTGGGAAAATTAAATATCATAAATGAAGCTGGAATATATTTAGATAGCATTTATTTTCACTCACTTTGAGCTCCACCTTGACTTTACAGTCTCTGTGATGCATCAGACATTTATGATTTCTGATTTTCCGAGGTTTCTTGAGGATTATTCTTGATATTGATTGTTATTCTTACATCTGCTAATTTTAAAAATCCATTTCAGTTATTTCTTAGGTAATATATCCAAACATTGTTTAAGACTCAAGAGAGTGTGGAAAAAAATGATCTTGTCTTTATGCCACGAAAATGTGAGTATATTTGTCTTTTAGACTGTTGGTCAGACAAAAACAAAAGACGTGATGGCATAACCTTGAGCTCAAGAACATACCGAAGAGCATTTTTAATTAAATGATATTAAAACATCTACATGTTTAAGCTGAGAAAATTGCTGGCATGAAAATAACAAAGCATGATTTGAAATTGCATTGATTATTTAAAGAAAAAAACGATCTATTTTATCAGTGAGGGAGCACGCAGTCAGCAGAAAGCATGGCTTTTTTTTTTTGTTAACATTTCTTTCTGGAAATCCTTTAAAATGAAATATTTTGGTAATGCTTGATCTACATTCTACAGAGGGAAGAAAGCAAGGTGGAGAAGTGACAGCCAAGGCATCCTTGTGTGTGATCAGGGGTGAGCTCCCCTGGTGAGGTTTCTCACCCCTGTAGCGTGAACAATCCTCAGACGTGATCTGCCAAGCTAACCGGCTTGCATAAATAAAATCGGTTATCTCCCCATCCCTTTGCCTTCCTGTCCGCACTCTGGGTGTATTTAATCACGCGGAGGCCGATAGGATACGGACGTTATGCTGCCAGAATAATCAGAGAGCCTCCATGTGTCCTGGTCATATGTATTAATCCTGCCTTCCTATGACTGGCCTTATCAGCTCCCAAAGCCCTCCTCTCATGGGATCTGGGCTGCTGTCTCAGCGCCCTCTAATCTGCCCTGAGAAATTGTTAACAGGATGTAAATGCGTCCAGGGATGATATATGGCTTCTTGTATAACATACGTGTTATTGTTAAGCGTTTTGCATGCAGGCTCTGAGATTATGCACACAGAGAATAAGAGAGATGGTATTGATTGATGGAATAACAAACGTCAAATATCGTTTTAGATGCAAATGATCACAGAGGGTCGTGAGACAAGCTTCTTTTTCTTTTTCCTTTTTTTTGCTTCTGGATATAGAAAGGGTAGGGATTGTAGAGAGACTGGAGGACTTATCTAAGGGTGCTATTGAAGTTTAATGGAATGCAATGTGAATAGCAAAAAGAGGAAAGACGGATCTCAGCATGAAGATTATTTTTGTTACATTAATGCATGCATCATTGTGGCCCGATTACAACATGGATTTCCTTTGAAGTGACCAAGTTTCAAAAGCCTCTTTAAATGTCGTTTGAAATGAGTGTTTTAGGCAGTGAAGAAGTCCATCCTTTGTTTTTATGTTTCCAGTTCAGAAATATTCACTGTTTCTTCTATTGTAATTTTTGTTTTTCTTTTTCATTCTTTTTTTTTTTTTATATAAAATTCCAATCCTGTCAATTCCAGTCAGTGCCTTGTTTGAGTCAAAGTCACTTTAACTCACATTCTGATGGATTTCTATTTTTGATGTACACTGTTTCATCTTTGTTCTGTCAGAGTGAACGCTGTATCACCGATAAACATTTGAAATGTTCACACAAAGCTGTCAGGAGCTGCATTTTGAAAACTTTTATAAAGTATATGTATATGCTGTCAGCTGCAAGCAGTATACTCTGCCTCATCAGGATTCATAGTTATGTATATTTCCAAAGAAATCCTCAAATGAGAATTGTCTTGTCATCCCTCTGAGACAGAAAATAATAAAATGTTCATTAATCTGCATCCTCCAATCATGAGATTCATCACTTTTGTTGTCTTTCACTTTTGTTGTTTCGCAACTTGGAGAGGAGAAAGCCTCCGTTGACACCTCCTGTCAAGGTTTGGTTGGGTCTCCACATCAGCTCCGATGGACAGGGAGCTGTGTGATTTTTCTACAGTACAGTAATTAGACTCCCTCTCATCTTCCTCCATCCCATAAATGGGATGCAAAGCATCTCAAAGTACTGTCAGCCATGATTAAAAAGGGTTTATTAACTGTGTCTACTTTCCTTCTGATTCAAGCTCCCACAGAGGTGAATCAAAACAAAAAACTTATATATATATATATATATAAATATGTGTGTGTGTGTGTGTGTGTGTGTGTGTGTGTGTGTGTGTGTGTGTGTGTGTGTGTGTGTGTGTGTGTGTGTGCGTACATATAATGTGATTATTTAATGAACTATTCATCTTTGAAATGCCTAAAAAAAAAAGGGAAATATATTGTTTCCACAACCCAAGGGTACCTAAGGATGACTTCTTTTTTTTTTTTTTTTCCAGATTGACAGCTGATATCTTCATCACATCAACCCAAACGTAATCCTTTAAAAAGAACATAGAAAAAAAAAATTGTTACACCCAGCATGCTGCGCTCCACTGGGAGATCCTGACAACATCCTCCGGCGGCGTACCTGAGGGAACTGACAGAAAGCAGCAGGACAGAGGACTCTTGCTGCCACACCTAAAGGGTCTCCACAGAGATATGGAGACTCAAAAAGACCGAGTGATACATTTGTCAAGCAACTATAATTATCAAAATTCAAATGTTGAGCCGATCTGCATGGTGGCGACCTTTAATGGAAATGTTACAAATGAAGCCCTCAAATAATGAATAATTTCTGACCACTCTCAGCAGTGTCTCCCAGCAAGACAGTGACAAAATGTGGACACTTCTCGAGCCGGGGACTGATTAGGCTGAGGATGGGACTCGGCTGGAGGACAGACAACGCAACGCTTCCCCAGAGAATAAATTTGCACATGCCCCATCCACAACAATGGCCCCTCTGCCTTCGCACTGGGCTTAATTAAAAAACATGGCTAATTTGCACTCTCTACCTTGCTTCAAAATTGGAATCGAGTTCACCACTGAGTATGTTAATTTACAGAGGAAACTACCGACTGGGAGGGGATGGGGGCTGTGATGGGTTTGACAGCAGACTGGACAAAGAGCGGACACACACCGGTCCGGGTGGCTCGCTCGCTCTCCCTATCTCTGTTAACACACAGTGTTCAGGGAGGGAAGAAACTTTGATTTAACATACCAGAGGAATAATCCTAACTGCCTCATAGTGCGGGATAATCTCCATAAAGTGAAATCACAGAAAGGCGGATAGCTGGACAGGAATCCCAACACATCTTTTCTGACAGGTGACTGGATTGATGATTCCACGAGAAAATGTACACTGCTGAAAAGGCGGATGAATTATGACAGTTTTCATATTAAGCAGACTTATCTGAAGCAAAGAGCATTAACAGTGCCAAGTACATCAACTGATATTATCACAAATTGACCTGCCAATCACCTCACTCTGTCTTCAAAGGTGCAGATAAGGTATTTAAGGTCACTGAAAGCAGATTCCACTGTCTGTTGGTCTTCCTCTTTACTATTATCACAGTCATGTTTTGCTCCCAACAAGAAAGCGCCTTGTTCTCTCTTACATACATGAAAGAGATATTGGATAATTCACCACGGCGCAAAAATGAAAATTATTTCACTGCCATGATTTTAAAAGCTGACCAAAATAGCCCTTTAATACTTCTGCCATGCCTGAAAGCTTGGTAGCGCAGGGGTCGGAGCATGGATCTTCTCAAGGCTTATGAGGTAATCTCATTGATATTTATTCATCTAATGATTACGAAGAATGTAAACTAATGTCTACATTCATTCCGAGATGACCCCAATGAGTCGCTCATATTTAAGTAATGAACTGTACATAAAAGGAGCGCCAAATCTTCAAGTCCAACATGGACTAAGCCCTAATGTAGAGCAATATCCCGCAAGGTATTAAAGTTAGCAAATGGTAGATAATACCACGAGATTCAAACATGTATGTCCAACAATGATCCTGTGAGGGTGAATTTAAGCTCCTGGCAAATTGGATGTAAGTAAGACTTAAATAAAGACTCTGAGATTGTGGACTGAAATTTATACTGCTTTCCCTCATATTATGACTCTCATATGGAATTTGGCGACAGACTAAAAACAAATTCCATCTTCACACACCAGCTAATTACAGACCAGGATGGCATGATGATGTGGAGACAGGAAGAGGCAGCAAGTGTAGGGCTTCAGTTGTTCCTGAGAGAGGAGGCGGTGGAAGGAGAGTCCAGCAACTGGAGACGGAGAGACAAGGACAGGGGAGAGTGTTACTTTTTTGGGGGGGGATCACTCTTCACGTTGAGCTGGAGCTGTCGTACCTGTCACTGCAGCGCTGACAGCCGGTTTGTTTGAATGGCGGGTCAAGCAAGGAGCAGAGGAAGTGAAAGAATGCGGAGGACACTCAAAGTTACTGATAGCAAGAAGGGATCGGGCAGCAAAGGTGACACTGTGATTTATTGACTCCTTAGGGGGTCATCATGACCTAAGTTTGAGGTCATAGGAACAGTCATGGGTAATGAGAGCTAGCTTGCCCATATCTTCACTTTTTACGAGCTGTACGGCACTCATTATGCAAAAATGTGCTTCAAAAAAAAAATCCATCTCAGAATTCAGTCATTTTAACAATAGTTTCCTTTACTTTGTCAAATTTATTCAGGAAAAAAAGGAGCTAAGTGATAATCATATGCATAAAAGCAGGGGTTAAAGCACTCCCTCTTTTTTCATCTGACGTCTGCTCTCCTTCAGCTGTTGTTTTTGTCGTGTTTACTCAACATTCACTGGCGTCCATCCTGTCAACACATGTGAAATGACTAAGCTAAGAGCATAAAGCACGAATGAGAAAACACACAAAGGTGCTCATTTGGTATTGCAGCATTACACAGAGATACAGTATGAACCAAATCCCTGCAGCTATCCAAACATGTAGCTTTTCATATAGCCTGTTGTTGCCGGCCGTTTGGCTTACGTGGCCATGGGGGCAGCTGTTGACACTGTTACCATTGCATTTCCTGTTAAGCCTACCAGCTGCCTCTCTTCTATTCTCCACGGCCCCCTGGAAGGGAGGGTAAAACAAGTGTTACCAGCCGTCTCGACGACAGACAGCTCCTTTCTGCCTCTGGCTGTTACTGTATCGCGAGCCTTTTATGGCACAAAGAAAACCATCAAGCGTGGAGACCACAATGGCCTCGCAACACACCTCACCAAGCCCTCTCTTATTAACACACACTCTCCGTGTTGCAGGTTCAACCTACAACTGCACAGGGGCTTACTAAAGGTGGACTGTATGCCAAGAGCACAATGACAACATGGTTGCAGGTGAGTGTGTGCCAGTATTAAAGCTGAACACAGCTGAGCTGCAGCTGAACACACAGGGGCTCATTTAAACTAAGATATTAATCAAAGCTCAAGGAACTGAGCAATGATGACTCTTAGGCCGTACCTCACTGACATCATTTGACAAACTTTAAATAAAACAAGTTGACACATCCCTCTGGCCTGCACTGCAATAACAGTCTGTAGCGTGCAAAACATTTACATTTTTTTAAGTGATAACAGTGGTCAATAATATTCAAGTAAGATATCAGCATATTTGAATATAAAATTATAAAATACATGAAACTAAAATTGGTTTATATCTTATAAATGTCTTTAAATTTCCTTTGAATTTTCTCTTTCAAATTTCCATAAAATCTCACTTAGCTTACCACTTTCTCACGTGTAAAAAAAAATAAATCAATGGCTTTCTGATAAATCCAAAGTAAGTTTTACATTTTTTTTATCACCTGTCTGTATGTATAACTCTGAAACTTAGAAATTAACAGAATTAAATGTATATTTCCTACATCTAAATGAGGATTTTCAAACATTTAAACTATTATGAGTATAAGCACAAAAGTAGATATACAGAAGCTTTAACTTTAGCTCACCAGCTTTATTCACGGGAGGAAACCTGCCTTAAATATTGCATTTAAGTTACAGTGTAATTTTGTAAAGTCTAAACATTGTTT
The DNA here is from genome assembly GCA_037176975.1 of Arrhamphus sclerolepis. Taxonomy (NCBI): domain Eukaryota; kingdom Metazoa; phylum Chordata; class Actinopteri; order Beloniformes; family Hemiramphidae; genus Arrhamphus; species Arrhamphus sclerolepis. The sequence goes on along the minus strand of JBAMYA010000015.1, from coordinate 4,451,752 downwards.
AAAACAGATAACAGCAATTTGCATTTTGTTATTTCTTTTTTCCCTCTTTCCATCCACCTGCCACTCAGCTGTCTGGCTGTTGTCTCTCATGTTCTATTGAATGACAAGTGACTGAGGTTACTGAGCTGCTGTTTACGGAGTAAAGGGATTGGGCAAAGGTGTGCACAGGTGGCTCTTATAATCAGTCGGAGAGTTAAATCATCTCACTCTGATTTATAGCTCATCTTTTCAGCCAAAGTCACGCAAGCCGATCCTGAGGAAGCCCTGCTTGAGCACAGCTGCTCACTAGCAAAGCCAGGGAGGAGAGCTTAAGATTTAATGTTGAGTTTACAACCGTTCACAGGAAATTGTGACTTTGAATGCCTTAAAGTATAAGATGGATTTCGAAAATGCCTTGCTCAGGCGTACCATGAGGACAATGCATATGGGTCAAGACCAAGAGAGACCCAATTTAACCACTGAGTTAAATTACAATAATATACTCAACCAAACACCGAAAGTAGAAAAAAAAAAAAGAACACATCAAGCAATGGTAAAAACCATTAATATGTAAAGTCTCAAATGAGCACTATCTACACATAGTTAGACAAAGTATAGCTTAAATAATATGTGCATGTTTGTGAATGTGAGCTTCAGCTTCAAAAGTTCATTCTCAGACAGAGTGAAAAATATTCAGGTAATTAGTCTCTATGCATATGAAAGAAGGCTTTTGATGTAAATGTGCTCTCGCCACGTTAGGAGTGAATGTATAGTTTCTCAAGAGGAGCCTAAACAATGATTGCCTAATGTGCAGAATAGTCTCTTTGCAGAGCCCTGTTGGTAATGAAATCTGACCAGTTTGATGGGATTGGAAGGGGGGGAAGGCTCTAAAGAATGGATCATGAAAAAGTTCTCCGTGTTATTGATGGTGACAGTTTTCTTCTGTGGAAGGTGTGTGTGTGCACGCATGTGTTTGTTGCTGAGGTGTCAGGTGATTAAAGCAGCAGTTGGAGATTGTAAGATTGGAAGGGTATAGGAAGAGATAAGAGTAGAGTAACCATGTTTAAAGTGGGCTGTGATCAACCATTGTATTGAGGGAAAGCAATGACAGGCGTACTGTCGATAGACTTGCTGCGAGGAAAACAAGAGTGGGTGACTCCTCCAAAGCTCTGCCGCTAAAATTAGAGTATTTCAGAAGATGTGAACAATGCACTGTTAGATCATTGAATAAAGTCTTTTTACTCGAAGTGATAATGACCCTTCATGCATGTGCATATTCCCTGTTCAACAATGGTGGGGGGGAGAAAAGAAATATCTACCAAGATGAAGGACCTGTTCTGTCTTGGTTAGGAATGACAAAAGTGAGGCTAGGTGACGCTGGAGGACAAGGCTAGCTGTGAGGTGCTGGAGACGGCATCTATTTTGCACTTTATAGACCTGCCTTGTCAGCACATCATGCTCCAAGCCAAAATCTCGAACGAGAAAAAGACACCTAAACCCACAGCTACATTCAATAAATATAATAAACATCGTTGTGAAACAAATTGTTCATAAGCTACCTGTTTAATTTTTCAGATCTCCTTGAACAATATATTTCCTTATTAGTTTGGAGGCATTCGCTTGGCTTGAGTGGATGGATGATGCTGTCAGGGGCCTGGGCATTATGGCGGCTCTGTTTGAGTGATTTCTACCAAGGAAAGCCTATTAGGCCTGACAGGGGGATGATGATATTAGGCCATCATCATTCAGGAGACACCGCCCCCACCAACCCCACTACACCCTCATCCATCAGACAGCCCAAAACACTCAACTATGTTCCCTCCTTTTCTTGCTCCCCCCTTACCCTCTTCCTCACATTTCCTTCCTTTAGTACTCTAGATTACAGTACACATTCTGCTGTTTCTTGCTTTCACAATTTCATATGTTTCCATTGTGGTCCCTCTCTTCACTTTTCCCCTTTTCTATCACTCTCCGATGGCAAACACAAAGACAAATTCTGCCCTTTTCTTAGCCCATGAAACATTTAACATTTCATTCCAGTTCTTGGCAGACGCAAGTAAAAGATGACCTAATGAATCTTACTTATTGTCTACTCTGAGTGCAATCAGGAGCTAAATATGAGATCCCTGTCCCCTGGCCAGTATCCATTGTCTTCTTGGCCAACCCTGCTCTTACTCATACATTGAGGATTAAGATTCTTTACCTCTAATCTAAAAAAAAAAAGAAAGAAAGAAAAAAATAGTGCACAAGCCATGTCAGCACACGAGTATATTCAAAATCTCCAGGGTGTGCTTGTAGTTTTGTAACTATGGAGAGATATTGTTCTACTTTTTCACCCCTAAAATATGTAATCTTTTCATCCAGAAATACAACCTCCATAAAAAAGATGGTGGAAACAAGAATTTAGAGCGGTGCGTTAAAGAGTTAGCTTGTGAACCTTTTCACGTAGCTGCCATAGTTATATCGTAAACAACGCTGCCCTCTTCAAAAATGTAGCTACGCACCGGAGACAAATGGAAACCTCATAAACCATCTGGGAGCTGCTTGTGTTTTCTCCGGCAAATTTCCAACATAGACTGATGACCGTGAAGACATACAGGAATGACCTGAGCTGGAAAAAGGTTGTATTATGGAGCCAACACTCATCTAGACTTTTTTAACTCTCAACATAGTTCAGCATATACATTGTCTTTGGCTATCCATACATATGCATACCTTTGAAAAGAAAAAAAAAAGCGATTCCAAGACATTTAAACCAGTTTATTTCCTTCCAAATGATGTTAGTGAAGACAAGAGTGTCCCAGGAGAGCATGACACACCTTCAAATAGCATTCATGGTTTACTGCTTTCCATCATGTTCTCTTTGAACACCGTCAAAAATATTCATCACCAGACAACAGGGTTTGCTATGCAGATTCAGGTCAGCTGCTTTTTTAAGAAGCTCCACCCAGAGATTCTTTGTTTTTGTCAGTCATCCCCAGAAAAATGACTGCAGAGTAAAGGATTTAGTGAGTTTGATTCTTGATGTCTTCATTTGCTGTCATTGTTCCTCAGGCCATCACATGGGAGCTGCAGATGATTGACAGCTTTCTAGATGGGACTGTCTGAAAACCATGCAAGAATATTGTAGGTCTAGATTTGATTTTTTCTTTACTTTTTTCATTTTCTAATGTAATGCATAGTCATAAAAATGTACATTTTTATTTCATCAATCAGTGACATGTTTACTTTTTTTGTCAGTCTGTGGCAAAGATGTTCTTTAGTATATATGCTTAGAAATTAAATAAATGCCGGATAACCTGAAAATAAAAGTCACGTTCTGCTGAAACTGTTGAAAAAAAAAATGTTGCAGTTGAACTGAGCATTTTTCACCATGTGGGTCTACCCACTCCAAAGTAACACACCAGATCTTTCACACAGGCTGATCACTCTCAGTCGTAGCTCCAAAACAGATTGGGGATTACCTCAATGTCAGTTTGATCAAAATGACAGAGGCAGACCATGGTTCAGCGCAGTGGCTTTAAAGGTTTTATGCAAAACATGATATCTCCGACTGGGTTTCCATTAACTGGCTGTACTGAATTATTTAATATAGTATAACCATTAATTAAAGGATTACTCTAGACTAAATCCCAGTGGCCATTTGCAGTTGAGAGGACACATTCTAGTTTGAGATACAACTGCGTATGCGTGTAGAGTCTTATAAAAAAAAAAAAGGGGGGGGGGGTGGTGTCACAGGTCGGGTAAAGTACCAAAAATAATAACAATAAAATGTGCACTAAAACAGATTATTGTAGGTGTGATTAGTCGTGATCTCGTAGCAGAAATATTATTGGATGATAGGAATGATATGATTGATAATACCAAAATGCTCTTAAGAACAATATTATTGATCAATTCTAAAACACATGTAGGAATGATTTGATTGATCAGTTCCACACATGCAAACTTGCAAGGAATATTAAAAAAATTAATTAAAATTAAAAAAGAAAAGAAAACTTATAAATTGTGATTTATGAATAAAGTTGGTTGTTCCAGCTTCATGTTGAAATCAGAATTTAGTTTTGATTTTTTTTATTTTTTTATTTTGTTGAGAAAACTCAGTTATCCGTTTTTGAACCTTTTAAATGAGTGAAAGCAAACAAAGACATTTGGCCTCATAAACCAGAAACCTTCACTTTCCAAGTCTCCTAATCTGAGAGCCCAAACAAACCTGGAGATGGTGTTTTTACGAACGAACGAGTTTGAGAAAGAAAACTCAGACTGAACGACGACGCAGAGGAAAAGAAAATAGCTATTTTATAAAGTGGTGAGAGAAAATGTCGACTTTATGCAGCAGAAAACAAATTGGACGTAGATGTTCTAGACGGCAGCTTGAGTCTGGACAAGTTTGAACGTTCAGAGAGTTTCATCCAGGAACATTAGAGGTATTATAATTAAATTCATTCTTCAGCTTCCTTACATCCAGGAGATTTGATCTTTGGAGCCTCAGAGATGTTTTTCTTCTTTATTTAGATTCAAACGTTTCCTTGTCTGCAGCTGTAACTCTGACATGTTTCAGTAAAGTTGGTTTTTCTCCTTTATTCAAATGAAAGTTCAGTTTTTCTCCTTTGTTAAACTCAGACTCTGACATGTCTGAGTAAAAATCTGCTTTCTTTGAAAGTTGAATGTGAGCAGCGGCTGAAGGGATCAGACCTCCGTAAATCTTCTTATGTCGTCACGGATGGATTCAGAGACAGAGTTAACGGGTTTAGCGTTTGTCGTTCAACAGGAACCGGATCATCTGCTCTGTCCTCCGCTCCGCTGTGACATCACTGATGACATCAGCGCGAGCAGCTGAATGGAACCGTGATGTTCTGTCTGGAGAACATTTATAATGTTTATACATTTACAACTTTATCAGTAATATAGAAATTAGAGCTGAGCACGTTAACGTGTTCATAATCATTCATTAATTAATTTTTTATTTTTATTTGTACTTTGAAAGTCCGTTGCTCTCATAATCTGAACACAAGCAGACGACCATGGTTCACAGGAAAGAACTGAAAAATGGAGAAAGGTATGTAAATCCATCATGGATGTTTTAACTTCCAACTTCTTCTAGACGGAGGAGTTGATGGAAGAAAACTTTATTAGTAGATTCTAGAAAGCTGAATTTTCCTGGAGCCACTGGAGTCTTTCGAGTCTGATGTATCACTGAACTGCAACCATGGTTACAGGTGAACCACCCAGATCTGTTTCCGTGGTTACAGGTGAACCACCAAGATCTGTTTCCGTGGTTACAGGTGAACCACCCAGATCTGTTTCCGTGGTTACAGGTGAACCACCCAGACCTGTTTCCATGGTTACCGGCTAACTTATTTAAGTTGTCTATATTTAAACAACCTTAATCCATCTCTCAGAGGAGGTTGATGTTAGAAGCAGGTGGAGAAGCTGATTTAAAATCATGATCTAGAGCAAGTTTAAAGTTTTAAATCGTGCTGACGTCACTGATTATTATTTATTGATGTTTAACTGTTAGCGTCATCACTGCTCAGCACGAAGACATGTTCTGTTACAACTTAAACTAAATCAGAAAAGAATACATGAAATAAAAGCAAAATGAACCTCTAAAGTCGTTGTTATTGAATTAAATTGATAAATAAATCGATGTTTTACGTATGTCAACGCCAGCAGTGGGTTCAAAAACAGGACGGGTTGAGTAAAGATTTATTATTGAATCTGTTTCTGAAATAGTCTTTAAATCAAACATTTATTTCCAGTAAAAGTAAAAACTTCTAAACAGCCTGTTAAAGAGCACTGGAAAGATGGATCTGTGTGATTGAAATTTTAAAAACTAGCTATCCCTCCATCCATCCATCATCCATCCATCCATCCATCCATTCATCCCTCCATCCATCCATCCATCCCTCCATCCATCCCTCCCTCCATCCATCCATTCATCCCTCCATCCATCCATCCCTCCATCCATCCATCCCTCCATCCATCCATCTATCCGTCCATCCCTCCATCCCTCCATCCACCCATCCTTCCATTCATCCATCCATCATTTATACTTCCTGTGCAGGTCCAGGGTCTGCAGGAGTCTGGACCAGCTCTCTCTGGGTGAAGGGGGTCTAACAGACTAGTTAGTTATTAGTTGGTTTAATATTTGATTAGATGATTTGAACGTTTAAGTTCAGATCTGTGTGACGTTAATTCTGCCGTTAAAAAGCTCCTTATTTGTTACAAATGTAACAGCTTAAGTTACGACAGCATCACTTTAAACCAGAAGTGTAGAATAAGCTCCAGTGGTACTAATAAAGATGAGCGGTTTTTAGGTGTAAACTTTTAATTTCACGTCAAAAAGTCGAAATTTTGAGAAAGTTAATTTACAACAAATGTATTCAGTAAAAAAAAAAATCACAATCTGACAGCAAAGTTTCTTTTGTTGCTTGTCAGACACAAGGATGTTTGTACTTTTACAAGAAGTCATATTTTTATGGCAGAGATTTTATCCAATAAACATTTGCATTTTACGAGAAAAAGTTGTGACAGTCCGTCCTTCATCCATTCAGCTGACCATCATCATCATCCTCCTCCTCAGGTTGTGACTCCTCCACCACCGTGCTCCTCAGAGGTGGTTTTTATTTTTAATGCTTTGGCTCTAGTGTCCTTTATTGACAGTCAGGAGAGACAGGAATGTGGGGCAGAGACAACGGGGGAGACGCGCAGCAAAAGGTCACGGGCGGGAGTCGAACCCGCGACCGCTGCAGGAGGACTGGGCCCCTGCACATGGACCGCCTGCTTTAAGGCTACGGCCCCTCAGAGGTGTTGCTGCTGGTTTCCTCTAAACGTGGTTCTGGTTGGCTGTTCCAGAAGTCAGACCTCCTCAGAGGTCTGCAGGTCTGAGACGGACCTGTTGGGTTTTTGAGCGTTGAATCAGCTCAGTGAAGTCCAACCAGACTCTGTCTGTCTGTCAGTTTTTATCGTGAGCAGCTTAACTGCAGCGTTTCAGTGACTTCCAGAAGCCCTCAGCTCTCCAGACAACCCTGGGAAGTGTTTAATCCAGCGTCCGCTGCTTCCTTTTTCTGCATAATGCAGTACGTGTGAACGCACAGATCTGTCTGCCTTTAAACTTTCAGTGTTTGCTTCTGTCTCTCCGCTCCGCTACAAGGCGCCGCCAGCCTCGCCGCCGGCGTCCGTCCTTCAGCGGTGAAGTTTTAGTATTCTCAGGGCTGAGCGCCGTTTCTGCTCAGAAACAATGTTTTCACAGAAGAACGAGTCTGGAAGGATGAACGGGATGTTCCCGGTCTGCTCCGCGGCGCCAGAAACTGATCTCATCACGCTGCCTTAATAATGGAGGAGGACAGCAGATACCTCCTCAACGCTAATACGAACAAAACGCATCCTAACGGTCCTGATCATGATTCACTTCACTTTTATTTGATTTATAAAGCGTCTCTAGTTCTTCTCAGAAACCCACATCATGATCCCCAAGCACATGACAAAGCCTAATAGTGGACCAGGACCTGCATCAGTTCTAGGGGGCACCCTCCTGCTGATAGACAGCTGGGTAAAGGAAGACATGAGGAGGGAGACAGGACAGACAGGATGAAGGACAGAGAGAGGAGGGACAACAATATCCAAATTTCTGGTATAAACTATATAAATCTGTGCTGGTCCGAGGGTCAGTCACACTAGCAGACATCCCACAGTGGCATCCAGTCAGTGGGTGCAAGTAAACACCCGCCTGCAGCCTCTAGTGGTCAGCAGAGGAACTGCAGCCTCTAGTGGTTGGTAGAGGAACTGCAGCCTCTAGTGGTTGGTAGAGGATCTGCAGCCTCTAGTGGTCAGTAGAGGATCTGCAGCCCCTACTGGTTGGTTGAAGAACTGCAGCCTCTAGTGGTCGGTGGCGGAACTGCAGCCTCTAGTGGTCAGTAGAGGATCTGCAGCCCCTACTGGTTGGTTGAAGAACTGCAGCCTGTAGTGGTCAGTAGAGGAACTGCAGCCTCCAAGATCCTTCTAAAGTAGACTGTCCATCCACCAGCGTTTCCTCCACCACAGAAATGTTGAGACCAGTTGGTTTTTGGTTGTTTTCTTCCTGATCATTTTGTTTTCCTCCTCGCCGTGATGATGATGATGATGATGATGAAGGTTTGTGGCGGCTCTCAGCAGGACGTCTCCGACAGCAGAAGAGTTTGGAGATCAGGACCAGATCGTTATCTGCTTCATTAGTTCAGGGGAATTAAAGCGTCGTGATCTGCTCCAACAATCCACTTAAAAGCAGAAATAAAGAGATCAGAACGGAGATTAAATGGATGTAGGTCAAACACTTTATAGAGAAATATAAAAAAATAAAAAAATAAAACTCTGCTCACAGATGGTGCAGCTGGGCTGAAAGAGACAAGAGAAAGTCCTGGTTCCTGGAAACCAGAACCACGTTTCTGACCTCAGTCAGGTCCTGGAGCTGCTGTATGGACATGTTTATGTTTTTATGGAAAAAAGCTTTAGATGGACTCATTTTGGTAAATTTAATTGTTTTTAGGGGCAGATGCTCAGATCAAGAATAATATAATATAATATAATATAATATACTATAACATAATATAATATGATATAATATAATATAATATAATATGATATGATATGATGTATTATATAATATAATATATTATAATATAACATAATATAATATAACATAATATGGTACAATATAATAATAATATGATAAAATATAATATAGTATATTATATAACATAATATATGATATTATATGATATATTACATGATATAATATATAGTATAATATGATACAAAAGTTTGTCATATAATAACGACATTTTGCTTTTTAGTCTTTATTTTTATGAAATTAATCAAGTTTGTAACATGAAATTTGTCAAGTTTTTATGTTTTAAAATCAGATTTTGTAGAATGAGCAGCTTTTTAAGCTTAATCACTCTACTTTTTGTTGAAAAATGTCAGTTTTTGCAAAATACAACTTTTTTTTTACATCTATTTACGGCTTAATTTCATGAATCAAATTTTTATTTAGCAAAATTACAAATTTCACAAGTTTGATGTAAAAGGTAAACTTTTGTCATTTTCTATAATTTCATAAAATCACAACTTTTTGTCCTAAAATCACGAACTTCACACAGTTGCGTCTTTGACAAATTCACCTTTTTGTTTCGTGTTTTTGTTGAAACGTGAATTTTTAACTCAGTTTTGCAACTTTTCAGTACAATATCAGTTTTTGCAACTTGAAATAAAATCTTAATGTTGTAGATTTATAATTTCACATAACGACAGATTTCTAAGAATTTTATTTTTTCCTTGTATGAAAGAAAATTCTCTTATAATTGCAAAGTTTTTGTCTTTTTTCACATGAAATCACAACTTTGACCCACAAAAATGCAGATTTTGTGAATTTTGTCTTTGTCTAAAACTTTTGTTGTGGAATAATAAAATTTAGATTTTTCTGACACGGAGTGACTTCTTGATATTAAATCATGATTTTCTTTTCAAATAAAATCACCAAATTTATGACTTTTATAGAATTTTTACTTTTTAACTTGTTCCTGTACTGTTTTGTTATAAAATGCGAATTTTCACACCTTTTTTATTCAAAATCAGGATTTTGTTGATTAAAAACACAAATTTTAGTTGTAAAGTCATGACTTTCACAACTTTCATGTAAAAAGTAAATTTTTGGTCATAAAGGTTTTTGGTTTAAAATCAGGATTTTAGTTTATGTTACTTCACATTACAATTGTTGTCATGAAATATTGATCTTTTTACAACTATGACAAACTTTCGTTGTAAAGTCGTGATTTTTTTTTTTAAACTTCAAATCTCAACGTTTTGTCACAAAATCACATTATTTATTGTGATTTTTGACAGAAAATTTGCTGTTTTGTTGCTAAACCAAAACTCTCAAAACAACATTTTTACTCTTTTTTTTTTTTTTTTTTTTTTCCCTTCCTTTTCCTTTTTAACATTGTCAAAATATGCGCTTTGGTGCTGTAGAACTACAGTTGTAAAACGCTGTATAAGAGCAAGACATTCACCATTTAAAATCACTGGTGAAACAGCTGATCGCCCCGTTCTGAAACGGTTCTTGTTTACTAGGAGGTGAAAGGGGCGGAGCTTGGACCTACCTGATGGGGCAGGTGGATGGCCCCTCTGGTGGGACCACCACCATTAACCCGTGTGACCACTTCAGGAGGTACTGACCTGATCAAGTCCAGAGGATTCATCACCCGTTCCCTAAATATTGGTCCCTTTAGAAAGAGGACATGATATAAAATCGTACAAATCAAAATATCGTCCACATGAATTTCTTTCTTTTCATTACCAGAATTGACAAGAAACAGAAAACTTCCTTTTTAGGTTCATTTTGGATGAAAGCTGAAGACCAGAGCTGACATCTCTGGCTACAGCTGCAGGAAGCATCTGGAACGCTCGTTAAGTGGTGCTGGGGAAGCAGTCGTGGGTGGGGGTGGGGGGTTCACTAAGTGAACATTTGGCTGAAGGCGGCAGTCGACCCGTCCCTGTCACAGCAGAGGTCTGTCCTGAGCACCAACGCCAAGACGACCCCAGGGCTTGCTGGGAAATGTGGTGCTTGTTGAGCTAATCAAAGAGCTAATTAGCATAAATGAGAGCTGCAGATGAACTCCAGAGGACGGAGCTGCTTTAACTGCGAAGAGAGAAGAAAACCGCCGGCATCACGTGGTTCGGGTCTGCCTCCGTCAGAGCTCCGTACTCACAGAATGTGGGTTCTGGTCCAGCGAGCTCAGCAGCAGGGGTTCAAACCGAGACGTAGACCCACAGCGCTACATGTTTTAATTACACTCGTTTACTTCTGCAGCCATACTAATCTTTAATAAGTATCGTGGAGTTACAGATTTTTGTCAAACAAATTTGACTTTTTAAAAAAGCAAGCAGGCAGCACGGTGTCTTGGTGGTCAGCACTGTTGCCTCACAGCCAGAAGGTTCCTGGTTCCAGCCTCCACAGGGGTCTTTCTGTGTGGAGTTTGCAGGTTCTCCCTGTGCTTGCGTGGGTTCTCACCAGGTTCTCCGGCTTCCTCCCACAGTCCAAAGACATGCTCGTTAGGTTAAATGGAGTTCCTAAATTGTCCCCTGGTGTGAGTGGTTGTATGTATGTGGCCCTGCGATGGACTGGAGACCTGTCCAGGGTGGACCCCTGCCTTTCACCCGAAGTGACCCCCGTGAACCTGCACAGGAGATAGCGGGTATAGATGATGGATGGATGGATGGATGGATGGAAAAAAGCAAGCAAACAAGATTTTGTCATGAAGCTGTGAATTTTGTGACACTGTGATGTTTTGTTGTAAAACCAACGCTTCTGTCGTATAATCATAACATTTTTATGTTGCTTAATTGTAACTTTTCATTTAAATTTTGTGTCTTTTTGGAATTAAAATATAAATTTTCCCCAAAAAAAAAAACTTTTTCAACTTTTTACATAAAATTACAACTTTCTCGTGATTAGAAATTTTATTTTATTTTAATTTTATATCCTAGAACCAAAAACTTGTACAAATGACACTAAAAGAAGCATTGTGTTAACCTTGGCGTCTTAGAAGTGATATCTCTGGACTCAGAGGCATCTGGGAAGGACCATCGCCATGGAAACGTGGATCGTAGGGTCTGAGGAGTACCCCAAGGCTATGTACAAGGAGCTCTGCTTCTCTGATAGCGATGCTTTGTTTCAGTACCTGGTTGTGGAGTGCTGTCCAGTGCTGAACACTGATCTGATACTGCTATTGTTTTTCTGCTCTAACTTCAACACTGGTTTTAAATTATTTCTTTTAAATAACGACAGACAAGGTCAATGCATCAAATGAACAAAATCATGAACGCATTTTCAAGCCACACCCTCTCCATTATACATACAGTAAATGTGAATATGCTGAGTATCATTTTACCTGATAAGGAGCATATTAGTGGAGTCTTTTGTACTCTGTAGGTGGTTAACCTGCTTCTGCTCGTGTGATTCCAAGTGTGAATCTGTTTTTGTAGATTCAAAGCTGCTAAAACGTAGACGCAACTGTCACTCATGCTGAAGATGCAGCTTTGAGAGTTAAGAGTTAGTTGTCATAGTAACCGTCAAAGGTTCCTGTGATCTAGATGACTGAGGAGCATTTCCAGCTTCTCTTCCACAGAAGAAACCCAGTTCAGGTGCAGTACAGCTGTAGGTCCTGCTCAGTTGTTGACCTGTCGCCTCTAAACCCACACAGTTAGCCTCGCTGTTAGCCTGATCGTTGGCCTGGTTCTTGCTACTGATGCTGATTGCAGGTTTACAAATAATTTAGCCACACTTAACTCAGGCAGGTTCTCCAAACAGCAAAAATCAATTTTCGTCCTTCCTGAAGTGAAAGTGTTCCCGTGTACTGTTGAGGAGACGCTTCCGCATGGATGCCCCCTCTCCCTGTTCAACCTCTGGACAACGGGGGAACAAACAAACCCGGCCTGGTCCTCACATGCACGGCCCCGTTCAGCAGCGGTCTAACAGAGGTCAAACTGGAAACCAGAGTCTTCAACCCGACATGTGGCCACTGCAGGGTCCTTCAGCGTTCACCTCAGACAGTCTGGATTCAGAGATGAATAATGGAGCAGGAGGAGCTTCTCACAGAAAAGTGGAGGTCTGGTGATCGTCACGACAACCCTGATCCAGTTGAAGTAAAGTTGTAGTCCAGTCATGGACTGGATCGCCTGGTGACTGTTTTGCTTCTCTGGTGGTTCTTTTATTAACGTGTTCGCGTCGTCCAGTTTCATCATCTCAGACTACAGATGGTCGGTGGTGCTGGATGTGTCATGTGACCCGAATTCATCTGAACTGAGGAACTGAGGACAGGACCTGGTTTTGGCTTTTTTTATATGTAAATAGATAGATATAACTTTATTAATCCCTGCAGGGAAATTCAAAATATGACGACTTTCTAGAGAGCAGACAGACGGCAGCAGCAAGGCATCATGGGAAGTAAACACTTAAACATGGAGGTGTGCTGCAGCTCGTCAGGAACTGTTGTTAACGTCAAGAGATGACGGTCCAGAGAACGTTGGTTTTAACGGGCTAAAACTGCTAAAACACGAGAAATAAAACACCAGCTTCTGGTGAAATTATCCATGCAGCAGATTTTACTGGTTTCCAGTATAGATCTTGGAGACGTTCAAGAGTTCGAAACAAGAAAACAAACTCATAAATTACAGACCCTGAATCAACCCTGAATCAATCCTGAATCAACCCTCATGTGGATCCATAATTTAATCATTCTTCCATTTTCCATTTTTAATTTAGTCTTCTTTAAAAAGAATGTGGATGTTGCTGGACAAGAAGCATCTGGAAGTTGTTTTGAACCCCGTTTTGATCCACTTCCTTCCGAACAGAAAGATCCAGAACACTGATGGGGAACATAAATCATAGCTAACGGCATCTGCATAGAAAATGACGTTTGTGTTGTTGTTAACACCACATGAAGCTGAGTGGAAGCATGTAGAATTAAAGGAACGGAGGTCCTTCCAGACACCTGCAGACCTGCTCCTCATCTGTAACGTGTGATGGTCGGTCCCAGAGGCCTCCGAGTCCAGAGATGTTGACCCCACCTCTGAACGAGGTTAGTGTCAGGCTTGAGAAGTTTAATGTCTGAATGCCATCGATATCTCCCTCTAAATTACGTTTATTTGTCCCAAGAGAAATCAAAGTTTGTGTTCTCAGGCTGCAGCGATGAAAGAGCTTCTTCACCCCAAAGATAACGTTCTGATCTGCTGACCTTCAGTGTCAGCAGGGCTCAGGATCATCCACAGGTTTTTTTTCTACTGTCTCAGTAACGTTCAGGGTCCAAACGGCCCAGTCACCCCCGCTGAGGAAGCGCTGGGATAGCGGGTCTGAGAATCCGCAGCGTGGCGTGCTGACGAAGAGGGCTGTTGCATAATAACAGGGATCATGGGAGGTCTCCAGATGTACCAGGACTCTCCTCTCTGTCCCCTCACGTCGGCTTCATGAACGTGTGTTGTTGCGTAATCAGAGAGCTGGTTATAAATAATTCTGTGGCTCCTCAAACTTCTCCCAGACGTTTTTTTTTTAAACAACCAGGTGGTCTGCTGGTTACGCTGGGCGAAGGCGGTAAAGACGTGCTGGACTTTGAACACGTGTACGAACATCTGCAGCGGCTGAGGACAGACTGGGAGGCTCTCCTCAGAAAACCCAAATCCATCTGCAAACCCTCACGCTGATGTCACGAGCACAGTGGTTCATGGACGATTGAGGCGGCTAAACCAGAGAACCGGGACAGAACCGGGACCACAAACACATTTCTGGACTTTATATGTGAGAAAAACATCCATGAAGCAACAAATGCACTTGATGACTTCATCATCAGCAGACGTTCGGGCAGTTTGCTGGTCTGGAAACCATCGCCCAGAGCACAGGTGTCAAACTGATCCGTGAAGGGGGGCCGGTCTGGCTGCAGGTTTCTGTTCCAACCAGGCAGCAGCTCAGCTTACTGGTTTCATTCCATCAGCTGAACTGGTTCAGACCTTCAGTGAAGACATCCATCCATCAGCTATACCCGCTTTGTCCTGTGCAGGGTCACGGGGGTCTGCTGGAGCCTATCCCAGCTCACTGTGGGCGAAAGGCAGG
>JBAMYA010000015.1:4425285-4437029 GCA_037176975.1 Arrhamphus sclerolepis | reverse complement strand
CCCCCCCCCCCCCCCCCCCCCCCCCCCCCCCCCCCCCCCCCCCCCCCCCCCCCCCCCCCCCCCCCCCCCCCTCCCCCTTCAATCATTCAAATGATGATTAGCTAGTATAACACAGAGACTTACATCAGTCTATCAGTAAACCAAGGTCCATACAAAATTACAACAGAATATGGACACTGCACACAACTTCATTTGATCAGCTTTATGTAAAATAGCCATTTGAGCTGAGGTGGGGTGGGAGATGGAGGAGGTGGGTTAGGAGGAGGGTTGCAGGGAGAAGATTAATTGCAAATGTTTACAGTGGAATTTGGACTGTATGTTCAGCACCATAATCCAGCCAAGAACCAAACGCACAAGAAATAACAAATTAATAACAATGGAGGCCTTTGCTTATCGCAGACTGCTGCCTGTTTAGCGTGTGAGAAACCCAGGTGTCCGGCTGTACAGTGTTACATGTTTATTTAAGGTCCAACCATGGTTACTCACTCTGTTCGAGGAAATGTTTGCTTTTGTTTTAAAAGGCAGCATCTGCCAGAAGTTGTCGACTGCTGCATTTTTCTTATTTCTGGCATTAAAACTTATCAGTGCCATACTGCTAGACGCCGTCGTCACTGTCAAACGTCAAACAAAGGCAAGTGCGTGCTCAGTGCTCACTGCCATCACATATGACGGCATCTGAAGCAGCTGAGACGGGCTGTCATGCGATAATCAGCTGTGCTCTCATTCGAATGACGGTAAAGTTGTATGGCAAGTAAACAAACCACTGAAGGAGACGTGGCTTTTATTGAGCAGTGAAACGCTACCATCTTCCATGTTATTAAAGATGCAGTCAGGTGGTGTTAAAGATGAGAAAGCTGGATAATCCTACTCTGGTCTGGGTCTGTGATGTCACAGTTCCCTGCAAATCCAAATATTACCGGCTAGAGACCTGGACTGGCAACCGGAGGGTCGCCGGCTCAATCCCCGGCCGGCACAGGCGGGGGGAGTGCCCGAACAAGCACCTCTCCACATCCATGGATAAGGTGTCCCTGAGCAAGGCACCCGAGACCCCTGCCTGCTCCCCGTGCACTGCACCATGGCAGCCCACCACTCTTGGTCTAGTAGCCCAGATGGGTTAAATGCGGAGAGGGAATTTCCATCAGGGATCTATACTAGTATACTAGTATATAAAAAACAAAAAAAGATAAGACATTCAGACTGAGGCAGCCTAAAACAAAGTTGACATTTTTCTTCACTTCAAACACTTACGTATATTCAAAAAAACACAGAAATATGCATTTGTTTCCATAAGATGTCCCCTTTAGTCTCCAGTTTTGACATATACAGGAATTTCATTTTTTCCTATTCACATACACCGATTTATTTTTCATGTTTTTCTTTTTCTTTTTAGTGGACACACCAAAGTGTGTCGAAGTTCAGCCACTGGCACAGAATGAAAAGCATTTTTTTTCCCCATTAGATACATACGCATGCATGCGTGAGCACTACAGATGTATTCAAATGATTATTCTTTGACCCTTTAGTGAAAAACCTGTGTGCATTTGTGAGTGTTTGTGTGCTTGTGTCACAGACAGAAAATGGTGTCAGTCTTTGGACAACCCCCACCTCTTTAGCTCGGCCTAATGCCCCTTTTACCTCCCCATTTTCTCTCGCCTTTTCAAAACCTGTCACTCACTGCTATGAATTCCATTAAACCTTGTGGGTGCCAAGCATTCACCTGAGAGAAAGGGAAAAAATATATAGTTTCTGGGCATTTGTGAACACAACTTTAAATGTGTTGTCTCTGAGCTTGCTTTCCATCACAGATCTAAAAGTAGTCTCTCACTGTTCTATCTTTACTTTTTCCTTCACCTGAGCAGTGAAACTAAAATCCTAGCATGAGGTCACATATTAAACGGGAGCAGAAATGAGGAGTCAGCAGAGCCGGCAGGGAGAGAAATGTGTGTCTGGGCCTGAATGTGCTGAATGAATGAATGCAGGTCATGATTTATCAGGCCCAGAGAGCCACTCTCCGCCTGTCCTGCTGAGTCCTGATGGCTGGAGCCTTTATGTAAAACAAACCCGGCCTTTTCATTCTGCTGCTCTCATCACACCGCTCTGGCGTGGCTGGAAAGCGATGCTCTGCATTCCCCAAAGTGCTCCAACGGCCTCAAAAATGACCACAGGTCTCTGTTTTATGGAAGCAGGAGCTCAAAAGTGAGAGAAAGTTATTATGCAGTGAAGAACAGTTTAGATTATGGAGGAGGCAAGGAGTGATTATTAAAAACAAAAGGATGGTTCATTCAGAGCTCTGCATAACTGGAGGGGGTTGGTGGATTTAGCTGACTTGCACTCGTATTCAGCAGGTATCTGTCATTGATCATGATTCTGGCAATATATTAATACTTCCCCTACAGCTTAACATTTGTAAAGTTGAGTTTATGTGCAGCATAACTGATGGCTACTGAAATCTTAATGCTCTGATCACCTTTATGGCATTAATCAAAAGTTCTAGTCTAAAGTTATGAAACATTCCATGTAGTGAGGATCATGTATTGTTTTAAATATATAAGACTGTGCTGTTAAGTCTCTCCATTCAGTCCTCTTATTTAAACTGATCCGCGAGCGCCTTCCCACCTACCACTTAAACCCAAAAGACTTCAAAGTCTGAACTGAAAATGACCCCTTTCAGTTTAATTACAGGGGATCTCATTGACCCGACAAGTCCTTTTTTTATACAGCAAGGGGACGGAGGGATGTCCATGACCGGCTCAGCCTACAGTTTGACAGGCTTTTGGTCCTCGAGGTGTCACTGATGACCCCGAAGCAGTAGTCCGTGCCCCCAACACAGGCTTTCTGTGTTTGAGGGGTTGACAAGCGACCAGGACAAAAGCTCTCAGTCAACACACTGTTTAATATCCATTATTATGAAGTGAACATTGTGCCCCTGGACAGGTAAACACATCTCCATTGATCCATTGATGGAAAGATAGAAATATTTTCTCTCACCACTTACCACCATAAAGTGCTCCCTTTCACAGAGACAGGGAGCAAACAATGCAGAGCAGAAAAAAAAAAGCAAAGAGGTATATAGGAGACCTGACATTCTGCTCCATTGGTAAATAATAGCACAAGCAAGCTGGCCTATCTATAACCTCTGAAGTCGCTGTCTGCCAAGATAAAATGTTGGGCCCCGTTTCTCCAGAGCCTTGGAAAAGATCAACACGGCTGATGGAGTTTTATTTGTCTTTAATGTCACACTCAGTCTGGGCTCTCTGAAAAACAGTCCCGAGTAAACACTAATGACAAGAATGCTCTTAGACACTTCAAATTGGACGTTAAGCACATCGCTGAAAAGCCATTGCACCCCAGTGGATCGCTAATCTGTTGAACGTCTGAAGTGGATAAGACCGCGATGAAAAAAACCTCAGGAGCTCTTCACAATACAGATTGATGATGCATGAGCCAACCTTGTGCCTGCTCACACAGCCAAAAGAGAGCCCAGTTCTATCTGATTTTAGTTTTGTCTTTTTTTTTACAGTCTGTTTCTCATCACTTAACTTGGGAAAAAAATCTTGCGCCTATGCCATTTATAAGTAAAAAAAAAATCAAATTGCATGTTTTACCAGTGTAATTATGCATTTTTATGTCCTGTTGACACCCTTTCGTCTTCCGTCCATCTATCTTTTGACTATACACTCTTCCCTCTTGTGAGCTGTGAATTAGATGCCTGCTTTTAAGTTTAAAAGGAGGTGTATCCTTTTCCACATGCTCTTGATATGAGCCCTCTGTCAAAGAGAGGGGGACAAACACTTGCTATGCTGTTATTTTGTGAACTACTCAGCTTTAATGTGAAAGCAGAGGGCACCTCTTCCCAGCAGGAAGTGGACAGCACTCCCCCCTGTAATGATGCATAACTGGTACACTTCCATTCACTCTTGCTTGCCTTAATGAGGATGGCCCCTCAAACCTAACTATTATAGCCGGGCTAATGTCAGAGAGTCATCCCCATTCAATATTATATTTTGGTCTCTTCTGCTGTTTGATTACTCTCCTTTACAAACACTTGCAACCCCCCAACCACGCCTACAATGTCACCCATTCCTCTCTTTCTCTCTAACCAGACCCCTTTCCGTCTGTCTGTCTGGTTTCATCTTCAATTCTAGCCGGGCTCTCTGTCGTGTTCCATGAATAAGACAAGTTGGTATTTTGCACTTTGTTAAAAACTATTGGTGCAACCAAGAGTTTTAAATAGTGGAAGCTTGCAGATCAAATTATCTCTGGTAAATTAAAACTCTCAGCCAAGGCCGCATTGTAATAATGTTGTAGATCTCTTGATCAACCACAACCTGGGTGCTTAACTTTATTTATTTCTCTCTAGGCAGCCTATCAGACTGTTTTAGTGGGCTTTTACAGCCACATGAAGATGTCTGTATTACAGTATTCATAATGCAAGCAATGCAGATTAGTATCTGTTGAACCGTATGGATGAGCACAAATGTGTGTTATGGCTTTTGATTTTGTGGAGCACCCATATCATTTGCATGATGTATAACAGCAAAACAACAGCAATAATGATTCTCTAGGATTATTACATATTAATATTTCTAGACTAAGTCACTTCCTTAGTTGTTTGTCAGAGAATTCTCTGCTTTGTGGTGCAACATTAAAAGCCCATTACTCGAGGTCTCATTTTAACACATAATAGGGTTCATATTTCACAATACTTTGTTCTCTCAACTGTTGATTGTTATTCATGCAATGCAAAATATAATCTCCATATTCCTTTTCGAACCCTACACTGATGCGTATCACAAATTTATTGTTTGCCTCCCACCTTTCCAGCCACGGCTTAATGCGATAGCATTAGGATTATTTTGTGTTTAAAGTCATGGTATCAGACATGTGAGGGAAATTTGCATAAGCATAAAAAAATATATATAAATAAAAAAATCTCAATTTTTGAGCATCATCTCACAAGGCCACGGAATTAACATCATATCCATCTTCTCTTTCTTGCGCTGTGTTTTCTCCTCTCGCTGACTATAAAAACAAAAACCTCTCGCAGAGCTTTAGTGCTTATGTGTGTTCCTGTTTTCAAGTTTTCAGTCAAAAGGAACACTGATGCTGTTTAGTTGTGGTTGCAGTGGGCAAAGGTGGCACATTTTTTTGATGTACCACAAGAACACGCCACCAGTGTACCTCTTGCCGCCTTGGGCCGCCTGAATTCAAGCCGATTATGGATAACAACCACATTACAGCGCGATACATCAAAGACCTAGCTTACCGCTCAGTGGGGAGCCACTCAGGCACATTTCACAAAGCTACCCATTCAAGAGCTCTCACTGGAAGCATGTTATGCATTAAATGTGTCACACAGGAAAAGTGTCTTCTGAGCCATCTGATTTCCCGGCCTCACTGCCGCTGCTATGTAGCGGTTTCTGGGTTCATTTAAAAAAAATTTAAAAATAAAGGGATGGAGAACAACAGGAGCATAAACAGAGACCCACAACACAGCACAAAGATTGAAAATGGAAAACATTCATCATGAAATGTTTCAAGTTTGTTTTTGTTTCTTTCATTTTCAAATATGGCTTACTTAAAGAAGTCTTACTTAGAAAATTAATCACCATCATTAAAGCGTATCCAGAAGTGGATCCAGATGCATCTGAAGAGACTCCTATTTAATGCAATCAAATCTGATTCCCCTATAAAGTAATTGCAGGGTTGTTGTGTTAATAAGCAACTGTTTTTCCCATGCAGGTGCGAGATCGGTGGGTTGCTTGGGTATATTTATGTATTTGCATGGCTTCACACCTGTTAATGAATGCGCTTGTTTTGCCAGTGAATTTCCACATTCCTCTAATAAGGCTCAGTGTCCTCCCACAGCTACCCTAATGACTGTTATCACACCACCTTCCAGAGCTACAGCGCAGGAGTTATAATAACCTGCATACTGTAGCACCGCTGTGTGTATGTGCTGCTTATTAATTTGCACAGGTGATACAAGCGAGGAGGTGAAGGAAGTTCAGCAGCTCTGTGTTTTGGACCGGAGGAGGAGCTTTGAAAAGTGGAACTCGTGTCAGATTCAGTATGACCATTGTTTTAACATTGAGTCAAAGAACCAGCGTGTTGGTTTTCCTTGCTTAGTTTTTCAGTGATATACATTCTTAACTCTGTTTTTCCTCTTTTCTTAGACCTTGCTCCTGCTCTCCTGCTCCATAAAAATCTAGCACTCAGCCTGACACTGACACATTCTGCAGGCGAGAGCAGGTGAGAGCCTGCCAAACCTTTGCCTACACCCGTCAACTTTCCTGAGAGCTGAAAACATGCCAAGGCTGCCTCGGATAACAAGCAGGAGATGTGGAGAACCTCCTCTGGGCACAAACAGAAGCCTGTGTCTCCCTCAAGAATTTTCATCCTTCCCCTCAAACTGCCCCTCAGCCTCTTCCGACTTAGCCATGCCTGCAACTGTAGATACTTCCTACAAGCAGGCTCCCCCCCATTACTGGGAGCTAAATTAGCAGTATTTAAGTGTCTATTAAAACACCAATGCTTTGCTGCCTCTGGCTGACCGTGCCGTGCCCTTTTTCAATCCGCTGCTGCTCATTAAAATGGCATAATTGCAGGTAAGCATCCTGCACTATCAACACGCTTAATTACCAAAGTGAGAGAGGTTCAGGGTGCCGCACTGGCCCAAATAAACCCGGGAAGCAGTCGAATAAATAACAGTTATCATTAACAGTCCAATCCTGCTATATTACTGAGGGCAGGGCCTCCGTTGATGCAGCCTTATTGGCAAAAGAGAAATTAAGAGATTATAGTAGGCCTTCAAACACTAATAATGTGCTGTCTAATTAAGATTTTCTTTAATGCAACAATTAATTCATTATGCAATTGCTGAAATGAAGAAATACTGGCTCAACAAATAATCTAAAAACAATGGTAAAGTGACAATCAGGTTGGTGAGCTACAGTGTTTTTACTCTTGGAGAGATTAGGTAGTAAATCTCTTCTAACAAGGTTTGTGCACTAATCACATTTGTTTCTTTTCACACATTCACACTTCACTCCTTCCAGCATTGTGTACTCCTTGGTGGTTTAATGAATAAAGTAGTGCACAGTTAAACTTTATTTCTGACTGTTTTTTTTTCTTAACTCTGTTTGTATATTCATTTAACTCTATTTGATGATGTATATGTATGGATCCGTTCATAAATAGGCTTCCATGTGGTCCCTCGAGGACAGAAAGGTACAAAGTAACTGTATTTGCCCCCTTCTCATGCGAAGGTTTAACTACTTTGCTAATCGGCTCTAAGATTCCACTTTTGTCATCTGCCGTCCCCTAATATGCACTAACTGGATATATATTGTATGGGAATGTTCTTACTTTTTAACCTGCCTCTGAACCGTCAAATTTCTGCCTGCTCTTGATCCCTCCATTTTATACATTTTAGGTCCCTTAAACCCCCTCAAAGCTTCTTAGTAACAGTTGGTCGATCAAAGCCACCACAGCCTTTTCCATCCTCTCCTGAACTGAAGCACAAGTTTAAGATTGTCTGAAAGGGGACTCGGGGCAACATAAAATGGCATTGTTTGCCACTGACCTGACTCGGGAAACCAAAATGCGGCACTCTTAAGATGAAACGTGCAGTGTTGCAACTTAAAGTGTTGATTTCATTCAGTAAATGATAAGATTTAACTTTGAAAGTGTTGGCCTTCATCCAAGAATCCAGCGGTATAATTGTGTTACAATCACTGCGGTAAAATTAGCAGCGGTGTTACAGTTTCCCATTATTGATGGAAGAATTATTTAAAAAGTAAGAAAAACTGCCAACTTTATATTTTATGAAGTGAAGCATTGAGTAGTATTATACCTTAGCTTATGAGGAAGCATGAGATTGTTGATTCTCTATCAGTATGAAAACATGCACTGAAAATGTGAGCATTTCTATGCATGCATACATGTGTGTATTGGTGTGTGTGTTTGTTTGTTTGTGTGTGTGTGTGAGAGAGAGAGAGAAAGCGAGAGAGAGAGTGCATATGTATGCAGCAAGGCATTTACTGGGATTGGTCAAAGGACACGCAAGCTACCAAGCTGCCAAAGATCACAAAAAGTGTATGGCAGCTGACAATTTCAGGCTTTTGATTAAAATTTGTTGATATGACCAGTCCTGGGTCTCCGCCAAGCTCACTCCAGGGATTCTCGGCTACCCGGCTTTACCTCACAGAGTGCAACCCGTCTGTTGACAGAATCAGCCGCCTTCTCCTCATCGTCTGCCTTTCCTCCCCACCGAAACCCCAGTAATTAGAGTCTGAGCAGCATAGGGGGGTGCGTGGGGGGGTGGGACACCTACCGAGAGCACGGTGTCATGGACATCACCAATTATGCAGCCATTTTGTTCATGCAAGTAACTGGCTCTTGTTGTAAAGACACACACATACTGTCCAGGGGCAAATCAAAGTACACTTACACAGGCACTCACATGCACATGAGGATGCTATGAAGTCATTAGCAGTGACCAAATCCAGTTTAATCTTGACATACGCTTGTTATTTAGTCACGTCACCAGTACACACACTATGATTATTAGCATTTTGACTCCTAAACCTAATGATAGACGTCACCTTTAAACCTCCTTCACCTGAGATTAATTTCGTAATTCACAGATATTTGCTTAAAAATGGTGTTTTAAAAAAAAAAAAAGACTGCAAAGTTTTTATTTTTTTTCTTAGAGAAACTTGCTGAAAGTTGATGACACTAATAACACTTCCTGAAGTTTTCCTGTTAAATCGACCCGGAATATTACAAGATAATTTGTCAACTGTAATATTAACTACTACAGGAAAAATAAAAAGAAATGACAGCTTAAATTTAGCCTTTGTCAGAAGACGCTGTTGACTGTAGGCTAATGTCTTTAAAACACCTTCTTCCCCAAGAAAAGAGGAGGAAAAGTTAATTGCAGCATTTGCTCATCGGGGAGACAGAGAGCCACTCAAAACGTCCCCTCATTTGTGAATTAGAGACACACATTTAGCCACAGGAAACATAAAGTGGGATTGCTCTCCATGAAGAGGAGGTTAAGTGCACTAATGGATAGCAGTTAAGTGTTTGTTATTGTTGAACTGTTATTTCTTCTCTCGTCTTCTGTATTTATAGCATATGATTGTAGATGTAAATTTCGTGAATGTATTTAATAGTGATGCATTAATTCATCTGTCCACTCATGATTGGTAGAGTAATGCTATGTGTTATCCTTTTGTGCAACTATGTCATGTTCCATGAATTTAAAATCTGTTAAAAATGTTACAAATGGTATCGGATCTGTGAGGGGAGGGAACAAGGATGGGAACTGTGTTTTACGCATCTGCTGTAACAATACATACTGAATCTTTAAATTTCTGCCAGACGTTTGTATTAGACATTCATGAAGACGGGCTTAGTGAAAAGCTTGTCATTAGTCTTTAGTTTGCACATGGCACCTTCATATTGGCTATACTGCAGCGCATAACAGTGCTCATAATGATTCAGTAATGAATCGGCCCCCCTTTTGCATCTTTTGGTCTTACAGGAACTTGAGAAACAGACTTTAAGTAATTATTTGTGCCACTCTCTCCAGAAAAACTTGACACGTATTGAAAATGTAATCTAGCTGGCTGCGTGCAGTGGAATTAGTATTTTAGTATTTTATTTAACATGATTAATGTGTTTCCTTTAGTGGGGATTTATGAGAGGAGGGAATTAATGGGCGCATTGTGCTGCTATTGTTGGTTATTGCGCAGCGTGTGGACATAGTAAAATGCTTGAAATTGTATTTGTTATGTTTAAACCAAAGTCAGTGTCATGCAGAAAAGTAGGTGTCAGAGGAGAGAAAATCCCCAGTTTTGCTCTGAGCTGGCTTAGACACAGATCTTAAGCAGAACATGCTGCCTCTTCCAGAATGCAACAACCCAGGCAAAGCTGCTAGACTTTAGGAGCAACCCCGTCTAATGAGAATGTGGTGTAATTGATGTCACGCTGTGGCAAGATTGGGATCATTTCTCTGTTTCTTCTCTTTGTTTGCTGCCATTTCAGAAATACGCCCTCTGAACTTTAACAGTCATTTATTCTTTCATTTCCTTCTCTAAACAAAAGCAGGGCCCTCTTTCTGCTCATCACCGTGCCAATACGAGAGAAACACCATCTTGTCACGCAATGTAACAAAACCATTAAATGTGCAGCATTAAAGGGAGACAAGATGCAATTAGCCAAGAAATTACTCTGATCTTGGTGACATTTGGGGGAAATTGTAACACAATATATGCGGCCGGGGCTTGATTGACAGACTAATCCAAGTTTGATGGGTGCGGGTCCACGTTCACCGAGCAGAGCGGGTCGTCGACAGATAACGAATACAGCTGCATAACCCTGATAGCTGTGTCCGCTATGATTCGTCACCGGGCAAATTCCTGTGGTTTAAACGATGATGAAAGTATCGACCATTAATGACAGGATCATCTCTCCGCCTGAAATAAACGCTCTAATCCCTTTTGCCAGGTCCATGAATTCCTAATATGAGTTATATAAACTGGAGCAATAAATCGGTGTTAGCTCAGTTGTGTTTGGAAAACTGTAAGACGACTCTTTGCCCCCTGTTTAAAATGCAAGACATGCAAGTGAGGACATCTTCGCTTAAGCCGAAACATCCAATGAGTTATTACCGGGGATAGATTAACTCTCTCACAGCAATAAGAATTGCAAATAGGTGAAGAATAAGGTGGAATTTAACTTGGCTATTGTCAGGCAAGAAGTGTGCTTGACTGTCACTGAATGTTGATGAGTATCACAACCTTTCATCAGCTGGGCCTTTTTTTTTGGATGATGAGAACATCGTATTCATTGTGTTATAATGACATTAATCATAGTCGTGGTGGATTGAGGCACGGGCAGCGATAGAAAGTAAGACAAAGGTTAACAGGAAAATATGAAACGTGTTTGTTAGTGGACCACATTAAGAACTGATTAATGAAACCAAAAAAAAAAACATCTACTACTTCTATAAAACAGTGTTCTAGACGTCTTTGTTCTGAAAGCTTTATGTGAGTTTTAGGAGCAATAAGTCCTAAGTATAAGCTCTAGAGCTGAACAAAATGCCCAAGAGATAGTATATTTCTGTGTTTTTAGACTAAAAAGTCTGTACTGTGCAGAAGTCTTAAGCACCCCGAATCTTGCTGTTTTATTTAAGTTTTAAGGACATCAATGTTTATTTTCCAGTCTATTTAAGATACAAATAGGAATGACAGGAACGAGGCTCTCTTAGACCTAAATAGAAATTAATCATTTCCAACACCTTTCAGGGACTGTCTCCTTAAAAATATTTGCATTTGTGTTTGGTTTTGTTGGGCCTGACCAGCCATGTTAATTCTTATCCTGGTTGATGCAAAGCGTTAGCCTGATTCCCCTGAATTTGACTTTCATTTTCAGGAGGCATTCCCAGCAGACACTGAAGAAGCTACCTCAGGGTGGCCATGCAACCAATCAGAGGAATGAAATATGTGACGTAGGAACCAGAAAAGACCCGGAAAAAAAAAATAGCATGCTGAGTGACTGTTGTTGGCTTTTGCAGTAAGAGTTTGTTGATCAAAGGATTTATTACCAATTCTGCCTCCATCTCACTTGTTTTGAAGGGGGTACCAGACCTTTTTTATGAGGACGGATTTTCATGGAGTGTTTGAGTTTGATTGAGTTTTAAGCTGGTCAGGAGATGTTCTGACCAAGGACACACT
>JBAMYA010000015.1:4407623-4421046 GCA_037176975.1 Arrhamphus sclerolepis | reverse complement strand
TATATTATATTTAAAAATAAATACAAATGTTTCTATATACATATGTATGTATATACATACATATTATGTATATATATATATATACATGTACAAATTTATATATGTACACACACATAAAAAAAACGTACCAAAGGGAAACACATTCCCTCATTCACCACTCTTCAGCAAGATGATTGTAGCTTTTTTTTTTTTTTTTTTACAAAAAGAGAGGTGACACAATACTGCCTAAATGTAATGATTAGGGTGAGTGGAAAGCAGAAGTGAATGGCTGATGAATATTTCATAAATGTTAGCAGCACTTACTGGACACAAGGCCTGATTGATGGCAGATTGCCTGTAAAGGCTTTAACACCAGTGCTCACTTCAAGCACCATCGTTAATCGCAGAATAAAGATGTATTTAGCTGAAGAGCACTTCATTATTGCAAGAGTTTTAAACAAAGCTGCAAAGACTCTTGCTTCACTGGAGTGAAAAACAAAACCGAGTGATGTCACAGAACGACACTACAGACCAAAATCATAATGATGCATGTTGAAATATCAACATTAAATGGGACTTACAAACAATTCAGGAAAGTAACTTGTGGTTTTACATCTGTTCCAACATTTTGCTTTGTGACAAATGCTTTTATTTCTGCTTTAGTCACTAAAATGTAACATTAGTCAGGTTATACACACTTACATGTAGATAAACTCTATACACTTTCCTTGTAAGTGCATTGCTGTATTTGTCCACATACATACCATAAGTAAGACTGGACAAACTGGGTTCTTGTTCACATAAACAAAACAAACAAATAACAGACTAATATTTGATGGCATATGCTACGAATGAACAAAACTTACCTGGTACATTCAAGAACAAATTCATTGTATATTTAAGAAATCTGATGGTCAAAAGCAGCTCTTTATCAAACTAACCCTATTCTATTGATCATTTGTATGTCCTGTTCTCAAAAAGTGAACTCATTCTTACTTTATTTTCATAAAACATATGTATTTGTTAGCAATATTATTTTCCAAAAAGGTTTACATAATTACTTAGGTAATTGTTTTGTTATGTCTTATTTTCCTTGTTTTGTTTTTTTGTTTGTGTTTTTGGCTTTCAACTATCAAAATGCAATTATGTAGGACCTGTACATGGACAACATGAATCTAATTATTAACCTTAATCTAAATAAGACAATGTTTTCACTAGCCTAATAGCACAGACCTACATCTTCACAAAGTCTGAAAATCCATCCATCCTCATCCAGGAGGCAGCTCCAACAGCTGCTTTTCAAACTGCCTCTGCATAGAGTTGGTTAGCGCTACAACCAATCAGCATGGTGATATTTTGAGTTTTCCAGAGTAACAGATGACTCCTTCCTTTATCGGTATCCTTAGAGAAAGTTAACCAGATGTCTCTTATGGGTAGCAGACATCTTATTTGCTTAGCATGCAAAGAAACAACGTCACAGCTCTGTCGTCATCATATTAAGCCTGCTCACAGACTCGCTACAAGGACAGACTGACCTGATTGGTTCCCTGAGACATAGTTAATGAGTTCCGACTGATGGTAGCTAAACAGAGCTGCTGAGCAAATTTAACTTTGCCTGTGGTACGTTTCGATTTCTAGGCTATCCAAGAGCACTTCTCAGCAGGAATGCAAATCCCAGAACAATGCTAAACAGAAGTGTGTTGGCATAATGTTTAGCTCATAGGCTCCCCCTATAGGTATGGAGGTTAAGTCTCTTTTATGAAGTGTCTCTTTTTATAAGATTTACTGTTGTTTGCTCTCTACTTCAGTAAAGTCTTGAGTCTCTTAGTTGCCTCTTCCATGATACCAGTTGTATCTCTGTGAGCTAATTTCATTGTTTTTGATGTGTTACAAGGTAACACATCAAAGTAAAGCAAGAAGTCATCACGAGACGACTCAGACAGGTGTACAAGGGTACTTTGTTTTATTTTGCCAAAGTACAGCAATACTACTTCAAATCAAATCAAACTTTATTTATAAAGCACTTTTCATACAAAAAGGAATGCAGCACAAAGTGCTTCACATGTCTAAAAATTATACAATTCACAAACACACAAAAAACAATAATTTTAGTATGAAAAACTTCTTTGTGGATCTTAAATGAAAATAACGTAAGTCTAGTCAGAATCAGTCCAGTCCAGACTCGTCTATAGACTCAGGGATCAAGTCTAATGAGAGTGCAGACCTCAACTCAACTGAAATGCTCTGACAGGACCTGCTGCTAAAGGTGGATCTGTCAGCTGTTGAATCATGGAGCTCATCTACTTAGTGTGTCTCACATTATGTTGTTTCTTTCTGGCATCATGTTTGTAAAAATCACAGGCAAAGTTCTACGTTCTTGTTTGTCTGAGGTTGTATTTTCCCACTATTGTGTTTTTACACACACATACAATTACGATAAGGGATATATGATATATAAGGATAAGGATATATAAGGGATATATGATTAAGAGAAGGGATACTAACCTTTATATGTAACTGATGCAGCAGGTGCACAATTAGCAAATGCTGACAGGAGACTGATCCACAATGTTCACAAGCAAGTTTCACAGATTGCATAAGGAGGTCAAAGGGGAGATGGTGATGGTGACTTTAACTTGGATAAAGTTAAGAAAGAAAAAAATATTGGTTAAAATGTGGAAAACATCACTGTTTGGCCTTAAAACCCACAATAGATTATATTTTTTTGCTAAAGCTTTCCCTATCGATGTTGTTGCCAGGGTAACACATCCTGATATTGTCATGCTGCCAGTTAGTGAAACCTTACATGTTCAAAACCCATTCAGCAGGTTCCTGATAAAGCTTCCTCCTGTGACGAGCTGGTAGACTGTTGGTAAGACCATTCGTAGTCACCAAAATCAGACTGAAACAACATTTAAATGAGTTTTTGTAGAGATACTGAATCTATGCTAATGATCGTGTTTAATTTCTCTGCACCCCTCCTTTCAAGCAACTGGTTCCTTTAATTGAAAGTGAATGAGATGTGTATTTTGCGCAGACAAAGACAATGTATAAAACATTCACTTTTATTTCAGCCTTCGCACAGCCTCAAGGAAAAGATCTCAGAGCTATCAAGATAGAAAAAGAAGACACAAATATACTGCGTGCTCAGATGCAAATGCTGGGATACAATAGGACAGAGTGTCACAGCTTCTTAAAGCAAAAAAAAAAAACTCTCAATGGCCGAGTCCATCAGGTGAGCTTAACCCAAAGGAGCATGATTTTCACTTTTTTAAGATAGAAACAAAGAAAAGATGACCCTACTAAGAAACAGCAACTGAATCTGCTGCTTTGCAAAGCATCTTCGGCAGTATTGGTCATTGGCCAGGACATTGAACCTTTGCCCAGTTGACCCTTTTGTCTAAGGGGTCACAAGCCAATGTCCTCATCATGCCAGTCCTGGACCCGGATTAATGTGGAGGTCTTGGGCAGGAAGGACTTCAGCCGTAAAACCCGAGCCAAATCAACACGCGGAACACTGTGATACACAGTGGTGACCCCTAAAGGGAAAAGTCAAAAAAAGTTACTGGCTTTTTTTTTTTTTTCTTTTTCAGAAAGAGTTATAGTTTTGTCATTGTTTAAAAAATATATATCAGCTAAATATTTTTATGAAATCCTGTTTGTCAAATTTCAAACTGTACATTAATATCAAATTTAAGTTCCTTATTTTATTATTATTATTTAAGGTGAAATAGTGACATTTATGCCACATGGCCTTGCTATATGAATGTCTCTGTAAGGTCAACATTCCTCTTCACACATCTTTCTAATTCTCACATAATTATCAGCTGGTTTTACATCTATGTATTTGTATGTATTTCCAGTTCCCAAACTGGCACATATTGAAAGGTTTTTTCTGTGTGGTTCTGTTTTGTTTTTTCCATATAAACAGACATAGTTTCCTTTCACTGCCCTTTGTCCTCTGATGTGCTCTGATAAATGGTCATGAATAAACATGTGTGGTGAAACACCCAAATCCACTCAGTATCCACTTGTCCAGATCTCTTTAATTAAAGCCTGTGCATTTTTCTATTACAGACAAGTTCATTTACAGATAACCATCCATCAACTATGTGTTCCCTTTTGCTGGTATATAATAAATTGACTCAAGCTGATGTGTGATGTTAATCTTTCCAAGTGTGAGCATTACATTTGTTTTTTTTTCTCTTAACCTATTCCCTTTACTATTCTTTAACAGAAAGTGAAATTATGTTAAATAAGGTTTTGCTGCAGTAAAACCCTAATTATGGACCAACTAATTTTTCACAAAGCTTCAGTGCCCTTTAACAGAGGAATTTTGCTATGACTCTACTAATAACTTAAATATCAATTAGAACATTGCTTCAGCAAAGGATTTTAGCATTCATAAATGAGGGATTAGTGCAGAAAAATGTGGATGGGTAATGATACCTGTCATAAACAATCATGGGGATGTGCTCTGCAATATGTGACAGAATCTGATGATGTTTTGCTGCGTAATTCGGGGTAGCTTGATTGTTTATTTTGCTTTTCAAACTTTCCAGCTCCCATTTCTGTTGCTCTGAGCCCCAGGTACAGTCATTCCTGGAGAAAAAAAATGGGGCTCATTAAGGATTGGCTGCAGAAATATAGGTGGATGCGTTTTGGACATCATTAAAATCCTGTACAAAACTGCAGGGAGGAAAGTACTGTATATCAGGCTTTTAAAGGGTACATGATGTACTCTTTGTACAGAAGCTAACATAATTTTCTTCCTCATTTTGACTTCAGTTTCTTGTCTGTTTGTGGATCATTTTTCATTATTCTTTCTGTGGCACACACCTGTGGCTCAGGAGTGTTGGGGGTTATGACTGCATCCCTTCGTGGGCCAGCCCTAGACATGCCCAGCCCTGCTATGTCCCCAAGGGCCTCCTGTCAGATGTGTGCCCCCACCACTGTGTGTGTGTGCACGTGCGTGTGTGTGCATGTGTGTCCTGCCACAGAACACGACCCAATTTGATTTGCTTCACTGGCCTGTGAAGCCCGGCTGTGAGGCAGCACCTCTCTTTATTCCCCTAATGGCTTCCTTTCCCCATTGCACCTTACCCCTTCCCCAGATACCAGTTATGTGCCCTCTTGTAAATATACATGTACATGGTGGAGGGAGAAAGGGAGGGAACAACTGTGAGGAAAAGAACTGAGGATGGAGAGGGAAGAGCAGAGAAGATGAGAATGAAATAAAAGTGAAACAAAGGGTGTGAAGGTCCAGTCATTCCCTAAACTGCTCATCTTGGGATCTGATATCTGGATGTTAGATGCTGTTGACGGGTGGGAGAAATGCTGCAGCGGTGGGACCTGCCTGTCAAAATAAGAAGAGTAGTCCACGTTTAGGGCCGAAGTTCGTGAAGGCGTTGTGATTTTGTCGGGAGTTCACTATGAATGGCGTCCAGGGGCAATGGAGGTTACGCTTTCTGTTGCTGTTGCCACCCACTCCATAGTACCGCAATACATGCATGCATATATACATTTGGTATAATGTCACTGCTGTGCTCTCACTCCCCTCCCCCATGAGTGATCCAAATGGTCTTGTGACCTGAACCATATAAATGAGTGTGATGGAGAGACATGTAAATTGCACAGAATATGACATGCAATCGGCCCCAGCAGGAGCTAGCTTACAACATTGTTCTGCTAAAATAGGTTCTCAAAGCATTCATGTGTGACTTTGAGTCTAAATGGGTCATGCCATACAGGTACAATTCAATCTCGTACAAAATTACTTTGCTAAAAGTAAACTTTGGAAATAATTTTCTTTGTCAAGTCTACTGGGCTGAGTTCAGTGGGGGTTTTGTGCGGTTGTGGGTTTTGCAAAAATGGCAAGGGCTGTGTGGGAGGGGGCGCTAATTTAAGAGGCTTAATAATGACCCCCTACTACTCTCTGCAGGAACTGCCTTCATTCGCCCATCACATCACACGCATGACATGACATGGAAGCAGGAGATGCATGTCATTTTTGACACATCTTGGCACTTACTGGCTGCAGGGGAAACTTGATTCTCTAGCTGGAATACCTGTCTGCTTCTGGGGGAAGAGAGGAGAGTTGCTGATTTCATTATCATTATTTTTTTTTTCTCTTCACTTCCAAGACTGAAACAATGACAGTATCTTATACATGAGAAAACAGCCCTCAACAGCATTCAAAACAGACATTCGTAGGATATCATACATTGAATTTCAGACACAGTGATGTGAAAAATTAGATGGCTACTGAAATATGTGATTTTTGAAGTAGGATTTAAGTGTATTTCTTTTGTAGATCCCTGGCCAAACAAATTATGGAAGACATTCCTGTTAAATGCTACTCATCCTCCTAAACGATGACAGGTGGATTTACTTTTAATCATTCACAGTGGCCGCAGCATTACTTATAAGGACTAAAGAAAGGATCGGCTTGCTGGCACATGATTCTGTGTATGTGCATTTAAAATCTCCCATGCTTTACTGTATTTCTGCTTAACAAGAAGGCACTGCAGCCATTAAACATCAGCTTTGAGCTTCCAGGGTGTTCACCCTGAATGAAATGCACATGGAGATATTACAACAGCAGTAAAAGGACGAGAGAATTCCCGTTCGCTCAAACTGAAGGCACCTTTTAATTTTGGTGATTTAGCTGATTACTGGTTTTGAAGCAAATCAAAGGGCAAAGAGTTAGCAGTTCAAACCTAAATGTGGCTGATTCCCCTTTTTTCCTAGAGAAAACCCCCCGAGAAAAAAAACTCTGGGGTGCTCTGCAAATAAACAGAGCCTATTTGCATTGCCCCTTGATCTTGATGCAACAGTCACTTTAATGCAAGTGGCATGGTGTGTCCGCCACTGAGCATTTCACATGAGAATCCCTCCCGCCGTCTTCCCTCTATTTATCTCAGTTCTATAGTCTTCCTCTCTTTGACCCACGTCTAGCTTCCCGTTTTGGCTTCCATTTGACCAGTCATTTACATTTCAGCGCATTCAAACTCTTCCAAATAGGATATAAAGCGTGTCATCACAGTGGCTGTCAGAAGACTTAGGTCCCCTTAATTTTATTCAATTTGTTATGTTTTTAGGGGTATTTTTTTAAATTATTATTATTGTTTTTTGGTTGTTGTCTTTTTTTTTTTTTTGTGGGGGAGAGTTTAGTTGGGACCATTTTAAAGCTGCCTGTTTCAAATGGTTGTTGGCTTATGGAGTAAATGTGAAATAATTAGAGGATGCAACCCAGTGGAATATATTGGACAGGTGTTAGTTATGTTCTCTAATCTCCTAACCGAAAAGGACCCAACACGGCAATTCCAGGGGAATTTCTGATATTTCATAATCAAATGAGTCAAATGTCTTATTCATAACTCTGAATATTCACTGTGCCATGATCATAGAAGAGCCTTGTCTCTATATCTCCCTTGAGTGGAATAAAAAGACTAATAATAAAGTCTCAATTCACCTGGTTATGAAGTGACTAATTAACTAAACATTAACTAAAGGATGAACTGCAACCATGGCGAATTTGAAGTCAAACTAAGGAAAATTTGATACCACAGAGAGGATAAAGTGATGTCATGGTGAAGTTTTAGTGTATTTTTTCATACTAAATTGTAAATCTCTCACAGCTGGTGTGTTTTCACATCTAAGCACTACACTGTAGAAATCTAGACTAACCGCTGGCAAATTTGAATTTGCTCAGCAGGTTCGTCTATCTACTATCCACTGAAGCTCATTAAAAATGCCCAGAAGTCTTGGGGTGCCAATCAGATCAGTCTATAGGATGGTCTTGAAGAGCGTCCCTGAGAGGGCTTAACATGATGACGACAGAACTGTGACACTGTAGTCTGAATGGTAAACAGCGGTTTGAATTGGTTTTGGCATTGACAGTAAATTAAAGAGTTGGACTCTCTGTGACAATCCCTTTTTGGATTGTGGTGGATGAGGCTCATCTCATCTCATTTACAAATGGTAAGAGACATCTGCTAAAGTTGCTCTTGCGATAAAGAAAGCTATTCAAGAAGTAATCTGAACATGATTATGAACGAACGGTTAAGTTTTATGAAGATATTGGTGAAGTCTTTGAACACACTGGTTATTCTAAAACTGCAAAAACAACAGCAATTGTTGGATTCCATTTTCAGTATATTGGAGTCTCTCTCCATCAAAGTCTTCGTCACAATTCTCTCCCGTTGACTCGTTTGCATTCATTCTGAATATGCCGCCTTTTTCATTGCTCTGATTGGTTGTAATGCTTACCCAGCTACATTCAGTGTCAGTTTGAGAAGCAACCATTTTGTCGCCCCCTGGATGAGGAAGCCCTGTGGCTCTTTCAGGCCCTTCATCAGGTCTGAGCTATCAGGCTATTACAGCCGCGCAGAAGAGGAAAACTTAAACTAATGATATACTTTAGGCAGAGTTTTTGAAGCTGAGTTTTTGAATTCCTAAATGAGACTTATGTTCAGAAAATCCACCTAAAGACTAGTTTGAAAAAATAGTGGACGCCAGTCAGTCGTACAGTTTTGGTCTCATGTGGTAATATATGACAGAAAGATTTTAGAAAGGATGGCATAGTCCTGCAGATTACTGTAGCTTCGTGATTTGCTCAGATTAGCTGAATTAATTCTAGCAACCGCTGCAGACTTTGTGGTTATGCAGCTATTTTCTGCACGTCGGCAGTTACATGCGCAGGATGCAAGCCAGAGCACCCTTTGTCAAACAACGATAATCTCCCGTTGAGCTTTGATGGTCATGTGATATGCATTTGTGGTGCTGTAGTGTGGACAGAGATCTTTTGTGACATGGACTTGAAAGGCTGATTTGGGTGCGGATCGGTTTGATATTAAAATGGTGTTTTAAAATGAAATCTGCAATATTGCTGAGACCTTTGAGGCCAGTCCAGAAGTCATTTCTTCAGAAAGCCTGCCAGAACTTTGCAATTAACAAGTCGCTTATAAACACACATGCACACTTGTACACACAGTCACGCTTTCCCATTTGATGATTTTCTAAAATTAGTTCTCTTTAATCAAATCCAGCATGGTGCTCAGGTGTTGAAAAGTCCTTTTTTCCCCTCATCTTCCGGACTTTGTTGTTGGAAAAGACTTCAGTGGATTACACTGGCAAGCCACCCCTGAACTTTTCCAACTCTCTCATCCGAAGGGGAAGCGTGGCTCTTTTTTTTAAATCAGGAAGCTCAATAGATAAACAATAATAATAACACATTTCAGCTAATAAAACAGGCCACAATGTACGGAGAGCTTACCTATAAGCCGAGCGCCTCAGCCCCGTCGCCATTTGTGTGGAGCTGTTTGTTTTTAACTGCCTGCCTTTGTTACTGCTTTTAATCCCAGAGAAATAAATTTATGTGAATGCTCCATGGATTAAAGTAACAGCGATTTTCCACTTCAAACACACGCAGTGTGTTGTGTGATAAAACGACTGCAGCTCAGAGTCTCATTGTCCCCTTTCTTGAGGCGCCAAATGTTGTTTATTCAAACCTTTCTTTTTAGTTTGTCTGGGTGTCTCAGTAAGGATTTTTTTTTTCTTTTTGAGGTATTGTTTACCTCTTCAAAAGATGGTTTGTATAATCCCAGAGCCACCAGTTCAACTCAAAATGCTCCAAATGTAGGGAAAAGGAAAAGGATGCAATGTAGGTGTGTAAGCGGTTGTGTTATCAGCATGTGTGCTTTGGTGAATTATCAAACAGAGGAAAAATGCACATTAATTCCACCACCAGCTCTAATTGCAGAGCACCATACTGTTCTGTTAGTGCGTGCTTTAGCGCTGGTCTTCCATTTATCCGAAAGTCCAATTAGCACTTTGTCTGGCTTTGTGGTTCCAGGAAGTTTGGCCAGATAGCTCTGATGAAGGCTAACTTTGTTGCATGTGTGAAAATAATACCAGTGGAAGACAGAATGGAGAAAGTACGTGTGAACATATCTGAGAGAATAAATGAAATCAAGGAAACACAGCAGGAGAGGGCTGTGGAGGTGAGAGAATCCAAGGGTGAGAAAGTTACCGTGAGTTTCATGAGTTGGTCAAACAGAAGAGAAATGCTTTAACAGCCTGCAAACCAATGCAAAAGCGAAACTTCCTTTTATGTTTCCAGAAAGTTCAAATACGTGAGGTTTCC
Source organism: Arrhamphus sclerolepis (assembly GCA_037176975.1). NCBI lineage: Eukaryota > Metazoa > Chordata > Actinopteri > Beloniformes > Hemiramphidae > Arrhamphus > Arrhamphus sclerolepis. The sequence continues at coordinate 4,410,920 of JBAMYA010000015.1, read as the reverse complement.
TTGCAAACGTGCCAGCAACATTTAAGAGTGCATGCCATATAAACAATAAAGAAGGTATAAGTGTTTATTTTTAAGGGTTAGGTCTGAGTCTGAATCTTGTTTTTGAATTTTGTTTGCCCTTGGAGACCATGGTTTCAGTTTTGTCCTATTTGAGAACACTTTTTGTTTTTCTTTGTTTGTACTTCGTGTGTTTAGGCCCACACATAATGACCACATGAGTAGGATGGTGAACACCAAAAAAGATCACTTGGTGAGTATGGGGGAAAGGATACATATTTCATGTAAGTACAGCCAGTATCCAGACAACCAAAGTAAAGAAAAACAGATAGTCCATTACTTATGAACATACAGCAATTAACTTTTACTTATATGAACAAACTGATCCAAATAGTCACATGATGGCAGCAGCTTCCAATGATGCTGCTCAGTGCTACCCCGATTCATGATGACAGGAGTCTACCAAGCCTAACAAGCTTGTAGTAGGACATATTTAAAGGACTTGTGACTTGGACCTGAGACTTGGACTCGTGCATTGACTGCATTTGTCAATCAGAGATGGATCCTCAGATTTGAATTGATTTGATGTAGTATTCCATCATTATTCGGCAGAAAATGGTACACATTGCAACAGCTCATCATTCCATGTCAGACATGCATCATGCAACAAACTAACAGTGCTAATGTCACTAAGATTGTCAACTTTTATTTTATTGAATTTGACTTTTACTGATTTTTCTTGTGCTGGTAAAAAAAAAAAAAAGTGCACTGCATTGAGGAAATGATCGTGACAACTTTCAACTTCAGTCATCATCTGATAAGATCTCACCCAGAGAAGTTAGTTCCCTCAGTTTATAGCAGGGAAAAGGCGAGAGGGAAATCTCTCTCTATGGCTATGAGGGGGGAGGCGTGCTGACCGATAAACTAGAGTTAAAACTTGCTTTCACTGTCTTCTTTCATTAACTGCTAGCCTGCTACTACAGAGAGAGCTGCAGCTGTAGACACTACTCACCATCAAGTGGTGCAGTTAGCCTTCGAGTTAAACTTTCCATTTATAAGTAAATGTAAATTGTATTGATTTTATTCTAAACTGGTTTGGACAAAAGCAAATGTTGAGAATTAGTCTTCAAATACGTAATAGAGGTTGTTAATTTAGCAGTCAGGTTACTGGCAAAGATGTGCCGAAGGAGCTAGTAAACATTTCTATGAGTGTCAGATCTATGTTGTGGATTGGACTGGACTTGGACTTGACTCGGGTCGTGACTTGGATTCGAAGAGTGGGGACTCCAGGACCACAATACTGGAGTCATCAAGTCTGATTTTATTAAAAACCATGGGGAAAACATAGTTTTTATGTCCAAATAGAATAGTGTCATTGTACGGATGGAAGTAAAACAAAATTGTGAGTTGTCTAGAATTGTCTGAAACTAAAGCTTTTATCCAGACTAGGATACAGAACTGTACAAATTATTTAAAAACCAAATTAACAGAAACAATTCCAGAACACAACCTGGTTGCAAGTAAATGATATCCTGTGCAGTCTTTACCTTACTTATTACCAATCACTAAACACCTACACCTCTGAACATATTTACAACATGATTTATTGTTTTTAAATAGTCAGATAAAGCAGAAAATACATTTGTGAACGTAAATATTGGTGACAAATGTCTCACTCCATTTTTTTTCCAAGCATTTGATACAATACTGATACAAGTTTTTGTTTTAAAAAAAAAAAAAAAAAAAAAAAAATCATGTTATTTCCTTTGCTTGTCCAAGAACAGGTTTTGTTTGTAGCACATCTAGTGCACAAATTTGCAGACTTTGGCTAAAAAAAAACAATAAACCTGCAACATTCTGACAGTCAAATATGTCTCTACATTCCCACCCACACCATTGTTACCCTCTTGGCCAGGGGCATTTTAATTGGCCCACTTCCGAAGTGTAATTTTTTTAATTGCTTGGAGAGACTCTGCTCTCTTTAAAAGAATCAATGCAGATGTAATAATATCTGTAATTGTCTGCCACGCTCCAGGGACACCACAAAAGCCTCGGATCAATGGAGAAAAGCAGGGAAGCTGGTAGGGGTTAATTTTTCCCTTTCTAGAGGTAATGACAGGGAGGCTTCTGGCATACAGGCACAACTTGTGCTGTTCCTATTGTCTCTACAGCGCCTAATTGGGCCAAATGCAGTTAGTTCCCCTTGGCAGTGGCTGTCGAGGTGGTGATTAATGAAGCCTCCAGTCACGTAACCTGATAAAAAGAAAAGAAGGGAAAAAATATTGTGTTCTTCATCCTTTTTTTTTACTTTCTTGTGCTTTTTTTTACTGCCTTTGTCAATTCTCCAGAACTTTTTTCCAAAGTAAACACGTGAAGTAGTTCAAGTTTTCTTTTTTCTTTTTTCTTTTTTTTTCCTGCAGGGAATAGAGAGTGGAAAGTCCATTGGGGCAGTAATAGCAAAGAAAAGAAAAAAAGCAGATAAACAGAAGTTTGTTCAGCTTCAGTCTCCTTCCATGAGGCACAATATCACAATATCACACATTCTCAGAGAATACTGTTTGGACCTGCAGCCATTTTTCCTGTACAGTCTCGAGAGACTGTGTCAGGAATCTGGGATCAAGAGGTCACAGGTATTAGCCTCCCAGGATCGTCATGGCCTTTGACTAATTACCTCATTAAGCCGCTCTCCAATACTTTCCATGGCTCAGTCTTGTTGCTTGGTGTAAAAGAGGACAGAGTGGACACAGAGCCCATCTACAGTGACCTGGATGAACTGACTGCAGCTTGTTGCTGCCTGGTGGGTGGATTGTGGGAAGGAAATCAATCCTTTGTAAATATATTAGACGCAATTACATCCTGCTGGACTTTGCCTAACACATTTATGGAAGCATTAGGCAAAGTCTTCCTTTATCAATCCTGCCCCAGGCCATTAGGACAATGACATGTAATTTTCACATGTAGGAATTGTTGGGAGAGTATTGGGAAAAAAAAGAGCACAGTTGAAAAGTTTTGATTGTATTCTGAACAGTGTGTTTCATTAGTTTCATTAGTTTGTTAAGCTGAGACTTTATTTGTTATTATCCTAATAAGAATACCTTTTGTTGTTAGCTCTGCCCTCTGGTTAACTTTATAAACCTCACTTGAATCGTGTCCTAGCTGCACCGACTTGTGCGATGCCCTCACCTGAATACTATTTGACTGTACTTACATTGTAATTTTGCTACTGTATTTCCTTTGTTGTAGGTCACTTTGGATAAAAGCGTCTGGCAAATGTAATGTAATTTAATGCAATAAGGATAA
>JBAMYA010000015.1:4366578-4383314 GCA_037176975.1 Arrhamphus sclerolepis | reverse complement strand
CTTATACATTATATACATTTTTTAATATTACCATTTTGATATTCTCTCTTCTCTGCTGCTGTAATGGTGGAAATTACTAATAAAGGGAATTTAATCTAATCTAATCTAATCTTAACCTCACAAAATGCAGTATAATATGATGAAATATTAGTTTCTCCATGGTCTGCAGGATCTTGACTTGAAAAGTTCTTCTTGAAGTTTTGAACTTGGCCTCCTGTTCCAAAAGAGCAGGATGGAAACAATCTGGAAAGCAGTCTTGACTGAATTAATGTGTTCCTCCGTGCATGATAAACATTCGCGATACTGTTTCCAGCAATTAGGTGACAGTGTAGGACAAAGGAAAGCATTCAGAAGAAGTTCAAATTTCACCTAGCAACAGGGTGCTGCTTGTTCATTCACACACCTACATGCTTGCACATGTAAAAACAATCCCTTACAAATGCAGGTATATAGATATATATATACATATATATATCTATATACTGAATATACACATATTACATAGAAGCAGGAGTGTTAAGCTATGTCCATGTGACACCAGAGTGCTGTTAGGCATGCCACTACTGTCAGCCCACATAAAACCACTTTCATTGTGAATGGAAATGCTTTGATTTGGCTTTCAGGCCACGGCCAGAGTCAATGTAACAGTCTCTCATAGGAGGATCTTTCCTGCTACTTTAACCCCTTTCTCTCTTACTATCCTCCATTCACCCTCACCCACAACCTTTGTCCTTCATTTCTCACACAGGCTCTGTTTATTTTGACCATTTGAAATAGCAGTTCAGAGATCATGGCGCTGTGTAAGAAATCAAAAAGGCAATGCTCAAATCAATTGGCTCTGCAAGTCTCAAGACTGCCATGCAGTAAATCGGCTCTGAATGACAGTACTATGTAGACTTTTTTTTTCTTTTTTTTTGTCATACCTCTTTCCTCCAAAGGAAAAATAAATAAATAAATGAAAACTTATTCTGAATAATTCTGAGCATACAACAGCTGTTTTTCCTTTCTCTAAAATCATGTCAGGGGATCTTTTGAAGGCATGTTCTTCTAAAAAGCATGTGATCGGTTTTGTGGTATTATCACTTCCCTCTGGACAAACTTTCAGAAAACAAAGCCGTGGTTTTTGATCCTACTTATGGGAACACGCATCGAGTTAAACTGAATTCACTTTCTGGACAGGGACATCCATAAACATTTTCTAACACCTGGGCCTCCTCTGAAGGTTCAGTTTGGTCAAATTTGTCAGGACCTTGTGATAAACCATTCCTGCTGTAGGAAACATACTAATTAGTCCCACTCAATTAAGAGACCTAGTTTTCCAGGCTGCATGTGGGCTGGCAGATGACAGACATACATACCATAAAGGCCAACTTCCCCCACATTTCCTCAGTACTTTAATTAACTCTTTGATCTGTGTGCTACGTACTGAGCTCAGACCAGAGGCAGTTTTGAGGGCCAAGCAGAGATTGGATATGGTATTTCATATAAAGCACGCCCCAGTTGAGTTGCAACTATTTGGCGTGGAAAAGAAAAAGGTTTCTTACCTTTTTACCTTGGCTTTTGTCGTCACTCATTTTTTTAAGTTTTCTATTTTGCATTTACCATATGGAGATGCATTATATAATGCAGTTTTACAGTCAAATCTGCATTATGATCGCATGTCATTGTCATTTTGCACCATGCAGTGAAATATCATGGGTTATTCAGATGCTGTATGTTAAGATCTCGAGCTTCCGTTCAGTGTAGCCTGCTGGGATCTGATGAAGGTTAAAGTAAAGGGGCAGCAGATCTGGCGAGTTTCAAAAGGAGCAGTGAGCTTGCTTTGTTGGTTGGAATTTGCAGCACAACGGAACGACTTAATAACAATGCGTGAAGCAATGAAAATTACACAGCTCCTGCAAGAGAGGAAAAATTAATTGCTCTCAGGTTGCACTCTAGAGAAGTTTGTTCATTGACATACACAGACACACACTCATGGGCCAGCACATTTTATGCCCCCCAACAGACACTCATACTGTACATGCAGACACTGACATGCACGTGGAAGCTTGGCTGTGAGCAAAACCAGACCTTAAGACTGGATCCATGCATCCATGTATGTGTGTGTGTGTCTGTTCGTGTGTATGTGTGTGTGTGTGAATCTGCAGCTCTCCAGTGCAGTGAAGAGAAGAATTAGGGCCTGGGCCACATTCCAGCCCAACCTCCCTGGGCGAGAGACAGTATTCAGCATTCCTCTGCCTGCCTATCAGGCCAGGTGCATTCCAGAATATGCACACAAGATCACATTAAAGCAACACTAACTACTTAAGACTAACTATTCATTCAAACAAGACACATTTTAGGTCAAAATCACAAATACATCATGTGTAGACATGTACTTGTGATGTTATATGCGTTTACAGGTGATAATGTGATACATCTGTGTGTATAGTTTGACTTTGGTGCTGTCATTATGTGCCCATCTTTTAGTTAAAATCCACATGATATGTCTCAGTATACATGTGACACCTTGCACACATAAATAAAACCTGCATTATCCATGCAGTGCTGCTGTTTACCACTAGATTGTGTGAAAACAGGATCCTTGCGTCTTTAATTCTTGCATGATTCAATCATTTTTAATGCATGGATTTTCTTTTTCCTGTATGGAGGAGGTTGAGCTATTTAAAGAGCAGGGGTTGAATACACTGTGAATGTACAGCCAGCCTCTTTTTGAAGTTCATGGTACTGTGATGCGCTGTGAGTCACACATGACAGTGCAGACGGGGGTGGAGTGTGTGTACGTGTGTGTGCATGTGTGTGTGTGTGTTTGTGTGTGTCCATCCGGGTCTTTTCTTTTATTTATCAGAGATTTTCTTCGGTTCAGATCTCCATAGACCTGACAAGACCTGACTAAAACATAAAATGGCAGGTTACCTTTCTGTGAACAAACCCAGCACAGCCAGCATGAACTGCTCTAAAGGGTGAGGTAGTTAAGGAGGTACAAAATGTTGCTTATAGGCAGATTAATGAGAGGAAATGAAACCTTATGTTGATACGAAGCTTAAGTATCTTCAGGCAAACATAAAAGCACAACAGCACCCTCCACCCTCCAAACCCAATTCTCATCCATTTTCACGTGACAACTTTTCATCAGTGAAGTGCCTTCTTGGCCCAACTCCTCCACCCCTACTTTTCCCCTTGCCACTCATTGGATGGATGTGGCATTAAGGAGACAGAGAAGGCTAAAGCTAAGCTCCCCTCTTCCTTCAAGCGCCACCCCTTTGGCTCTCCCAGAAGTGGTATGTTCCACAGCGAGGGCCGCAGAAGTTGAGAGAGCACATTGTTTGTAATCCGGCATTGCAGGGGTCACTTCCTGACTCATGTGTCCACTCCGACCCCCCCCCCCACACACACACACACACACACACACACACACACCCCACACACACACACACACACACACACACACCCCCCACACACTCCTTCCTCTCCCCCACGTGTATCCATCAGTTGGCTGAGCAGCCTATAGCGTTTTTTTTTTTTTGACAAACCCTGTCCTTCCCCTTTTGTGTAGGAATGCTCCAACATCTGAAAACAATCAAATAATCTGGGCACAATACGTCTCTTTATGGAGGGGTGTTGGTGGTTCCCAGATGAGCGGGAGGATTAGGCCGTAGGGGAGAAAAAGAAAAGGATGAGGATAGGGGCTGTGTGGTATAAAAGGGGTGGGAGACTGGTATGGGGTGGAGTGGGCTATTTATACTGTATTGCAAGAGTTTTAATTGATCAGATTACTTGACGATCTACTTCTTAATCTTTCGATTTACATCCCTTGACTCCATTCTTTTCTTAATTTTCATTAACCCCACAATCTTAGACCCAAGAGCTACTCGCTATATGTCAGGGAAAAATCACAGTGATGGCTACTAAGTGTGAATCTTCAAGGTACAGATCTGTTACACTTGTTTAATGAACAGAGAATTAGATAATGCATGATGATATGAAGTCACGGTAGGCCTTTTACAACACAGGAGGCTTTGAGGAAACTTGGCCATTCATGATGATTCAAATGAATTTACTTATTCCTCCGAAAGTAGTTCTTGGGTAGTGCTTTCCAAAGCTTACAAGAGGGACAAAGTCTGAGCTTGTGGCCTTTAACTATTCTGACATCCTGAGGCATTTCATTTACTCTCAGTTAGGACTATTACAAATGTACAGACATTTATACATTCATCTATTCATTTATTATACATGTATCCATTTTGCATCCATCTACGAGAAGGTCACAGGTCCATCACAAGGCCACACTGTAAACAACAGTTTATAAATGCACCCGCATATAACATTCGAAGCAGGTGATAAATGCCAACTCAACCTAACTTGCATATTTTGAGACTGTAGGAGGAAGTTGGTATACCCTGGGAAAACGCACAGAGGTACAGAAAAAGGCACCAGCAAAGTTTCAGAAGAGAAACCTTCCTGCTGTGAGGAAACAGCGCTAACCACCAGACTACCATGTTGCCCACTGCATTGTTGCTTTTCATTATTTTGGTGTGTTGATGAAAGTGGGGCCCAGTCCTTAGTGAACATTTATGCTATGGAGAAAAAAAAAAACTAACAAAGAATGTAAATTGGGTTACTGCTGATGTTGTACTTTTGTATGTTTTACCCAATGTCAGGACTAAACAAAGGTCTTTAAGTTGGATTGAAAACATAGACAGCCTTGACAATAAACTGGGTCATAGTTGTCAAATCCTGATTGTACAGCTTACATATTCTTCATGCAAGCAAAAGGGTTTTTGAGGATGCACCATGGAGAAAGTTTTGACATGAAACATGCAAGGCCTGATAGCCAAGATGGTAGTCCATAAACAAACTATTATAATGTAAAGCCACAATAAAAGTGAGAAGAAACCTTTTTCTGCCAAAAATAAGAAGAAAAAACTCTCACCTTTAAAAAGAAAATAAGGTAAAACTGTCCATTCACAGTTTTACGGTGACACTAACTAATGAAAATAGCTTTATAACAGTAAACCCAATTATGAGATTAGTATCAGTCCACGCATTTAACTCTTAGCAAGAAAAGCACACATGAATGACACTTAAAATGTTTCTGGCTCATTCCTTTGTACTCGTGTACATTAGTTATAATGAAGCCCATCTGTCTTTCTTTCTTTCACCTGTGGCTTTTATTCTCATATGCAGTGCAAAATACACACACACATTCATGCATGTGCGCACATGCCAAATTTCTGCTCCCGTCTCTCTCGTGCTGTTCCTTCTCATCCCCATGAGAAAGGTAAACAGTCATCTGTAACTTCCCCTCTAACATATTCATTAATCCCCTCTATCCTGTGGGGCTGGAGGATGATTACAGGGAAGCCAACTGAAGCCGCCCAAATAAACACCCCTCAGGCAGTAACAAAGGCCTGTCCACCTCACCCTAAACACAGCTTCCCGGGCTAGATCAGGTTTCAATCAAGCCCACGCACAACATACAAACAATGGGAAGTAAGAGCCCCGACTCTCGAGCCCTGAAAAGCCAATTGTGACTGAAACTAATTTATTTTCCCTTTTTTTTTTTAGTTCAGTCATTAGCAACTAGTTAAAATTTGTTAAACTGTGGATGTTGGGAGTTAGCTGTAATCAAGTATCATCCTAAACCTAGCAGACAATCCAAAGTGCACTAGAAAAAAGCATATTCTGAATAAAGTAGGTGTTCATCAAAAAATATGAAACAAGCATGTATAAAGGGACCACACTTGTCATTTCTGTTCATTCTGGCACATATGAACAGAGCATATGCTACAGCGGGGTTTTCCTTTTATGATGTTAGCATGGTTATAATTCTCGTCATTTGCAGTGCTCTGAAAACTCCAGAGATGTGTTACTCTTTAAAGCTTTGTCACCACAATGACCTTCCATCTGAACCAACATCCTTGTGTATGCACGGTCACAAAACCATCTTGACACAGTTTTCTCATGTTCTCATTCGACCATCTCTCTTGAAAAAAGAAAGTTCTTCAAGACTTTATTGAAACAAAAACTCAAAAAAGATGTCCTCTAGTGCTATTTCAGCAAGAGATTTCAGGTTCTGCCTCTCTTTGAGAGGACTATTAAGCAAGCATGTGCATACATCCAGTCAGAAAAGGAGAGAATGAAAGCTAATTCACTGCACATCAAACATGCCAGAAGGCCCTCCACACTTCCTTCCCCTCTAGCCACTACACCTTCTCTACTCCCTACCCTGCAATTATCCTGCCTAAAAGTTGCATGCTTCCGAGGCTTGGCCCACACTAATCATAGGTATGCATTGTTGTGTTCCGCTGCCAGGTCTTGAAAAATCAGCACCTCTTGTTTAAGCCACACCTCTTGGTCAAGATTGCCAGAATTCCACTGTTGTTGCTCATTTGTTTTATACATATAAAACTTTAAGGGTGTCCTTCAAAAAAAAAAACAGAAGCTTTTTTTTCCAGGAGTGTGATATAAAAATCCAACAGTTTACAAGCTATCATCAGCTCTTACTTTTATTCACTGAAATGCTATGTTGATCGCTGGAGTCTCTGCAGATGGTAACTACACAACACAATACACTGAATTTCTTTTCTGTTTTTTTTTTCTTTACTTCAATAAAGACTGGTCTTCATGTCTCCTCTCATTTGACCAGAGGCCACTGTAATCAGGTCACCTGTACTTTGAAGTTGTCATGTGATTCTAGATATCATGGCACAAAACAATTAATGAATCTCCACAAACTATATTTGAGATCTTAATCTTCACTTAATTCATTCATAATGCAGCATGTGGATGTGCAATTATTTTCTGGTGACCCCCATGGCACTTCACTGTCACGTGTTTTTTCTCAATTTTACCAAAACTTAGCAAATCAAATGTTCTGATACAATCCTGTCACTTCATTTTGGGGCTGCTTTGGTCTTCAAACACATGATCAGAGGAAAATTATCCAGTGGCATACGTCATTAAGATTAATCTCAACATCTACCCAACTTCAGGACCATGCTGCATTTCCTATACCTTTGGAAGTGGGCAGTGCAAAACTGTAACAGCAATTTCAAAAGAGGCGCATTTTGTAAAGAAATGGATGAAATGATGTTTTTGTACTGTTCCTCTGTGATGATTTGATCAAAGAATGTCAGATATTTCATTAAAACCGCAGGAAACTGGGCAGACTTTTTTTTTTAAAAAAAGGTCATGTCTCTTTTAACTAACGATTGCACATTGCACTGAAGTCTGCAAAGGTGCTTCAAAGGAACATATATATATATATATATATATATGAATAATAAAGAGAAGCACAAAAATATAAAATATAACACAGGCTACATCAAACCATGATTAGGATCTGGAAATCATCTCAGCCATTTTCTTAAAAATCAAGTGAAGTTCTGCTCTGAATGAGGTTTGTGTTGAGCTGAGTGCATCCCTTTTTCTGCAGTTGCTTGTTGGCAGTGGAATGCTGGCTTGTTTACCGCCTTAAGGAGAATTGTGACTGATTGCACTTGGGAGTTAAGTCAAGGGATGCCTCTGTTAGCTAAACATCCTGTTACCTTGTTTAAGTACACCACATTGTGTGGAGTCGACTTGTGTGAAAAACACAGGAAATGCACGAGGGTCATCCGCATTTGTGAGATGAGAAAGCGGGCTGACTTTCTGAACTCTGAATACTCTAAAGGATAAAGGCATGCAAGAGGGAAAATTCAGAGTCATTGCCTTTTTTCCGCTCTGTTTCAAACAAGGAACACTTTATTTGGACTTTTTGGCTTTATGAATGATAAATGGTAACCCAATTTAAAAGGAAAAAGTGAAAACAAGGGACCATGGATTTTTTTAGAGACAGATTCCTGCATCTTGAGCAATGTAAAGATGATTAGAAATGCAGACTGCTTGTGTAAGTAAGTTCAAGTAGAATTCGTCATACATCAGGCTGAGATCCATATTTTTGCTAAGAACACAACCAAAAGTGTTGATTCACCTTTGCTCTTGGTCAGTCCACCACAAAACTGCACATAGCTCAGACAGAAATCCTAATCAAACAGTAAAGAGAGTTCACAATATGTGTCAAGGCTGCACATGTAAAGGTTGTGCATACATGGGGTGTCTACATACAGTCACGCATAGAGATGTTTTATATGGCTGCCACTGAGGCTGTTGGCACAAGCTGTATGAAAGCCAGAGAAATACAAAGAAACTTCTCACACAACATGCTGTCACTATGACAACCAGGCAGAGTCATTTAGCCTGATCTCTTGCCTTTCCACACAGCACAGAAATCCAATAGCATTTAAGTCTTACGCAACCAAGCTACCGATTGACTCTGCACAGCTTTTAACACATTTGCTAATAAGGTTGAAAGATCCATACATGGATTTCCTGAATAATTTCCAAGGTAGTTTTTGTTATATGGAAGAGCAGTTGTTTGTCTGTAGGGAGTTTTGGTTGACAGGTGGGACAGCTTTTAACTTATGCAACTACAGATATATGCAACTATTAGCTAGTAAATTTCATGAGTGAAAACTTAACCCCCACCCATTTTTCATTTAGAGGGTAATCTCATAGCTCATTTTCTATTTACCAACCAATTGCATTAGTGAAATGATACCACTCCACTTTCACTCAGAACAATTAGCTGTATTACATAAAGCATGTTCACCTTTCTCAGTTGCCAATTTTCCCCTTCGACTTTATACTTTCACATTAACGTGATTAATGAACAATTTAGGTAGCCTACTTTAATTGTGAAGGGGGTCTGATGTAATTCCACGTGCTGCAACAGTCTCGGCTGTGTACATCAAGCACATCAACGGAGTTTTCAACATCAGGATTTCAAGAATTGAACCAATCAATATGAACTGCTCCAGGAAAGAAACCAGAAATCAGAAATTGTTAATGATTCAATTTAATGTGCAAGTCCTTCCTCCGGATCATTCTCTGCTTCGCGTGCTATCACCACACAGACGCTTCCCTCTTGTATCAATGCGTGATTGAAGGGAAACTTCTTTTGGGAAGTACAGGGACTACATTAGACCAACTCTAGAAAGAAACGCAATTAATTTACCGAGTAGAGCTACAAATAAGCTCGGTTTGGGTTAATACTCTTTGTCCTTTAAACAGGCATTAGAAACTATATGGATGGAGCGCGGATCTTTTATTGCAGGAGTGATATGTTTTCACTACGTCGCGGAAGGATCTGATTTTCTTAAGCGAGGGTCGACACATCCGCCCAGTTTTCCGATGTTTCATTCCCCCCAGAGTTAAAAATGGAGTTCGATTAAAGCAGATGTCCAAGAACTTCTCAAGGAAAAAAATCGTGGCTAGATATTTTACTGAATGTGCTCGTTTTAAGATCAGCGTAACAGTTGTATTATTTTCTCTTCTTTAAAAAAGTATTCGGATGCCTTTACTGCAAATCTCTCGGACACGTTGACGGAGCAACGCTGCACAGCACTTTTTCAAGTGTTGTCCTGGACCCTAAAGTTGGCGAATGGATGCTCGACAGCCAGCCATAAATAACCTGCCAAACGTTACGCTCTACTGCGATTTCTGCATGTTTTAAGGATATACGCGCATTTCTGCAGAGCGGGGATCCGTGTTTGGTGACTAGGATGACGCCGTTCGCTCATTTGTTGTGGTTGGATTTCACTTCCAGGGAGGATAAAATGAATCAACGATTGTCATTCCTCCTCGCGATGAACGTTAGTCCCAGCCAGCAGAGCTAAAAGCTAGCTCGACTTGGGGCTTTTTTTTTTCTCACGGGGACGCTTTTTTTTCGGCATGCCCCTTGTGTGCATCGTTTTCTACTTACTATCCTAAACGAGGGGGGGTAATTTCTATTCGTAAAGGAAAATGGTGATTTTTGTGGTACTTTATCCCGCCGTCGCTGCGTCGTCGATGCTATTGCTAGGATTTGGATCCCCTTGAGGAAAAAAATGAGTGAAGATTCAACAAATCCAAACAACGAGTGAGTACTGTCCGTGTGGTTTCGTACACATATTTACCATTAACATACACAAGATGTACTTTCAGTAATAAGTACTCGCATATCTTCAGACGTTAGCCGTGTACGTTGTGCACTGCACTACCTCAGTTCTCAATGACATTTATGAGCGTTCTATGCTGGTATTTCATCATCATGCTCTCTAGTAACGACTATATGTAACTTTTAGATTGTTTATAAGATAATACATGGATTATATTACGAGCTTAAAAAGACCAATGTGTGACAGTGCCATATAAGAAACAATAATAGTAATAATAATAGTAGTAATAATAATAATACAAAAAAGTCCTAACCGTTACTGTTTTTCTTCTAATGATACACCAACCTAACAAAAATGCTGGGAGAATTTACATTAGGCCACAGTATTGTATGTATATGTGTGTGTATGTGTGTGTGTGTATATATATATATATATATATATTCATATTTGTGGATCGGATAAAGGCTCGGGACCTTTTTATTAGACTGATGAACTGCAGTTCTAAAACACAAAAGGAAGAGGAGGCGGCGATAATGAATTTTAAATGTGTATTGTTTGTTTTTTTCTATGCCCGTTGATGTTCTGTACATCATGATCGGGGGACGTTGTGTTGACTGTCTAGATGGTGTGTAACTGCCGTCCGCCATGATATCGGCATATAACCATCGATTACATTTGTGCGGTTCATGTTTGTTTTGCACATCAGCCTTTTCTATTAGCGAAACCCTCTTCGTGTTTATTGCGACACGGAAAAGCCAAAGATGCCTCTGTTTTTTTTCTCAATCGCACTCATTTACATATCACAATCCCCATTCATAAAAAAACGGTTAAAAACGGCGTCACGTTCACACCCTAATCCCAGCAACCCACGGACATCAACTCTAATCTTCACATGGCGTGCTTTTGTACACGTCTCGCCCATTTCCAGACACATTTTGTTATTGTTTTAATAGGGCTGATCCCTTTTGCGAGCGCTTGTTGACAGTCAGTGAGAAATATCTGCTTCGGGAGGTGCTGCGGTCACATGATCCCCTCCATTCATAAAGTACCTGCCTGCCCATTCACAGTACTGTACGCTGTTTCGCATTGCAAAAAAAAAGAAAGAGAGAGCACACGATGATCACATTTTTCGATAAATACTGTACAACCCTGTACAGCGTTATATAAACACCAGTGTAAATGTTTATCTTACAACGAGGATTCTTCTCCATATCTGAGCATTTTCTTTGATAATGTATTTGTCACAGAGGGAGTCATATGCCCTTCTCAGCCATTTAGTGTCATGGTTTGATGTTTGAAACACACCCTGATTTTTTTCCCCATTCAATCTATTTAGCCTTTGCAGTCGTGATTGATTTATTTAATATTTGAGGTTTTGTCCTTGAAGAAGGCTTGCTTTCTTATGTAACATATGTCATGCACTTCTTTTTTTCCCTCCATCAAGCCAACCAAATAGGTTACAATAAGACTCATTTGTGCTATCAATTGTGTTTTAGCTTTCGAGGTTTAACACTAATACAGTGATTAAAATTCAGAATTTATGTTTTTGTTCTTTTACTGGGGGGTATCATTGCCACAAGTCTGATTATTGTGAGTGGGCTTTAAGATCCTCTATATCCTGGATTTCCTTCACGCTGTACTGTATGATTGCAGCAGCTAAGATGGCGAAGCCATCCAAACATTGTTGCTATGATTCCACCACCTTTCTAGCCGTTGTGTGATTGCAATGGAGTGAACAGAATACAGAACAAAACTTGAGCCATTTACTTTTTGCTAAGGAGTCTTTTTAATAAAAGCTCACCAACAAAATTCATTTATTTTCAGTTCTTTTTTCTTCTTTTTTGCATCAAGGAAAGTGGTTAGCATGTGTATTTTATAGTGATGTGTCCTTTATGTTTTTGACTTATCTTGGAAAAACATGTTTGTTCTTCTTCACCATGCGTTTGTGCTTTTAGTTTGAAAATCTCCACAAGATTTGAGAAGAGATAGCCCTGAAGTGGTTTTGTCTGAATGATAGGTGGTAAGCCAAACTAGTGTACACACAGCACACCCTCTGCTGAGAACATGCTACTTGGCCTTGGTGCAGTGGTGTTCACAAGGCTGAAATGACAAGAACGCACATAAAGCCTTGCGAGATTTTGGTTTGCATCTTGTCTGGTGTGTGTGTGTGTGTCAGTGTGGAGAGTTATGTGATGTGATTCTAATGTGGGTACTGTCTACAAGGACTATGGTAATGCTGAGAGAAATGAAACATTTCTGAAAGTCTGTTAAAGGAACGTCTCTGTGAGTTGCATGCTTCCTTTTAAAGCTTTGCCTTTGTCTGTTGACGTACACAGTACTTAAATTATTTTTTTCTGTGTACAGTACATACTCTCTATGCATTATCATGGTATACTCTGTTATATTGTGTGACAACTCATTTTAATGGCCAGACTTGTTTTTTTCCCAGGAAAAAACACAACTATGTGACAATTTTCTTTTTGTTTTCTGTTTTTCTCTAAGTCATTTTTAAAGAAAACATTAATGTACATATTTAAGCCAGTCTAAGCCTCACAGACTTCCACTGCAAAAATATACAGGCCCTCATCCATTTTTATCAGTGAAAGCCAACTGCCTTGCAACTCCCCTGCACATGCATGCACAGGGTACGGCCTCATTGTTTTAGATTCCTGCAGTACTGTGCTATTGTTTTTTACAAGTCAGGTGATCCTCGGTGATTCCTTTCTCTGTGTCCTCTTCCTATCTGTGTGATTGATTTGACAGCCCAGTGATTTATCTACCAATGTGGGTGTCTCGATCTTATCACCTGTGGGCTGTTTTGCACTCCCATTCCTGTTGCAGAGCTCTCCAAACGCATTCCTCAAAAACAACCCCCATCATGCCCTGAAACGACAAGGGGAGACAGCTATTTCAGCTGTTAGAGCTAGTGCTTTATGGCCTGAGTAATTGCCTATATCCTGTGGCCCTTATGCAAAGCTAAATAATTTCCTGGGCCTTTTTATAGGTTGTATTATTTGGGGTTACTGTCAGCTGTTGGATCTGACCTCCGTGAACCTTTCGCTTTAATAGCTGGCCTAGTCCAAGATAGAGGCACATATTTCCTCTGAGAAACTGCTGAACCTAATACGCCTTTGGTTTTATCTTCTGTATTCTTGTTGGGGAAGTGTTTGTTGTGATGGCAGTGGTTTCTAATGAAAAGTGTTGTTTGAAAAATAAAAACAGTAGTAGATGCTACATTTTACTTAAATAGATTCTGGTGTAGGTCTAAGACATACATATGTTGTGAAAAATGTAGCTTACTAACTCGAGTTACATGTTGTGTAATTTGAAAAGTTTAGTTTAGTCTATATCCCGGTGTATACTTTTTTAGAAGCTATTGTTTTGTATATTTCTGTATATCTAAGTAATTTAGGATGTCTTTCACTGAGCCAAGGTCACGGACTGATACTAGTCTTGAATCGTGATGGGCTTTTCGGCACCTTAGCTAGATTGGTGCTTGGATTTTGTGTATTTTAAACCCAAGCCACTTCCCTCTTATGATTTTCATTTCCTCTTAAAGTATTTTAGGAGCATGCATGAACTGGTGAAAATGTCAGCAGTGTGAGAGCAGATTTTCAAATTGTTTTTATATTTTTAAGACAAAGACTTGTATGTATGTGGGCTGTGAATGTAGACTTTTAAACCAACAGTAAACTTTCTTGTGTGTGTTTCTGTTACGGCTTCCACATAGCAGGGCTTGTCTTGATTTCTTTGTGAAGGAGGGCCTCTGATGTTCACAGACCATATCTTAATGCCTCTAGGAGGTGCTTTTAGCACTAAGTGTCTGAATTGTCGATATTGTTTTCAGTCGTGCTGCATGCGGGTGCATGAAGGCTCGAAGGCTGGACCTTGTTTTGAGTTCTTTGCTGCAGCTGGGCTAAGATGTTTTTTTTTTTTTTTTTTTTTTCCTGTACGACCGCAGACATAAAAGAGCACAGATGTAAATTCTAAACCTTGTGTCTTTGAGTTTCCAAACGCTTTGAAAACAGGAAGGGGTTTCAGTGTATGTGTCTGCACACACACACTTGTGTGTTTATTTTTCTGGAAACATTTGGCATGTGTATGTGTTTCTGGGAGAGATAGAGCTTGATCCCAGATGAGTGAATTTCAGCGAGCATGACATTATTGTATCAAATCAATTACATAGGGACTCGAAGAATGTATTGTTACCTGCCTTGTAAAGTTTTTTGATTAGATTCTATCCTGTCCAGTGACTATATTGTGTATTCAAACCTTGGTTGGGAAAAGTGTTTCTTGATTCTTCAGATTCCAAGAGTTAGTGATAGAAGTACTCAAATGAGAAATTGAACTGATTTTCAAGAAAGTCTTGAGTTTGTTGTTTGACAGTTATGGTGCTGATGATGATATGGTACTCAGTTTGTATTCAGTGTTGGTTTGCAACTTGTCATAGCAGTTTCTCCATAATCTTGGCTTGGTGGTTTATTGTTCCTAAGTAGCCCCAGAGATGTATCATCGGTTTCTCCCACAGCTACATGGCTGAGTCCTTAGGGACTACTCTTACATCAAAGCAGACCAGAGATTCCACAGCAGTTGAATTTTGTGGTTCCTTTTTTTGTAATGACAAGCGTAGGGTTTTAATTTTCCAAATACTTGTGGTTCAAATTAAGATCATCTCAATATGTGTCTTTGATTGATGTTCAGGAATAGTTTTTTTGGCAATCGATGCACATATGGGATTCTTTTGATTTATAGTGCCACAGCAGAGCAGCACCTAGAACATTTGTGTTGGGATTGCAGGACCAACTCAGTAATGAAGGGATTAGTCTGAAAATTAATGATAGAGATGTCATGTCACTGAGCACGTCTGACATTCATGTACTTGTTGGATCTATTTTTCATCTGATTTCATTCAGGGTAATTAAACCCACAAAATAGTGCCTGTGTAACTTACTACCAAGACATTTGCCATCACATTAGGTTGTATTTCTGAAAAAGCACAGTAGAATATTTTGAAGTTAAGATTCTCTTTGTGGTGCAGCAGCAGTAGTTTTTTTTTTTCTCTTCCTGAGTCAGTTGGTAGCTAAGCTGAATGTTCTTGTGAGGGAGATGACTCACCAGCAGCCTGAGGTGTTGAGAGGAGCTAGGGCAAATTTCTCTTTCACTTCTCTTTCTATAGCCAGCATTTTAGTTTTGTACAGCAGCCAATGTAAGCAGGCTTGTGATATTGACTTGGTGTTTCTCATTGTCTTATAATTATATCTGTCCTTTCAATGGCTGACAGGCAGTTTCTTTAAAGATATTTTGACTGTATGTTGTCATTTGCACTACATTGATGCCCGGCCATGTTGGTGTTTGTTTTGGGTATGTCTGTGCCCTTGAATTTGCTTCTGGTTATTTAGGGGATTTGAACTGTGTCTAATTGGCTAGCTTGTTTGCACCATTTAGATTAGATGCACTGCTGGAATCAATGGCAGAGTCCCAGATTGCATGTTATTTCTTCAATGAGGCATGATCACAGTGAAAGAACTTGGGCCACTTTATCCTTTTACAACTGCAGCTCAAAGTTACCATTGGTTGATTGCATTTCTAGAAAGTCTTAACTACAGTTAAGTGCATTGTATTTTTTTTCTTTGTGTGTACAAGCTGTGGATTCATGTACATTTTTGAGCAAATTATTAACACTCTTAAGACACTAGCCAAAGCTGTTGGGTAATTGTGGAAGTAGGCCATTTTATCCAAAATAAAAGCTGTTGAAGATGGCAATACATTTTCATAAGGAAAGGATGGTGAAAGTAGCTTTTCACACCGTCTTTCGTACTCCACCCACTGTACTGGTGATTGCTTTCCTTTTGGGGGATAATCTATAGAATCGGATTGGGCTAAGTAGCTTGTGTTTATTTTCCCCAATGATATTTTAATGATTTATTTTCCCTCTTTAGAAGTCCTATAAGTCATAGTGGCCTAGTGGAGTTTGACCAAGCTTGACGGCTTTTCTTTGGTGCTGATATTTTTTTTTTTTTGGGGGGGGTGAAGAGGAAAAAATAAAATAAAGAGGAGGAGGTGGTGGTGGTGGTGGTGGTGGGGATTCTATCCTTTTCAGATGCTAATGAAAGGAGGAATGGTTTTCCAGCCTTTAGCTTGCAGAGTGTGTCTCCCCTGCAGCATGCTCTGCTGCCTGGACATTGTGGGAGGACAAAACTCCAGGCCCGGGATCCAATAACGTGAAATTTCAGCAGAGAAGCAGCCATTGTGTACAGAGAGGCAGCCGGGGAGGGGCTGGGGTAGGAGGGGGAGAAGGAGTGGAGGAAAGGGAGGGTGACTTGGCGTGCAACCAGGGCTTGGGCTACATCCTTTCTATGTACCCTTTCCTCCTGCTCTCCTTCTTTTTCCTTCTCCTCCCCCTCTAGTCTTTCTCTCAGACCTCAAGTCCCCCACCCCCCACCCATCTCCCTCACCCCTGCACTCTTCTTCCCCATTCCCCTTTGGGGTGGGAAGCCCAAAGCAGAGACAGGAGCAAAGCATGAGGGCATGCTGGAGCCCAGCGAGCCATGGGCCAGAGCAGCAGACAAACGGCCACTTTGTCCACTTAGGAAATGGTTGTCCCAGGATCCCCCTTCTCCACCACACACTGGAACAACTGGCCTCCAGGCCTAAGACTGCCTGGTTTGCACATGCTACTCCATCTTCTCTTCTCTTCTCTTCTCTTCTCTTCTCTTCTCTTCTCTTCTCTTCTCTTCTCTTCTCTTCTCTTCTCTT
>JBAMYA010000015.1:4312331-4359688 GCA_037176975.1 Arrhamphus sclerolepis | reverse complement strand
TCGGAACGGGGACGAGTGGGGATTGTTGGTGGGGGAAAGAAAGATTTCGAGGAAGAAAGAAATCCGAAAGAAAAGGTGGGAAAGAAAAAAAGAAAGAAAAAAAAAAAAAAAAAAAAACTACCTACATCAAAGGAGGAAAAAGGAACTGCAGTGGAAAAGGAAACATGGGTTTTAATGTTCCAGTCCTCTCTTTCTCAAACCACAAATGATCTCCTTGAGATAGTGTGGAGTTATCTGAGACAATCATGACTGAAGTTGTGCCTGATGGAAGATTCTGATGGTAGTTACAGTGGAGCTGGGCAGAGGAAAAGAAATATTGACACAGTCTGGCTTGTGGATCTGCACTCTTGTTACTATAATAAGCATGTCACCAGTCTTTCAGTGCTCTACAGTCATCTGTGCAGACTGACCGGCCTCTCACTTGTTCATTATTTCCAAGATAATCTCATTCATGCACATAAGAGACTTAGAAGGATGGGTGGAAACACAATGTGATAAAGAAAAACAAACAAACAATTGTGCTCATGTAACTACTTCTTCTGAACATTTAACACCCTTAAGATTAAAGAGTTCAGATTTTCTCCAGGGCTTTGGACGTGTAGTTGTTTGGAAACAGTGAGCTATTCCTTTAACTTGAGCAGTTCCATCTTTTTCGTTTATTATTTATTTCATTGTAATTATTTCTAATGAGGCTAAAAGATAATCTGATGAAGAAATAAAGAAGAAAGGTTGCAGGGTAAAAGCCTTTTAACAGCGAGACAAAAGTAAGCATTGGCTGGCCACCAGCATGATGCAACATGGTGACATTATTATTGTCTGCCCTAATGCTTTAATGCAGAAGGTACAGCTGATTTTTTTTAGTTATTTTCAGATACAGTAACTCATTGAACTTTTTTTTTCCTTTTAATTGCTTTTGTAACTTTCTTAAAAAGATCACAGAAATAAACATTTTAGATCTTTGGTGGTGGATATTCTACTTTGCTGTTTGAGCTGAGTCTCGAGAGGGATTGTAATGGATGTAACATGCTCAGTGTCCCTGGACCTTTCTGCATCTGGTGCCTGCCACAACCACTCTATTCTAAAGGATCAGTGTTCAGCAGTGAAGACCACCACAAGCCACTCCTCATCACATACCGAGTGCAGGTGTGCTGCCTACATCAGGTGTATGTTCATGTACTTTTATGTGAAAAGGGAACACATTTGTACTTTGTCTGTTTATCCACTCTGCTCAGTGTTGCAACACAAAACCCTCCCTTCTGCTGATTGTTGCCTCCCACAAGTCATGTCAGTATGTCATGTTTCAACTGCTGCGTAACAGCAACTTCCAGCTTTATTCAAGTCTGAAGTCTTGGGGCAATGCACTTCAGCGCTGTGTATAGAGAAGAATCATGAAGGATCTGCATCACAAGACCTCTCTCAGATAACCCCACATGTAGCCCAGACTGATGCTTTATACACTGATAGCAGAGAACATAAAAGTAGTGGAGGAGAGATGAGGAGCAAAGAAGAGCAGTGACCAAATAGTGAGGAATAGCTCTGTGGCGCAGCGCTATGGAGAGAGACACCCCTCTGTCTCACTTATCTCCTCTTTGCTCAATTTCCTCTGCGTACAACAGCACACCTGAGGTCTGGTTGTGGCCTGCCAATGCTTTGCCGTGGCAGCCCCTTCGAGATAATAGCCAATCCAGCTCTTCCCACTCCCAAATCAGACAGGCCAAAAGACCTTGTGCTTTGTTTAAATTTCCAATGAACAAACCCATGTCCCTCTGGCGACAAGCCATTACAAAGCCAGACAGACTTAAATCAGACTCCTTTTTGTTCGGCTAATATCACAAAGGGAAAAAAAAATGTCTTTGTCTCAGAGGTCATGTAAGCCACACAGCAATGTAGCTTTTGTGAGGTGCAGCATGATTACTCTGTAGATGATATTTTATAAGTAATCCACTATGATTACTTTGAAGTCAATTATCCATGCAGGCACCCCATCATCAGAGCATCAGTTAAATGGTACACTGTTTGTGGGAGCAACAGAGCACTCTAATAACAACAGTTGAAAGTTGTCTGTATACAAAGTTGCAGAACTGCTACTAATTCTTTGATGTCCTCTACTATTATCCTCCCACTCAACACCTTGTCTTCTTTGTATCTGTTGATAGAGTCAGATGCAATTATCAGACGCCTCCTGCAGCGGTGTCAATCAGTCTCTTGTCTCTCAGAGACATAATCATTCTTTCACATGGGCGACATATCTGTCATTATCAAAACACGGTAGCTTCCTTTACTGAGAGTGAAGCTGAAGAATTCAACACACTAGCAGATAATTGGAATTATTTTTTTCTTAATTTATATCTGAAACAGCTGTGGAGTGATGAGCTACTATAATTTTTGGTATTAGACCTGCTATCACTTTTACAAAGCTAATCTGAATGTTTTCATTGGTGTATTGAAAAAAAAAAAAAAGTAAAATAGATAAATTAATAATCACCAGTGTTGATATCACTGTAGCACAGATAGGACAAACAGAAAGACCAATGCAGCAACAATATAACAGTAATATCCCAAGGGTATGATCTTTCTGGTGAAAGAGATAAAGAGCAGGTGAATCGTTAGGAAACACAAACCCACAAGAAACAGGGCTCAAATCAATGAGCAGAACTGCCTGTAAGGAACACCCAACCAAACAGCATCTGACTTCCCGACTGTCGCCCTATCAACATTTCATGGTGATGTGACGGGATCAGCGGAATACTGGGGAAACCACTTGGGTCCTGTCCATCATGGTGGAGACACATGAGCCGCTAAGGCCCCTCAGAGATTTAAGCAAAGATATTACCTACAAGCAGTCAGCTCGCAAATATGCAGACTACGCACAAGCACCCAAGACGGCCTTTTCATACACACTCATGCTTGCTCACTCTTATTAGGACCAACTGAGCTTGGAGGCTGTAAATCTATTACGTATGAGGAATATGAACAGAACAGTGGATATTCAGGAACACCATGATGTGCAGCAGGGTCCTTCACAGCTCCACAGTTCCTCCACATTTTCCTCTCCTGCTCTTTGGTTCACGTGTCCCTAAAGGAATCCAATCTTAATATATACTGTAGCATTCCAGTGAGTGCTTTTAATGTCTCCTATTTCCGCACTCTTAAATGTCAAATCATTGCTAACCTTCTTAACCCAACACCTCTGGAAAAGACTGAGAGATTACAGAACACTTTTTTATTTATCCCACTAAGAAAACATACACACAAAATGGACCGGGAGGACTATTTTTTTTTTTTAATTGGTCCCTCGCCGTCTAATGCTCTTAAATGATAGATTAAACAAGGATGCTATTGGTGGGGAATTTGGTGGGAAGACACAAGAGATCAGTCAGGCCAATAAGAATCAGAGTCAGATAATGCATTAGAGAGAGATACAAGAGGGAATAGGGTGTGCAGTTTTAGACTCAACAAAACAAGTCATTCAACACAAAAAATGTAAATAATGTAGAGTTAGATACAAGATATCCAATATGTTAGAGCAGAACATACAGCCCTCATTGTAACTCCCACAGTAAGAGGTGAACCAACAAGATAAGTTTAAGCCATTTAAGCTTTCATTGCACTGTATAGAGTTTTAAGAGTAAGGCTTATGTTTCAGAGTCACCTTTGTAGAGCTACCATTAAGAAAGAACGATAAAAATGAGGTAGTACTTTTGAGACAATTAAATCAAGGTTAGGAATAAAGAAAAGAAATAGTGCCAGGCTGCATGTTTACACTGCTGGTTGTTACTGCTGGGACATTAAACACACCCACATTAGTGTGCTCCAAATGCCACACATTAGAGTGACTCAGACAAGAGAATTGGCCAATCTCAGGAGAAAGTCAAGAATAGTTGTTAGCTTTAATGGAATGTCTGGCAACATACCAAGAAGCTGCCAGGTGTTGTTTGATTTTTTTTTTCTTTCTTTTTTTTACTGCCATTGTTCAGACTCAAGTAAGAGATGCTGTTCTCACCTGAGGAGGTGTAAGGTAACTTTTCCTGTTGGAGACAGACACTTAACAATGATGTGTGCATGCTGAGATATTTTCTGGTTCATTTGCCTGCCAGTGGACATGCTGTGCTCTCTCAAGGGGCTGCTTTGTGTGTGTCTGAACGTGGGTGCGCTTGTGCACAGATGCATATTCATGTGTTGTAAATGCTGTACATTTTTGCATACTGATGCATGCCTCCTTAGAAAATACATTTCTCCACAGCAAATCTTTCTCCACAACTTCAAAAAGCTTGTGCTCGCTCAGCTGGCAATATGTCTGTCTGCGCCTCCCAGCTCATTAAATGTGCCTGTTGTTTTTGCCTCACAAGTACGGTTATCTAAGCAGATGAGCAAACACAAATAATGACTCACCCACATGTAATTATACCAGATTATCATCACATTACAGTCGTTGTATTTGAACCCCATCCTCCTCGTTAACATAGATAATCAATGCAAACTCCTCACTTCTAGATGGCATGCATCTAAACACAATGCTACATGTAATTAGTCATAAATAGTTATATTTATTAAAGATTTCATTCCTCTCAGGAGCTTCCTGATGATTGCTTGTTTTATTTGGGAAGACATAGGCCTGAATGTCATAATTAAGTCAATGTAGTGGTCACGCTGGAAATCCTCCCACTTCAAAATATCCAAATAAATCTTGATTATCCAAAGCAGAGGATTATTTTTCTGTTTTCATTATGCTAAAATGATTCTGATGGGAGACAGGGAAACTCTTGGGTAATGTGGTCCATGAATAACTACAACAAAGTATAAAAAAAACATATTATGATATATATTAACAGAAACTGATGAAAGAGAGAAATGACTATAAACTCTAATACTAAATTAGTTTAATCATCTTTTTGTACCACATAAGCGTTAGAACTGTATCTGGATTTTAACATTAATCACCCTGTATTTATTCAGAATCGGCACCATAAGATTATCAGTGTTTAAATGTAATTTGTATGCTAAGTTAAGAAGCACACTGTCCTCTTTTGTTGTTCACAGAGAGGTGAACAAAAGCCCACTGAGTCTGCGCTACTTGTGCTGTAATGGAATCCGTTAAAAAATAATATGTTGGCAAACAAAAATGTTATTAATCTCTCCTGTGTTTAGGAGGACATGCGTGCCTCAAAGGGCAGACTGCAGCTTTTGTTGTAGTGAAAAATTAAAACCTATTTGACAGTCAGACCTTGGAAGTGGAATTATGCAGCTACCTGATAAAATTCCCTTCTGATGCCAAAGTTTTCAAAGCCTACCAAGCTTCAAAGCAAAGGACCTCTGAAGAAAGGCATCACTTAATTTATTAATTCTTTATACATACTATACACCAGGATAAACACAATCTTTTTTAAGCACATAATGCAACCTCTAAGCTATGCTCCTCAGAGAGTAAACAGTGGCTGGTTTTAGCTTCATCTGTGTATTTGGTCCCCACATTTTCCTTCACATTATGTTGGCAGTTCACTGCACTCATTAAACCTGCAATGATATAAAAGCATTAAGTTGTTGCAAAGCATAGAACATTGTCAGCTACTTCAAATCATTGGAATGAGAGACAAAGGTATTTCCGAAACAAAGTGTTTGTGAAGAAAGTCTTGGTACCATAGTGAAACGGGAAACGCAAATTAGATGAGTGTCACATGAAGCGATGCTGATGCTTGATGACACAACACGGCATTGTCTATGGGTAACTTGACTTGCTTTGAATGAAAACCAAAATCCTCATTTTATTTTATTCTACTTTATATTTTTATAAAGACCAAGAAAACAGAGCACTGTGAATGATAACTAAGCAGTCATACACTGGAGCCAAAGTTACTTTTGCAAACCTCTAAGTGTGTGGAAAAAAACTGAAGTAACTTAGTGTGGACCTGCACATGACAAATGGGTTGGTAAAAGTTTGTAAAAGAAGGAAATATTTCATGATCTGGCATTAAAGCATGATACAGTAGAGTATAACAATGCAATATAAGAAAATGAAAAGTAAAAAATAAAAAAAGCAAAATACTGTATTAAGAAGCAGCACTCTTCTTTTAAGTAAGCTCTGCTTTTTGACTTTGCAAGAAGTCAAGTGAAGTCATTTAACTCAGTCAATGCTCTCTAAGCATGTCTGAAGATTCAGTTGAATTGAGTCATATTTAATGAGCTGAAAGCGCATGTGTGGAAGATTTAAGCCACACACACATACACACACACACACACACACACACATACTCAATACTTGTATATCGCTGATCCTCTCACATTCAGACAGGATGAGGAAGCACAAGAGATTTGATTCACATCTGAGAGGAACTCCATTCACACAGTAATTTAATGAATCACTGCACATACTATTGAGACTCATTAACATACACTCATAATTGAACGTTGTAAGGCCAGCAGGATTTGACAAGGCTGCTATCAGCTGTCATTGTGGAGAATCTGCAGCCACAGACACTGAGAATTTACTCCATATGGATGAATCGCACAGTAACATATAAAGATGATTGCTGGTCTTGTAACTAATGACCATGTCATCATTTTCCTTAAACTTTACATTACAACCATGGTTGCTGCTCCGTATCACTTCTTTGCTAGATTAATTAGGTGTAACCTTTTGTCGTCCATCTGATTTCAGCAGCTACTGTTTTTTTTTTTCTTTCAGCCTGAGAAAACATCTCTCAGTTGCCACAGGAGATCTTTGCCTCACTATTTTCCAAAGAGGGAGGTCTTTTGACACACAAGCAGAGTGTGAATGTGTGAAAAATGGCACCTTATTGAGAAAGGAAGTGTGTCATAATTGTTGCCCTTACTGAGAAACACACAATTCTACTGCTACATACAGTTGGTGGCAAAGTCTATGCACAAGGGTTGAGTGTTGCCATAGAAACAGATATCTGTGCTCACTAAGTTATGTTTTATCAGAACACCCTCAGGTATGTAGCCCAGGTACTCAAGCTCTTAGAAACTCTAGCTCAAGTGCCTGGTCAGTTATCATTTGTGACAATTTCCAATTTGTCATAAGAATTGAACCACTACAGACTGGATTAGATATGGACTTTGGTGTGTTTCTATTGTGAATGAAATTGAAATAAAGATTCTATTCTGCAGCTGGAATCTTTACATTCAACCAGCTAATGTTGGCAAATTAATGTCAACACTCGCTGTAATCAGAGCAGTGGATAGTAATAGGAGAATAACCTGTCATGAGTTCTAGAGTTACATGAAGTCTGACCTCATGAACTTGGATCTACAGAAATAAAGCTTTTCTGCTCAGAGCCGAGGAGAGGTCAGGGGCCAAATGGTGTCTGGGGAATGGGTCAGTGATTACAGTAAGAGGCCCGCTCACCCATTGATTTCTCAGCTCAAGCCGCAGCAGGAAAGTGACTGGAGTTTTCACAGATACTGCCAGACAAAAAAGGAAGCTGATGCAAGGAAACGGGAAGAGATGGGGGGGCAAGGAGAGGCCAGGGACACTGAGAAGCAGAGGCACGCCCTGCGAAACCTCTCCAAATGAAAGTTAGAAGGGCCATGTCAGTGAGTGCTCTGCAGAGACAACACAAAAATGTGTGAAGTGAACCTGAACTGAGCACCTATGGGATTATACACACTGCATTCAATTTGCCATTCTTTGTTTTCTGCTCATGTGGTAGGATATGTTTACTTAAAGTTACAAGCTCTATCTTAAAATGCAAAATTAAAACTTTAATTACTCAAGAACACAACTGTGATTATGTAGCTCGCAAGCATTTCTTTATTAGTCATATTAACAGGGTACGGTGATCAAAGTAATTAGGGTTTATTGAAAAGCTAATTGCCTCTTATATTTAGCTTATTGCCTTGGATTTTCCTGTCATGGTTATGAGGCTTAGGACTAAATAACTTCAGGGCAAAATATGGCAATGTTTTCAGACTTTAGAGAGAAGTTGTCAAGTGAAAAAGGAACATGTCAAGTTCTGCAATCATTTTTTTACACGGCTGGAGAAGCCAAAAATATTTATAAAGTCAGAGGCATTCTGTCTTGCTCTGCCTCTGTAAGAACACTGTAATGGAGTGAGAATGTGATGAAAAAAAAGATACATATATATATATATATGTTTGTATACTGTACGAAAAGAGTTTTTTTTAATTTTTTTTAAACGTCTGTAAAATTTTCTATGTTGAAATATTCTGGAGGTTAATCATGTTTTTTTTTTTTTTTGTGCTCAGTTACTATTTTGCTTGCAATTTTCTTCATCATAGTGGCTCGTTGTAGAAAGACAGATGGTTTATAGCTTTTATTCACACTAAAACAAAGAGACTGGTCCAAGCGCACACACACGCACACACACACACACACACACACACATATAAATGTACTTAAAAAGCCAACATACCTGACTAGTGATGTACCAGTTTATTTATATATTTTATTTCCTTGTACCAAATTATTCTTCTGTTTCAAGGTTTGAGATTTAGTATAATTCAGATTTTTTTTCCTTCAAACTGAAACCTACTATAGATTTTTTTTTTTTATTATTATTATTATCGTGAGATAATAACAATATTTTTAAGCTCTTAGCCTTGGCTTCATATCATTGGGCATGTTCAGAAGGGAGATGCTGTTTTAAAGTGTTGGATTGTTATATGTGCTTCGCGCATAGGTGAATGTCGAATGCATCTGTTGTTTTTCATCTGGGAAAAGACAACTTCCTCATGTTCATTATAGTTTATATAGTATATAGACTTTCTAAAACATGAAGTCCTTCCCTGCTTCAATCCAAATGTAATTACCCATTTATTAGAGTGATTTCCCCCAGTTAAAAATTGTTATGAATTGTAATTGACAATCTTACAGTATTTACCCTGTGATTCAAAGGAAAGAGCTCGAGCCCCTGTCATGGGTCTAGTTTAAAGCCATCCGCTTTAGGGGGAAGGTTGGAAATCAGTGGTGGTCAGAGTCTGAACCTGACCAAGTGGTCAGTCACCTTCTGGATGGGGTTAAACATACACCGATGATTTCTGATGGCCAATAGAGCCTATAGTGTACATAGAAAAATGTATATGTATCTGTGTTGTAATATATTTTTGAATAATAAATAAATAAATGAATGCAAAGCTTCAAATAACATTCGCACCAAACCTAAAAAACACTAAGGAAATTGTATTTGGATTGCATTGGGGGCAGCTCTGTTGTTCAAACTGTGCTTCAGCTTTACTATGTGGGCTGATGTTTCATGTGGGCTGAGGCTATGTAGTTCTGATCATATTTTTGTAGTCCAGATGATATAATCAAAGAAAAAAAAAAATAGAGATGAGAAAACTGAAGATGTGCTGGTTGTTGAGCATGATTGTGTATTATGTTAACTAACAGCATTTTTCCCTCCTTTTATCCTCTCCCCCTCTATAGTGACAGTTATGCGCGTGTGAGAGCAGTGGTCATGACTAGGGATGACTCCAGCGGTGGGTGGCTTGCCTTGGGGGGTGGAGGCCTTAGCTGTGTCACCGTCTATAAGGTTAGCCGTGCGGAGGACAGCAGCAGCACCCACAGTGGAGGCAGCGGAGGAAGCGGCAGCAACCTCAGCCCTTGTAGCCCCAGTCCTAGTCCAAGCCCAAGCCCTTGTCCCAGTCCCACCACTGTGGAATTCCACATCAAGGGTGAAAGGCTCAAAGACAAATTGGTAAGAGAACCCCAAGCCTACGTAGTGCAGATGAACATTGTCCTATCATACAATGCATAATTTCATATTGATTATCATGTAACTAGCTGGCTGTGACCTTTCTTCTGATTTCATATTCTTCAACTCATAGAAGAAAATATGTGAAAGTGATCATCATGAACCCCACTTTCCCAGACTGCCCATCCCCTTTATCCATCTTACTCACACTCTCACACACACAGGAAGTGGCTTTTTTGGCTTTCCTCCATTTTCTTCCTGAAAATAGAAGCAGACTGCGTGATCCTGTGATGCATCATGACATCATCGTGGAGAAAGGCAGATTACTCAAGACAAGAATGTGGGATGAGGGATGTGGGAAACACAAAGAGTGTGGAGGGGACCTGAAGGATGGAATATGGGCTTGAAATTCACTTTAGTTCAAAAGAATTTGCCTTTGTTAAAAATGAAAATATTGTCTGTCTTATATCTGTAGATAAAGGAAGCAGAATATTTTACTTTATTATGCCAGTAGAGCGCTGTAGATGAACTTTTTCCATAAGTAACATTGGTGCAGTGTTTGTAATAAAAATCTACAGAAATAAGCAAACCTGTTTTTTTTCTGAAAAATGTTGCAGTGTTGCAGCTTTAAAATTAAAAAAGGAATTTAAAAAAACCCACAAAAGCTGTTGCTTGTATTATGGAATTTCTATAGGCTGAACTAAAGAATTTATCATCAATGCATTTAAGATCTGAATGTGTTAGGTTGCATTTGACGCAAGTTACTTAGTTTACACATCTGTGTAACTTCCAATAAGGTCATTTCTGAGAGCCAAGTATTCACTTTAACTTCACTTCTTCAAATAATGAAATGAAACCCACAAACTTGCAACCACATGTATGACCTTAAAATGTCCCAACAACGTCTGTTTCTGCGTAGTTTGTTCGTCATGCTGTTGTCGTGTTTTGAGAGAGGTTCAATTGATGTAGTGTGCCATATGAGGGGAGAACGACAGGAGAGTGTTAACTGAACAGACAAAGAAAGCTGACAATCAACAGATCATTGTTCCCACCTGGTTTTGTTCTCATTTCTCTCGCATGATGCACACACATGTAAACCATGTGAACACAAATTTCTGTGGTGGTTCATGTGATGACAGCAACAAACGGAAGTCATTTTGCCAAGTCACACTGGTGCGCCTCGTAAAATTCAGCTAAACCGTCTCAAAAGATGGTCACAAAATGATACTAAAAGGTTGCAGTCTAGAACCCTGCAGTGGAAATGTAAACATTTTCTTTTCTTTTTTTTTTTAATCAACAGAGAGTGGGGCTTTTGTCCTGTGGTTTCCACTTACAGCTTTCAGTAGGTATTATGAATTGGGGGCAGCTGTTGCTTGTGTTGGTGGGTTTTCCACTAATAGTGAGGTTAGCTATTCAATACCCCAGCCCCTCTCCGTGCTGAAGTGTCTCTTGCTGAGACACTGAACCCCAAATTGCTCCAAATTGTAGGGCTGTTCCTTACGACCCTACTGTCATAAGTGTGCTTGTGTGTGAAATAAGAAACAATGTGTATGGCTTTGAGCCCTTTTTACATTGGTTTAAAAAAAAAAAAAAGAAAGTCTTCCTCAAACATTTAGATTTTTGAACGCAAAGAAAAAAATGTTTAATCAACATTCACTCTTGTATGAGTCCAAATCTAATCAGCATTGATGGAAACACCCGGGTGCACAAACTAATGGACACAGCTTAGTTTGTCTGCAAGAACACTTGTATCCATTCTGACTTTTTTTTTTAGTTGGAGGCTCTGAAACTGACAGCAACAATGTCAGACAGGAAGACTACCATGTAGTTAGAGAAAAAAACTGTCACCAAGTCACTCTGGGCTTTATATGTTAAACAGATCCTGTAGATCTGCTTGGATACTCTTAAATCAGTGGTGATGAGTGTAAACCCATTTATGTGAGAGAGGCTGCATGCCAGAAGAAAGATGAGGCCACCATGATGCACAGAATCATTTTTTCCAGGCGGTCTGACGAGGGGTGTCTAAATCACCTTTTCTTTCTGTTCTTTGACTTAACTCTTTTATGAGTGTTTTGTATTTATGGTTTGTTTGTGTTTAGAGCGTTGCTATCCGAGCGTGTGTGTGGCACAGGAATGGGTGTGACGAGATTGTTGTTGCTCTGACATGACATAGAAATGGACTCCAGCTACTGTTCTTGGATGTGGTGAAGCACCTCTATCACAGCCAGAGTTCCCAGCCACAACAGCAAACACTCAACTGTATGCAGGTCTGCAGGAATGCCACCCAGTGCCAGGGTGTTGGCGTCAACCACAGCGTTACTGACAGTCTTGAGGGTATTGAAGGAAGAGGCAGTGACAGTTCTAGGAAAACAACAACTACAGACTAAACCACATAAGAATATGTTAGCCTTTATAAGAAGAAGGGAAAAAAAGAACAATATTGATGCTTCTTACCACATTATTTTTTACAGTAAGGCCAGTGTTTTGATCTGAGGAAAATGAAAGACTGTAATTATGCCATGCAAAATGAAAAAGGAAGAGCTTCTTCAGTGCTTGAAAGGTTTGTTTAGATTAATTAGAAAAACAAGAAGTATAGTCAACCACATTTGTGTCTCTTTAAAGGTTAAAGTTTAAATGTTTTAATCCCGACCAAAATTGAGAATAGGAAAAGAAAAAAGATCTCCCACCCACAACAGAAACCTGAGTTCGACTGAAGAAAACAGATCAGCGCTGCAGTTACTTTGAGAGTAAAAGGGCACAATTTCGACTTGAGGAAATTAGGTGATTGGGATGCAGAAGATATGAGAGGAATTCAAAAATGAGTAATGTGTAGTCAAAGAGCAGGAAATGGAGGTGGAGCCAGATGGATGGGAGACAGACGAAAATAGGTGGGGGGGGGGTTCTGTCTATAAGCGCAGTGATGCGGCACAGACTGTGCTGGTGATGACTCAGCTGACTCTCCATATAGCTACCAATCACTTTCTTCCCTGCTCTCTCCCTTCTCTCCTTCTCTCACTCCGATTCTCTGACTCTCTTAAAACTACAGATCTAATTGGTTGGTGATTACTTACCATATGAGATCTCGAATTATGACAAATCTCTGGATAAACTCTGCCACTCTGACACTGGTATTGATTGACTTACTGTGGCTGATACAGCAGTGGATGTGGTGTAGTCCAGGCTAACTCAGTTCAGTTCTATTCACAAATACTTTATTGATCCCCAAAGGGAAATACAAAAAAAAAAATCTAACTCTGAGGCAGCCATTACAGAAAATTTTACAATTAACCTTCTAATGTGGTTGTTTTGACTTGCAATAGCCACAAAAAAAACATATTATTAGCTTTAGATTTTAAGGTGTGGAGGCAAAATGTGTATCTATGCAAATTAATGCCTCTCACTACATCTTTAAATCTTAATAATCATTGTCAACTTTTTACCTTTTAAATTATTACATTGAAAAACAAAACTAACTGTATTTTAAGATGATTACGGTGATAGTAATTCATTTTATTCCTTGCATCGTTACTGAAATCATTACCAGATTATGATCCTGAAAGGAGAGGTTGTGAATACTGTAAGTCCTGCAGTTCATACACCTACTTGCTTTCTTTTGTTTAATGAAATAGTCTCCATCTGCCTTTCCCAGTCTTTGCTCTCACATAATGTCTTCACAACTCTCTGCATGTCTCACATCTACCATCTTTGTTCCTCCCTTTCTTTAACATATCCTGTCTGTGTTCCCTTTCTATTTCTTTCTCTCAAAAGGCGACTCCTCCTCTTCTCTTTGAGCACATTGTGGAATGTGGTATTAAGTATCATCGTGCCATGCAACTATGATACTTCCTCCTCCATCAGGCCTTGTTGCACGCTCACCTTACCTGCTCCGGCTCCATTTGGTCTCGCCTCCACAGTAACCCCCCAGAGGCAGCATTAACACCTCCTCACCCATTTCTTGCCATCCCGTCCTCTTACATCCAGATGCAGACGTACTAATGTACATGTATGCTCTATTTCTGATGGACACATTAAAATGATCATAATTATTGTAACAGCTTCTTACAAGTGTGCATTTTGACTGTTGTTTACGTCTGAGAGTGAATAGTCCTTTCAGCTGTCAAGTATTGTTTTTTTTCTGACCATTATCTTCCCAAAAGGCATTTTCACTGTGAAGGTGGACAGTTGTAGCACTTGGATCATTGAGCTTTTCATTAAACCACCTTCTGTGCAGTTGCATTCTCTCTTGCAGATCACTGTGAGTGCACTCACACATTCACACCCTGTTAAGCCAGCTTTCCTGCATGTCAGTAGAAAACCTCACGAGCCTTAATGGTCATCTCTCATTTCATTTAATCTGTCTAGAAGAAGGCCGAAGGCAGCCTAGTAGCCCTGATTAATAATAGACTTTGGAAACTTAGCCTCTCTCTGCCCTGCTGTTGGACATCCTGGCTACAAAACATCCCCATGCAGCCCCACCTCCTTCCACCACCGATCACCACTTTAACATCATCTGTAAAGAGAAACCTGCCATTAAAAACATGTTTTACAAAGTTTTTCAAGTACAGGGAGAAAATTGTTTATCTTGCTTTTTTTTTCTTTTTAACATTTTGAGAAATTCTGGATTTACATGAGTAATTACGGTTTGTATATTGAGTGAACAAAAAAAAAAAATATGGGACATTACAACAACCCGAGAGATTGGATGAAGAATGAAATTAGTGTGAGCTTCATCCTCAAACCATTAAACCACACAGATTAGAGGTTTGAGTCTGTATACCAGCATCATGGAATTAAAAAATATATATAATAGAAAGACTTGTTCACTGTTAAACTCTGTGTGTGTGTGTGTCTTCTCAGGTGGTACTGGAGTGTATTTTGCAGAGAGACCTAGTCTACAACAAGGTCACGCCAACCTTCCACCACTGGAGAATCAACGATAAGAAGTTTGGACTGACGTTCCAGAGCCCTGCTGACGCCCGTGCCTTTGACCGGGGAATACGTCGGGCTATTGAGGACATCACTCAAGGTGTGTGTGTGTACTGTCGGTTT
Source organism: Arrhamphus sclerolepis (assembly GCA_037176975.1). Lineage (NCBI taxonomy): Eukaryota > Metazoa > Chordata > Actinopteri > Beloniformes > Hemiramphidae > Arrhamphus > Arrhamphus sclerolepis. The sequence continues at coordinate 4,344,965 of JBAMYA010000015.1, read as the reverse complement.
CCATTACGTCTACAGGTTTCAATTTTTTGTGAAGGAGGACTGATCAGGCCAAACAAGATAGGTCAGTAATAACCCAACACCTTTTTACATTAAAAAAAAAACAAAACAAAACAAAAAAAACACTTGTTACATTCTCACTTCTTATTCTATCTTAAAATGATCAGATTTGTCTTTAATTGCCTCTAAGACCTTGCACCATACTGCTGCATGCGTATTGGCTGCATTTGAGTACATCAAACATAAGTTGGGTGACTGCCTATGAATGGTGGGAATTTACAGCCTGTAATTTCTTCCTCTTTATCTTTGCCCTGTGATGGCTGACCTAACCTCTGTTCTGCGAGAGATGTGTAGCGTTGATGACTTCACCACCACCGCTACTTGCTCACTGAACCCTAAGCATAACCCCTACTGTGTTATCTTATCAGTCCCACAGCTGCCCAGATAATCTTGCTACTTCCTGTACCGACTGGCTATTCAATGCTTTGCCTGGGGGGGATAATAGGAAAAAGTTTTAGAATGGTGGCAATCTGAGATAGAAATAAGCTTTAGTTTAGCAGAAACCTGACCAGACTGGGTTTTTGTCTTTTGTAGGCCTTGAATGTAAGTGTGTTTGAGGACTTGCCAGACTACTCAAGCAAGTTTGAAAAAAGAAAATGGGGGGGGAAGTGTACCATTTTTGCATTTTTTCCCCCCAGACTAGACTACATATTACTTCTGTGTGGAGTTGAATCTGAAGCTTTGAGTTCTGATAAGAATATTTCTCTGTACAGTGCCAGAGGTTGCAAAGTCATCCAATTAGTAGGAAAGTTACCAGCTCAGCAATCTGCCACCCAGCCCTATGTTACACAAGAGGCTAGCTTGCTGGCTGGGGAGCTATAATCTCTTTTACTGTCTAGACCTGGGAACCCTGGGGAGCATAGAGGAGGAGGTACAGCAGAACATATCATAAAGGCTTATCACTGGTGGGCATCGGTCGTTCGTTGCCTGCAAACTCTTATCAGAGATTTGTACTTCCTGGGCACAAACAATGTCTAGGTAAAAGGGAATTTTACTGCAGGACTGGCTTTGCAAGCTTCAAGCTTTCCTCTGAGTTTACTACATGAAGCAAGGCAAAAATATAAGGTCTTACTGTAAAGATAAGTGTTGATATAATGCTATATTGAAGGTCATTCTTCTTTTCACCAATTCAACCAGAGGATTGCAATAGCTAAAATGTACTATTTGCAGTTTCTCATATGGGGATATTTAGTAGTTTCTAAGTCATGTTTGATAATAGATAAAAGTTTTCAGCTATTTATTAGTGTTATCATCGCATTTGACAATCAATAATTTAATCTGATTAGAATCTGTGTAACATTTCTTGACAGTTACAGGCTTCTTACTTTGTGTCTTGGACCTTTGCAATGCAGTTATGCACATTGTCCTTGAGACAACAACATTTTGACTTGCTAATAAATATGCCAGCTTTTTATTTCTGATAATGTCAACAACAAGCAGGCGATGGTGAGGTTTGACTTCTTTAGTACCCCTCTTTCCCCCGCCGTCCTTGCCTTTGTCCGTTTCCCCCTCTCTCTCTCGCCTGGCATCCTCTGTGCTCTGCCGGTGTTGTGTAATGCCTCTCTTCAGTGCAGGCAGGCGAGTTCTTCAGTATTCCTGTAGCATCGTTGTGCTGCTGGACTGCTGTGTGAATGTGTGTGTGTGGGGTGGGGGGTGGAGTGGAGAAGAGGCAGCAAGAGAGAATATGTTTTTGCCTGCGCGTGTGTGCACACGTGTGTGCATCAGTCTTGCAGTCCTCTGTTGCCATGGCAACGGCGGGCACATGGCTCAGGCAGCTTCGCGGCCCAGCACTGTCAGAGTCGTGCTGCAGGAGGCCTCTTTTTCTCTGTGCTGGAGAAATGCATACACAAACACCTTCAGAGAAACAGAGACTGACTGATAGATGAAAAAGGGCCCAGTAAATTCTTCTGATCTCACTGTGCACTGAGCTGTATTACCACGTAATGCTGTATTTTCTCTAATTAGAGTCGAAGACTAGAAATGAAGTTTTCAGTGATTCTTATTTAACAAACCAAGATTTAAAGGTAAAAATCACACCCAACTGGAAGTTTCTGCTCCATTTTAAACTCTGAGATTTACATTTTGAATAAGAAAAAGCCAAGAGATTCTACAGTTACATACTTTGTTGTACAGTAACAGTTGAACAAACCATTTTATTATGCAAAAATATTTAGAATATCAATATCTTCTATGCCATCCGTAAATCACAAAAAGCTGTAGTGTAACATGGGCAGCCTGATGCAGGAAACATAATCTTCTGACTCCACTGTCAGTCGGAGAGGTGTTTTGGGATGTGGAAATGGCACATGGCATTTTAACCAAGGTTGGGATTCCATTATGCTAGCTGTACATATTAGATTAACGTCTGCGTGCTCCACTAACGCAAAGCAGAAGTCTTGACCTATTCTGGCCTGACAAGAATGGGCTTTGTAAAGCTCAAACATGCCTAGCAGGAGACCTGTCATCCATCAGCAGCTAAATCATTTTTAAAAGAAAAATTTGAAAGTATATTTTTGTTTCTCAGTGATCTAGCTAAAATGTACTCTGTAGGTTGTGTTTTGAGAAAAGTGGATGCAGAGGGTTTTTTTGTGTGTGTTTGAGCTTTTGACTCTTACAAAAGTTCAAAACTATGACAATGAAATATTGCACTTGTCCACAACTAGATATAAAGCACATCTATTAAGTCAGAGTTATAGAAATTATATACATTTCTCTCTCTTCTTCCTGTCTTCCAGGTTGTCATCCATTTGGGGAAGGGGATACTCCTGAGGATGTGCTACCGGTGAGTGAGGTCAAAGTTGAGAGTTTTTGGAAATGAATCCAGAAACTCCAGGACATTTTTGTTCCACTTGCTTTTTCAATTCAGTATTGAAGTATCAGTTGTTCTTGGATGCTTACCTGTGTTAAACCAGTATGAATGAGACCCTGAAATAAATGTGATGTAATGGTGTGAGCATTATTACCATGGTAAATTTAACTTGGTGGTCTTTCCCATAATACTGTCGATGTACAGTATTATGGATACTTAAAGTGCTCAGAATCTGTCATGTGACAAGACAGTGACATAGTGATCGTGTGTATGACTCATAGAAAGATGAGCAGGAGGTAATAGTTCAAGTGAACACAACCATTTTAATTTAAAATATAAGGCCTGTTACTGGAAATTAAGTCACCTGTTTCTCTTATGATTGTTAAGTACGTGAAAAGCATTACTTGAAGGGAGCGAGGGAAACTCTTGTAAAGCACATTTGGTGGAATAAATGTTGCTGTAATGGACATTGCAATGCAACTGCTCAATGGCACCTTTTTGAAACATATAATCTGATAAGGTTTTTTTTCCCCCAGTCATAGCTACAATAAGTGTTTAACACAGGGCAGGTTTTTTTTTTTTTTATAGCTTTTGCCAACTGTGCTTAAAAAATATCACCCTTGGGTTCAACAAACTGGTTTTATGATAATTTTTTTTTGGTATACAGTATCTTCTGAAGATGAGTTTTTAACTTTAAGTATCTTGTCATTAGTGCTGACCTGCTTGTTATCAGACACCCATTTCAATGTGGTCTTGAAGACCAGCAAAGGAGGGAGAGCTGCGTTCCTGTTGTTGTGGCAAAGTTCCTCTTTAAGGAATCAGCCTGAACATACAGGAAATCCAATGGCACCACAGTTGCTAGGTAGCAGAGGGGGGTGCATCTAGAGAGTGGAGGAAGGGGATGTTCACGGGGTTCAGTGAGCCTCTGAGGGTGTCACCATGGTGATTTGGCATTCGAATGTTGCGGTCGGAGACCTGGGCTACAGAGAAGGAGAAGTGAACCAGAGGCAAGTGCTGCAACCCAGAGAATCAGCAAATATCAACACACAATGAGCTGTGACATTTGCTGTTTTTATTAAGTCACTATTCTAATTGTAATGATAACCTGTATTAAAACCAGAGACACATGCTGTGATGAGGCCTCTTCCATTCATAAGTGGTGGGCCAATTTGGAAGCAGCAGATCTTTCTAGAGTCACCATGACTTTGTTGAAAAACAGAAAGCAGTGTCTGATCAGAATGTGAGGCTACCGTTAAGCCTTGATTAATTATTTTTGTTTGGCCTCAGACATGGGTAAAGATGAGATTTTCAGACAAGAATTCATCATAACCTTGCATTCTTTTACCCATGAGACTTGTTTGATAAGGGGTGTGTGCATGGGTCCATGTGTGTGCATGTGTCGAAGATGGTCTCCTCCACCCACTTCCTGCCCGCTGAGGCCGAGCAACCACATGTGTGCCCTTCACAAACTTACCACATTCTTCCTCTCACTCAAAACAGACTCTTGACACACAAACACACAGTGTGTACATGCAACATATTTTACTCAGAGTGGTTGCACAACACCCCACTCAGCTGAGATGACCCACTGCCAGGAATGATGCCGTACCACCTTCCGCCAGCACAAAGTAAACTCTGTTCTCCCCCCCCCCCCCCTAATGCTGCAGGAAGACATCCACATCTAATTTAGCACTGGCAGGAAGTTTTACCTTATCAGTTTTGTACACATACAGTTTGTTGGTCAGTTGACTTTTACAGCCTCTGTCATCAAACACACACTGAATGCCTTGGTGTGTACTTCTCAGAGATGCATGTTGAAGGTTAAGTCATAGTTTGATGTAGTTAAAGATGCATTCTTTGCTTGACAAGAATATTAATAAAACCCATTGTGAGCACACATTTCTTAACTTATAATAGAGGCAGGTTAGCAGCAAAAATCAGACCTGGCTCACAGAACGAGAGTGAAGTTAACAATATAAAAGAAAAATGAGGCACATGCATGGACTCTAAACATGCAGTCTCAGCAAATCCAGTCACTTTTTTTTCTCCCTGTAATGTCACTAGTTTGTGTTCATTAACAGAGTTGCTAATGGCAGTTTCAGCTTTGGCAAATAATGACTATTTATGAATACATGCCAACAGAAGTTTAAAAATGGCAGCCCTGGGATATTAGGGATATTAATCCATGGAAGGGCCACAGCTGACTAGTGATATTAAAACATTGAATTACAGGGGGAAAAAAATGTAAAAGTAGCTCCATTTTTGTTTTCTATCTGAAGTTTTTTTTTTTTGGTTTTTTTTTTTTTGCTGTAGAAACTCAAAGAACTGGTTAAGGATGAAGCCCTGGTTCTGAACTACACTGAAGCCATGTCAGTCAAACATGAGTGCCAGTGATGCAGAGAGCTAAAGTGGCGAGTTAGGTTTTTAATACGTGGCCTGACCCCAGCCTTCCCGGTCCTGAACCCCTGTGCCTTTAAGGGCGGAAGTGCATGTGTTCCTGATGTTGATATGGAGCCATGTTGCCCCTGGCTCCCACCACCTTCTCTCCTCCCCTCACCCAGCCACATCTCTAGGGTCAGATCAGCTCCAGATTGGCCCCCACGCATGCCTTTGAATGGTGGGGCTTAGGCAAGCGCTTTAAAAGGAAGCCCAAGTCTGTTTCCCATTTTGCCCCCCCCTTACCTCTCCACCCCTCGCTTTTTTCCCCTCTTTCTCTCACATACACACAGCTGTCATCTGGCTTTTCAAATTCTGTGCTGCATTTCTCCAGCTGGAGCTAGTTTATGACATTCCCTCAGCAGACTCTTGGCCTCTCGTGCTCCCTGTGTTTCTCCCCGTCTCTGGCTCTAACACAGATACACACATAAATACAACACAATCATTTTTTCCTGTTCTGTTCTTTCTCTTCGTTCTCTCTTTCTCTCTCTATCCTCTGCGTCTCCTGTTCCTCACATTCCCTTGCAGACGCTGTGGATGTGTGTTACACCACTCAGTATGTTTGAAGGAAAAGAGGGCAAAATCACACACATACACACACATGCCATGTGTTAGCAGTCTGGAGAAAGGGGAGAGAGGGTAGAAGAGGAAGGGGGGAAGAGAAAGACGGGGAAAAAAAAAAGAAGTCAAAGGAAGCATCTCTTAGCAACCACAGGACAGTAATTACTGTAGCAGCAGCTGGGAGTAAACCAGATTTCCGCTGTGCGTTAAAGCACTGGCGTGGGCTACTTTACACACGGCACTGACTAACCAGAGCCAGCAGCCTCCTCCACACGCAGAGAGGAGAGAAGGAGAGAAGGTGGGAGAGAGAGAAGAGAGGAGGACTAACCTTGCCTTGATGAGATTGGGATGTGTGGGAAAAGAGGGACAGCTAGCTTGGTGTATACAGTCGTTCAACATGGTTGGATGGAAGCTGTGCAAGGATACCTCTGCATGTGTTCATGTTCGACATGAGAATGGACGAGAAGAAGTAAAGACAATTGCACCTAAATAATCCTGCACAGAATATCACAATGTTCTCCATAAAACTATCCTACCCATATCACTCAACACTACAAGCACGTGTCATGGCATATCTACCTGCTTTTGATATTGTTGCTATGGAAGTATTGGGTTAATTTGACATTTTTGATGATCAGAAATTGTTCTATTTTATTCCATAAAATGGTTTAGACGTCCCATCTAACATTTGCAGTTTTGAGATTAATTGGCACATGATGGGAAGAATATTTACTTGCAGTCTCCCTCTCGCTCCACATTTTTCAAGAGCCTTTTCTGTTTGTTTGTGGGAACACATGCAAGCCTTATGGGAACTCTTGAGTTCTTAACAGAAGGGCCTTGAGTCATCAGGACACAGCGCTGTGATTTGGCAAAGAGTGAGTGCAGCAGGCCCCCTGGTGGTTAATGTGAAAAACATCCAGATCCTACACACCCTGAATTCTGACCTGCAATACATAATTTAAATCTCTGAGACATTTTTTTTCAATGAGTGAAAAGATTGTTTGAGCTGTTGGTCTTTTGCATCCTGCTAAGCTCTAAGGTACTGTGTAGACTAGGCAAATTAAGTCTGCTGAGGTATATCACTTCCCTACAATCATCTCCAGAGTATCATTCCTGTCCTGCTGGTCAGAACACAGTGGTCTTGGAAGTAAACAGATTTTGTTTGTTCCCCCCTCCTGCTAAATCACTGCTTTATTACAATTAATGTTGCCTGCCTGCATCTGGCTCCTCTGCAGACCCTGCAGGAATTTCACGGGGAAATTTTCTTCAGCTGGATTCACTTGAAATCTGTGAATGTGCACCTTCTTTTTGTGTGTGTGTTTGTGGCTTAGACCATAACCGCTGTGAAACAATCCAGGATTATTATTTATCTAATTCCACTGTTTTGTTATCACAGTTAAAGTTCTCTATCCCCATTCATGCTCAAGCTTGCTGCACCTGTGCCTTCTCAGCTGGCTGAAGCTGCATGAATCTGACAGGAACAGCCATTCTTGGGTAAACCAAGAGTTAACAGCTTTTACGCCCCATGTTGGATATTGTTGGAAGTGGGATGACTGAGACGGGTACAAAGAAACAGATGAGAATACATGACCAACCACAAATGTTCAGTACCAGATAATCTTAAGTGTTACCTCCCTACAGTTTTGAAGGGGTGAAACTTCCCTCTGGAACTTTGGAAATCGAGGGATTTGAGGAAAGGACTCCCGAAAAATAAACCTAGTTCTTGGAAAAGATTACTGTAGACAAAATGCATCTGAAGTTGTTTTTGTAAAGGGAACTAGATTGATTATTTGTGCTAATGTATTTTCTTCGCCAAAGCCTGTATAGTTTTAAATGTGCTTAGTAATACCACCACATGTCGTAGAAACGCAGAGCACAACAGCTGTGACTGATGCGCCATGTGATGGCGTACCATGTAGACAAATGCTTAGACTTTGTACCGATCCAAAACCTAAATGGAGAGGTTTTCTGAAAGTTTTCCTTGTAACTACTTTCTAAATTAATTTATTTTTTTCTATATTTCTAGGTATGTGATGAGCCTCCCTCGATCTGTACGCCAATCAAAGAGCCATTCTCTCCTCTGAACAATGTTGTGTCCACCGAGCCAATCAGGGGCTGCTACGTCCGCACCCAGCCCTTCGACGACAGCCGCCGCTACCTTCCTCCACAGGTAACGCCTCGCTTATAGCTTGTGAAATTCAAATTCTTGCTTGTTACAGAATCAATAAGTTTGGTTTTCATGTCGAGTAATCCCGCTTGTTCTTGGCTTGTCTCCTTTTGGTTGCTCCCATAAAGTCGAATCGGCGTGTCACCTTTTTCCGTGACCCAGATGAGATTGTACGAATCAACCCACGCAAGGATGTACTCATGCAAGGCTACGAGGACTACCGCCACCCTGTCATGAGAAGACCCGATGTCGACCGTGAAGACCTGGACTTTTCCACTCCCTTTCATAAACTGGACAGTAAGAAATGCGAGTACCTTTTCCCTGACGGCCCCTGTGGAGACTCCCACTCTGGCCCTGGATTGGGTATCGGAACAGGTGTGGTCTTAGGTCTGGGTAAGGACACAGCCATTAAGACTCAGCCGTCATCCCTGCTTAAGTCTAAAAAGGGTCGCCGACGAAGAGAGGACGGAGAGCGTTCGCGCTGTATTTACTGTAGAGAGATGTTCAACCATGAAGACAATTGGCGGGGACAATGCCAAGATGCCCCTGACCCAATCAAGCAGTGCATTTACAAAGTCAGCTGCATGCTTTGTGCTGAGAGCATGCTATATCACTGTATGTCCGACTCAGAGGGGGACTTTTCAGACCCCTGCTCATGTGACACATCCGACGAGCAGTTTTGTCTGCGCTGGCTGGCTCTAGTGGCGCTCTCCTTCATTGCACCCTGCATGTGCTGCTACCTGCCTCTGCGGGCCTGTCACCACTGCGGCGAGGCCTGCCACTGCTGCGGGGGCAAGCACAAGGCTGCGGGGTGACCTGACACCGGACAGTGGGACACCCTCAAGGCTAGCTAACAAAGGCAGTGAATAAAAGCGGAAAATTAATAGCCGGCATCCTTTTTTCATTCCCCTCTCAGACGGGGTGATATGTTGTTGATCCCCAGCTCTGAGGGCTTTTGGAGATTTCAGTTTGTGTTTGTCGCCGACAAGCAGCAGCGGAGGACAAACCATATGCTTTGTGGGGGCTCCGAGCAAACAAGCTAAGTGCAGGAGCTTAATCTGACGAGAAGAGAAGAAGATTTGATTAACAGACTTGGAGATGCTACTTAACACACACCTTGTACACACTCAATTATCTCACATTCACTCTTACATCGACAAAGCCAGGCAACAAATTTTCAGAACTCTACTTCAAGGAATCTGTAACTTTATGAAGGAAAAATGTTTTCTCTTTTTTCTTTTGTACAGACAGACAGTTAAATGACAAAGAAAACAAAGCTATACTGTGTTGAGGAAAAAAGTACTTGCTATTTGAGTATGCTAAAAGGGATATGCTCTTGCTTTTTTTTTTTTTTTTTTTTGTGAATTTGCAGTTGGGTAACAGTGGCCTTTTCTTCATGGCATAAGCATTTGCTGAAAATGTAATCACTAGACAGAGAAAAGTGCACTAAATGGTATCCCACCCCCTTGAGAAAAAGTTAACCTTCTCAAATTGTTATATTTTAGCCGCCATGTTTACTGCAACTTTAACATTCGAGAGATGTTTCCATGGTGGATGTAAGGCCAAATTATTTCTTTTTTTGTTTAAAAAAAAAAAAAAGAAAATCAAAAATATTTTCTAAGATATAGTGTAGAACAAACTTGACACTTAAAGAAGTTGGAAAAATGATTTCCTGGGACTATTCAGACCATTTGATTGCATTCCAAAGTAAAGGGATCGATTCAACAATTAGAAGGGAAAAATGGTAACGACATTACCATGTGGAGTTCCCTCAAATACTTTGATTTTATTTTCTGGTTTCCATCTCAGGAAAGACATATAAAAACCCACTGACCCATTTCAATAGAGGCCAACACATTGCAATTTCATTTACTTCAGTGGAATGTTTCAGCCCTCCTATTTACTACTGTAGTGACATTGGTGTTTTTCTTATTTTTTTTTCCTGCTCATTTATTGTAATTAGTTTTGAATCAAAGGTTGAAATGTTGCTCAACCAGCAAGTTTTGTTTTGGTGAAGCCAGGGATTTACAGTGCTCCTTGGTTAAATGATGAAGCACTTAAATTAGGATATTTTTGGATAAAGAAACCCTCAGATTTTGGAATTAATCTGTAGAATAAGCTTAATTAATTTAACACTCAATTCGGAATGGAGAAAACTCATCCTAAAGCACTGCTCTCCAAGCTTCGGTTGCAGCACCCGCTTCAGATTTCCATGTCTGTCTTTTGAACCCGTTTTCCCAATGTTGTTTTTGTCCCTGCTTAATTTATGTAAATGTAGAATTACATTTTTCATCCAGACTGCTTCTACTACTACTTCTTATTTTGTATTTTTTTGTTTTTAATTTATCAGGCCCTCGGTGAATGAATGCATTGTTTTTGGGACTGCTGAGTAGTTTCTTAGCTATTAAACATGTGTTCTGTATATGTGCTGGTGTGGGTGTGCATATGTCCTCACACACACAGTCGGTTTCATGTTGTAGCATCACCATTGGCAGTGTGATTAATTTAAAGGCATGTTTGTCTGCTGGATGTAAAGTGAACAAATCTGATGGTATTGACGTCACCCTCTTTGCTCCGTGGCGTGAGTGACATCGCTCAAGATAGACGGCCTGCTTTTGTCCAAACGTTGCAGAATTCCTTTGCCAGTTTCCCACTGGCTCATTAATTGGTGCTCTGTATCTCCTTTACTTAAAAAGGGTTCAAATAAATATTGTAAAAGAGCAACTGTCTGATATTACAAGGGCATATGTCCGAGATCATTTCTTGGATACGTAGTGGGTTTCCCGTGAAGTGATGCTGTCATGTGAGCTTCCTACCTGGCCCCAAACTCACCCGTCACATCCTGTCCTGTAAAACCACAGCTTGCGATTTTTACATGCGATTAAGCATGCAAGGTGGGGGCGTGTTAATTAGCAAGCTGAAGTTGTGTCATTAAGTGAATTTTGCTACCTTTGGACAGACCCAGGCTATCTGCCTCCAGTCTCCGTGCTAAATTAAGTTGGCCAGCTGCTGACGACGCCTCAACATTAACAAATGCATGAGTTGTGTCATTCTGTTCATCTAAGCCAACACGAAAGAAAATTAGTATTTCCACCAATTCTGAACCTTTTTTCTTTTCTTTTTTTCCCCTCCATTCTCTGGATGAACAGGGTCTGGCTGTGCTTATGATTAATATTTTCCCACCCAGAATAGCTCAAAATTCTTAATGTCCCTGCAGAAATAACACTTGAGTTTTGATTCATTTTAACTCAGACACACTTACTCCTAAAGCAGTTACAGTTTACAGTTGTGCATCTTTTCTCACCTCTCGACACTCCTTGTTAAAAATGGTGTGAGGACACTATGGAGTCCACGCCAAACCAATGCTCCCTTTACTTTCTATGCAAACTCTCTAGCATGTGAAATGCATTGACCTCTCTGCAGACTGAGTCAGTGACGGTACAGGACACTTTAATGCTAAATAGGTAGTCGACCAACCCCTGGTACCAAACTAAACACCTGTAAATAGGCACTATATTTAAGTACTGATAATAATCCCAGCGTTTTTGTCTTTGAATTTTTGAAGATAGAGCTGTATTTATCGTTGCTGTCAGCATATACTGTAGCTTCTAATGACAGCAGTTTGTACATAGGTCACCTTTTAGTATTATTTCACATTGAAAAGTAGACGGCTTTGTGATGGATATGACTATTGAGCTTCTAATAAGAGTCTCTCTCTAGTTTTGTACGGAAGTCAGAAGGATAGTGCTAACACGGTACAGTAGTGGCAGTCCACTTGTTTCTAACGTTTGATATATAAATATATATATATAAATATATATATATATATACATACATATAAAGCTGCTAGATACAATCACTAATTTTATTGTAAACAGAGAAAATCAGCTATGAATGACTGTTAAACTTTATTCTCCAACAGCATACGACAGTCATTTTTAAATGTTTGATTGCTCTGTGTGATGACACTTGTGCATGCGTGTGCGAATGTTCCCGTACATGTGCATTTTCGTGTGCCCACTAGTGTGTGTGTGTGTGTGTGTGTGTGTGTGAGTGTGTGTGTGTGAGATTGCGTGTGTGCACTGTGTGCGTGCTCAGGTTGCTGGTCGTGTGCGCGCGGGGTTGGTGTGTAACCAAACGTTTGGTTGCTTGTCATATTCTCCCATCGGAATCGGATTGCCCTGCATCATTGCGAGCTGAACCAAGGTTTGATGAAACCTGATTAAAACTTGCTGGCTGAGAAGCAAAATAAAGGACGTGCATTTATACAAAGTGTAGAGAATGCTGAAATAACCCTTCTCATTCTGCATTAACCAGCGCAGTGCAACTTCCTGTCATGTACTGTATTATATATGCAACGTGTGTCTGTCCGCTTTGATATATATATTTTTTGACCTGCATTATATAAGACTTCAGTTTTAACCACTTTGCTGCTAGTCTTTTATCCTCTTTCGATCTTGGAAATTGTGCATATCTTTGGGAATGCATACAAGTGTACATTCTTGACATTGTGTAGATTTAAAAAGAAAAAAGAAGCTATATAAACCAGTCTCTCTTCGGTGTATTTTTAAAAAGGTTACTTTCACAGCAGTTGAGTGGTTATGTTTCAATTCTCCGATGCTTTGGTGCACTGATGATAATGTGTAAGCTTTTTTTTTTTCTCCCCCTCCCTCATCTTACAGCGCTTGATGTAACATTTATGTGATTAGTTCTAAATAGTGGAAGACATTTGTGTTTTGAAACTCAGTATAAATGGTACTACTCTTAACTATTCTGTAAACACTGCCTGTTTTCTTTCTTTCTTGCACTCTGTGCATATTTCCTTTCCTGTGCATCTGTTTTTTTCTTTTGTTTTTGTTTTTCTTCCTTGATATTTCTTAGTGCCATCGGCGTTCACATCCTGACAACCTCAAAAAAAAGTGCCTCACGTCCATCCTAGTTTCCATCTTAACATCTCTCGTTCTGGTTTTACTGGTTTCTACACGTCTAGGTATTTCTTATCATGGTTCGAGAATACCAAGTATCTGATGTAAAATTTATAGTACCAATAACTCATGTCATAGTTGTATTTTCTTTATACAGATGTAGCTTGTTACTTTTCATAAATATATAATGTAAATATGCATACATATGTTTGTAACTGTTTTTATGTTACATCATACACTTGTAATTTGACATATCAAATAACATTATCATAATAAAATGGTGAGTTTTATTCGTTTGTGGTGTGAACTTTGTTGTGTTGCAGAGACGGTGCCGAATGAATAGCAGAAAGGAACATCCAGCGCTTCAGCAAATGTGGAAAACTCAAAGGAAGTGACTGAAGTGTTTCAGAAGGCATCAGTGTAGATGGTGCCCCTCTGCCATTTGAGACCCAGTTCTTAACAGTGTGTCAGACTAAAAATCTCAGTGGCGTTCAAGCATTCTGCTACCAAACCTGATGTCTACAGCAGTTGGAAGTTCCTGCTTATTACTGCATCATGACTTTAGTGGCTCCCATTTTTAATCCCAAACCAGTGTGCAGAAATAAGAGCGGTTTATGGTTATACATATTAGATCATAAGAGTCATTAGAGCCTTTCCTGCTCTTGAAATGAGGTAAATTCAACATCAGATAATCATGTCATTTTAACAAAACTAAGCTAAATATAGAAGCAACGCTTTCTCTTCTGCGTAACGTCATTGAGATTTGAACACATTTATGTTGCTGTATCTCTCAACTGGAGTGAAGTTTATTGTTCTTTGAGCCATTGTTCCGTTACATGACCCAATTTCAACCAGGTTTTAGGTGTCAATGAAGCAGATGACCTCACGTTGGACACTAGAAAACTCTGGTGTGACAGACTTTAAGTTCACAGTCAGCTTAATGACTCCTGCTTCATGTCGAGTTGCTGCAAATTGTCACCCATTTTCATTTTGTTCAATGGGACACTGTACTTTATAGGCCTTCATCTCCATTTTGGTCTCATCTGTCCTGAGGACATTGTTCTGGTAGTCCTGTGTTTTAAAAGTGCCTTGAGTTGTCCCTGGACTAGAAACATGTTTTATAAGCACATTGTTGTTAATTCAAATGCAACTTTGAAAACATAAGGCACACTGCCAATTAGATTTTCAGATAAGAGTTTGTTTTTTTTAAACTTTTGGCAACCCTTACAAGACACTCTTATTGTACCGTCATGAATTCCAATTTTAACATGCTGGCCAAGTCCTCTAGAGTGTGACAAGCATTTTGCAAGTTTTTTTTTTTTTTTTTTCCTCTGGCCTTGGGGTGAACTGCCTGAAACAACTTGGAAGGACTGGAAAGTGTCTTCTGCTGGTCACTGTAGCACATGGACTGCTGACGGGCAGCAGCACTTTCTTCTCTCAGGTCAATACTGATGTATTCCCTTGCTTGGAAATGAATTAAAGACCTTAGTTCTAAAGATCAGCAGCCTGCACAAACATGTTTTATCAAGGAGTTCACTCCTCTTAATAAGCAAAGTGCATTTAATTCATACCAAATGGCTGCTACATACCCTCTTAATTCCTATGGAACCAATAAGACTTCACTTTTTTTTTTTCCAGACTTTTTAGTTTAGCTGTCTGAAGCTTTATTTTAGCAGTTCATTGCTGTTCTCCCGAATATGGTATTAGTGGTTCCTCCCCACCTGAAAATTAATGAACTGCTGCCATATGACAGACCTTGAAGATTGATTTATTGATCAGACACAAACACAGTACAGTTAGTGCATTTCAGTTATATTAAGTGACAAGGAGTTAAAACGGTTTATGTGTACAATCTATTCTAGCTTAAATATGGCCTGTAGACAACTTGAATACTGATGGTTGCAGTCTATATTCCCTGGGTTAACTGTAGTCATAGAATATATTTCGTGGTACTTTTACCATGATAATAGAATATAGATGGATACTATTGATATTCTTTAACAGACCAACAGAAACCAGTTAATGGGGGAAAAATTGGCATACATTTGTTTTTTTTATTTTCAAGACAAAGCACAAGGAAAGGGTACCAGTCAGGGCTGCAAATTTGTGTGCGCGCACGCCCGCACACACAAGAGTCGGCTCTGGCTGGAAAACCCTTCAGTTATTTAAAATTCTGTTTCCCCTTAAATCAATGGATTATATCCATTTTTATGCCACGTATTCCTAGAATTTTTGGTGAAAGGAATTGCATTTATAGATCCTACTGCAGTCTGTAGGCGCGGAAATTGCGGAACGACCTATCGCTGACACCGTTTCACTCCGGCTCACGCACATAACCGGAACGCTAAGGAGGCACGTTAGCATCGCGTGAATGAATGAGAGCTACATGTTTGTTTACAAATCCAAAAAACAGCAACATGTTCTAAATAAATAAAAAAGTGTCATTACAGATAGAAATAACAGAGTCAGCTATGGAGTATGACGTTTTGGACTCACTGGAGCAGCTCGGGTAAGCTACTTTGTTAGCATGTCGGGTAACGGCCAGTTTTCGGTCTCCGTCTATCGCCTGAACGTTTCCGCTTTTATTTACTTGACCGTAGCTACGACGGCCCTCTGATGGAGGAGAAGGCGCTGCTCGGCGCCGCGGAGGAAGGCCTGTCCTCGCCGGAGTACGTGGAGCTGTGCCGGTGGTTGTCCTACAGGCTGAAGCTGCTGTGTGGCCTGGAAGAGAGCGTTACCTCCGGACCAGGCGAGTCATGTGCTTCCACACCTGAAATTTTATCATTCCTCATTAACGACTCCTGTCCAGCTGTGTGCTTTTACCCAATTACTGCATGGAAGGTTGGAGTACTTTATTTTAGTTTACATACTCTGTATAAAAAGGACGACACTGAAGTGAGGTCCAGTTCAAAAACCACAACATGTAGACTGCTCAATCCTGGATTAAATTATGTCATGAATAGTAAAGACAATATTAGACGCAATTTCTGATTGTAAAATCTATTTTTGATTTGTGAAAATGCAAAATAGACCTATTTCAAAGTGTATTTGACCGACAAACCACTTTAGACCAGGTCACAGTCAAAAACCACAATACTTAAGAGTACTCAAACCTGGTTTAAATTATGACTTAGATAGTAAAAAATATATTAAGATCGATTTCTGATCGGTCTGTTATTAATGAATAAATTCTGGGTTAAATTAGACAGTTAAGTGACAGACAGACTGTTCCTACACCAAAAATAAACTACAAAAGGCCAACTGAAAATATTTATAGATGGCAATTATATCATTAAATGGATGTATTGATGCAGATTGATGGATCATTGCACCTCAAGGGGACAGTTTGGCCCAACCTTTGTCAGTTACTGTAAAGCACTTTTCCAATTTTCAAGCCTGAGTCAAAGCAGTATAATATATATATATATATGTTCAGTCTTTTAAGAGGGGCTGCTTTCCTTGATAAATTAAATCTAAAATCCTTTACATGCAGGATTTTTATTTGAAAATGGGTATGTATATGCAATTAAAATACTTCAAAAATACTTCTTAACTCCTAGTTTTTCTCTGTGTTCTTCCTGCAGATGACATAGACAGCCTCCAGGTGGAGGTGAGGGGTGTTCTGAAGGAGCTGCACTGTCCTTATGAAGGAGCTGTCACAGGGATTCTCAAGAACGGTGCAGGAAATACAAAAGACCATCTCAAACTTGTGTGTATGTACTCAGTCTCCTTAATCCGTTCTTTCAGCTACAAACTGCATGGTGAGTGTCAAGTTTAACAATGCAAATACGTGTCTTTTCTTAGTGTTTTTGAGCTCAGAGCTTCAGGCAGCTCAGATTGTAAGGAGCAGGGAGACTTGTGAGAAACACCAAGATGAGAGTCCGGTTCTTCAGGAGCTTTCAGCAATGTGTGAAACGCTGAAGCTGCCAGAGCCCAGAGGAGAGGACCCTGGAGGGGTCTTCGCTCAAGTACAGAACAAGGTAAAGCTGCTTATATGAGCCACCTGTTACAGTCATTCAAAAACTTTGATTTGAGATTGTAAACTAGCAAAGTTTAAAAAAATAAAACAAAACAAAAAACTAGAAAAGCACTCGGACAGCGCAGACCTCCACCAAGCAGCACAGTTCCCCCACATATTGTGATTTACACCCAAAAGCATTACTCCTACATTTGTTTTATTATACTGTATTCTTTGACCATGTAAACATACACTTGGCAATTGGAATTCCTCCAGTCCTCAGCAGGGAATAAATGCCATGTAGCTTTTGCTTTCAGTTTTATGTCATATTGGTCTTGCTGGATTCAAGCAACTGCAATTCTCTTGAGAGCATTCCAGATGTTTAACTGTTGCTGGGATTTCCATTTACTCATTTCACGCAAAGTAGATTTCGCAAAACCACTTGCCACGGCATTGTGTTCCATGTATTGATGTTTTATGTCATCAACAAACTCCAATGTAAAAGTGCAGTAAGAAAAATATTAAAGCCTGCACGCCTGTCTGTGCCATTATAGGTTAAAGAACTACTTGAAGCTCTTCCTAATGCTTCTGTTGGAAACCCGGTGCTGAAGCAGTCTCTGAGCAGTGAACAGTGGGTATGCAGACATCTTTATGTCAATGTTATATCTATTTCTGGCTCTGTCACATCCCATAGTTGGCACTTTCTTTAATTGAAGTCCCCATGAACTTGCTTCTGCAGGAGAAGTTGCACAACATCAATAAAGTGCTGTCGTCAGAGTACGAGTGTCGGCGGAGGATGCTGATTAAACGGCTGGATGTTACGGTTCAGTCGTTTGGGTGGTCAGACAGAGCCAAGGCAAGTTCACATCCTTTTACTGAATCAAAAGTGTGTAACGTTCTGGTGAAACATTGTAAATCAAGAGCCATTCATGTCCTTTTTTTTTTTTTGTGCAGGTGAAAGTGGACAGCATGGCAAGAGCCTACCAGCCGAAGAGACACTCCCTGAGGCCGCAGTCCACAGTGGATGTGTCCGAGCTGCTGGCTGCCAGAGAAGATATCTGTAATGTGGTGAAGACCAGCAGTGGCTCCAGCAGGGAAAAGACGGCGTGCGCTGTCAACAAGGTACAACAAACAAGTAAACACCTCCACATTCTGAGTAAAAGGTCTCGACTTGAAAACAAACACTTTTCTGGTCCCCGTTCACCAGATCCTGATGGGAAGAGTACCAGACCGAGGAGGACGTCCCTCTGAGATACAAGCCCCAGCCCCAGAGATGCCACCGTGGCAGAAAAGACAAGATGGAGGAGGAGGCTGGGGAGGACGTGGTGGCGGTGGCGGCCGAGGAAGAGGAGGTGGAGGCTGGGGAGGTGGTGGTTGGAGAGGAGGTGGATGGAACCAAGGACACAGCAGACATGGAGACTATGGACATGGAGGGAAGAGAGGACGATATCAGTATTAGCATGTGTTTTTAAGTGATACAGGTGTAGTTTTGTACATTTACAGCATCAGTTTTACTTGACCTCACCTCAGTTTGATGTTTTATCCGGAGGAAGAACTCTCTCATCTGAGGGCAGACAGATGACCATGGATGGAAAATCTCCAGTTTTAAAAAAGCCTGCATTCACCTTATTTATGTTATGTATTATTTACATTTTGTTTTCAGTATTCACATCGTTTTTTTTCCTAATTAATAGAAGACAAATGTTAATGATTCAACATGTATGGATTTTGGCCCAGCGCACATGTGCAACGTCCACACTTCATAGTATGCCGGTTTTGTGTGTAAAGTTGAAAATTAAGTTACAATTGCATCTGAATGTGCAAACGGAAATGAGGATTACAACTGGGAAACATTAAAACTAATCAGGAATTGGTAGTCAAGAAGCACAGAAATCTACAAATAATTGCCTTTAAATACTTTCTAGTTTGCCAAAAACATTAAATCTAGATGTGGCAGAGATCTGGGACGTCTAAACTGCTTTACTCTGAGAGGAATAAAGACACTAATTCTGCTGTTCTGTCGATCAGCTGATGTAATAGAAGGCCGTGTGCACAGGGAAAAGGAAATCACAGGTGGCATGACTATAAACACTGCTGTTCAGAAAAACATTTGAGAACATTTCATAACAAAAAAAAAAGAAAAAGACTGAAGCTTGTCTGCCAAGTGGAACTGCTGCTCGATGCATCAGAGTACTTTGTTTTACATTTGGGGATGTAAAGAACACATCTCCTAAAATAGCAAGTAATTGATATTTATATCCTGATAGGAACTTTTCCACCTCTGATTTTAATGAAGTCCTTTCTCAATAAGGCGAGTTCTTTCCATGTTAATGTGAAGAGCTGCTTCAGAGGATGCAATGGACAACACCGACCACAAGGTGGCACAAAAGACTGATGTAATAAAGGGAGAAAAAAAAAGTCTCCAAATATTTATTCATGGCTAAACATTTTTCCTCAGTAACATATTTTGTTCAATACATACAGTTTATACATAGTTTGTACAGTAACCAATATTCATTAAAGCAGAATTTTTGTACATTATGGACACCATACCTGTACATGGACACATGTTTACACTTGGAGAACAAAAAGCCTCTTCAGTTTTCAGACACAGAAACCACAAACACTAAATTTGATACACGAGGGATCTTAAAATAAGACGGTTACATTTCAGGATAAAGTACAATCACATCTATGAAAACTTAACAAAAACCAGGGCAAGTGAAAGAAAATGACTAAATTGGCACCTCAAGTTAAAAAAGAAAAGGCAAATTCATGTTCGAAGGCTACTTATAGTGCCTGTAAACATTGTACAAATCAAAAGTTTAATCACAATAGCTGCAGTAAGAAATAGATTTGGCCTGACTCCAGGCAGACATGATCTTACAAGTGTTCGTTAATAGTTAAGAGGCTCTTTTGTTACAGAAGTAATTTCTGCTGAGACACGCTTGAGGCGATGAAGCCCACAGAAACAGCTCAACAACCAGCCCACTGTCGCATGTCTTGCTTCTGTAGCAGCAGCTGTTTATTTTTTTTCCTCTTTTCATAGCAGTAATAAAGTAAAAGCTCTGGGGATCTAACATGATTTAATGAATATTTCTTTACTAATAATCACTGCAATAAATTATACTGAATTAGACATTTCCTTTTTATTTTTCCAAAATAGATGTCTCAGCTCTGCAGTGCCACAACTGATATTTAGGCACTTTGTCACGACAAAAACAGCTTTGAAAATGTATTGCTTTGATGCAGTTCAATTGTTAAATATAATGTTTATAAATAAAATAATCTTTCCAGTTTTATTCCTAACCTGTCCAGACTTGTTTTTATTGTTTTTTTAAGCACAAGAGAAGCACACCTTACTGTTTTAATTTCTGGGCATCATAAAAAGTCCCTCCTCATCAGGACCAATGAAGCAACATCAACCCAAAATATACTCTTTCAAAAGTAACCTAAATAAAAAAAACAAAACAAAGAAACTGTTTTCAATACACATCTGTAATTGAGGACTTTTAAACGCAGCTTGATATTTTTTTTATGTACAGCATGGTGCTATGAAAGTGCTTGCTTTTATTAAGCAATTATTTTTGTTAAAAATATCTAGATAATACTGTTCATAGGCAGGTCACAGTCTATAAACTCCTTCATATGGCATTGGATCTTTCTTGTATATCCAAATATTCTACACCTTCATATTAATTCTTGGCCAAATTTTGGCCTTAAGCAGTTTGGCATAAATGGTAGATCTACCCTGCTGTCATGTGTAGCTGAAGAGACGTCTGTGATCAGATCAGCCTGGAATTGCGGAGGTACTGGATGAGGACTTTGTAAATGAAAGTGTACTGAGACAAAGTCTGAACCATCAACATCCTCTGAGCACGAAGCGCCATCAGGATCTTTGGAACATCCAGCGTCTGAAAGAGACAAAGATCGTTTTTGTCTTAAAACACTGAGATGGCAGTGAAAGATGGCACAGACTTTATTTTCTTCATTCCACTCTCATTACGATAGTTACCTCATTGTGCTCCAGACAAGCTATCATGACCTCAGACAAGATGACGACACCGGTTCGACCCACTCCGGCGCTGCAGTGCACCAGTACGGGTAAATTTGTGTTCTTTGGGTCACTGCTGTTCGTGTGTCTCCTCACAGACTGGATCTCCTCCAGGTACGCTGCAGAGAGATGAGAACGTTCACGATTTAAACACAAGTGGTCAAAACAAATCGCATGTTTGGAAAACCTAAGTGACCCTAAACAACTTCAGCGACATTATCCTGAACTCATGATGTTGGCGAGAGTCCTTGATGTGAAGGTTTGACCACTGAAACCAGTCCCACTCACTGAGGAAGCCTTTGAAGTCCTCGGGACAGCCATGGTCTGGCCAGTCTGTGTACTGCAGGTGCCAGAGAGTCCTCTCTTGTCCTGTCAGGAGGTGTTTGATCTTCATCCCCGTGGTGGCGTAGCAGCCAGACTCTGTGCGGAATCGCGTGGTGATCTTGAAGCGACCATACGTCACCGTGTTGTGCCGTGAGCCGAGTCGGGGCCAGTAGCGGTAGCTTTTTTCTCGCCCGCTCTCCTAAAAGAAAATGATGTGTGCTGTAGAGTTCAGGAAGAAAAAAAAAATCCAACTGCTTAAATTTGAAATCAACACACCTCTTCAGCAGTGACCATGGCGATGATAGACACTCCCTGTTCCCACACCATCTGCCAGAAATCCTGACAAGTGCTTGACAGAGGACCCTGGGTGGCGATGTAACTCCACTCCTGCCCACCTACAGTTACCTAACGAGGCAAAGAGTCTGAACTCATCAGTAATTCATTTTAAATGGAAACCATTTGCAGATCTGAGGCAGAATTGAAAACATTACATGATACAATATAACAGTTTATATATTACAAACTGTACTTAAAATTAGCTCAACTTACATAAAAATGTATTTAAATTCAAAAAAAAAAAAAAGTCTTTCAAATCAGGATTTTCAACTGCACATATATTTAAAAGAAATGCATAAATAAATAAAAAAAAATACCCAAATGAATCATTCAGTAGCATATTCAGGGAATAAAACAGAAATAACCATAACATTTTACTTTAATACAAATATATAAAGCATTCTGAGAAATCAGCTATGTTTTGTAAAAGTTGTGTTCCTCTTATTGGATAATTTTTTCTCCTTTAAAAAACAAAACAAAAACCATATTAAATTACTAGATCTGCAACAGTATGTTCAGTTACATTAACAGGATCATAGCTGGATTAAAACAGCTAAAACCATACTGCTGATTGCAGACCTGTGGTCACCTCATCCACAGATACAGAGAAGATGCTGCTTCTGTCTGAGAATTAGTGCTACTTGTGCTGAAGTAGAAACTTTCTTTTTTTTTTATTTTAGCTGACTAACAGTGCAGTGTTGTATGTCTGCAGCGGTGGTTTAACGATAGGGTGAAATATGTGTCCTGACAGCTTTGTATCTGTTGAAGACCACATTTCACTTAAAGTAAAAAAGTGTAGTTACTGTCACCTCAAACCGTTATTGCATTAATGCATCAGGGTTTCTCGTTTCTGTGTGAGACATACAATAACCTGTAGCCAACCATGACACCAAAATGTGTTTTAGCATAAAAATAATAATGCAATTTAATCACAATAAATCTAAAAAAAATGCCAAAATGTTAAATCACATGGAGCTGCAGCTCCAGCATGTTAAAGCTGCTCCGACCCAAATAGCATCAGAGAAGCTTTATGCTCCTAAAAAATAAAATAAAGAATGCTGGACCTTCCAATAATTTAATCTTTATTAATTTATCCTGGGGCAGTTACCGGCTTTGATCCCCTTTTCAAAAAGTTACTGTTGTAAACCATGGGCTGTATAATTACTAGACAAACCCTCCGCACACAAGCACAACATAACAAAACATATTCTATGTAAAATAAGACTATACTATGATGCTAAGCTCTACGTTGGTAAAATGATGACAGCTAACCACTAGTTATGTAGCATGACAATCAAATGGTATGCTCACATGATTTTTTTTTTGTCTTTTTACCTGATGTGGTACAAAACAAAAATATTCAGTGATGATGCAATTGCTTTCACACCTCCAAACGCCCGTTTACTCATGTGGAGATGAAATGCATGGTTATGTAGATATGCTTACTCTGATTAAAGATAGAAAAGTTCCACTGCTTTTAGTTGTAGGTCATGAAAGATTATGTGGAACATCAAATACTATGCAGAGGAAAATATTTACTGCTGTATATTACTGCCCTTTTTTTTTTTTTTTTTTTTTGACAAGTGTGACTGTACACCGATTTTAGGTTTGTAATAACATCTGTGCAACTTACTCGAATGTGTGACGCATTGATGTAGCCTGTATTGTTCTCCTTAGTGGGAACCAGCTCCACTCGGGTGTCGTCATAAGGCAGGACATCTTGGAAGCGGTTTTTGTCTCCGTTCTCCGGTAGCACGGCGATGGTGCACTCCCTCCCCGGATGACGCTTTGGGATGCTCTCGTACTCTTTCAGGAGCTCACCCCTGTCCATGTGCTGCTCCAGCAATTTACACTGGCACACGCATACACACAACAACGAAAAAAAAAAACATACATGTGAACAACAATGTGGAACCTGAGTTATGAACAGCTTCAGTACGTTCAAATCCTTCAGTTTAATAAAAAAATAAAAATAAATAAGATATATATATATATATATATATATATACACACACAAATATCTTTCAGTGTGTTAAATTCTTTAGGTCAACAATAACTAAATAAATAAATACAAATATGTAAATGTGGTGAGATGTACAGAATCATCTGTGATCTTTGGTCAAAATCAATACATGCAACTGACAGGTAAAAATAAATTAATATGCGTTTGCATTACAGGCTTATTGAATAGATTAGTACAAGGGCACAGTCATTTGTACTTTAGCTTGTATTTTGATTACAGAAAAATAAATGCTGTGCTTGTCAAAAGAGGAGTTGACTGTAAACGTTGTCTTGTGATGTTGCAAGCATAATCCACAAAGTACAGGAACATAATTTCTGGATGAAACTGTTCAAAATGTGAACAGAAATTAAGCAGCCTGCTTAATTCATTTGCATTATTACTGAGTTCCCAAACCTTCATTTGAAAGACTTGCATGACAAACCGCTTTAGGAGATTAGTAAAGCTTTCAAATAACACATTTTAAAGCAAGTTAAAGAGTATGAAATTCATAATAGTCAACATCATAATGAACAAGGTGGACCAGTGACACTGTGTTGTAAAGCTGGGAACTAAAATGTCGACACTTTCTCCACAACAATGCCTTTAACTGAGAGCTTAAACATACTATGAAACTATGAAAACTGGAAGGTCCAGATAATCAACTTTTTAAGTGTAAACAAACAACATTTTGTGTAAACTAAATACATAACACACACACACACACACACACACACAATACACCTAACAAAAGTTTGGTTTCCAGCAAGAAAGCTGATGATAAACAGAAACACTCGAATGTCCTACCTTCTCATCGTTAGACGCTCTTTCAGGCTCATCTTTAACTTCGTCATGCATAGGCTGCCTGGACACTGACAGGCCGTTAAGATGGGCCACCTTCAGAGGGCCCATCTTCTTCATCTCTGACCTGGTTCCTTTCTTCATCCCCTGGTGTGACAGAGCAGGGACAAAGAAAAGGTGACGATTATGCGTATGCCCAATAGAGAGAAAGAGGGATATTAGACAGACTGGTGGGGAGGGACAGCATAGACCTATTAGGTCTATTCTGGAGGAATGCCACCTTTCTGGTTTGTCGAGGAGGTGTGACTACAACCTGTCTACTAAGTGTCACTGTGAATCTGCTTGCGTCATTGAATGCCCGACACTGAAATTTTCTTCACATCTTATCTCAAGTTCACTTATGTGAGAAAGAGACACATATACTAAATAATTACAAATAAATTACAAAATGCACAAGTTTTTGTATTTCTGCGGTTAAATAAGCTATTAGGGTGCAATTATAGATGAATTTAATAAATTATATAAAATAAAAAAAACTCTTGTGCCAGACAGTTTTAGACACAATTACATTCTAGACATATTTTTGTGCAGGTACACTGGTGCACAGGGTTCATACATCACACATGGTTATTGTTTTTTTGTTTTTTTCTGTGATCCATTATCTTTTTCCTGCTGGCTGCAGATGCATTTCTCACGTCTGTCTTTCGCTGATGCCAAAATATCACTTTTTAACAGTCATGAGAAGGAAACTATACGTAAGCATGAGATAGGTTTGTGTCGAAAGGTACCTCTGGCCGTTTTTAACTTTCTTTGTGTTGTGTGTAAGAATGATATTAAAAACATTCTGGAACACCGAGACATATTATAATTAATTATCTAGTCTCTATTAGGCCTTAAAATTAAACTGAATACAACCTCAGAAGAACAACAACACTTGACAAATTACATTAGCGTTATGATTAAAAGTGATAACAAATAGCCCAAAACACAGAAAGTGTTTGGAAAAATGAAACAAAGTCTCACTTATTCAACACAGTGTCTAAATAACAGCCAGGTGTTGCTAATCAAATGAACCGAATAACTTATGACCAGCAGTTGTGGCCACATCTGTAAAAGCTGATGATCTGGCAGGTTTGCAGGCGTGCAGCGTTCAGTGAGTTAACAGAAGTTGAATATTTTCTTGTTCTTCATTAATTTGGAAAGGCCATTTCCAAACAGTTTGGAGTACATTGTTAAGAAAGATAATTCAGAGGATTACAATATTTTAAGATAGCTGCCAGCCTGCCAGAGTGGACATCCTGACAAATTCCCTGAAAAGTCAACCAACAAAATGTCCAGAGAAAGAGGGCTACATCTCAGATGGAAAAATGTGGAGTATGATTTAGCTAATTATGTCATCATAAGACTTATAGACATTGCAGTCAAATGGAGATTACTTTACCACCTACATCCTGGATGAAACTGAGGCATGTAACAGGCCAAGGGCCACTAACCCAAAACACACCTGCAAATCTCCAAAAAATAAATTAATGAATAATAATTTTTTTTTAAATGGTTGAAAAAGAAAATAAAGGTAGTAGTGTGAGCCAAAATTGCTTCACAACAATGTGAAAGACAAAATAATGCTGCACAATAAATGATTATGGTAATGATTTTAAAAATGAATGAATGAGCAACTGGAAGTTTTCCCATGTATGGCCTCTGTATATTAAGTTTAGTTTTTGTTATGCAAATATTAACACTTAGATGAAAAACAATACATGACTTACTTCTGAGGAAATGAGTCAAGTTAATGTTGCAGACAGATCAACCAAAACAGACATCAGCTGTGCTGTAACATTAGGTATGGTGTCCTCCCTTCACTGAATCTAGCTTTATTAAACAGGCAAAATTATTTCAAACATAAATAAAATGGTTTAGAGGCTGGAGAGGTGAATGGGAATAGGACTCACCGGAGGTGGCAAGCCCTCTATTGTTTTCTTTGCCGCAGGAACATCAGACACGGGCCTCTTCTTCTGCTTTTGCTTTGCCTGGTCACTCAGGTCTCCCTCTGACACGGAGGGCATAATCCTAGGCTGTCTTAAATCTGACAGCAGGTAAAGGGGCTCTCCTTCTTGGATAAGTGAATGAACTTTATATGGCATATTGGCTATGGGGGGTTCGAGGGTAGAGCCTATAGGATATGCAGGAGGAGGCTCTAAGGGAATCTGCTGATGAGCTGTAAGAGAGGACAGAGACGTCATGCTGTGATGCTGCTGTGCTGGCAGCTCAGGGACAATGGCCAATATCGCTTCCTGTGAAAGTGGGGTGTGACGTCCACTATCATCCTCAAATTCTTCCTCCTCTCCACTACTGTGAATTAGCACTGTTGCATCAGACAGGGACTTTTTGTGTCCATACCGCACATCCTCGTTAATGTCTACACCCTCCTCTGGCTTTGTACGTTCTAAAAACACGTTCAGTTGAGACCCCTGAGAGCGACCACCATGTAGGACTGGAGGGGGGGAGGCTGTTTCTACAGCTGAGGAAGATATAGTTCGCTCTTTGACCCTCACCCCCTCAAGACTGAGTGCCAATCCAGCAATCTCAATAGAGTTACGCTTCTGAGAATGATATGGCTGTCTGTGTGGAGGGCCACTGAAAAGAGGCTCTGACACCTCTTGTAAAGAGTGTGCAACGGGCAGGCTGTCCTCCTGAAATGTCTGGACCGAGTGATGCACACGTCTCGTAATGATCAGGTCTGGATTGCTACTACTGACATATAGATGACGTGACAGATCAGGTGTGCTGTTAGCAGGGCGAGGATGAGCATATGGGTAAGGCGGGGGTGGTCTGTAGACTTGCGTTCTCATTATGTTCGGTGCTGGATATTCCTGTGCCTGTTGTAACTGCACGTTTGTGAGCTCTGGCACACTGACTGCCCCCACTACAGGCCTCCGCTCTGCAGGGTATGGGTATGGTGAAGGGCTGTGGAAGCTGGAGCCAAGATGAAAGGGATAATGGTGTTGTTGCAACGTTCCGCCATGTTCCCCTCTTATTTCTGGTTGGCTGTAAACTAGAGGGTCTGGTCTACTGTAGGCATAGGAGCTTCCAATGTTTAAGTTCCTCATGGAGTGGCTCTGCCGATGCTCTTGGGACAAAATCATTCCTCCCCCTGCGCCTCGATTCTTCTGACGCATCACTGTCTCATAGTCAGGGGTTGCACGATAGGAAGGTGGGATGAGAGCACTGTGGCGATGAGAAGGAACGTAATCTGGTCTAGTGATATCACTGGTAATGGATGGGTTGGAGGACATGGGTGAGGGCTGAAGATAGTGTTGGGGATTGGTCAGTGAGCTGGTGCTGTGGGCGCTGTACACGCTGCCATTACGTAAACGTCCTCCGCTGCTGTATTCCAGGGGAGAGCAGTCCAGGCTGGTCTGAGAGTGGTAGTAATAACCATTCTGACTGTTCATGTACAGGTTGTCTATAAATAAATAAGTAAAAAAAAAAACAACACAATTATAATTACAGAACAATTTATATATTCAAATTTATAAAAGAAAACAAACAGAAAAACCATGTCGAGATTTGTAATGTTCCCAAGAAATCATTTTTAAGCTCTTAGCTGCATTTGAAGGTCTTACCTTGTGATGATGTATAAGGTTCTGTGAAATGGCCATTGTAGTGCATCTGAGGAGGGGGCATCATGTACGCCTGTGGCTTCGACTGTGAATCAGAGAGGGGGAATTAATCCGTATTAATATAATCCAAATACAGTCTAAGAGCAAATAAATTCACTAATACTTGTAAATGATTCTAAAAACACACTGGGCTACAATACCAACCAGAATTTTTGCAAAGATTAACATGCATACAGAAGTGAGTGTGTACTGAAAAAACAGGGACATTACCAGTGAAATTCTAGTGGAAGATCTCCGTCTCACTGGGTTGACAGCGTTGGACTGGGCTTGGCTAGTGGGGAGTGAAGAAAAAAAAAATCTGTCAAACAAGATTAACTAATCCAATAAGAAACAAACAAACAAAAAAAAACACACTTATATTGTGTTTTCCATTTCCATATTATGTCCCTTATGAGACCAGGTGCACCTGGTTGTCTATTAAAAAAAGGCCTTAACCTTTTCCCTCATATAAACTAGAAATTATATATAATCCTGCACACCAACAAGCAGGATGCACTTATATAGTCAATAATCATACAAATATGGTGTACAGATGAAGAGTTGTATGAAGTAGTCTGCTTATTCCACCGAACAAAACTTTAACCCAAATTAAATATAGCCATAAATCATGACTGTAATATTTCATATCTTAAAACATTAGATAAAAAGTAAAAGTACATGGACCTCATACTTATCCTTTGTGTCCTTTATGGTATGTCAACCATCCTCATTCCTGTCATGTCCAGAGAAGGCCAAATTACATATAGCAAATCTGAAGTTTAGCTCAGTCAGGTAAAATGTGGGTCTCTGGACTGACTTGAGGGTGTATCACACTTGAATGAGAAAAATAAATAAATCAACCCAATGCCTGCTGCAACTACAGAGAGCCGGTTTTGGATGTCTTCACTGCAGTCATGAAGGCATGGACAAAGACACGCTGTAGGTGGTGGCTGACATGTTGCTCACCCCTTGTTAGAAGGTAGAGAGGTACGAGAGAGCATTGGAAAACGAGGAAAGGATAGAGTGAGAAGGGACTTCTGGGAGGCCTCAGAAGGCAGGGGGTCACATTCCTCTCTGAAGAGAGAGGAGGACAGACATGAGGCTACACCAAAGACAAGACACATGCAGGAGAAGGCGAGGAACAAAGAGACAGGAACCAGGCTGGATGTGTTACAAGACACTTACAGGCTACTCATGTTGATCTTGTAAAACTTGAGTCTGGCCAAACACATCCGGCACACATACTTTGAGGTTTCCATGTCTTCCTACACAAGAGGAAAATAAAATATTAGATGGTGAAATAGCTGGTGTTTAAATGTTCAAATGGAATAATTCCTGCGTATACTCATTGTTTTAGTTAATGGCATGTGATTTATTGACCTTAACACAGCCAAACTTCTCACACGCATAGGTTGGAAAAAGAAAAGACTTACGGTCTGGAACTGAACACTCTCCTCTCTGTTAGAAAGCTCCAAGGCGAAGAAGGACCTATTGTGACTCATGTTGTTAATTTCATGCCACCTATAGAGCAGTGGCAAAAAAAGAAAGAGGAAAGGAAGAAATTAAAAAAAAAAAAAAAAAAGGAGAATGACATTGTAGTCACAAAACTTGAAGTGCTTGCAAGCAGAGGTAATGCATTGCTTTAGAATTACTCAACTATATACACTTGTGGGAGCCGTCACTGGGTAACTTGAAATGATGCTGGGGAGTGGAAAAATTCTCTAGAAATCAAGCTAACCCACTATGTGGAAGGCACTTCTCCCACAATTCCTATTGTTATCTATCAGACTCAGTTTGCCTTCCACTGCATTCATTTCAAGACAGCATTTTCTCAGAATAGCTCTGAGCTATGCCACGAAATTCAATCTCCTATCACAGACTAAATATAATTACTGCTAAGAGCCTGTGCTTATTTGAAACCATAAAATTATGTTTTTCTTTTTTTATGCCCCCCTCAAAAAACAAAAAAAACAAAAAAAGGGAGAAATAACATTCAAACAGTTTCAATCTTGACATACCTATATAGTAAAGGCGGACGTGTGATCTTATACTTGACAAAGATGCCATCAAGGCAAGATCCCAGGGTAATATCTGTGCCTGTACTGTCCTGATTTAAAACAAAAAGGAAAAAAAAAAAGAAGACATGTTTCATCCTGATTTTAGTAAGCAAGTATCACTTTTTGGGACTTTAGACACAGCTCTTAAGGCTACCTTGGCTTGATAGCTCTCATGGCCGTATCCCTCCATTTTCTCCACCTCCTGCATGTACAACATTTCTGCATCTGGAGCCGACAAACCTCTGAAACATGGCAAACAAACAAACAAGTAAATCAATAAATAAAATCAAAAAGTCAGATATAATGGTTCAAAAACCTTAAATAAACCATGATGTTAAGCGTGTACAGAAATAACTGCAAACTGGACTGTATTTAATTGGACTCTGTCTTACAACATTCTCACAATCTGCTCTTCCAGATTTTGGCTTTACTTCAACACTGCTACTTTTTTTGCATTAAGCTGTGTTTTGTTGGCATTTGTCTGTGTGATGTCCCCAGTGTAACGCTTGGAGGAGCTGGTGGTGGTTAAGTTTGTAATTTTTAAAATCTTTATGGAAATCTAAGTCTGAGATTATGCTTCGACTGATTTCTTAATCTTTTTTTTTTTTTTTACAAGCAAATAAATCATAGCAATTATAGGTCTGTTTGCAAGTGTTCATCAATTATTTTTGAAATAAAATTTAAAATATGTTACCAATCAAAACCTTTGCATGAAATGACATACTGTATATTGCCTGAGAATAGTCTATGTGAATGGTAGAACAGTTTTTAAAATGTTCAACCTTCTGTCCATTTCATGAAGCTGTTTGTTCATCCATGAGCTGAAGACCCGGGATGATGCTCACCTGAATGTCTGATAAAGAAGTGCCACTTTCTGTGTGGCCTCCTCCAGCACTCTCTCATCCTGAATCCAGTCCTGCAGCATCAAAGTCAAAGTTGACAACATCACACGCAAGAATAGAGAGGATCTGAAATTTTTTTTCTCCCAATTTACCCTTAGTATGTAAAACTAAACACTTACAATAGGAAACAGTGCAAATTTCTGAAGGAACTCCTGGGAATCATACTGATTAAAGTCTCCAAAGTCAGCTGTGGGAAAAAAAATCAAAACGATGCAGTTAACAAGTCATAAACAGTACCGTGGAGTATGCATTGCTCCATCACCAGAATGAATCTTATTACGCCCATCTCTGCATTTAGTAGGGGGCAAAATAGCCACTGAGGAATTGCACAGTGAAGTAATGTCTACATCATGTACGATGACATGATCGACTTATTTAAAGAAAGGAGAGCTCCATTTATAACTGCTGCATCATCTTGACAACACTGAGGTCTTAGACTAAAATATTAAAGCTTCAGTCTGTATTTTGGAAAGATTTGCAGCTATGCTTTTAATTCCATGCATACCCAGTCATGAGAAGCTACAACAGACTGCACGTGACACAAAAAAGAAGTTACTACACAGCACTAGCTTTGAGTTTTCATATCAATCTAAACAGTGATGAAATAGTAAGGGAACTTGTGATACGTTTCATAAAGCTTTCGTGCAGGGCACATACTAAATGCTGGGCAGCCATTTGAACATAGCTGCAACAGTAAGTGATCTCAGTGGCTCTGCTATGCTAACACCCAAGCCAGTAAGTTGCAATGCCTGATATAACTTTGCCAGCAGTGTTTGAGATTCTTCCAGCTGGGTAAAAGTTGGCAGACTTGCCAGAGCTGAGGATCATGCAAAAAGTGTCAACATTCAGACACAAACACATCTGCTCCATTTTATCAGCCAGTTTTGGATGAAAGTGCTATAAATGACAGGAATCAAGAAAAGCAGGTTGCTCTGTAGACAAACTACTGTGAGCTTCAGACAAAATACAAAACGGAATGCAACAAAACAAGAGTTATGGGTAAGGGAAGAAAATCTGCCGTTTTAATGAAGAGAAAAAAGCCATAAAGTGGATTATTGTGGTTTACCAACACCCTTTATGCTGGAAAAATTGTAGCGTTTGAAAGCAATCCTCCTGTTTGGAAATTACAAATCTGTTTTCTGTAAAAATGTCCATAGATGTTTGGAATTTAGTGTTTCCACATGTTTGGTTTGATCTTATGATCAACAGGAATTTTCTCTGGAACTGCACATCCCCTAAAAGAAACCACTTTTCTTTTTACCAGGGATGTCAGAGACTATGTTTGAGAAGAAAAACAAGGCTGGTGTACTACAAAGAGCTTTACCTTGTACGGCCAGGCTAGCTAAGCGTATAGCCTGGTCGAGTGAGCATGAGATCCTGCCCTCCAAAACATCCTTCTTCAGCTGCAGGTAATACTGATATCTGTGGAAAGAAGGATAGTTAGTAAATGGGCAAATATCTGAGGACTAAACATGATTTTTTTTTTTGGCCTGCAGAAAAAGCTGTTAAGTCAGCTGACAGGAAAACAAAACAAAAAAAAAAAACAAAAAAAAAATCAAAGTTTTGATTTACTACTACAAAAAAGT
>JBAMYA010000015.1:4296848-4308860 GCA_037176975.1 Arrhamphus sclerolepis | reverse complement strand
CAAAAAGATATTGATGGACAATAAAATAATATAGTTAGAAAAATAATTATTGGCACTCAATTTATGCAAAAAAAGAATAAGAAAAAAAAAAAAGTCAGCAACGATGGCAGCTTGTAAACTTTTCTTGGACTTGTTTCTTTGTAGTTTCTGCCATTCTTCATTTGACCTCTTCCAATGGCAGGTTTCAGTTCTCTCCAAAACTCTCCATTGAGAAGCTGAAACCGATCAACAGCGTTCATCACGAATCACAGTGAACCATTTAAAATAGTCCATTCTTTCCCTTTCACCTATTCCTTTGACCTATCTGATGTGTTTTTAGTTTTAAACTGATGTAGCTGAGACGCAAATTAAATTGTGTCATCGTAAAAAATAATTCATTTAGTCTGAAAACTAGTTTTTAACACTTGATAACTCAAGGTAATCTTTTTATTGACTGAAATATTAATTTGTCAAATTAGGTCATTCTGATAAAAAATAAAAACATGTGTTACTGCATACATGTCATTTGTTTGTATGACATTTTGTTACAATGTTATGATTATACAAAACTTATTCATTTGCATTTATGTCTAATGATATTGTTAATTCTGCACTTTCAGTGAGGGACTGCCAGTATCTTAGGCCAGAACCAAGGTACAGCTGGCTATAAAAACCACTATTTTTCTCAGCTCCTGACAACTCTGATTGGTATCAGCGTTGGTCAAAACTGACCAAATATAGACATGAACCCATGTAAATTTACCACCGAATCTATGTTACCTTTGCTAAACATACATTTACTGAGTTTTTAAAGTCAGAAATTATTTGTTTGACAGAAAATCTCACATAAATAAACAATTAGTTTTCCAAGATGTGATGAGCGCTTTACATATTATGCACAAAAATGTCTTGCTACATGTGGACAGTACAATAAAGATGTTCCTAATTATATGAGAATTGGGGAAAAAAAATAATGCCAGATGACATTATATGAGTAAACAGTAAAACTTCTTATCTTAGTGTCTGTTTCTCTGCTTACTAGTTTCAAGAAGAACTGTGCGCAAATGACACCATTAACAGAAATGCTTTCTTGCTGAAATTGCAAGTCTTTTAAAGGGTCTAGGAGAGAACAATCGGCAACTGTATTGAATGAAAACACATACATACCTCTCTTAACTCGAGTCTCTGGGCTACTGCCTCCAAACATTCCTGTCCAGTGCTCTCCACAGATAATGTAAACTCAACAAACTCGCCATTGAGAAGCTGAATCCGTGTGACAAGACAGCTCTTGCTTGAAACAGTATACCTTCGAGTCCGTTTGAGTTTTAGGCCAAATGGCAGGGGCATGTTTCACACTTCTTATAGAAGGAGGGGGTGTTGTCTTCAGTCAGTCCACAGAAAGCATGCTGCTCGGTGTCCACTAAAAACCTGAGTCGTTACTTGACGAGGTTCATCGTTAAGTGACAGATCTGAAATGAGAAAGTGGAAAAAAAAAAAAAAACTTAAAACATAACCTAAATAGGAAAACATACAGCAAAAACTAGACCACAGTGAGTCAAAAATCTAAGTTTGGCCTTAATCATCACGAACGAATAAGTCCCCCCACTTGGTGTGTCAGTGAAACGTTGGCCAGAGGAGGGTTTTGACGTAAAGTAATCCTCTTTAATGTAGTAATTTGTGACCATCTGTGTTTACATTGGCTTTCACAGTCGAGTTATTTGAGCGTTGACACTTCGAATAATCTATTACATGCAAATTCACAGCGCTTAAGAAACCTGAAGCCGACTTTTTTTTTTTTCGTTTGTCTTTTCCCGTTTTTGTTTTTTTTTTTTGGTCTAGGCTACGCTGAGTATTTTTGTTACTCATTTCTCAGGCTTGTGGTTAGATAATCCCCTTCCCGGAGAATAGTCTGATCCAAACGCCGACCACAGCAACCTGTTTTTAAATGCAACAAGCTACTTTTTAAACCTCAAACATGCAGCCGTAATAACTTAAGTAATCTACAGTATCACAAAATCTGTTGTCTGACAATCGTATATAAATTTAAACCAGTACTCAATTTATTCTTCGGGAAATATTGGTTTATCCTTGCAGAAACTTTAAAACATACATTGAATTAGCCTTAACACTAGCCGGCTAACTTATGTTCCAGTACGTAGACGACACCGCCTGACGTCGCCGGTAAATATTTTGGGAGGACAAAAAAAAAAAGAGTTCACGTTACCGTTAGAAACCAGATTCAATTAAGTCCAAATGATGTTCGTTTCTCGAAGATTTCGTTGTCACTGTGTGTCGAACACCATTCTTTAGATAATTACAAGAACTTATGCCAGTTTATGTGCCTGTAGATACTTTCGGGATCAAAACTATCGCAGCGCTCCATGTCTCCTGGTCCAACAGTTCACTCAGGTTCCAAGCGTGTTTCGCTTCCTGGGGATTGGAAGAGCAACAAGTGTATTAATTCTTCATCCGCGGTGCTATATTTTTACTGTCTCTGTGTTAACAGATCCTTAATTTCACATATACAAATGAAAACGCTTAACTCGTCGAGATAAATGTCTGCGAGTAACGTGACTGATCGTATATTTAATAAAAAAATACTCTTTCTTTTGTAGTGCCTCGCCGGCGGAGGAATACACAAAGGTTTTCAGTGCTATGACATCAGACAGCTGGAATGCTGAACGGTGAAAATGCCAGAAATGGGACGCGGATTTCTGGACTGGCTGCAGATCTGTTTGTTTACCTTTCTCATCGACTCACAGCTCATGCGATAGCTTTAATCACATACACATATTATTGTGCAATGCATTACTTATTTGCAAAATGGCCTAAGGCGCGATCGTCAAATGTGGTCCTAATGTCCACCTACTTGTTACTTACTAGTTGCAGGCTGAATGAATACAAGCTATTACAGTGTCTTACTAGTTTGATTAAAGTGTACAATAAGCTGAAGAGGAAAACAAAATTTATTGCAATTGAAAGACACTTTCTGGTGACAGTCAAGTCTTAGCTGCTACATATTAGAGGCTTATTTCAAGTCAGACACACTTAACAACAGTTTTCACAAGACTTCTGTAGAAATCAGGAAATATAAACTAAAGTAGCACTATTTTTAGTTAACTACGGAGCCAACTTACAATTTTGTCAAAACACTGACATTTCCAATGAGTTTTGTTTAAAAAAACAAACAAAAAAACTACTACTACTAAAACAAGTCTTCAGCATGGTTTGTGAAACATGGAGAGCATCCAGTGACAAAACTAACTTTCAAAGATATTAACGTCAACTCTTTAAAACAAAATTATTTAAAAAAAAACAAAAGACCAAAAAAAAAAAAACAACCCACACACAAACAAGGACAAAAGCCTGAATACAGCAAAAACTAGAACTCATCATCACTGACAGAAGCTATTACATTCGAGTCTTGTTCATTGTTAGTTTCTACATTTTCAGAGTGTGTATCGCTGGACACATGCAGCAACTCTGACAAACTTTCTCCAAGATCATCAAGATCTTTAGACTGTCCATCAAAAGGGATGTTTGCTTGGTTCAGATCACTCTTTATAGTGCTGTGCTCGTCGTCATTGTGAACATCATTTGATGGTGTTGTCTCTATCTGATGGGAGTCCTCTTGATCGCTGCTTGTGCCATGATTGGAAACATCCTCAGCGACCAATGAACAGCCTAAGTCCTTTTCCTCATTGTCACTTTCATTAATTTTCGTTGAAGTCGGAGTTCTGTCAAGAGAGCCTAAAGGTGTAGAAATGAGGAAAGGATCTGCATCGTCAGACAAACCCCCATGTTTTATCAGTGACACATACGGGAACAGGTCATTGTCTTCTTTGGTCTTCAGCTGTTTCCCATCACATTCCAGATGTGAAAATATTTTATCAAGCATGTAATTTCCCCTTATCTCTGGTTCTGTAGAGAACGCAGATATGCTGGTTGGCTCTTCAAAATCTTTACGCAACAGTTCCAGAAGGTGGCACATTTTAGCCTGAAAGCAAGCACGAGAACAGTCTTCAAAACCAAAAAAAAAACAAAGCTTGCTCAAGATATGGGATATTATTCAAGAAAATAGGCACTGACCTCATTTAGCTGATGCAGATTCATGTCAATGTGCCGTTTCATCACCCTGTCTAGAACCCTTTCAGAAAACATAAGATTTGCTTTAGTAATTAGTCATAAGTTAGACATTTGTATATCTGGGTTCTATCATACGGTGAGGCATGGATATGTTGACATTTGAAGCATAATTAATGGGGGGAAAAAAAACACCTGTTCGAGATGTGCCCCTTGGACAAGATATCCTCTGTTACAGCAGAAATGAATTCAAGGTACTTTAACTCTTCTTCCCTATTGAGAAACAGACAGATCAGTTTTATTCCACAACGATGCACTAATTCTGACAGTCAAAACTGAAACTTACTCTGCAGATATACGGCTCATAATGAGAGATCTCCTGGCATCTGGTGAAAACCTAGACAATAGGGTGCACATTTCTTAAGAATTTTTCTCAAGTAAATACAAAAGTATAACAGCAAGAACAATATGCAATATATTTTGCGCTGCATTGCATCACCTTATTGAGGAACCAGATAAATAATGTTTTCTGCTCACTGCTCTTGGACTTTTTTGTCTTGGTGGTAATAAATATGTGTCATTGACCTCATCCTCAGACCACTCGCGCTCTGTAGAATATCCCTGTAAAATAAGAATCAAAAAAAGGGCCTTCAATGCTCTGAAGCTTTTCTTATTAACAAATACACTCTGTTGCTTGTGTAAAATGCGATTCAGAAAAATGCTTCAGTATCCTTTTGTTCCTGAATTGGAAAAGAAAAAGTGGAAAAACAAAAGCTACAACAAATGCTTAAATATTACTTCTTAGACCTCTTATATGAGATGCTATACTTAACATGAGACACAAATAGAGCCAACAGTCAGATTGGGGACATCCCTATGAATTTAAAAATGTCCTTTAATAAATCCTCATAACTACCTGAGATGGCTCATTGAGTTCTTGTGTGTATTCCTTGTTTTTTATTCTGAAAACGAAAAAGAAATAAATAGTTTTAGGTTGTGAAAAGTAAAATCATTACGGAAATTAGAGATATACTTAGAGGAAATTTAGCCGGACATTTTCAAAGTACCTTGTATCATTTGTCTCCTGTTGCGTCGATTTCGAGTTGCTGCAGTCCTGATTTGGCTTCCTTTGTGGTGTTCTGTAATAGCGATATTTCGACAGGTATGAGCTTTTCTCTGATTTCAGGATCTTGGGAGTGAACGGTTTGTCTTGGGTAAAGTGTTGTGAATGTTTCTGGAGCAAATCGCCACTATATGTCTTCTGGACAGGGTCCTGGAAGGTCTTGAAGCAACCCTGATCTCGTAAAGCTGCCAGCGAACATGCTGATTGCTTTCTTTGCAACGCTGCCTCTTGGTTCCTGTACTTTATCTCTGATGATGAGCGAGTGTGATGGGGAAGGGATTTGCAAGCTGGATAAACTATGTCTTTTGCATTAAAGGAGGTGGTAAACCGTGGGCTGGAGACGATGGAGCTCCTTGAACAGAGGTAGGGCCTGTCATCGTACTGAACAGATGATGTACTCTAAAAAGGAAAACACACACTGAATACTGTAAGGGAGAAAAAGTCTGAATGTCAAATGATTTTATACAATATGCATGTAAGGCAATGACGAAACAAATCCGTAAGTCAAGATCGATGTCATACCTGGGCTGATAAGCAGGAGCTTCTACTAGTTCTGTGTGATAAAGAGTTTGCTGACAGAGGTCGGGCACCTTTCCTCAGCTGCTCCTGCCTGATCTGGTCATTGTCTGAAAGCAAGTATTAATTAACAAAACAAAAAAAAAAAAAAAAAAAAAGACAAAAAAACATTTACTGGGCCCGGGGAAAAGTTCCAGAGTGGAGGGAGATTAATTAGTTTAACTGGGGCAGACATCGGTCTTCTAGCAAGTTCCCGGCTGTCAGGTGGGACGGAGCGAGATGAAGAAGTGCCGCAGAAGCAGGAAACATTACAGCCGAAGCAGGGAAGTTATTTCTCTGCACTGTCTGCTTCTTTTGATGCCGGTAAGTGGTAGCTTTCATACTGGAGGAAATAGACTGGATTGGAGGTGGCAGAGGAAAGGAAGGAGGAAGTGAGGAAATGAGGGTGGATCTGAAGCTCATCCCTCACTCTTATCTGGACAATGAGGGCTGTCAGGTCATGTGTATAACCTTCCTGGTGCCACACTAATGATGGTCCCCCCCCCTTTCCCCTGGGCTACAAGGTCATGTCTACCATTTAAACCCCCTTTATCATCCATCAGCAGAACCCTGCAGCTCTGACATAGATGGGTGTTAAAGGTGATTTTATTGCACTGGCCATGATCCAGAATGCATTCTTCGGCTATCCCTGCACCCCGACAAAACACAGTCAAATACATTCAGCACACAGATGAATTCTTTGCTGAACCTGCACATCCTTTTGTCAGTGATAACGCTCACTTCTTTTGTGCTCCTCGAAAGAGCTGCACTGGAGTAATTAGAGGTTCTAGGCCTTGTTTAGGGGAACATCAGAAATAATTGCAAAGAAAAGGTAACCACACTCTTACAGAGGATGCTTGTATTAGTACACTGGAACGGAGCAACTGTCTGTACTTGTATGATCGCATGATTGTGTGATGTCAGAGAACTTAAAATTCTACCTTTAAATAAAATCACAATCTTACAATCGTATGGAGTTTTATTTCTCCGCGGACAGAATAAACTCAACGCGTTTCATATTTTTTCAATTTAACCTCCATTCCTGCTTTAAAGTTTTGCTTTATGGAGCAATTTAGCGCTAGTAAGGAGGTGAAATAAAATCAAATAAATTATAATAATGGCCTCATCACACAAAGGAGATGTCAAAGGGCGATTGTAAAGATTATTTGAATATAAATCAGAATTCATAAAAGGCTGCCCCATGACAAACAAAATGATA
Source organism: Arrhamphus sclerolepis (assembly GCA_037176975.1). NCBI lineage: Eukaryota > Metazoa > Chordata > Actinopteri > Beloniformes > Hemiramphidae > Arrhamphus > Arrhamphus sclerolepis. The sequence goes on along the minus strand of JBAMYA010000015.1, from coordinate 4,301,901 downwards.
ATACAACTTTTGCAAGAAATGTCTCAGAAAATATTTCAATTATAAAACAAAGCAATAATATTCCTACAAGAGAGTTGGATTAGCTTATTTCTCCTCCAAGAGTGCATGATATCACCAAAACATAGAAGGAATCTGGAGGAATGGGAAGCCTACAGATATGTTCACAAATGTTATTTAAAACTTTACTGTGCAAAAAAAGAAGCCTTATCATGTCTACAGATGGTGTCGTCATATCTGGGCACAGATTTGTTTTGGTGGAAAAAAAATGGGTTCTATGTGATCCAGAAGAAAGCTGGAAAGAACGCGTAGACTCTAGCAAGTCCAAGTCAGACTATGGCGGTCTGCCAGTGCCTTTGACGAAGGCCATTTACACTCCTGTGATCGCAACAACGCCAACTGACCTATCGCTAAGCACACCCTTGAAACGCAGACTGGCTAATCACAGCGCAACACAGAACTTGAAGAAGTGAGGCACTTGTAACAGTGACTCGTGTTACCCTGAGAGGTTGGAAGGTCTTATTTTTTTCCTTTCCCAAAACGGAAAGTAGATCCTGAACAGACAGGGTAGACTGTAGATTAAACTATGTGGAACTTCAATCCCAGTTGAAGACCTCAAATATCAACAAGCAAAGCTTTGTCTGCTCCAAGGTAAGTTAATATGTTTAATAACTCTAGTACTATGTTATACTAATAGCAGATACCAGCTAATCAACCAAAAATTTAAAAAAAACAAAAACTAACCAACCTGCTCCAAGTAACGTTACATAGGCCTGCTGGTTATGCTTTTTAATAATTGTAATAGTGAACAGAAACCTACCCAGCTTTACAGGAACAGCATTGCTCCTTTATTTTGTGGTTATCTGTCTCTGCGATCTGTAAGCTTTAGCCTCTATTTTTATCCGTATTTTATTCTGTTGCTGAGTGACCAAGACATCTTGAATATATCCTTCAAATACCTCCAAAGTTTCAATATCTGATGTGTTCTTATTGTTCCACTGGGAATAAAATGTTTTGGGTTGTTTTTTCATTTTTGTTTTTTTAAATTTGGAAATCACTGCATTCCATTTTTATTATCATTCCTATTTTTTTAATAGCATCCCAGCTTTTTTGGGATCACGGTCGTCCACTGAGGATATGGTCCAAATGGAGTACTTTTGTGAGTGCACTCACACAACACGCTGTGCTCTAACAAGTGAATGAGTGCTGTCCCAGTTAAATACTGCTCCAGTGTTCTTCCTGGAAATGACAAAAGCAACTTTCTTTGAGGAACAAAGAATCTGAAGATCAATATTTGACTTTTGTGGACTGTCATTTAGAGAGAGAGAGAAAAAAATTAGATCTTCTGTGCCTCCAAAGAAGGGCTGCAATGCTCTTTATGATGGGTTTTTGAAGGACTTCTGCTATGCTGACAAAATGGGAAACCACAGAGGGCATGTATGGTCATGGTATCCAGCATTCCAAATGATTTTCTCACCATAGCTGCATGCATCATCCAGATACTTGCAGTGTCAGTGAACAGACACAATTGCTTGTTCTGGATCAGAGAGTTTGGAGCAACATGTGCTGCCTTAAAGACAACATCCGTGCATTTTTCAATGAGCCAATACAAAACCGCCTTTCTGAAAGCTTTACAAAAAACATGGCTGAGCAGAAGAGGGTACGGATACTGGAGTAGTAGTCCGCCTGAACATCCTGACCTGCTCCAGTGGACAACATGTGCAGAATTATGAAAAGAAAACTGCAACGATGATCACCACGTACTGTTAAACACCTTAAGACAACATGACAAAGTGGAACTACAGATCGTCTGTAGTACACACCTGAAGAGGAAGATTTGGCCTGCTAACTCTACATGCCTGTGAGCTGCACTGTTCTGCATCACAAGGCAGAGAAATTTCAAGACCCAGAAACCCTATCATGTCCTGGATGAAGTATTGCTTTCCTTCGTGACTGATGGAGTTCAGGAGACACTTGCAGTTTGGCTTCAGTCTCACACTCAATATGAAAATCTGTGTCTTCTGAGAGGTGCTTCTCTGCAGCACAATGAGCAGCAGAGGAGGCAAGAGTGACATCTGTTATGCCTTAGACTTGGGAGGCCAAAAATAAAGTTACTGGGTTGAGCTGCCTTTGCTTGCCCCATTTACAGAAATCAGCTGGAGGACAAATGGAGAGATTCCTACCCGGTAGGACGCCATGAAAAATCTTGCACAGATACATGCACTCAAAACAAACAATGTTACATATAAATCGTATTGCACGCATGCATGCACTAAACACAGACAGAAAGGCTCGTTACATGGTTGGACTAAATAGAAACATTCTTTTACATCGAGGCATCGCTTTCTATCTCTGGCCCGGAAAGAGCTGACATAAATTTAAATGGAAACTGATCCTCAATCAGCCCTTCAGTCTGTATTTCTTTCTTCCTAGGATGTTTATTGGAGACCTTATCCTAAACCGGAGACAACATCGCTTCAGACACTTCACAATTTCACAGATTGACATAATTTATCAGAAAGAACAAGCTGCTGAATTTCAGCGACTTGTGTTGCACTTCACCTGAACGACTGCAAGACGATGTGATTAGTTTAATCACAGAGTGGCTTTTCTGCTGAAATGAAGCAATCTCTGTCTGGCTAAGAGCATCTGATAATTCCCTGAAACTACAGTCCGGAGAAATGAATGGCCTCTGATGTGGATGAGAACTCAAAGTGGAATCAAAGTCGGATTTCAATATAAAACACAATTCAGCTTTCCATGCCAGACAAGTTAAAGCAATCACAGATGACTCTAAGAGAGAACAGAAAGCGTTTGCTGTCAAAGAAAAACAGAATCCTACCTTACATGCCAACAGCGAGCAGGATTTCTCTACAACACAAGTCTGCTTCTTTTCTAAATGTTGCTGTTTCTAAATACTTCTTGGAATTATGTAAAGAATGCTTGAAACTGCCCTTACTTAAACGCTGCCAGTTAAAATCTGTTTAACTGCTGGCAAAAGCTGCCTCCAAGGAATTTTCTGGCCTCTCAAAACAAGCCATCTCACCCATTTCGCATGTCAGAGTCAATCTTACAATTTGGCATGGTAAAGCTGTCGGAAACGCCTTCGAAAGTCTTAAAATGTGAAAGAAAACATCCACAAGAACCTAATCTAAAGCTGCAACATTTAACAGCTAAATGAAATGACATACAAGTAATACGGCCCAGTGAGTTCGGCTGTCAAACAGTAGCAAGTCAACTTACCAAACAGCGCTGACGCTGGAGGAAACAGGAAGTCTCCAACCTGCAGGAAGTGACCTGGCAAATGCTTGAAATTTGAAACAGGAAATCCGATAGAAGTCTTTAAAAATAAATAAATGAATAAATAATTGATGAAGATTGAAATGATTATTTGTATACCAAAATGAGGGAGGTCTATTCACGCTTAACCAAAAGAATGCCCGACTGTGTGTTTTTTTTGTCCACACGTGATTATTAAGTAAAACACAAAATGGACCTGAAGATGCATCTTTTAACATTTACTTCACTGTTCGTCTGAACTGAGAATAAAGACTGTGATTGACATAAGATGGGTGTTTTCCAGCTGACCTTTCAGACCTATTTTTTTTCTCCGCCCTTTTGTAATAAAATAAAGGCTTCAAAAGCAATCTTCAGAAAACCTATGGGTGACATCACAGCAGGTTTGTCCAGTTCTCGTATGGCTTTAAATCACAGATTACTTGTGCCTCTGTCTCTGTCTCTGTCTGTCAGCCCTCACGTAGGACTGCCATCGTCCAGGAGTGACCGACCTGCAGCCCTGGTCAACATTCAGTTCACTTCAATTAACACATCCTCTCGTTTTCAGAGCTGTAAAATGGAAATGGAGCTAGATTTCTAAGAGTTTACACAAGCTTGAAGTACAACTTCAGTAGCTTGTTTTAGTTTTCTCCACATGGTGAAAATGTGCATATTTAGCAGAGAAGCCATCTCAGAGTATGCTTAATTCCATTAATCATATAATCCTTTTATTGTTCTCTTCCCTTAATTTTACTTCAATTCATGTAAGCACAATTTAAATATACCTTTTAATCTGGAACTTGAAGCCATAAGGTGCTAAACTATTGACGTTTTCATAAAAAGAGCTGTATGACCTGAGTGCGTTTGATGGCTGTGTCACTGTGACAACGTGAGGGCTACAATTCTATATCAGCCCGTTAAAAAACAAATGTCGAATCAGCCTAAATCCCATCAAACATCCCTCTGGATTATAAATCTGCTCTCTTTCAAACCACTCTTTGCTCACATTTTTCTACTCTTCTGCGGGATTGTTTAAAGCATTTCCTCATGAAATATACTGCTGCATACAGGGGGAAAAAAAGAAGAAAAATCTGAATTATAAATAAAAAGTAATGATGCTATTATCATGCTCTCTTACAACCGTGAGTGCCGCTGCTCACCTTTCTATTTGAATAATGATTTATAATCATATTAGTTCTCTCTGGAGCCCTGCTCTGGAAAAGTAAAAAGCTATTATCCAGTTGTCAGTTTCCCGGAGATGCAGAGGGAGATGGAGCAGTGATGCTGACACATGCACATACTGTAACTACACACAAATGCACGTACACACTTTCTCAAAACGTGCATTTGTGCAGAGTTTTACTGCACACCTAGTCAACAGTGCAAACACACAGGATATTTATGCACATAGAGATAGATGAACTGAAGACTTTTTCAGGCTCAGTGGGTGGAAAACCCCTACTGCTGTTTAAGGCTGCTGGGACCGCCAGGTGGGCGGGGCTTAACGACGGAGAGTCAGTCCTCAATCACAGGCAACGACACACAGACGCGCCCCTGTATCTGAGCTCAAGTTAAGCAATAATAAATAAATTAAAATCTAAATTAGACTTAATAAAGTAATAGGCCCTGACTGGGTTTTTGTTTCTGGAGAATACACTTAAAATTTGCTGCTTTTTTAAAAAAGATTTCCGTTCAAGCTTGACCTTAGATTTACACACATGACAAAAGCAGAGAAGTACTTCAACAACAAATATAAATAAATAAACATGTATGTATATAT